>OX387193.1:8355655-9021396 GCA_947561395.2 Buxus sempervirens
TTTTTGGGAAAGTTGAAGCAGTTTTGAACCGTTCTAACCCTTTTATTAATAAATCTTTTTAATAGGTGTGTAAAGGCTGTTGTGGAAAGCTACATATTTTTTTTCGGAACGATTCCCAAGGGGCCTCTTCCCATTATATATAGGTATTATATATATATATATATATATATATACATATACCTCTTCCCCATTATATATATATGTTAAAAGGCCAGGCCTATGCATTTTCATTAAATAAGGGACTGCACGCATTACATGTGTATCAAAATCCTAATTTGCAAATATTTTTATGAGACTCACTTAGAAAAACACCCCACCATGTCATTCCATTTGGTTAGTTACGCTTAAGTGATGTAACAAATCTATAAAAGAGGGAAAAACTGAGGAATAATTTGAGCAAATATTATCAGGACAGAATCTTGACAATTTTCTTTATATATTAATAATATAGATACCAAGGCTTCGCTTATTGTTATTGTCACATGATTTTATAAGTGCGAAGTTAATATTTTGTTAAATGTGGCAAAGCAAAGGCCGATCGTTCCCTAACAAAATATATCAACTTGGGACTATTCAAGTCATGTATGTGAAAATAATAAGAATCCTTATTATTTAATGACCCAAAGACAAAAGTGGAAGTCTTTTTTTTTTTTGGTAAAGATATCATAGAATTCAATTTATTACTTTTTAACTTATCTTACATGTGACCTACCCATCTAATCAGCACTGAAAAGGGGGTTAAGAAATTAGGGGTTGATTCAGCCAAATTCAAGGATATGCGTCTAAGGCAAAATTCGCTAAGGCATCTGCTACTGCATTGGCTCATAGATTTGTACAAAAGAAAAGGATTACACCCTTTGGTCACTAAAAATATTACCGAAATAAAAAATCGATCCATTACGAATTGATGGTAGACCCCCACATGTGATAGGCTATGCTAATGAGCAAATGTTGGGTAATGACTACGGTATCAAAGTCAACCACGACATCCTAGGTTTGAATCATGGAGGGGGTGATCTATAGACTAGATTAAAATGTCTTAGTATTATATATGGACATGATGCTAAGTCATTGCACTACAAAAAAAAAATGATTCAGCGGCGGGAGACAAGTGACTTTTAGCAGCGGTCTTTTATAGACCGCCACTAAAAGTTGTATATATTTTTTATCTGTCCGGACTTCACCGGTCATTTCTCCATAGCTCTCGCGTCTCTTCGATCACTCTACCTTTGTAAGTCCTTCTCACTTGCACAAATTTAACGATTACGAGTTTCACAAATTTTGTGGATCCAAACCAAAGATGAAGTTCAGAAATTGTAGACTGATCTTCGCTGTGCCAAAGCGACATTGATTCTTTCGTTACTGATATCGCTCTAAAATCTTCTACTTGAAGCCAACAGGTGATGAATATGAGGTAAAATTTTAGATATCCATTAGGTTTAGCATCTCGTTTCTCCCGATTCCGCTTTTCTGTGAATCCTCATCCACCTTCTTCTCTGCTTCATTTTTCTTCTCAGGAAATGAGACATTGTTGAGAGCCATTGCAGATCTGAAGACATAGTTGCTCAGAGAACGTTTGAGGAGGAAGCAAATCGAGCTTTGCAGCTTGATGGAGGTATTTCTTCGGATCCTGGTGGTGCTGTCTCTCTGGAGTTTCTCTTTGATTCTTTCTTTCAGATTCAATTCGATTCTAATTCTTCTCTTCAGAGAAACCTTTTGAAAAAAACCTAGCCTTTGTTTGCCGCCGATCTGCGCTTCTTCATTCGCAAGGTACGTCAGTCACCTCATTCTCTCTCTCTCTCTCTCTCTCTCTCTCTCTCTCTCTCTCTCTCTCTCATAACAAGCATGTATCATAGAAATTCCAGGACCACCAGAGCATTTGAGAAGGAAAAGCGAAAAAGGAATTGAAACAAAGCTCCTATTCCCTAGGTTCCAGTCCAACCAAATGAATGAAAGAAAGATAATAATCAGACGAGGCACAATGAAATGTCAGAACGAATGAAGCAAATTCTAGAAAGAAAGACGAAACTAAGAACGAAGGGAGACGGAATTTACTTCACGGAGCTAGCCGAAATTCCCCAAGCATCGGTTTCAGAATGAGAGATTTCGAGGGGAAAACGCAGAGAGAGAGAGAGAGAGAGAGAGAGAGAGAGAGAGAGAGAGAGATTTGGAGAGAATATACATTATACATCGAAGAGGTCAAGCGGGGAGATGTATTTGAGAGGATGAGAAAATGGGAGAGAACCGCTCGACTCATTGTCTATTTTTGTTCTTCTTGATTCTTCTGCTTCTCCCTTCAGTGGCCTTTGTTTTTAATTCTTCTCTTCAGAGAAACCTTTTGAAAAACCCTAGCCTTTGTTTTTTCCCAACGATTGATGTTGGTTTTCCGCTCTGATAATTGAGATTTTCTATTGATGGTAACAACTGTTTTCATCCCTGATTTTCAAAAACAACGATTGGCAAAAGGTGCAGTTCTGTTAAAAGAAAAAAATGCTCCTTGTCAAAGTCTACTAGTGTGTGTAGATTTTTTTCCCCTTAATGTTGGTTGATTTTCCCCTGAATTTAATTTGCAATTCACTTGTTTAGGCCGCAAAACCAATCTTTTGTGCTGGTAGTGAGGTGATGTTGCATTGCCTCATCAAAAATCAACCAATATTTGTTTTTGTTCTAAGTTCTCTGAAAGCCCTATGTTTGAATCCTTAATCATCACTTCTTTTTATCTAATATGCAGGAGTTACAGTGGAAAGGAATATGCAGAAACCTGCTCCAGTGTTGGACTTGAATCAGATATTGGTTTTAATGTGTAACTTCCTTTTTCTAAGTACTGAGTGTCTATTTTAATTTGCTCAACTGTGCGGATGATAACAAATTTGAATTCAATTATGTGAAAGGGAGTGGTAAAGTACTAGTTCCCTCTTGATTGCACAGATTTCTTATAGATGCTATTGTGTTAGCTGTTCTATGTTTTCTGGTGTGAACTTTGCAGAATTTGGTCTTGTACACTCCTTTTTTCTCCTTTTTGCAATTTGCCTTCATAATAATTTAATATGAGTAGGTTTATTTCTCTAGGGAGCTGTACATTTTTTTTTTTTGGAAATGTCATTTGGCCACCTTTGGTTTGAGATTCCATGTTCAGGGGAAGATTATTTCTGTTGTTCTTTTTTAGTTCATCCTAAAATTGGATTGATTTATTTATTTATTTATTTTTTGGATTGTGTTTTGGTTCTCTACTTTGCTTCCCTTCTTTTTATTGAGCCACTCCATTTTTATCTTGCAGATTTACACAAATTTAGATCTAAAGTATACATCTCCTTGTGTTCCCAGACGTTTTGTGCTTGTTTAGGATCTCTTGGATTGAAAAGAATCCCAGTTAAAAATTATGTTAAATGGAGTTTGGATGTTGTAAATATTCGTGCTTTGTTGCCAGAATTTTTTTGGATGCTGCAAATATTTTTGTTTCTTGAGGATATAAACAGGCTATAATCTGAATTTGTTTAATATAATTATATAAGCACCTTTCCACATGTTTAAAAGTTATGAGCATGCACAAATTGTTAATCAGATTCAAATTACACATACTTTTTAGATAGTCAAGGATACAATTGTTGTTTTGAATTTTCAGAAAACTTTATTGATTATGAAAGTTTCTTTTTCTTTTTGCATTTCAAATAGGCTTATGTATGTGCTTATCAATCTGGCTTTATTTATTTTGAGTTAATTCAGGAGATTCCTAGGTTCTTGACTGGTTTTCTAAATGTTTATAACGAAATATGCTCACCAAAAGTCAATAGGACAACTTGTGTGTTTTTTTTAACAATTATAGATCCATAAACCTCATTTTTCTGTGATTCTGTTGTAAATTATTTCTCTTGTGATTTCTAGACGTTATCCTTGTGGGTTACTTCTAGTGTTGAAGAGGCCGCTGCTTCAACAAGACCTAGCAACCGTTTTTTTCAGCTTTAGGTACACTTACATGATCATTTTTCAATTTGTATTTTTTCTGAATTTCGGTAGTTAATGTTCTAATATTTGATCATGAAATCTGCTGTATTCTCGATGCTTTGTACTTACTGAATGCTCAATAATTTCTTTGCTTTATCATAAATGTAGTTGCATAGATTGTGATCAACCTTCCTCTTTATTAATGCCTTCATGTGATTGTTTTTCCTTTGTATCCTATTTTAGGTGCTTAATATCCCAACCATGATGAGCAAGAGTATGGTTGAAATTATCATCCTGATAGAGCTTATTGAGAAGATTGACAAGGAGGGTTCATCAGGCACTGTATCGCTTGTAAATCTCAAATTCTTTTAGGCCTTCCTCTCATAGGACTTTTAAAATTTTTAACTGTTATGTTTTTCCTAAGCCATTGTAACAAGGCTTTTAAATACCATTTTGTCAAGCACTTTTCACATAATGTGACTATATTTTCTTAATTTTTAATAAGAAAGAGTAGGTGGCTGCGTGGAAAGAGATAAGAGGGCTATTGGGTTGAAGGGCAAGGTCGGGGCAGTGGGCAGGGGGGCAGCGGGCACGGGCAGGGGCAGGGATGGGATGGGATGGGATGCGCAGAGCATAGCATGGGACGCGTTAATAAAAACCTTTTTTTTTATTTAAAAAGGTAACAGTGCTGTGGCAGTCGTAAAACCGCTGCTAATATAAAAAGAGACCGCCGCTAATTGATTTAGCGACGGGTCTTTTACTGACGGTCTAGTGTCGGACTTAGGATATTTTTAAAGGCGGTCTTTAATGCTTTACCGGCAATCAAAGACCACCGGTAAAAGTGCCAATTTTTGTTGTGTTGAATATTAATAGGTGAGTGAAACCCTCAAAGAGAAAAGGCTACAAAAGAAATTTTGTATTCCTTAGAATACCTTACTCCAATTTTTATAGACTTCAATTTCCCCTTAATAGCTAGTGACCTACCATTTTTGTAGTCTTTGATAAAATGGTTTAAGTATGTACGTACAGTACTCGATGTGTCACGCCTAATCAACATAATTAAAGCATCACATAGGAAATTTTTAAGGACACTGGTATGTACTTATTAATTAACTAATCATGACTTTTAAAATTGTTAATTAGTAGCACGAAACAAACATTATTAGAGAGAGAAAGACTCCACCCCTGTACTAGATACTTAGACCTACGCACACACACATAGCTGGGTGCATATACAGAAGCCTCACTAACTCAATTGAGGCTTATCTTCCACCAACATGACACAAATTTATTGACTCACATCACTCCTTGCTTAACCTTTGCTTATATTAAGGAAGCCCTTTTCTTTGCAGCTTTGAATTGCTCCATCATACATTTCACCCGGACCGTACTTGAATTTGAACCCCAAGTCCAACAGCTTCTTTGATGAGTAGCTAAATGGTTTACGATCGTGAATATCTTTTAATGACCTGAGAAATAAGACTACCTCCATTAATTACCATCCTGAAATTGAATTTGATAAAGAAAATGAGCAAAGAGAGAAGGAATAGAAACGCACTCAGCTGGGTTTGGCAGTTGGAATTCTGGGTATCTAGAGTAAAGAAATTCTGCCAACTCATGGACTTTGAAGTCATGAGAATTACAAATGTATCTCCCTTTTGCATTAGGACAATCAAGAAGGAAAATATGAGCTGAGACAACATCATCTACATGCACAATGTTTGCTGCAGTGTTGTATGACCATTGATCTCCTTTACCTGTATACATCAAACACAAGGCATCAAGATAAATCATAATTTTCAAAACAAATTAATGGGTTTGTTTATGTTTATTTGGGGATAAATCTTTTTAAAAGGAGAATTATATAATTCTACCAGATATCAAAGCCAAGGCCACAGACACTGAACTAGGGAGCTTGGGAGTGATGAAAGGACCGACGACAAAGGAAGGAAGTACGGTCACAAGATCTAATCCATGTTTCTCAGCGTATTCTAGTGCTGCCTTTTCTGCTACCGTTTTTGAGATGGCATACGGAGAATTACGAAGCTTAAGACTTTTGCAGAAATCTGTATCAGTCCATGAATTCTCATCTACTATGTCATGATCCTCTTTGTTAAACATTACTGCAGCTATACTGGAAGTTAAAACGACCCGTTTAACTGTCTTAGAATCCACGCATGCCTTCAATATGCCCAGAGTTCCTTCTACTGCCCTTTTGGTCACTACTTCTTCTGGCTCTTTCCCTTCAAAGTCTATGGGGGAAGCAACATGAAATACACCAACACATCCAGCAATGGCGGCACTGAAACTGTCTGGTTTGTCGAGATCTGCATTAAAGATCTTGAGATTTTCTGATGCACCCGGAAGGTTTGTAAGGTACCCAGCGCCTTCCTTTGGTCCTGTGTTCATTTTTTTTTTTTTTTTTTTTTTGAAGAAAAAATAAATTAATGAAGGCTTTTTCGGTTCTTATGTTTTGCTGAAGAGGAAGAAATTGCTTAATTACCTCGAATTGTTGTCCGAACAAAGAAACCTTGTTGTAGGAGCCTCATGATCAACCATGACGAGATATTCCCAGTTCCACCTGTTACACACACAACAATTTTCTCACCTTCCATATGTAGCGAGCTTCAGACTTTACTCTTATGTTTCCATGGCTTTATCTTTAACCAGTTTATATTCTACAAGGAGACTCATCTCAACCAGAAATAAAGCGAATGAAGGACGAGATAATGTGTCAACATCCATCTCGCTCGTCCGGTCTCCAAAATATCTTAGGGAAAATTATTTTTTAGTGATACCTTATGAATATATTTAAAATTCAGTCAGTAAGGTTTCCATATCTTAACACACCTTTATCAAAACAATTAAATGCTTTATGAAATATTTAAAATTCAGTTGTCAAGGTTTAGGAACAGTGTGTTTCAACGCACCTTCATCAAATTAATTAACTTTTAATAATATTTCATTATTACAAACTGAATCCTTCCAAAAATGACATTTTCTTTGGACCATTAAATACTAAGGCTTCGCTTCTTGTTATTGTCACATGATTTTAATTGGGAAGGATCGGCCTTCGTTTTGCCACGTTTCCTTTTCTTATAAGAAAATGTGACCAAACGAAGGGCGCTGCTTCCCTAACACAACCATCAACTCCGGACAAGTCAATTAATGTAAGCGAAAAAACACAAAAGTGGAAGTCACGGTGTCACTGATTTATGCAAAAGAAAAGGATCGTACCCTTCCGTCAAGAGTCGTTTTCCTCTACGAGGAAATCCTCTTTGGATTCCTCTTGGGAGCGCCTGGGGACGACACGCGTCCCAGGCGGTCCCACTCCTCATCAGCTCTTTGAGAGGAAATTGGTTGGCTCCGGTTTTTGAGCCAGCCAACGCCCAAGAGGAATCAGCCAACGCCCAAGAAGAAAACGACTGCTTTGGGGCCGATTCGAAGCTCTTCGAACGAGTGAAACGTGCGTGGAAGCAACCAAAACAGCTTTGGCAATTTTATTCGAGGGCTCTCGTATGATTGTGCCCCAAGTTCCCTTGCAAAAAAGCACGCTTTAGGTTGCACGTTTTCTTCTTTTCCATATATTTAGTTTGGAAAATTATAAAATAAGGGTCACTTTTTGCCTGTATTTATAAAAATTCCATTAAAAATCCGTTTTCCAAAAAATTTCACCTTTAAAAAATTAAGCTATAGGGTTATTTTGCACCAAAAAATTTTTTTTTTTAAATAATGTCACTTTCTTCCTTTCTTCCTCATCAGCCCTTTGAGAGGAAATTGGCTGGCTCCGGTTTTTGAGCCAACCAACGCCCAAGAGGAATCAACCAACGCTCAACTCGAGCCGTTTTCAAAAAATTGCTCATGTACGCGTTTAAACACTCTGAGCGTACTCTACCTAACCTTCATGCTCGACAGAGCGCAAATCTCCCCCAAACCGCGACTCTCGGGTTTTCTGAGATTCTCCTCTTGAGCATTGACGCTCGAGCGAGCCTAAATCAGCCCAAAACAGCCACCCTGGGTTTTTCTGAGTTTATATTACCAAAACATTGACGCTCGAGCAAGCGCAAATCTCACCCAAACCGCCACCCTGGGCTTTTCTGATAATGTAGAATCACGCCTGTACGCTCGAGCAAGCCGAAATCGGTCCAAAACCGCCACTCTCAGGCTTCTCTGAGTAGCGATTACCTAAGCCTTGACGCTCGAGCGAGGGTAAATCGTACCCAAACCGCCACCCTGGGCTTTTCTGAGGTATTATTATTATTATTATACCCTTGACGCTCGCCGCGCGCGGAATTCGCTCAAAAAACGTCGTACTTAATGTTTTTAAAATCCTTACCCATGTGAGCCCTTGTACCTGGGGTTGAGAAGACTTGTAACCGGGCTTGTAACTGGGGTTGTGAGGACTTGTAATTGGGGTTGTGAGGACTTGTAACTTCGCTTGTGAGAACTTGTAACTGGGGTTGTGAGGACTTGTAAAAGGGGTTGTGAGGACTTGTAACTGGGGTTGTGAGGACTTGTAAAAGGGGTTGTGAGGACTTGTAACAGGGCTTGTGAGGACTTGTAACAGAGGTTGTGAGGACTTGTAACAGGGCTTGACAGGACTTGTAACTGGGGTTGTGAGGACTTGTAACAGAGGTTGTGAGGACTTGTAACAGGGCTTGACAGGACTTGTAACAGGGCTTGTGAGGACTTGTAACAGGGGTTGAGAGGACTTGTAATTGGGGTTGTGTGGACTTGTAACTTCGCTTGTGAGGACTTGTAACTGGGGTTGTGAGGACTTGTAAAAGGGGTTGTGAGGACTTGTAACAGAGGTTGTGAGGACTTGTAACAGGGTTTGACAGGACTTGTAACTGGGGTTGTGAAGACTTGTAACAGGGGTTGTGAGGACTTGTAACAGGGGTTGTGAGGACTTGTAACAGGGCTTGACAGGACTTGTAACTGGGGTTGAGAGGACTCGTAACAGGGCTTGTGAGGACTTGTAACAGGGCTTGTGAGGACTTGTAACTGGGGTGGTGAGGACTTGTAACTGGGCTTGTGAGGACTTGTAACTGGGATTGTGAGGACTTGTAACAGGGCTTGAGAGGACTTGTAACAGGGCTTGTGAGGACTTGTAACAGGGCTTGACAGGACTTGTAACAGGGCTTGACAGGACTTGTAACTGGGGTTGTGAGGACTTGTCACAGGTCTTGACAGGACTTGTAACAGGGGTTGTTAGGACTTGTAACAGGGCTTGACAGGACTTGTAACTGGGGTTGTGAGGACTTGTAACAGGGGTTGAGAGGACTTGTAACAGGGCTTGTGAGGACTTGTAACAGGGGTTGTGAGGATTTGTAACAGGGCTTGTGAGGACTTGTAACTGGGGTTGTGAGGACTTGTAACCGGGCTTGTGAGGACTTGTAACTGGGGTTGTGAGGACTTGTAATAGGGCTTGAGAGGACTTGTAACAGGGCTTGACAAGACTTGTAAAAGGGCTTGACAGGACTTGTAACTGGGGTTGTGAGGACTTGTAATAGAGCTTGTGAGGACTTGTAACAGAGGTTGTGAGGACTTGTAACAGGGATTGACAGGACTTGTGACTGGGGTTGTGAGGACTTGTAAAAGGGGTTGTGAGGACTTGTAACAGGGCTTGTGAGGACTTGTAACAGAGGTTGTAAGGACTTGTAACAGGGCTTGACAGGACTTGTAACAGGGGTTGAGAGGACTTGTAACAGGGGTTGTGAGGACTTGTAACAGAGGTTGTGAGGACTTGTAACAGGGCTTGACAGGACTTGTAACTGGGGTTGAGAGGACTTGTAACAGGGGTTGAGAGGACTTGTAACAGGGCTTGTGAGGACTTGTAAAAGAGGTTGTGAGGACTTGTAACAGGGGTTGTGAGGACTTGTAACAGGGCTTGTAAGGACTTGTAACAGGGCTTAAGCGGACTTGTAACTGGGGTTGTGAGGACTTGTAACAGGGGTTGAGAGGACTTGTAACAGGGGTTGAGAGGACTTATAACAGGGCTTGTGAGGACTTGTAACAGGGGTTGTGAGGACTTGTAACAGGGCTTGACAGGACTTGTAACTGGGGTTGTGAGGACTTGTAACAGGGGTTGAGAGGACTTGTAACAGGGGTTGTGAGGACTTGTAACAGGGCTTGACAGGACTTGTAACTGGGGTTGAGAGGACTTGTAACAGGGGTTGAGAGGACTTGTAACAGAGGTTGTAAGGACTTGTAACAGGGCTTGACAAGACTTGTAACTGGGGTTGTGAGGACTTGTAACAGGGGTTGAGAGGACTTGTAACAGGGCTTGTGTGGACTTGTAACAGGGCTTGTGAGGACTTGTAACAGGGGTTCTCAATCCCAGTTACAAGTCATGTCAAGCCCTGTTACAAGTCTTCTCAACCCCAGTTACAAGTCCTCACAACCCCTGTTACAAGTCCTCACAACCCCAGTTACAAGTCCTGTCAAGCCCTGTTACAAGTCCTTACAAGCCCTGTTAAGAGTCCTCACAACCCCTGTTACAAGTCCTCACAAGCCCTGTTATAAGTCCTCACAAGCCCTGTTACGAGTCCTCTCAACCCCTGTTACAAGTCCTTACAACCCCAGTTACAAGTCCTCACAACCCCAGTTACAAGTCCTGTCAAGCCCTGTTACAAGTCTTCTCAACCCCAGTTACAAGTCCTCACAACCCCTGTTACAAGTCCTCACAACCCCTGTTACAAGTCCTCACAACCCCAGTTACAAGTCCTCACAAGCCCGGTTACAAGTCCTCACAACCCCAGTTACAAGTCCTCACAAGCCCTGTTACAAGTCCTCACAACCCCTGTTACAAGTCCTCACAGGCCCTGTTATAAGTCCTCACAAGCCCTGTTACAAGTCCTCACAACCCCAGTTACAAGTCCTGTCAAGCCCTGTTACAAGTCCTCACAACCTCTGTTACAAGTCCTCACAAGCCCTGTTACAAGTCCTCATAACCCCTTTTACAAGTCCTCACAACCCTAGTTACAAGTCCTCACAAGCGAAGTTACAAGTCCTCACAACCCCAATTACAAGTCCTCACAACCCCAATTACAAGCCCGGTTACAAGTCCTCTCAACCCCAGGTACAAGGGCTCACATGGGTAAGGATTTTAAAAACATTAAGTACGACGTTTTTTGAGCGAATTCCGAGCGCGCGAGCGTCAAGGGTATAATAATAATAATAATACCTCAGAAAAGCCCAGGGTGGCGGTTTGGGTACGATTTACCCTCGCTCGAGCGTCAAGGCTTAGGTAATCGCTACTCAGAGAAGCCCGAGAGTGGCGGTTTTGGATCGATGTCGGCTTGCTCGAGCGTCCAGGCGTGATTCTACATTATCAGAAAAGCCCAGGGTGGCGGTTTGGGTGAGATTTGCGCTTGCTCGAGTGTCAATGTTTTGGTAATATAAACTCAGAAAAACCCAGGGTGGCGGTTTTGGGCTGATTTAGGCTCGCTCGAGCGTCAATGCTCAAGAGGGGAATCTCAGAAAACCCGAGAGTCGCGGTTTGGGGGAGATTTGCGCTCGCTCGAGCGTGAAGGTTAGGTAGAGTACGCTCAGAGTGTTTAAACGCGTACATGAGCAATTTTTTGAAAACAGCTCGAGTTGGGCGTTGGCTGATTCCTCTTGGGCGTTGGTTGGCTCAAAAACCAGAACCAGCCAATTTCCTCTCAAAGGGCTGATGAGGAAGAAAGGAAGAAAGTGACATTATTTAAAAAAAAAAATTTTTGGTGCAAAATAACCCTATAGCTTAATTTTTTAAAGGTGAAATTTTCTGGAAAACGGATTTTTAATGGACTTTTTATAAATACAGGCAAAAAGTGACCCTTATTTTATAATTTTCCAAACTAAAAATATGGAAAAGTAGAAAACGTGCAACCTAGAGCGTGCTTTTTTTCAAGGGAACTTGGGGCACAATCATACGAGAGCCCTCGAATAAAATTGCCAAAGCTGTTTTGGTTGCTTCCACGCACGTCTCACTCGTTCGAAGAGCTTTGAATTGGCCCCAAAGCAGTCGTTTTCCTCTTGGGCGTTGGCTGATTCCTCTTGGGCGTTGGCTGGCTCAAAAACCGGAGCCAGCCAATTTCCTCTCAAAGAGCTGATGAGGAGTGGGACCGCCTGGCACGCGTGTCGTCCCCAAGCGCTCCCAAGAGGAATCCAAAGAGGATTTCTTCGTAGAGGAAAACGACTCTTCGGTCAAATATTAACAAACTCAAAAATCGATCCCTTACGTAATTGATGGTGGGCCCTACATGTGATGTGAGGGGCTATGTTAATGAATAAAGTTTACCAAAAAAAAAGTACACAACCAAGAAGATACTTTTCCTACTTCAAAGATTACAACTCATATGTCTAAACCCTAGTTACAAGTCTTCACAAGTCTTCAGGTTTTTCGAGAATTAGGCACGTAACAAAATGGTATTAGGCTGGATACGGGACGTGAGCAGAGTTCCATGGCAGAGCTGGAAATTTGTGACCCGACCTGGCGGGTCAACCTGATTATAAACGGGTTGGGTTGACCCGTTTATTAATTGGGTTGGGGTTTCCCTAACCCGCCAATAATCGGATCAACCGATTAAAAGAAAAGGCACCAAAAGTGCCAGTTCCGACCCGATTAACCCACAACTCGACCCGATCCCGGTACAACCCAATCTAATTAACCCCCAAATCCTATTTTAATCATATTTTTTGAAAAATAAAAATATTTATAAACGGGTTGGCGGGTTGAACCCGTTTATTAGCAGGTTGGGGGTTTTCCAACCCGCCTTAAGTTAGTCCAACCTGAACCCGACCCGATAACCCAAACCCGATTATGACCCAACACAACCGACCTGTTGCCAGCTCTAGGCTACAAGGGTCTACTTTTGTTCTCCGGTCTGGTCTTCACGTGCTGGCCCCGAAACGTTTACTGCCATCTCGACCTTAAAACTTCGGCCGCTCTTTCCCTTTCCTTCCCGTTGGATTGCTCCTCACTCTGTCACCGGCTTTAACACCAACGGCTTTAACTTGGGCTGTGTTTGCCAAGCATGCTTTTGCTCATTAAACTTCAATCCAAATCCATGTTTTCACAAAGAATTTTGCTGGGGTTTTAAGAACAAATTAAAAGACCAAAAGGAAAAGGAGTTAGATTATTCACGTACACTACCTATATATGGATTAGTGGTTTGCATGCATGCTTAATAAAATTGAAAAAGAATTTGGATTAGTGGTTTGCCACGTCCCTTTTGCATTAGGGCAACCAAGAAGGAAAATATGAGCTGAGTCAATATCATCCACATGCACCATGTGTGTTGCATGGATATATAACCATTGATCTACTTTACTTGTACATCAAACACAAGGCATCAAGACAAATCATAATTTGCAAAACAAATTAATGGGTTTGTTTTTGTTTATCTGGGGATCAATATTTTTAAAAGGAGAATTATATAATTCTACCAGATCAGCGTTTTCAGTTTCGGCGGCACGCCACGGTGTGCCGCCGAAAAATCGTTTTTTTTTCAACTATCGAAACGAATCGACACAAAAAATCGGTTTTGAAAAAATTGATCGATTTTTTTGGCATGTGTGAGACATGGAAATGTCATCTGGGATGACCTCCGATATCATCACGCGGGGATCGATAAAAGTGAAGAGTCGCCACCATCCAAGTTCAGGTGTGAATGGACATCAAAGGGATCATTTATGCCAAATAGAGCCAAAGTAGCTCTAATACAAGGAAAAAATCCAGAGATCAGGTAAGGGGAATTATTTATGAGTGGGGGAAGGTGTTAGGCACCCCCACTCATCCTTCTAAGACGGTTGCCACATGCTTGCTTATGCTAAAAATTATTTGCTAATAATAGAGAAAATAAAAGATGCTTAAAATAAGCACAATGTGTGTGATTATTCCACATGAGCAAATCCAATGAAATGGAACTCTCTTCGTAGATATGTCACTTCAGAACTTCATGAATGAAGAAAAATCTAAGTCAAATTTGAAGCAAAACCAAACCAAGGCAAATCTGGAAAAATCAGACAAAAAGAGCTTGAAAGCTTCGATTAACCATAACTCACTCAATTTAAATCCAAATCTGATGAAACCAAAACCATTTGAAAACTGGTATATAGTAGAGTATACAGTAAAAATTTCAGCTCAATCCGATTCAAAATGAGAGAGATATCCACATATGAAATCTGCTGTTATATCTTGGAACAAGTGTTAAGTAGGCATTTTCAAAGTCCTATTCGTGGAGTTTGGCTCAATAAAAATCCATGACAATTGGTATGGAAGACGTATATGGTGCCATCTTTCCAAAGAAATAAGTCTCACACCAAACTCTATCCGGATGTGGCTTGTGTGCTCTCTCGAACAGGGCTAGAAGACCACAGATTAGCTCTGAACTATGCCAGCGAGCAGCTCTGAGTCCATCAATCACACAAGCCTCAAATCAAATCGAAATCTACTGAAACCAGTTGGAAATGAAAATAGACTTCTTAAGGAAAATTTAGAAACTGGAATCACTCAAAACGGATTAAAATTGAGCAAATGGTGCACCATCAAAACGGCAAGTTCAGCAATCTGGGCTGAATTGACTTATAGACTTTGAACAGATGGTGTCAAAAATTGGCTCCATAAAAGTGAACGAAATTTTCCAGATATGAAGTAGGCCAACTCATCTATCACATGTCTTTGGAATCACTAAAAAATTCATCCGGAGGATGAAGTTATGAGCATTCCAAGACAGGCCATAGATGCTGCCCTGTTTTGAAATATTTGAAGAGAAAAGCCAAACTAGTGTATGTGTGCAAGTGAATTCGACCAAAACACTTAGAAATCAATCAAAATCATCTCATGAAGTTCTAAAATTCATTCTAAAGCCAATAATCTCAGATTTCCCGTATTAAACATGGAAATCCTAAATCTAACTTCTTTGGTGAAAAATGGTGAAAAGTGTGTGAATATGTGGAAATCCATTCCCTAGGAGAAGTTTGGAATCCATTGCTATTGAGAGCAAGGATTCACTCAACTTCTCCAGAAACACATGCAAAAACATCTGAAAATAAACATCCATAGGTTCAAAATGACCACATAGCATGCTCTTCGTCACTTGTAGGTTCTAAGCCTAGAGGATCCATTCCTACTTCTTTTTCCCAAGGCTCTCTCTTCACGTTTTACGGCTAGAGAGGATTCCCAGGTACTTTGGAAGAGGTTTGGGGTTACAAAAATGCACAAAGGCCTTACACTACAGAAAGGTAGAAGATGAGAGGTTGCTGGAATGTAAAGAGGAAACTAGAAATCTAAAGAGAGCTTTACCTTAGGTAGTTTGAGCTTTAAGTAGACAATCCAGCAGAGTTTCTCCTCTTCTTGCAGAGCTTCTATGCTTCAAATTGCCAGCCATTTGCAAGAGGAGGACCCCTCTATTTATAGGCAAAGCCAAGGGTAGAAGAGTCCCAAGGGTATGCCAAAAAAGCCTTCTAGATTATTCTAATTCTCCTCCAAGGCTTGAATTGGAGTAATTCAGCAAGTTTCGGAGAGTGAAATAGGGAGTTCAAGTCCCTGAGAGAGAGGTAATATGCATAAATAAGGCTCAGAGATCGAGCCATTTCTCAAATCCTCGAAACAGCCAAAACCGTATACTCAGTGCGGTTTCAACATAACCGTCATTATATGTGCGGTTTTTATACAAATTCAACCAAACCGTACATACAAGGCGGTTCAATTCAGTTACGCTCGTCATGATTGCTGTCGACGTGTCCCAACGGCCGAAGCTTCCGGAAGCCACGTGGCAACCCGCGCGATAAGCATGAATATAAACCGTGCCGTGTATATAGTTACAACCGCACATACAGAGCGGTTGAGACCAAAATAACAAAAACCGCTCATTTAGTACGGTTAGCACCATTTTTTAGAGTTTTTGAGTTTTTGACAAATGTCAATGCTCAAATAAGGCATTTAAAGTTCCTTTTGAGTATTCTCTTATGTTGAAGTGCAATTTGGGGTGTCTACAGCAAGCTAGCGAAAAATTGGTGGCATGCCGAGCAAAACGGACTGAAACTCACAAAAAATTGATTTTTTGTGATAAAGAGGAAAAAAGCGATTTTTTAAAATTTTATCAGCGCTTTTTTGGCGGCGTGCCGCCGAAAAATCGACAAAATCAAAAAATTCAGTTTTTTTCTAATTTTTTGCTTTTTTTTTACTTTTCTAGTGTTTCACCGGCACGCCAGCGTGCCGTTTTTTTCCGATGGGCGGCATGCCCATCGACACCGATATTGTAATCCTTGTACCAGATATCAAAGCCAAGGCCACAGAAGCTATACCAGGGAGCTTGGGAGTGATAACAAGGACCGACGACACTGGAAGGAAGTACGGTCACAAGATCCAATCCATGTTTCTCAGCGTATTCTAGTGCTGCCTTTTCAGCATGCCTAGAGTTCCTTCTACTACCCTTTTGGTCACTACTTCTTCTGGCTCTTTCCCTTCAAAGTCTATGGGGGAAGCAACATGAAATACACCAACGCATCCAGCAATGGCAGCATTGAAACTGTTTGGTTTGTCGGGATCTGCATTAAAGATCTTGAGATTTTCTGATGCACCCGAAAGGTTTGTAAGGTACCTGGCGCCTTCCTTCGGTCCTGTGTTCATTTTTCTGGAGGAAAAGTTTAAGTAATTAAGGCTTTTCAGTTCTGAATTAGTTTTGGGTTTGAAGAGGAAGAAAGTACTTAATTACCTCGAATTGTTGCCCGAACAGAGAAACCTTGTCGTAGGAGCCTCATCATCAACCATGATGCAATAGACCCAATTCCACCTATTACACACACAACATTTTTTTCACCTTCCATCCACTTATGTGGGTGAGCGTGTGCGAGCACAACGATTGTATAAGATAGTACCACCAAAAATATGATATTGGATGATAAACAGTAGCAACCTTCTGTGTTTTCTCTATGTTTCCATGCCTTCAACTAGAGGTGGCAGTGGGTCGGGTTCAGGCGGGTTCCGGTAATGACAATGGTAATGAGCAAATGTTATAGGCTATGCTAATGAGCAAATGTTGGGTAATGACTATGGTATCAAAGTCGACCACCATTTTTGTAAAGACTCCAATTTCCCCTTAATAGCTACTGACCTACCATTTTTGTAATCTTTGATAAAATGGTTTAAGTATGTACGTACAGTACTCGACGTGTCGCCCCTAATCAACATAATTAAAGCATCACATAGGAAATTTTTAAGGACACTAGTAGGTACTTATTAATTAACTAATCATGACTTTTAAGATTGTTAATTAGCAGCACGAAACAAACATTATTAGAGAGAAAAAGACTCCACCCCTGTAGTAGATACTTAGACCTACGCACACACACATAGCTGGGTGCATATATAGAAGCCTCACTAACTCAATTGAGGCTTATCTTCCACCAGCATGACACAAATTTATTGACTCACATCACTCCTTGCTTAACCACTGCTTATATTAAGGAAGCCCTTTTCTTTGCAGCTTTGAATTGCTCCATCATACATTTCACCCGGACCGTACTTGAATTTGAACCCCAAGTCCAGCAGCTTCTTTGATGAGTAGCTAAATGGTTTACGATCGTGAATATCTTTTAATGACCTGAGAAATAAGACTACCTCCATTAATTACCATCCTGAAATTGAATTTGATAAAAGAAAATGAGCAAAGAAGAGAGAAGGAATAGAAACGCACTCAGCTGGGTTTGGCAGTTGGAATTCTGGGTATCTAGAGTAAAGAAATTCTGCCAACTCATGGACTTTGAAGTCATGAGAATTACAAATGTATCTCCCTTTTGCATTAGGACAATCAAGAAGGAAAATATGAGCTGAGACAACATCATCTACATGCACCATGTGTGTTGCAATGCTGTATAACCATTGATCTCCTTTACCTGTTCACATCAAACACAAGGCATCAAGATAAATCATAATTTGCAAAACAAATTAACGGGTTTGTTTTTGTTTATCTGGGGATCAATCTTTTTAAAAGGAGAATTATATAATTCTACCAGATATCAAAGCCAAGGCCACAGAAGCTAAACCAGGGAGCTTGGGAGTGATAAAAGGACCGACGACACTGGAAGGAAGTACGGTCACAAGATCCAATCCATGTTTCTCAGCGTATTCTAGTGCTGCCTTTTCTGCTACCGTTTTTGAGATGGCATACGGAGAATTAAGAAGCTTAAGACTTCTGCAAAAATCTGTATCAGTCCATGAATTCTCATCTACTATGTCATGATCCTCTTTGTTAAACATTACTGCAGCTATACTGGAAGTTAAAACGACCCGTTTAACTGTCTTAGAATCCACGCATGCCTTCAATATGCCCAGAGTTCCTTCTACTGCCCTTTTGGTCACTACTTCTTCTGGCTCTTTCCCTTCATAGTCTATGGGGGTAGCAACATGAAATACACCAACACATCCAGCAATGGCGGCACTGAAACTGTCTGGTTTGTCGAGATCTGCATTAAAGATCTTGAGATTTTCTGATGCACCCGGAAGGTTTGTAAGGTACCCCACACCTTCCTTTGGTCCTGTGTTCATTTTTTTTTTTTTTTTGGAAGAAAAAATAAATTAATGAAGGCTTTTTCGGTTCTTATGTTTTGCTGAAGAGGAAGAAATTGCTTAATTACCTCGAATTGTTGTCCGAACAAAGAAACCTTGTTGTAGGAGCCTCATGATCAACCATGACGCGATATTCCCAGTTCCACCTGTTACACACACAACAATTTTCTCACCTTCCATATGTAGCGAGCTTCAGACTTTACTCTTATGTTTCCATGGCTTTATCTTTAACCAGTTTATATTCTACAAGGAGACTCATCTCAACCAGAAATAAAGCGAATGAAGGACGAGATAATGTGTCAACATCCATCTCGCTCGTCCGGTCTCCAAAATATCTTAGGGAAAATTATTTTTTAGTGATACTTTATAAATATATTTAAAATTCACTCAGTAAGGTTCCTGAACATACCTTTATCAAAACAATTAATTTTTAATGTCATTCCACTTTTACGAATCTTTTATTTCCGGATAGCCCTTTACCTTGTTCGCATGAATTAAATGCTTTATGAAATATTTAAAATTCAATTGTCAAGGTTTAGGAACAGTGTGTTTCAACGCACCTTCATCAAATTAATTAACTTTTAATAATATTTCATTATTACAAACTGAATCCTTCCAATAATGACGTTTTCTTTGGACCATAAAATACTAAGGCTTCGCTTCTTGTTATTGACACATGATTTTAATTGGGAAGGATCGGCCTTTGTTTTGCCACGTTTCCTTTTCTTATAAGAAAATGTGTCCAAACGAAGGGCGCTGCTTCCCTAACACAACCATCAACTCCGGACAACTCAATTCCTGTAAGCGAAAAAACCAAAAGTGGAAGTCACGGTGTCACTGATTTATGCAAAAGAAAAGGATCGTTCCCTTCGGTCAAATATTTTTTTTTTTTTTTGGTAATGCCTTCGGTCAAATATTAACAAACTCAAAAATCGATCCCTTACGTAATTGATGGTGGGCCCTACATGTGATGTGAGGGGTTATGTTAATGAATAAAGTTTGCAAAAAAAAAAGTACTCAACCTAGAAGATAATTTCCCTACTTCAAAGATTATAACTCATATGTCTAAACCCTAGTTACAAGTCTTCAGGTTTTTTGAGAATTAGGCACGTAACAAAATGGTATTAGGCTGGATACGGGACGTGAGCGGAGTTCCATGGCAGAGCTGGAAATTTGTGACCCGACCCGGCGGGTCAACCTGATTATAAACGGGTTGGGCTGACCCATTTATTAATTGGGTTGGGTTTTCCCTAGCTAACCCGCCAATAATCGGGTCAACCCAATTAAAAGAAAAGGCACCCAAAGTGTCCAGTTCCGACCCGATTAACCCACAACCCGACCCGATCCCGGTACAACCCAATCCAATTAACCACCCAATCCTATTTTAATCATATTTTTTGAAAAATAACAAATAAAAAATATATATATATATAAACTGGTTGACAGGTTGAACCCGTTTATTGGCAGGTTGGGGGTTTTCCAACCTGCCTTAAGTTAGTCCAACCTGAACCCGACCCGATCACCCAAACCCGATTATGACCCAACCCAACCAACCCATTGCCAGCTCTAGGCTACGAGGGTCTACTTTTGTTCTCCGGTCTGGTCTTCACGTGCTGGCCCCGAAACGTTTACTGCCATCTCGACCTTAAAACTTCGGCCGCTCTTTCCCTTTCCTTCCCGTTGGATTGCTCCTCACTCTGTCACCGGCTTTAACACCAACGGCTTTAACTTGGGCTGTGTTTGCCAAGCATGCTTTTGCTCATTAAACTTCAATCCAAATCCATGTTTTCACAAAGAATTTTGCTGGGGGTTTTAAGAACAAATTAAAAGACCAAAAGGAAAAGGAGTTAGATTATTCACACTACCTATATATGGATTAGTGGTTTGCATGCATGCTTAATAAAATTGAAAAAGAATCTGTATTAGTGGTTTGCCACGTCCCTTTTGCATTAGGGCAACCAAGAAGGAAAATATGAGTTGAGACAATATCATCCACATGCACCATGTGTGTTGCATGGATATATAACCATTGATCTACTTTACTTGCACGTCAAACACAAGGCATCAAGACAAATCATAATTTGCAAAACAAATTAATGAGTTTGCTTTTGTTTATCTGGGGATCAATATTTTTAAAAGGAGAATTATATAATTCTACCAAATATCAAAGCCAAGGCCACAGACACTGAACTAGGGAGTTTGGGAGTGATGAAGGGACCGACAACACAGGATGGAAGTACAGTCACGAGATCCAATCCATGTTTCTCAGCAAATTCTAGAGCTCCCTTTTCAGCATGCCTAGAGTTCCTTCTACTACCCTTTTGGTCACTACTTC
The DNA here is from genome assembly GCA_947561395.2 of Buxus sempervirens. Classification (NCBI taxonomy): domain Eukaryota; kingdom Viridiplantae; phylum Streptophyta; class Magnoliopsida; order Buxales; family Buxaceae; genus Buxus; species Buxus sempervirens. Next base: position 8,376,490 of record OX387193.1, read on the forward strand.
TTCTGGCTCTTTCCCTTCAAAGTCTATGGGGGAAGCAACATGAAATACACCAACGCATCCAGCAATGGCAGCATTGAAACTGTCTAGTTTGTCGAGATCTGCATTAAAGATCTTAAGATTTTCTGATGCACCCGGAAGGTTAAGGTACCTGGCGCCTTCCTTCGGTCCTGTGTTCATTTTTCTGGAGGAAAAGTTCAAGTAATTAAGGCTTTTCAGTTCTGAATTAGTTTTGGGTTTGAAGAGGAAGAAAGTACTTAATTACCTCGAATTGTTGCCCGAAAAGAGAAACCTTGTTGTAGGAGCCTCATGATCAACCATGATGCAATAGACCCAATTCCACCTATTACACACACAACATTTTTTTCACCTTCCATCCTCTTATGTGGGTGAGGGTGTGCGAGCACAACGATTGTATAAGATAGTACCACCAAAAATATGATATTGGATGATAAACAGTAGCCACCTTCTGTGTTTTCTCTATGTTTCCATGCCTTCAACTAGATGTGGCAGTGGGTCGGGTTCAGGCGGGTTCGGGTCGGGTTGATGTATGGGGTTGACAAGCCAAGGCTCAACCCAAACTCGCCCGTTTAATAAACGGGTTGGAATATCCTAACCCGCTCTAACCCGCCAACCCGTTTAAATAATTTAAATTACTATTAAAAATTAAAATTTTTAATTCATTCTAATATCAAAGTCTATACAAATTCTATTTTTTAATTCATTTTAATATTAAATGACACCTAACAAATATAATAACACAACAATCATTAAGATATAACTAAAATAACATGAAGAAAAGAACTAAACATACTAATAAAGTTTTGAAAGACTTTACTTATCATCAATGCGTCAATTTATATTAGTAGAGGCTAAGAAATTTGAAATATTTATACGTAAAAGTCTTTCTTCACTTTATCCTTTGTCATTATTTATATTAAAAGAAGAAAGATTAAATAGCCACAAGTATTGTTATTATAATTTTCCAAACTTTTATTGTACAAAAAAATAAACGGGTTTTAATTGGGTCATTTCGGGTTGAAGAGTCAAACCCTAACCCAACCCGGCCGTTTATCATCGGGTTGAGAATTCATGACCCTAACCCAACCTATTTGTTGAAACAGCCAACCCTAACACGCCTAAAACCGGGCGGGTTGGCAGGTCATTGGTCACAATTGCCACATCTACCTTCAACTAGTTTATATAGTCCAAAATTAAAGAGCCAACTCAACTGCAAAAAAAACAAAGCGAATTGCATGTAAAAAAATTAATCAAAGTCAAGCGGATGAATCCTTGAGAACATCCTAGAAAGGTGGCTCAAATTCAATGAATAAAATCCAGCACTGTTGCGTCCACGACCATGATTCTAGTGTAGATGTGAGAAAGTTTGCAAATCAAAGAAGATTTAAAGCCCCGTGATAGTCAAAAATGGTTGGCAGCATAGTCAAACTGAATTATGTCGGTCAAAACAAAAACCGATTGAACCAAACCAAATTTTATTCAAAATTATAAACTAGAGGTGTAAAACTAGGTTAGGTTTTGAATACAAAACTCGAGTAGTGAGCTTGTATCATTGTACTCAGTTTTTCTCAACAGTAAAGAAGGTGACCGGAACACGCCTCGTGGATGTTGACAAGTGTCAAATGACGTAAAATATCGGCTGATTGAATATGCATAAAATTTACCAAGAGGAATCCCAACTTCAAAAGACGCAGCCGGCCAATTGAATATTCATAAAATTTACCAAAACCAAGTGGATGAAAGAAGAAGACAAGATTATCATTTCATGTTGATGCCACCTAATTTGAGTCTTATATAGGGCAAAGACGGATGTTGACAAGCATAAGCGAGTAATATATTTATTCTCTTGACACATCTTCTTGTGGGCGTTTTCGCAGGATTACATCTTCACCTCATCGACGAGGTTGTGCTTTCATCGGATCTGATGGAACCCCTTCGTCATTCACAACGAACTGCACCCTCAAAAGGCTTTAAAGCATAGTGCAAAAAATGAGGAGCAACTAGTTTATTATTATCTCATTTCTTACCAAAATAAATGTCTGGGTCACAACCTTTTTCTTTGCATTTTTTTTATTTAATGCACGTTTTCTACATAGAGATACAGATTCTATCATTAATCATGTGAGAGATACAGACTCACACTCTATGTACGAGAGATGTAGGCTCTCACCGATATTCCCGTATTGTATGAAAGATACGGACTCTCACTATTAATCTCAATATTATCAGAGCTTTTGCTTGTAAAATTCTTACTTTATTTTTTCTAATTATAATTTTTTTGCATAAGAGACACGAGTTCTCACTATTAATCTCAATTTTATAAGAGCTTTTGCTTTTAAAATTCTTACATTTTTTTTTCTAATTATAAATTTGCAAAGGGACAGATAAATGCAAGTGACTTAAAGAAACAATACTTCTCAAGCCTTTAGCTGATATTTAATATTTAGGCTTAAAGAAACAATACTTCTCATCCCTTGAGCTGATGAGCCGCGATGTTTTATACAATGCCACTCTACCCAAAATCGGTATTGTACCCAAAATCCTACTTAGATCATTGGAGTACCTAGATCCTAGAAATGTGAAAGAATGGTGAATTCTTGATGTGGGACAAAATCATTCATAAGGAAAATATGGAGCTATGTTGGATCATTCATAGCAGATTTTGTAATGGTTATTTAATTTCCTTTATTCTAAACAAATGCCCCCTGTTTCTTCATTATATGCTTTGATAGGTCTTAGTAGGTTATATTGGTTTAATCACATCCCAAAAGTGTATTTAGAGTGTTTTAAACAAGTCCAAATGTCCATAGTTTCCCCCTTTGTTAAATACCAAGTCTACCCTTCAGTGAATTAGAATGAAATGGGTAAAATTGTCAATATACGTTTTTTATCTCTTGTCACCTCATCCGCCAACCCCATAAAAGGGGAAAACCGTTACACACAATAAACCTCAAGGTGGTAAAGAAAAATGGGATTGTTCGAAACCTAAGGAGGTATACCTAGAGATTGACAATATATATGCCATTTTAAATCAAGAATGATTCAGCTTTTAGGTCTTTATTGGTTGTTGAGAGGTGGAGGCAGCTAGTGGTTGTGGGATGGCCAAAAAAAATTCAATTTGGTGCCGTAAAAGGTTGTAAGTATCTATTAACTTAGATGGCTAGATCCTTATAATTGTTCTTTCACATGAAAACATCAGTTCAAGATTCCCTTCCTTTTTTAGGTATACTCTCAAAATGTCAGTAATCATATAAAAAACATCCCCAGCTACAAATCAGGATACTATTATATAGCGTGTTCTGTCTTTTCCGTACATGGGGAACAATAAACTGATATATTTATGCCTGTAAGAGCTGAGTGAAGACATGGCTTTCAAATTTCCTTTCATTTTTTTATATCTACTATTAAAATTCACTACAAGAAAAGTGACTTTTAGTAGCCGTCACTAACCGCTACTAAAAGGGCCTTGATTGTTACTAAAAATCACGGCAACTACAACCGCTACTAATTCAGGGGCTACTAAAAGGTTTTAGTGGCGGTTATATTAACAAATGCTAATTTGTTAAGGTATGAAGCACATGAAAACCGCTACTAATTCATTAAACCGCCACTAATTCCTTCATTAAATAGCAGCGGTTTACATTATTGTTACTAAATCTTCAAATATTTAGTAGCGGTTATTTGATGAATCGCTTCTATTTCATTGAATATATAGCAACGCTTACTAACAAAACTGCTACCAATTGCCTCCAATATTTAGTAACAATCAATAAAAAAGTGATACTAATTCCTGACATGTTTAGTAGCAGTTTGTGTTGACCGTTGCTAAAACCTTCTTGGTCTCCCCACCCCCAAAATTAATGAAATGCTATAACAAATTAATCATAAAGAACCTATGTCGCCAATCATAATTTATGCTACTAAAATGCTATTATCTGCAATATTGACAATAAATAAACAATGGCAAAGGAATAAAATTTCATTAAGCATTTATTATAAGCATAACAAGATACAATTAAAATTTATAAACCTATAATATTCATTATCTTCCATCATTCCTATACAACCAAACTAAAAAAAAACTATCTAGAATGAAAAAAATAATCGATCTAATGAATGGCACGGGGACGAAAAGCTCAATCATCTCGAACTAACAGCAAGACACACAACTGTAAGTCCAAATCATGAAGCTCACCTACAATTCAAAAAATAAATAAATAAATAAGATACAAATTGTAAGATCAAAAAAAATAAGTAATCATGTTTTATAAGTACTCATGAGGAATACTTTTGGGCTGAAGTAATTTATAGCAAATATGACTGAGGAGAGTACAGGGAAGATTTCTTTTTCAAGTTCATAGCTAATTGCACTACTTTGAACCAGTGGTAGACAATATTCTCTTGTTATCATGTTTTCTCCTCTTGTGTGCTTGATATCTGGTAGGATCCAGGATCTCTGTTAAATTCTGGATGTATCTGTACAGCTGTACTGTGTTTTTGGGGGAACAGGGGTGGCACCAAGTTAGCTGTTTTCTTTCCACAAGTTTTCAGAACTTCTTGTAAAGAAGCTTTAGTTTCCAAACCCTCTCCTAGGCTCCTAATGGACTTAGCTAGCACCTACCCCTTTATAGAGCTCAGACTTTAGTATCTTTCCTGAAGGACGTGCTTACCTACTCAGTAGTTCAGATCATAAAATATCGGTCCGCAATTGTGATGGAGCCGAATCAATCGTTTTTCGAGTTCTTTAGAGAATTAGATTCTTCTCCCCTCAAGCATTCCACTTTTTGTTTGGAGGTACTTGTTTGGTTAAGCATTAACATTTAGGATTGTAACAAAGGAACAAGGCCCCTCCCCTCAAAAGTGCCTTAGATAATATTCACCACAATAGGGAATTTATGCAAAAATGATCCTACATAATTCCCAGTCCGTCAACCTGTTAAGCGTTCCCCAGACAAAGAACCATAACACACATGCCTCACAGTTAACAAAACCAAACAAATTTTCAGTGAAATATTCAGCCAATTGGATTGGAACATATGTCATGTGCATCATACTATTCATTGCACCAAACATCAAGCTGCACAATATTTACCAAGTTGCACAATAGTTCTACCAATAAAAAGGAATATGATTACCATAAGAAGAACTTGAGCAACATTTTGGCACGAAAATCAATAAAGGGGTTCATAAATTTGTAAGCTCATAAATGGGTCTAACATTATAAGTGCTATAACAGTTTAAATAATAAATTATGTAATTATCAATAAAGGTGTTCATAAATCATTTTTTTAATAGCTTTGTCTTGATCTCTTCAATGAGGGTATCTTCAATGAGCCTTACTGGATGGCTTCCACAAACAGAACACATGGCACAAAATATACTACCCAATAACTCTGTGTGAAACCCCAAACCTTACATTTCTACCAAGAATTTATAAGGATCTAATTTTCAGGAACTTAGGATTTCTAGACATTGATTGGATTCGTTTGAGAATTTGCTGCTTTAGAAAAGTTCCAACTAAAATTATGATGTTAGAAGATATTCTAGGTGTTCTAGGACTTAATATGCATGGGTTTGGTTTGAACTTTTTTGGGATATCTATATTTTGAAAATAAGCATATAAAGCTTATATCTTCAAGGCACATCAACAAATTTTGGAGGAAAATCCAGATCTGAATTGACAATTCATGTGTTCTATTTGAAGTCTTGGATTGTAGAACAACAATCTCAATCGAGGAGGTGAAGAATGACATTTTTCTGATGGTTAGGCAAGAGAATAAAAAGAGGAAAAACAAAAAATTGGTTGCATCCTCAAAATTAGTCCAAAAAATGTAACTTGTACAACACATAGAAGAAACATCAGGTTTCCTAGAACACTGACAAAACCATCATTACCCAAGATTCCCAAGACCATATTTTGGTTGGGTCCATGATCAAACTTTCAGAGCTAGGTTCAACCCCAAGCGAAATCCAAGTCCCATTCCTAACTGGGGCCAGACTCAGTCCTTTCTTTTCCCAAACTGATAGGGCCGATCCAGCCAATATGTAAGTCCTACCACTCCCAAACTTTCAGAGTTGGGTTCAGCCCTAAGTGAAATTTTAGTCCCATTCCTAACTGGGGCCAGACTCTGTCCTTTCTTCTCCCAAACTAATAGGGCTGATCCAGCCAATATTTATGTCCTACCAGTCCCAAAAAAAAGGGGGCCAACTAGCAATATTTAACAGTAGGCATTTTTGTACGAAGTATATGTGCTTAGACTCAAACCCATGTCTTCATGCTAGAAGCCCGAGGTTTTTACCATCACACAGAATAAACCAGCCCCTGCCTACTAATTAAGTGTGGTATACTGGGCAACCCTAATAAGACATAGGCCATGAAACAACTTGACAACCTAAAATCCGACTGAAAGCCAAGGACTCCTTAATATTCAAACCCACTTCTAAGGAACTCTTCCCCCAATTAACCCTCAACCCAAAAAACAAGTGAAATGTATGAAAAATAATCTTAAACCATTGAATCTAATCTCTAGAAGCCTCAAGAAATTCTAAGTATCATCTGCAAACTGTAAGTGGGATACCCCAAGATCATCTCTCCCAACCGAAAACCTTGAAGCAAATTTCTGAATGTTAAAATATAAGATCACGCTACCACAAGCCAAATTCTGCACAGAGTGGTCACATGGCTTTAATATTTCACTAAACATCAAGCTGCACAATATTTCTACAGAATCAATATTTAAAAAAATCGATTATGTATCAAATGGGCAATCATTCACATATAATATTTCATTTGGTCAAATAAACATTTGTTAAAAGCTTCAACATACCTTATATAATAAATGTGTGACTCAAGCTCTTCTCTGCATCTAATTGTAAGTCATAATATCAAAGGTGTCCAGTAGAGCCTACCTGTTAATTTGTATGTTTCATTATTATAAATAAAATCTTTAATACAAAATAATTTTGAATGACTATTTAGAAACTTACATCAGTTGATGGTGTAGTTGGATTACTAAACTCCGTGGGTTGAGCAGATTGGTTGGTAGCCTGTAAATGATGATAATCAATATAGTAATAAGTTGTACTTAATTAATTAGTGAAAAAAAAACAAATCAAACATTTAAAAATTTTTTTACCTGTCATGTTAATGATTCCACCATCCTCAAACAAGGCGCCAATTTCGATGTGTTCCCCAGGGGACGACAACTTCCTCTATTGCAGATTGACAGACAACAATGAACAGAGGGTTTTAATCCTCTGCATAAGATAATAAAATAATTAAATTAGAAATAAAATCTCAAATTGACCGAAACATCAACGGGTTTCAGAAAGATTCAGCGACAATAGAAAGACAAGCACAATAAAATAATGAAATCAGACGCCCTACGAAAAATAAAACAAACAACAATTGCAATAGCAACGATTGAAAGAACCCAAAAAAAATAACCATTGCCAACTTAATAAACAATGAAACCCAAAAAAAAAAAAAAAAACCACACAATTGCAGTCGCATTGACGAAATCAAACTTCACTGAACCACCAACTTCACTCTCTCTTTGTCAATCCCTCTTAGGCAACTTCTTAGCTAGGGTTTGAGAATCATAATCTTGAACGTTATGGTAGTTCCTCTTGGATCGAGATCGTTCCATTCCAACCATTTCTCTTGGTTCTTTGCACCCCCTCCTTTGGTTTATCCTCTTTGGGGGTTGAACACCGTCTAGGGTTTTCAGGTTTACACACTAGAAGGATTCAAGCTTAAAATCAGGTACATTCACAACCAAAACTGATTTGTATCGCTAGGGAATCAAGAACTAAGGATGATAGATTTCAGTTCGCCGAAGTGTCTCTTAGATATACAATGTTACAAATCGAGGCATTCAAAAAATCGCAATGCCCCACACAATCAAAGAGAATAGAAAAAGAGGGGAAGGGATGAGAAAGACAACTCACAGTATAGCACACGATTGTGAAGAGGAAAGGCAATCATCGGCCACTGCTGTCGAAGGAAGAAGGCGATGGAGGAAGATTACGAAAGGGTTTTCTTCAGGAAGAAGGCAGATTACAAGCGATGGAGGAAGATTACTCGAGGGTTTTCTTCTGGAAGATGGCACCAAGCAGATTAAGAGAGACCTTTCTCGCTGAAGAAGGCGGCAAGCAAATGAAGGTGTCGCGCTCTTTTACGGACATGGGACTAATAGTAGCGGACTATGTGATGTGGAAAGATATTTAGCAGCGTTTAACTCGGTAATGGGCTTAAGTTTTAGCAGCAAATGTTATTAAAACTGCTATTAGTTCATGACTTCGGTGGCTTTTAAAAAAAATATCGTTACAAATAATTATTAAATACTATAATTAGAAACAATTTAAGTAAACTGCTACTATTTATCTTATATGGTAACACTTGAATTTTAAGTGTTAAGATAAACTGTTACTAAATGCTAATTATCTTGTAGTGAAATCTATAATATCATTATAATATAAGTCAGTTCCCAACAAAGTAGGACTAGAAATCTGCTGGAGCCCTAGGCTAGAATATCTATTGGTAATCTTCCAGGAGATCTTCCAGCGAGAGGGTCCAGGTGTTATGATCTCTTGTAGCTAAGCTTGGTGAAAAAACCCTTTATTAAAAATCATACAAAACACTCAAGTCACACAGCTTTCATTCAACATGAGACACACTCCCAACTTTAGACCAGATACTTGGGACAAACTAGATATAGCCACACTTAGCTTGGTGAGATGATTGAACACCAACAAGCTTACCATGGTAAGCCAAAATTTACAGGAAGCCTTTTAAGTGGCTTTGTTGTAATGCTCTAACCCAGAAGGTTATTGTCTACTTTGGGCCTAAGCCCGTATGGTTTTGTTCCTCAAAGACGCCTAACTAGATTAAGTTTTCTTCCTAATTCTTATATTTTATCGAGTTTTCATCCGTTACATATGTAGGATCGGGATGTCACACTTGTACTTTTGAAGTGGGATGCTTCCGTGTGGAGCATCCCACAGTTAATATTTTTACCTTTTGTAAATGTTTTTATGTGGGACCCACATAGAAGAACACTCATCATGGGAGTATTCCACGTAAAAGCATCACACTTTAAAAAGCAAGAACTAATTTAGGCCCATATCTATCTAAGATGATTTCATTCATTTAGTTATCATCCTAAAGTGGCGGTAACAAACCTATAAAATTGGAAAATTTTGAAGGGCATTTTGGATATAGAATGTCAAGCAAAAAACCCAAGGTCTGCTTTATACATAGCTTAAAGAAAGGTACGTTCTATTCACGTAACAAAAGTATTAAATAAGTAAATATAATTAATTGGGAGATAAATGAAAAAATAAATTGAAGAACGCCCTTTGCTCAAATATTACCAAGGTCAAAAATCGATCCATTACGTGATTGATGGCGGGCCCTACATGTGATGTGAGGCCCCATATCTGCTGGAACCGATTTCCTCTGCTGCGTGGTGTTTACGGCGACCTTTACTGCGAGATTCTACATATGACGCGTGTACATGTCAGTCCTCGATGCACGCCCTTTAGCCAAGCTTACTTGAGCCGGGCTGAAAATCAGCCGGCTTGATCACCTCAGCCCGGGTCACAATTTTTTTTGGTAGTGACCTCAGCCCTGGTCACATAATAGCGCTCATTCCAAAGCACGAGAGAAAATTACTAAATTTAAAGAAAGAAAAAGAAGCTGGCGTGAGAATCGGTTCTCATTTTCACTAAACTAGCATTGGAATCCGTGCTACGCATGGGAAATATATTTAATACATATGATAGTTTGAGAAAAAAATTTATAAATATTAGGAAATATAGGAAAAGCAATTATTAACATTAACATTTGTATAATTTTTTTTTTCCTTGCCAAAAAATAAAAATGGATTTTTATAAATTGTAAATATTTTTGTGTTCCACATTTCTATATTTTTCAGCTATTAAAATTTGTTGAGAATGTTTGAAAGAAAATTAAAGAATATAAGAATGAGAAAACGTTCTTTAAACCTCAAGCGCACAGTATTAAAGATGTCAATGGAAATGATTGCCAATTAAATGATAGTGAACACTGGAGTAGTTAATAATGATATTTTAGATTACTTAGTTGTTGAACTGTGAAAAATGTTTATAATAATTTAAAAAAATCTAATAATCGTTTTATTGTCAGTAGACCTTTTTATTGTTGAATGACTATAATTATTTCCTCATTAAACATAAGTATATAAATGCATGCATTAGTAGTCTATAAAAACATCGCAACCTCCATTGAACAATTGTGCAAAGTCCCGGCAGAAATACACAGAAATAAGAAATATGGCCATTTTTCAAGGTAATTGAAGAACTTTATGACTACAAGTTTATTTTTATTTTTAGTAAATCTTTGTCTATACTCTTTGTTAATAAATGTTTAATAATTTTTTTTAATATGTAGGATTGTATTGGTGCTAAATGGTACACATATTAGCGCTGTTATACCATTGGAACAACAAGTACCATATCGTGGTTGAAAAGGTGATTGCACACAAAATATCATGGCGGAATGCTCTTTTGACATGCGATTCACTTATGTTAATGCGGGTTGGGAAGGGATAGCTAATGATTCACGTATCTTGTTAGAAACTATTTGTGCGCACGTGATCATGCACGACGAGGCGCATGCGTGCCTCAGGATATTCGGAATCACCACTGCCTGAGAGGTGTCGGCAGACACCAGGGTGCCTAAACGGGTTTACCTAAATGGTCTGCGGCTTTTTAGAGATTCCGGCTAAGTTCTCGGTTACGATTCGAAGAAGTCCGAAGACACCCCGGTCCGCCCCGTTTGTCTGATGGGTTCCTCAGGTCTCCCTAGTTTGAGTGAACTTAATCTCACCCTATTTCCTAAGCCAACATGTATCTTTTTTTTTGTTTGAGTGGGGATCACTGAAGGTGTAAGTCCCTTTTATTTTGATTGATTTTATCTTGCTTATTCATTGGTAAGATGGGTCAAATACGGGCCCCATTGGAAGGCTCATTGGTTACTGAGTTGGGGCTTAAGTCAAGCCCAAGGCCCATTAGGGTTATTGGGTAATCCTATTATTGGATTAGGTTATTTGGTTTTGGATTAATTAAATATGCAAATTAATTAAGTGGGTTAAAGCTTTTAGGGCCCATCGAGCTTGGACGTAGTCCATGGGTAATTAACCAAGTGGCCTAAGGCCCATTATTAAAGTGGACCCTGGTTTGGGCTGGACTGGATTTGGGCCCGTTGAAAGGCCCATAATGCCTTATTGGACCCCTAGTGAGCCCAAGTCTCAGAATGGGCTTGGGTTGACCCAAATGCCCAAAAGTTCCAATGTGATTAAAATCGAGTCGGGTCAAATGGATCCAAATCAAAGAAACGGACTTTTGAAAGCTCCCTGGGCCTGACCACATATCCTATGTGGACAAGGCCCATCCGCATATGCAGTGCGGTTGGGTCTGATCCGCACTGTATATGTGGATCCGACCCAAATCCCCAGAATGGCCAAAACTACCATGGGGTTCTAATCGCCCATCTTCCAAGGGATGCTCATGAATTGCTGTGGGTTTCTGAGCAGACCCACAATGGTTTCATACTCTCTTTATCTATCCAAACGTACTTTGGGTCCGTTTGTTTTGATGTAAATCTAATGAGGAAAATGTTTTCAAGGTAAAATGAGTCTTTTCCAATGTTTGTTTTAATGTAAAATACAATACGGTGAAAAAATGTTTTCCTAAAAGACACCTATTTTCAGGAAAATGACTTACCGCAAAAAATCTGGTATGTCGTTTTCCCGAAAACGAATAGCACTCGATAAGTCGATATCAATGTATTCCAACCCCCGTTTTCTTTCTCTCATCTTCACCAACACTTCAATGGAGCTCTTCAAGTTCAACTCCGACAGCTTGGTACCGAACACCCTGAATGGACCGTTGCTCGAACTCCTCTTCCATCACCAATCCTTGAGTTCCCCCATCTGACCCTTTATTAAATGAAACAAAAATTTATCTATGTACCTCAATTAGAGATTTTTTATTATTTTTGTTGGCAGAAGCACGATTGATCTGGTCTTGATCATTTGATATACAGGGAAGGGCACTGAGAAAGCAAGGTTTGTTCGAACTGGGAATCGTACAACATAGCTGATAGAAACTTTGCATCAGACAAAATTCTGTCGCGTCAGATCAAGGAAAAGAGAAATGCAGCATTTTTTTTGTCCATCTGATATATTCGTTACTTTTGTTGTCATTGATGTTTCTGGACTTTTTTGCTTTTACAAATGGCCTTTTTTCTGGTCGAATCGATTCTGTCAAGGAATGACATCCAAAGATATCTTTTATTTTATTTTTTCCTTCTGATTCATCACCCCTGCCCCCATAGAATGTGTTCAGAGTTGATTTGAGGCATTTGCAAGAGAAGCGAGACAGAGAGGGAAAGAAGCCATTAATTTTTTCTTGGAGTTCTTTGAACACGTAAATATGAAGATGGAAAGAGTTTATTGAATAGCATCATTCAGCACCTTCTCAATGCGAAGAACGACCGAGAAGTCCCACTCACCAAATCAGAAATCAAGCAACTCTTAGTAACTTCTAGGGAGATTTTCGTCCGTCAATCCAATCTTCTGGAGCTCGAAGCACCAATAAACATATGCGGTAAATTCAACAAAGAGAGGAGTTCTCCTTTGTGTTTTCTCTACCCATCGCCGTGGCTTATGGACACCGAGGCTAGGGAAGAAACTCATAGTCTTCCCAAGCAGCGATGGTGTATTGCCTTGAACATCCAACATAGCATTAAGTTGAAGTAACAATAGCAATAGCAATTTTTTTTTTTTGGTGGACTCAATAGCAATAGCATGGGTTCATTAAAGATTTGTGAGATCATTAATTGTTTGAATGGGGTTTTGATTATTTTAAATCTATTATCTTTTTGTTAAGTTTTCTCTGATTATTGTCTTTCTTTCCAAACATATGAAAATAAAAATTTCTCATTTTCAACTTTATTTTCTATTGTTCATCCAAACATTTGAAAAGCTTTAATTTTCCTGAAAATATTTTCCAATGTAAATGTTTTCCAAATGAAAACATTTTAACATCAAAACAAACGGAGCCAAAATACCAACCATCATGCACGCCAGTAAGGATTCAAAGGACTCATGAAAATAGTGGATGAGCAAGATAGATAGTTGGAGAACCCTGCATATTACTAGGAGATGTGCTAAACATGAAGATAATGTGCTAAATGTGATAAATGGAAACCTCATCCGTTAGTATCCCTATTTGTGCATACACATGCAGGTGCATGGAAGGAAATAAACCATTGGCTGAGTCATCTTGACACCATGTGCGAGTGGGTGCATATGTGATGCTTACCTCTTACTTATAAATCCTACTAAAGCTACAAGCAAACATGCATGTGATATAACCCACTTAACATTGTGCAAACATACTTGAATATCAGAGAAAATAAAGCTAAAGAAGGGAAAGGGAGGAAGAATATTAGGGATACAGTAGATGCACTAATAAGAGGACAATCCCCTCTTTTAAAGGAAATGAATTAATAAAGGAAGCTAAAGATAAACCATTTACACAGTAATTTATTTCTTTTTACCTATAAGGCTCTCTCCTCCCATCTTTTGTGTGAGGGGTCCCCCTTAGGGTGTAACTCGGTTCGGTTCGGTCCGGGTTAATGTCAACCCAAAGACCAAACCGAAAATATGTATACTTGAACCGAACCGAATTGAAAACCGAACCAACTAAACCGAAAACCGAACCGAAAATATATGAAAAAACCCAAACCCAAACCGAACCGAACCGAACTACATGAAAACTATTCGGTTCGGTTCGGTTCGGGTTGGACCAATATATTTTTATCTCAAATAAAGGTTTTTTTGTAATATCATTTAAGTTTAAATATAAACTTTAAAAAGTTTAACATATATTATATTATATATATATATAAAACATAGATTATATATTATAATATATATATAATCTTATAATATATATATAAATTCGGTTCGGTTTAGGGAAATACATGAATTCGGTTCGGGTTCGGTTCGGTTCGGTTTATCGAACATGAAACCCGAAACCGAACCGACCTAGTTCGGTTTAGGGATTTTTGGACCGAAACCGAACCGAACCACTATAAAACCGAACCAAATCGAACCGAAGTCGGTTTGGGGTCGGTTTTAACCGGACCGAGTTGCACCCCTAGTCCCCCTTACCATGGGGACCCCAATAGCATGCAAAATAATAAAAAAAAATGGTGAGAAAACACAACAAAGAACAAGATTCAAAATAATCAAAAGGAGAACTTGCTTATAACGACTTGATTTTTACATATATGAAATACAAGACTGGTAAAATGCTCACCTTGGTATTACCTTCTCTTTTTGAAGTGATGTGGTCCCCTAGTTGGTAATAACAATAGCTTGAAAGCCTCTTTTTGACCTCGAAAAATCTCCTCCTCTTACTCTTTTGTGAGTGGAAATGAGGAGAAGGGAAGGGAGAGGGAGAGGGAGAGCCAAGGTATTTTGGGTAAAAAAAAAGCTTAGATGACGAAGAGGAGCTTCAAATGGTTGCAAGTCACCAGAGAGACAGGGTAACGATAGGGGAAAAGGAGATCCCCAAACAATGGCTGCTGGCCTCTATTTATAGGCAGAAATTTTGGATCCGCACTTGTAAAACCCAGAATTTTCACCTAATAAATAAATAAAAGAAAATGCGAGTTGAGTCCTGGTTAAAATAAAAAGTGAAGATTTAAAGGATAATTAATTCGAATAAGTCATAAGTAGAAAATAAAGAAAGAATTTTAATGAAATTAGCCTAAAAGAATAAAAAGGGTATCTTGGTAATTTTCAAAAAAGGGTAATTAATAAATAGATCATTAAATAATAACTAGAATTTGAAAATAGAAGGAAATAATTTATTTTGACATTTTAGAAATTAATAAAAGCCTAAAAGTGGGAAAAAGGGTAATTAGGAGATTTCACGTCTTACTTTGGAGAAAATTGGTTATATGTTAGTGATTGGTATTCTTGAAGGATTTGTTGAAATAAAGAAGAAAACTTGGTTTAATCATGGAATTAATTATAGGATGGTGTTTAATTAATAAGAATTAATCTAGAAGGCTATAGGAATGTTATTAGATTGAATTAGACCAAAGAAACATATAGCAAAAGCATAAAATCCGAATTTTGCAAATCTGGAAAATTTTGTTTAATTTTGCACGAGCGCCTAGGATCGCCTAGCCCTGTAGAGGTCGGCGCTTTATGTAAAATTTGCAGATTTTGGGGATTTTGTAATTTGAATAAATATCTAATAATTTTTCTGATTAGTTAAGCATATTAGCATCTTTATAAGGACCTAATTAAGGTATAAAAATTATAAAATTAAATTGGAAAGATTAACCAATAAATTGAAGGTTTCAATGAAAGGTTTGTCTATAGAAGGGTCAAAGGGTATGGATATTGCTAGAAATAATACTACTGGTACTTATAGCTTATAAACATCTTCTAAACTTTATTTTAGGTTTGTAGAACATGCTGAAGAAATAAAATACAGAAAATTTGAATAGAAACTAGCTTAGGTGTTAATATAGGAAATTGGATTCTAACAAAGGGATTAATTAAAGGAAAATCTAAGTAAGATTTGTTTTACTTTATTTGAGCTTTCAATATGAATGCTAGATTCTGGAATTGCATAAACTCTAGTTTCTATTGAATTTATGATACATGAGCTTTATTCGAATATAATTAAGAAATTGCATATGTTATTCTGAAAAAGCCTTTAATTGAATTAGCAAGGATTGAATCATGGATTTCACATGGAATGGAATACTTGGGTATGGTTTGGTATGTAGTATGATGCTATTCACTTTACTCTTACGGTTGGGTGATGTAGCTTCTGTGGTTGAGTTGATACTAGCTTTTACGACAAAGATGGGTAATCCTCTGTGTAGAGATGTGTAATCCTTTACGGGTAAAAGTGTGCATGCCTCCTACAGTAGCGTGTCCTTCTGTATGTGGTTTTATCGTGGTTTGTATCAGTGGGCTTAGCTGTATATGGATCCATAGTTTTGGTTGGTTAGCTAAGTGGTATTTAGTTTGGGTTGAGTTACTCCTATATGCGAGCGCGCTTCCCTTGCAAGTTAGTTTGCTCTGGAAAATTCCTATGTCTAGAGGGACACCCCTGTGCGCCGCTGGTGATTCCCTGTACATGTGTAAGCGACCATCTCCATGTATTGATTCTGGTGCTGCATGCTGGTAGTACATGCCAACTCTGTTGAGTTCGTGCACAATAAGTCGGTGACTGTGGCTCTTGTCTATAGCTGCGCTGCATGGGGCTTGAGTATCATTAAGTAGCACTGCCCCTAACCCGCATGGTAGTATAGCAGTTAGTTGAGTGTCATCTCAAATACTTATCATCTTTGTGAGTCCTGCAATGTGTGAGACATGGGAAAAATCACCGGGATGATTTCCCCTCCGTCATCACACGGGCTCAACGTAAAAATGGGAGAGTCGCCACCATCCAGAATTTTGGGGTGTGAATGGACACCAAAAGATCCAAAAATAAGCAAAAATAGCTAAAAGGCAAATTCTAGAGTAAAAATAACTCTACTTGAAAATCAAATCCAGATATGAGTAAGGGGATTAGATTATGAATGGGGGAAGGTATTAGGCACCCCCATTCACCCACACAAGGTGGTTGCCAAGTGTTTGTTCATGCAAAAAAAGTAAGAAAGCTTGCTAAAAATTATTAAAACATTGAAAAAGAATTAAACAAATGTGTGATATCTTCACATGAGAAAATCCAAATGGATTCCAGATCCTCTTTTATGTCAATATCACTTCTGGAATATCACCAAATGATGGAAATCAAAGCAAAGATTGCAAAAAGCCAAGTTGAGTGAAATCCGGAAAATTCGGTAAAAGATAATGCCTTTTGTCTTGAAATCATTCAAATCCAATTTTAAATTGAATCAAACCAAATCCATTTGAAAGATTATATTAAATAAGAGACTCATGCAAAATTTCAAGTAGATCCGGTTGAAAACCTAGGAGTTATGCTCCTTTAAAATCTGCTGCTGGAGATGGTTAAAAGTAACAAGTGGACAAGTTTGGAAAATCACCTAGAAAAATCGGCTCCATATAAATTCATGAAATTTGGTGTGAGTGAAGTCTGTATGGCCATCTTTCAAATGAAACTAGCCTCATACCAAAACTCATTCGGATGTGCCTTGGGTGGTCTCCCAAACAGGCCCCGAAGATCACAGATTTACCCAGAAAAGTGTTGTTGAACAGCTCTGAGTAAATCTGTTGCTCACGACACAAATGGAATCAAAAAATTATGAAACCAATTGGATTTAAAACTAGACTTCCATAGGAAAACTCATAAACCAGAATCACTCGAATCGGACTTAAAACGAACACATGGCGCTCAGTCAAAGTTACAAGTTCTGTATTCAGATCAGAACTGACCTATCAACTTCGACAGAGAGGTGTCAAAAATCTGCTTGATAGAACTTAATGAAATTTGGTAGGCATAAACTAGACAGCCTCACCTTTCCCATGGTTCTAGAATCACTCCAAAATTCATCCAGACGATGAAGTTATGAGTGTCCGAAGTTGGGGTACAGTTGCTGTCAAGTTAAGCCATTTTTGAAGAAAACCAACTCCAAATAGTGATAAAGTGTGTGTGATCCGTGCGAGATTAATCAAAATCCTTTGAAAATCATTTGAAAATATTCCAGAATTGCTTGGGGCTATTTATTTCAGATTTATCACAATAAACGCAATAAATCCAAAATATGAGCCTATCCCGCCAAAATCACGTGCTATGTGTATGTAAGAGAAAAATCATTCCAACAACATAGCAAAGATAGCATGCATTCATATCAATAAAAATAGGGTTATAAAACAACCTAGGGTTCCGTTCCATTATCGTTTCCTTTAGTTCTCTCTCCCTGTTAAACACGGTTCTTCAAGATAATCTTGGGGTACTTTGAATATGAAAGGGTTTCCATAGAATCACAAGGCTTATAGCATGCATTTAGATCAATAAAAAAGGATCTAGAACACCCTAGGGTTCCGTTCCATTATCGTTTCCCTTAGTTCTCTCTCCCCGTTAAACACGGTTCTTCAAGATAATCTTGGGGTACTTTGAATATGAAACGGTTTTCAAAGATTCAAAAGGCTTATTCAAAAGAGGTTCTAGCACTAGGATCAATCCCCAGTCTCGTTTCTCCTAGATCCTGCCTTCACGTTTTACGGCTAGGGGGAGTCTTGAGATACTTTGAGCCGGGGAAGGGTTTTCATACACACATCAAGGCCTTATTCTACAGAAAGGTAGAAGAAGAGATCTAAAAATGTAAAAACAAAATTGAAAAGAGGTTTGAGGCTTACCTGGGTTCTGGAAGCACTTCCGCAGCGGTTTCCCTTCTTCTCTCGGACCTCTTCTTGGCAAAAGTTCTTGGCAAGAATTTTTGGCCATTTGCTTAAGGAGGAGCCTCCTATTTATAGGCAAAGGCTAGGGTTAGGGTTGGTGAGATGGTAGACACAACATAAGGTCCATAGCCCACCAACCTTAACCCTAAGGCTATTTCCGAGATTTCTCTTCATTTAATGAAGGACATGATGGTAAAAAGTGAAATCTCTCGGAAAACCCTAATTTTGAGCAAAACTTATGTATCTGATATATCAGGTCGGATACACGAGTGCCTTAATGTATCCGGCATATGATGCCGGATACGCTACGCTAGAGCTTGCTTGTATCCGGCATATTACGTCGGATACGAAGAAAGACACTTGTATCCGACCTGAGTTGTCGGATACAAGGAAAACTTGCTTTTTTCACATTTTTGTGCTGGTTTCCAAGGAGATAGTGATTTTTACTGATTATTGATCATTTTTACTGTGCAATTTGGGGTGTCTACACAATGGCACGTGTTTTATCGCTTTTATTGGTTTTACCTCGTTAACATCAAGTTACTGGTATTTATACATGATCATCTGTTTTATCGCTTTATTTGGAATTGCCATGGATAACTTGGATTACTCGTCTTATCGTTGATTAATCGAATGCCTCATGACTATTTGCTTACATTAGACTGTTTCAAATTGCATGCACCTGCTACTTGCTGAGATGTAAATCTCACTTCGTTTTCCCCTATTTTTCAGATTGCTTGAAGAGATCGCGAAGATGGGGTTTTAATTTGATGGATAGAATTATAAATGGTATTAATGGCACATGTTGATTAGAAAAACTTCATTGTAAACTGAATTGATATTATTGAATAAAGAATTGTTTTATTGGCCACCATAACTCTGATGAATTTAATTAATTTTTAAAATTATTTGAATCTTGGTTTGTATCTGACCCCAGCTTCGTGGTAACACCTCGAGTTTGTTTGTTGAACCAGACTTGGGTTGTTACAGTAGTAAATCGGGTTCAGGTTGGGTGCCGGTTTGCACTGACCTGGGTTAAGTGCATATCGCATTAAAAACATGTGCGATCGCAACAAATCTGCCAGTTGTCGATTCGGATAAGATCGGATCCGCATTGTATGTGCGGATGAGGCATGTCCGCACATACAATGTGGTTCACACGTTTTAAAAATGCGGATTTCAAACGTTTCTCCATTTTGGCGAATTTTTGAAATCTTATCCAACTTTTTTATTGATTTTTCATTTATTTATGCGGTTCGCACGTTTTAAAAATTCGGATTTCAAACTTTTCTCCATTTTGGCAAAATTTTGAAATCTTATCCGACTTTTTTTATTGATTTTTCATTTATTTTAATTACAAAAATGAGATATTTTAGTAAATATTATTATTTTAATCTTGATTTTTATTTATTTTGATTAAAAAAATGAGAGATTTTTTAAGAAAAATCATTATTTTATTCAAGATTTTTATTTGTTCATCCATTTCTGCTTCTTTGCCATGTGGGTAGTTTTCCTGAAACTTTGACTTGCCATAACTTTCTCATCTGATGTCCGATTTCAGCAAGCTTAGTAGCGTTGGAATTAGGTTGAGATTCCCTATCTACTAAGCTAAAGTTTGGCAGCAGATTCCGATTTTTAGCAAAAGTGGAAAACTGCGTCCCAGAATCCGGTTTTACTCATATCTTCTTCCTCAGGACTCCAATTCGGGCAAACTCATTTGCGTCAGAATCATGTCGGGATCCTTTGTCTTTTGGGATTAAATTAGGCAGCTGAACTGGGCCTGAGCAGAAAGACAATTTCTTCTCCCCTCAAGTTTGACCAGCTCCTATCTTCTTCATCTGGACTCCGATTCAAGCAAACTCAGTTGCGTTAGAATCGTGTTGAAATTTCCTTTTTAATGGGAAGAAGTATGGTGGTTGATTTGCATCAGATAAAAAAGTCAACTTTTTGGACCCCAGGGTTTGAATTTTCAGTTAGAATTTTTATTCTTTCATTTTTTTTGGGTGCAAAAATGAGGTGCTGACACTATTCTTAAGCCAAAATTGAATTTTCCTCATGCTCCACCTGGTTAGTAAAATAATTTAATTAAATGTTTTTGTTTATGACTTTAAGTAGATTTGTTATTATAATAGTTTAATGTTTTTTTGTCAAAATATCAGGTAAATATTATGTTGTTGATGCGGGGTATCCTAATATGCGTGGTTTTCTTGCACCATATTGAGGAGTTTGTTATCATCTTCTAGACTTTCAACGTGGTATTCGAGCTAGGGGAAAAAGAATTATTTAATTATGCTCATTCATCGTTACGAAATGTGATCGAAAGATGTTTTGGTGTATTGAAGGCACGGTTCCCGATTTCAAAATTGATGGCTCCATATCCATTTTCAACACAAAGATATATTGTTGTGGCAAGAATGGCTATACACAATTTTATTCGACAAGCTGCATTATATGATGATCACTTTAGATAATATGAAGATGAAGAATGCATATGTGAAGATGATGAAAGATCCTTTGATGATGAACCAAATCCTGATGGTATCATCCAGCAGCAACTGCTTGGGGAGATGGGTTGTACTAGAGATACACTTGAAAATGCTATAAAGTTTGCACATGATAATAGTCATATTAGTTTTAGTTAATTACATATATTAGCATTTGATACATATGCAGGGTTTTATTTCATAGATGGTATTTTCTTTTGTTATGGATTACTTTCTATACTTTCTTGATAGATGAATTTATCTTGTTAGATACACTTATTCTTGTTTTTTATTCCTTATCAACTTATTTTTAACCTTATTTTCCTTTTTTTTAAGTTTTTGTTTTTTATAGGGATTCAAATAAAATATAAGGCTTTGATATGTTTAATTTGGATAAAATAAAAAAGTAAGTGCTTTAATACATATGTTTACCAAACACTTCCCTTAATTAAAAAGCACTTACTATATTCTTAAGTGCTTAAATAAATGTGTTTACCAAACACCAAACTTGTCATATGAGCACTTTTTTATAACTATGGATAAGTACTTAAATAAGCCAACTTATCTTTTAAGTACTTATCTGTGCGCACCTCGGGCGCGCTGAAAAGGCTTGTTACATGTTTTATGGAGTCGCCACTACCTGAAATGGTGCAGGTAGACACCTTGTTGACTTTTAATCTGAACCAGTGATTCCGGATAAGTGACTCGATTACAACCCAAGGAAGTCCTTGAACACCCTGAGTTGCCCCATTGAAATGGGTTCCCTTAAATCAGTTGGATATTTAATGGACTATTTTATTATTATTTTCTTTTATTTTATTTCTTTTTTTATTTTTTTATTTTATTTTATTATTTTTATCATTTCATGTATATAGCAAATAATAGTCTATGTGTACAAAGATTTAAAGGAATGGGATTTTTCTATGCTACATTACTTGAAACAAAACAAAATCTAGCCAAGCTATACAAAAGATGACAAATGATACAATAGTCTATAAAGCAAAATTTAATAAGGCCCAAATTAAACAAGATCAAATATAATAAAGATCGGGAAACCAAATGGAACCATGTTCGGCCATTTATTTATTTATTTATTTTTTACTCTTATTTCCATTATATCATGCTCATGTATACCCTTTAAAAAAAATTGTAAGCTATAGCACACACCAAAACAAATGTAAACTACTATGCTCAGCAATGGCTAAACACACTTTTTTCTTTGCCGTCATCCTTCTATTATCATATCTTTTTTTTTTTCTCTTTCTCATATACAAGGGTTTCATGGGGAATGGGGATTGCTATGATACATGCTATACTAGAAGACTAAAACATATCGTACATGTATCAAATTTACAATGAGAAGACACCCAAATCAAAAAACTCAACATGTAGCCATATGTTTGGTCTTGTTTTTTTTTTTTTATGCCTTTTTCTTTTTTTCTTTTTTTTTTTTAAAAAATAATTAAAAGCACCATGTTATATTGGGTTCGGCAATGGCTGAATTAAGTCACCGTCAGCCATTGCGGAACACTTATTTCTATTTTTTTTTTGTTTTGTTTATGAGATACACCAAGCAAATAATAAAAAATAAAACTATTACAAGGTTGTGTGTGGTAATTACTGAACTCAATGAGGTTCGGCCATTACCAAACCCAGCAGTACTACCTATTTTATTTAGTTTATTTGTTTATGGTACAATGTTGTGTAGTTTACCATAAGAATTCAGGAAATGGACTGTGTACGAGTTTGATATTAATAGCAAAAACAACTCAACATTCTTATGGGATCATGTATTTCAAGTTCCAGTAACTTTAAGAGAAAAGAGATGATCTTTTTCAATGTTTGAACAAAGAGAAATACCTGTAAAATCCAATGTTGAACCAGATTCGGAGCATCGGTGCAGTGGACAATAGCTACAATCTTTCCTTCAGATGGTATGGATCCCCCATCTCCTTTTTTTTTACCTCCAGTGACTTCAATGTAGAATCAACTCCACAAGTACTGCTGTTTTCTCTTGAAATTACCTTTTTTTTCTCTAGTGCAGACCCCCAAAATTCTCCAAACGTCCTCCCTTCTTACTTGCTGCTCTCACTTTTTTTTTTAGAGACTTCTCTTACTTGCTCTCCCCCCTCTTTTGCTTCCAACTTCAAGCCCTTTTATAGAGGATTCTCACCCATTCAACTTCTTAACTTCTCCTCTTAAACACCTAAGCTCATAACTCCTTTCTTAAACACCTAAACTCCTAACTCCTCTCTTAAACACCTAAACTCCTAACTCCTCATCTTCCTCTTCTAAACTCCTAACTCCTCCTCTTCCTCTCTTAAACCTCTCATTTTCTTAACTTCTCCTCTTAAACACTTAAACTCCTAACTCCTTCTATTCCTCTCTTAAACCCTTCATTCATTTAGGTTTGGTCAAAGTCTATATTGTCCCACATTTTTATTAGGCTTATATTTTTTAGGCTTAGTTTCAATATCTCAAGAGAATATGAGTTGGACCAATTCGTCCAACTCACTTCTCTTTGTTTATTTTTATTATTTTTTTATTTTCTTTTAACTTTGTTATTAAATTTTTTATTTATTTGCATAATAAACCCCATTAAAAAACAACCCCACAAAATTTTAATTTATCATTGGTTACATGGCAGCCACCATGGCTACCATGTGGCATCCAATTTCGGTTTTGTAAAAATCCCCAAACTACCATTTATTTCTTTTATTCATAACTTAGCCGTTTGAGATCCGATTTGAGCACGGTTTGGTGCATCGGAATCGGCTCAAAATTCTCTTTATTATGGGCTTGTTATTTCAAAAAGACGGGTTCACTATAAAAACCTCGATTTACATGCCCACATATATGCCGGTTTAAGATATGCTTCTTGGGCAATTTTATAGTGCAAAAATGGGGTACTGACATTATCTATAAGCACTAGCAATCCCAAACGCTACCTAAGATTGCAATGACCATTTCTAGGAGATTTCACAATGGATGAACTATTGCAGGGGATTTGAAATCGATGAGAACCTTTAAAGAAGAGGGGTGGAATTGTGAACTCTTCATATTTTAAAAAGATTGAAAAAAACCATTAAAGTTTGGAAGAAAAATAATAATAATAACCAAAATTTGCAATTGCTGAACTTGAGGTTCCTAAAGAAATGCCCAAGTAAAAATGAGAAAAAAATAAAGGTGTGTAGACACCCCAAATTGCACTACAAAATGAGAAGATAACTGAAAATATGTAATTGGGATTTGAAACAGGTTAAAAATGCATAAAATTTCATCAAACAGGTAGTGCCCGTATTATATCTGCGGGCGCGACTGCGGGCTGGTCGCGCTCGCAATTAATATACGGGCGTGCCGCACCCGTATTGAGAATGCGGGCAAGTGACGCCCGTAATGTATATACGAGCACGGGGGTTTTGTGCGAATTTATCCTTTTTCGATTTCTGAGCCTTATCTGCACCCAAATCTCTCTCTGGGAGATTCGAATTCACTTGTTTATCCATTCAAATCCTCTTATTTATCCTATTTGACAATGGATTGGCATTATCCATGTTTTTAATTTAATCTGAAACCCTATTTGGCAAACCTTGGACCAACCATGCCTCTGGGTTTGCCTATAAATAGAAGGCAGATCCTCAAGCAAATGGCCATTAATTTGAAGTCTGAAGAGCTCCAAGTGAAGAAAGAAATCCCTGCTGCTCTGTTTGCTCAAACCAGGTAAGTCCCTTTTCTCTTTTATTTTCTGTTTTCAATTCTAGAAATAATCTAATCTTCTCCATTGCTGTAGAATAAGGCCTTCTTATTTGTACCTCCAAACCTGCCTCCAAGTACCTCAAGAATACTCTCTAGCCGTAAAACGTGAAGAGAGAGCTAGGGGAAAGGGGAATAGGTGGATCCCTAGAATAGAACCCTATAATCTGTTCTTTTCTTTTTTTATAGAATAAGGCCTCTGTTTGTGTTTATATTCTCAAACCTATCTCTAAGTACCTCAAGAATCCTCTCTAGCCGTAAAACGTGAAGAGAGAGCTAGGGGAAAAGAGAATAGGTGGATCCGTAGGGTAGACCCCCATGTGCTCTAATTTATGAGATATGGTTGCTTTTAATATCCTGCTAATGTTTTAATGATTTTATTTTGAATCTGGAGGAATTCTATGAATCCATAATGTTTATAGCATGAGATCCCCACTTCTTTCTAAAATTTGGATTTTTCACACCTTTGCACTTACAGCACTGTTTTTTGGATTTTGGTGATATTTGACTAGGATTCTAGATCTATCATGATCAATATGGTAGATCTAAAACCAAAAGCCTGAAAGTAACCTATAGGGTTTCATGATATGATTTTAAAATTGTTTTTGATCTTAGAGAAAGGATCCTATGGTCTAAACTCTCCCTTTTGATGTTTTTTCATCAACATGGGTTGAGTGGGGTTTCTATATCTCCACTATTGAGAGATCCGGATCAGATCTGTACTCCAAGTAATTTTATTCTTCAATGATTTAATCAAGAGATTTCAATCTAGTTTTTCAACCTTTTAATGGTTTAGCCTAAAGCTAGTTTTTCAGGTTTCTCTTTAGATTGGTTTTATCTGATTTTTATCTCAATTTTATTTTAATGATGAAACTCTTAGAATGGTATGATCATATTGAAGGTTCTGAATTAATTTGGATATTCATATGAAAAACCATACATTTTTGTTATTTTTATGTTTTTTTCTTTTTTTAAGCAAGCATCCTTTATTTTAACATGAACAATACCTGGCAACCATCTTGTGTGGATAAATAGGGTTGCCTAATACCTTCCCTTGTTCATAACTTAATCCCCTTACTCATCTCTGGTTGTTTTTGTTTTGTATTTTAAAATAGAGTTATTTTTACTCTAATTTTGCCTTTTGTGCTTATTTGATGATTTTGGTGTTCATTCACACCTAAACAGAATGGTGGCGACCCTTTGTTTTTAATCAACCCCGTGTGATGATTAGGAAGTCATTGAATTGATTTTCCATGTCTCACAAGGTGAAAGGAAATAAAGAACAACAATCCCTATAACGGTGCATAAAACTATCGATCTCAACTGTAACGCCCCAGATCCAGGTTTATTTAAAAACATAAACCCAAACCTTGAACGTTAGGATGAAGGCCCAGAATAACTAATCCAGACTTAAACAATTCCTATAAATATAATCAGAGTGCGACAATAAAAGAAATTTTCTTTATAGAAGCGCGGAATGTAAAAATAAAACATCCAATACCAATCCAACAAACTAAGTCTGGATGGATCAACTAAGATAAAAATAGTTCAACATCTGCCAAGGTCATCTAAATAAAAATAAACCAATACAATCCCTCAAAATACTAAGTCTATCAATATCAATATCAATATCAATGTTCCCTGAACCTACACAGGAATAAAATAATCTTCTTCCTAGTAGTCAACAAAATCCCCTAGAGTGTCTACCCCTGCAGCGTCCTCTCCCAAAATATCTGAAAACAAAACTGAAAAAACGGGTATGTGAGAAACAACATTTCAGTAAGTAGTCATGCAAATAAATTTAAACAGTTAAAAGATATGCAACATATAATCAGACTAATCACGATAAATACAGCACAATAATAAACAAATAAAAATGAAGCAACCGCAAACATTTCAACCTCATGGGACTTATGAAATATAAAACCAGAGAAAGAATGTAGACTTGCATAGCAAAACACCACTGCAATCTTATTGCAACCACCATCTTCCCACCAAGTACACGGATTGAGGAAGTATCCTACTGAGTACACGGACTGAGGATAAAAGGCACACGCCATGAAATATCACGCTTCCCACCGAGTACATGGATTGAGGAAGTATCCTGCCGAGTACACGGACTGAGGATAAAAGGCACACGCCATGAAATAACACACTTCCCACCGAGTACACGGATTGAGGAAGTATCCCACCGAGTACACGAACTGAGGATATAAACACACACCTTAAAATAACACGCTTTCCACTGAGTACACGGATTGAGGAAGTATCCCGCCAAGTACACGGACTGAGGATATAAACACACACCATGAAATAACACGCTTCCCACCGAGTACACGAATTGAGGATGTATCCCGCCGAGTACACGAACTGAGGATATAAACACACACCATGAAATAACACGTTTCCCACCGAGTATACGGATTGAGGAAGTATCCCACCGAGTACATGGACTAAGGATATAGCAATGAGACAGCTGCAATAGCGGAGACACAATCGTGCCAGAAACATAATCGCAATGACAGAATAAATAAATGAGGCAATGGCCTAGTCACAATAGTGAATCAAAATCCCACATACGTGGAGTCAAATACATATCTCAAAATCACGGTTTCAATGGGCAAAATAATCCAAGTGTATATTAAATCATTCGGAACTCAAAACATGTTCAGATAGTTCAAATACAGGTGTAGGAACTCTTAAAATCAAGTTTCATTTAAAAGAGAAAAGTTTGGAACAATAAACTCGAAGAAAAGCTATTTCAGTAAAACGTACCCAAAATCTTTATGAAAATTTATTTTAATCAACGGCCAATGCAAACAATCTCTAAACACTCTAATCTTATTGATACATGGGTTGAAATTAAATAAAAACATTTTTATAGTGAAAAACTAGGCAATTTGGAAAACACTAGAAATTCTGTCATTGGCACTCAAGTGGTCGCTCAAGCGGTGGTTCGGGCGTTCGGTTTCTGGGTTTTTGTTCACTTTCGGGTTTTGAAATTTAAAAGAAACATAGGTGGGGTGCCCTTGATAGTGCTCGAGCGCTATCGAGTGCCCGATGAATCCACCTCTTGGCGCCTATGGGCGCTCGAGTGGCGACTCAAGTGGCCATTGAAAAATCTGTTTTCTG
Source organism: Buxus sempervirens (assembly GCA_947561395.2). NCBI lineage: Eukaryota > Viridiplantae > Streptophyta > Magnoliopsida > Buxales > Buxaceae > Buxus > Buxus sempervirens. The sequence continues at coordinate 8,404,319 of OX387193.1, forward strand.
CAACTTCCGAAAAAGTTCGTAAATCCATAAAAATTCAAAAACTCTTAATCTAAAGCAACAACCCAAATCAAAATCATCTTATAAATATGCTAGAACAGTTTAGGATAATTAAAACTACCTATATGGTTCAAATGAGTAGAGAAATTCCAAGAAGTACATGCTTAAACAGAATTCTATAAAAGCTATAACCTACAATATACTCTTCCAAAAATCATTCTAATCATGGGAAATGCCCCCCAAATCATCCTAAAACATTTCTAATAATCATATACATTAACAACAAGCATTTACATCCCCAATCATTCACAAACAAATCTAGAAATACATGTATAATCACATTCCTCGACTAAACAGTGAAAACTTTAATTTATGCACTTTGAAGGGACTACTTACTTCTCTCTAATATCAATCCTTCCGTAACAACACTGGAAATCACTCCAAAATTAATCCAAACGGACTCAGCAACTCCTTATATCATACGATCACATTTTTAGAACTTGAATCAATCTTAAAATTAAACAGAACCGAAAATCTACCATTGCTTTCCTTAAATCCAAACGAAAACTCCTTCTCCCTTTCTCTGATCTAGAGAAAACACAAACACCAAGGTTTCACTCGTGGAGAAAACGAGTATGGAGAGAGAAATTGGGCGTGAGAGTGTGCGGCTGGTTTTTCTCTTTTCTTTTCTTTTGTGCGGCTGTTTCTATTCTCTTTTTCTTTTCTCTCTTAGCAAATAAACCTAAACCCTAAAGCCTTAATTACTAAATAACCCTCCATCCTTAGACCCAAGATCTAACCCATTTAGACCAATGGTTCAACCCCAACACCAATACCTAATCAACTCTAGCCGCCTAAATCAAAGTTAGGTTTGGCCATCCAAATCTTTAATTTTATTTAATTATTTAATTTCCTAAAATTCTAGAGCTTTACATCAACCATGTTCAATCCATGATCAATAATCTTTCCTCGAACTACCGAAGCTCAGTATAGTATCCAAATAGTGGAATATTTCTCTAATTGAAGAAAAATTACAAAAGCTCAAGGATTTCAACGTCTAAAAGTCACTTAAGAAATTCAAACACAAACACTGAATACGGATCAAGAATCGGAAAATTTCTCTAATCGAAGCAAATGACTGTTTAAGAGGAAGCCGGGAATGATGCCGATTCAGATGCTGTCCTCGACGAAAAAGTTGCGGCGACCTCACAAAAATACCAACCACAGTGGCCGAATGATGAAATGAAGAAGAAACTGAAAGCAAGCAGTCTCAGAGCCCCCATTACAAGCTCGAGTATTTCCACGGTTGAATTACTTCAGGCTCCACAAAAGATGAACTATTAGGACTGTAAAGGTGTAGAGAAGGGAGAGAGGGTTAGGAGCCTTCTCGACCTTCACGGAAAGAACGAAAGGGTTCGAAGCTCAGACGTCGAAGCTGCCCGAGGCGGCTACGTCAGCGCGAAGCACTGCGAGCCTGCCACACCTCAGGCACCACTAGAGCTGGCAACAGGTCGGGTTCGATTCGGGTCATAATCGGGTTGACCTGATTACGGGCCAACCCGCACCTAATCCAATTAATATACGGGTCAACCCAAACCCATTTAAATCTCGAGTTGACCCGTCGGGTCAGATCACTTTTTGCCAACTCTAGGCGCCACCCCGTTTAATATATAATATGCGTTTTGTTTTGATTTGTAAAACAAAGAATCAATCCACTAATTCCCGTAATAATAATTGGGGACGATCGGGTTCAATGAATAATTGGGGACGATCGGGTTCAATGAAGATATGCGCTGTAACAATAATTAAGGACGACAGGGTTAGATATGCGTTCTGTTTTGGTTTATAAATAGAAATTTTTTTTTTTAATATATAAATTCCCCTAATTAGGGACGACAAAAAAAAACCGATCCATGATTAAAAGTAGTAGTGTAGGATATACAGCACTGCACGTGCCACCGCCGATCAACATAATTAAAGCATCACGTAGGAAATTCTTAGAGACAAGGCACAAAAAGGAGTTATTACCAACAAAAAAAAAGGCACAAAAAGGGGTTGAAAATTAATTATGAAAGAAACAGAAGCAAACAAGACTTTTTACCATCTCCAAGTTCAACAGAAAGTGTATTTATGATATTTGATAAAATATGGTTGGCACCAATTTATGATTAATGTTCTGATCTTGTTAAATGTGATTTTACTTTTGGAATTTTTAGTTATGATAAGAGGGAACTAAATATAGGTTAGGTTAAGGGATGAGTTCAAAAATTTAGGTAAAACTGGCATGAAGTATTGACAAGTGTTTGCTCAACTTAAACCCACTAACTTATAAAGGGAGAACTCTGCAGATTCTTAACTAACATCTGTTATCCAAAGAAATCTTCCTTTTTTTTTTAATATATTGACTCTCAATTGCTTCGTTATCCAAACACAAAACTTAACAACGTACTAGACATACAATATGCATGTACCACCCTTTAAGTATATATATGTACAGAGTTAATTGGGTTATATGAGTTACACATGTAAGAAACCCAAAAATGTGAGTTGTAATAATCTGAACGACAGCATTTTACTCCAAAAGTTATACTTTCAGCATCTTTACCAAGTTCCCTTTTTTCAAAGAGAACAATTCAGAGTCAAAATCACATTTATTTCACATCATTAGGTGTTGACTGGGCTTTCTTCCGACATTATTTGAGAGGTACAGACTCCACCCCTGTACTTAGTCCTACGCACACAGACGTAGCTTGGTGCATATACAGAAGCCTCACTAGCTAAATTGAGGCGTATCTTCCCCCAACATGATATAAATTTATTGACTCACATCACTCCTTGCCTAATCTCTGCTTATATTAAGGAAACCCTTTTCTTTGCAGCTTTGAATTGCTCCATCATACATTTCAGCCGGACTGTACTTGAATTTGAACCCCAAGTCCAACAGCTTCTTTGATGAGTAGCTAAATGGTTTACGATCTTGAATATCTCTTAATGACCTGTGAAAAAAGACTCTATCTCCATTAATTACTGTCCTGAAATTGAATTTGATAAAGAAAAGAAGGAACAGAAGCTCACTCTGCAGGGTTCGGCAGTTGGAATTCTGGGTATCTAGAATAAAGAAATTCTGCCAACTCATGGACTTTGAAGTCATGAGAATTACATATGTATCTCCCTTTTGCATTAGGACAATCAAGAAGGAAAATATGAGCTGAGACAACATCATCTACATGCACCATGTGTGTTGCAATGCTGTATAACCATTGATCTCCTTTACCTGTTCACATAAAAAACAAGGCATAAAGACAAATCATAACTTGCAAAACAAATAGATGTTTGTTTATCTGGGGACCAATCTGTTAACATGAGAATTAATTCTACCAGATATCAAAGCCAAGGCCAGAGACACTGAGGCGAGCTTGGGAGTGATGAAAGGACCGAGGACCAAAGAAGGAAGTATTGTCACAAGATCCAATCCATGTTTCTCAGCGAATTCTAGTGCTGCCTTTTCTGTTACCGTTTTTGAGATGGCATACGAAGAATCAGGACGCTTAAGATTTTTGCAGAAATCTGTATCAGTCCACGAATTCTCATCTACTATGTCATGATCCTCTTTGTTAAACATTATTGCAGCTGCACTGGAAGTTAAAACCACCCGCTTAACTGTCTTAGAATCCACGCATGCCTTCAGTATGCCCAGAGTTCCTTCTACTGCCCTTTTGGTCACTACTTCTTCTGGCTCTTTCCCTTCAATGTCTATGGTGGAAGCAACATGAAATACACCAACACATCCAGCAATGGCGGCACTAAAACTGTCTGGTTTGTCGAGATCTGCATTAAAGATCTTGAGATTTTCTGATGCACCCGGAAGGGTTGTAAGGTACCCGGCGCCTTCCTTTGGTCCTGTGTTCATTTTTTTGAAGGAAAAGTTAAGTAATTAAGGCTTTTCAGTTCTAAGATAGTTTTGGATCTGAAGAGGAAGAAAGTACTTAATTACCTCGAATTGTTGCCCGAACAGAGAAACCTTGTTGCAGGAGCCTCATGATCAACCATGATGCAATATACCCAGCTCCACCTGTTACACACACAACATTTTGTTCACCTTCCATATCTATCTAGTTTCAGACTTTAGCCTCATGTTTCCGTTGCTTTAACCAGTTTATATTCGACAAGTAGAGTCATCTCAACCAGTACTACACAGATAATTAATCATATAAATTAAATTAACCAATATCAAACGGACGACGGACGAGATATCACATATCTCTCTCTCTCTCTCTCTCTCTCTCTCTCTCTCTCTCTCTCTCTCTCTCTCTCTCTCTCTCTCTCTCTCATATTCCAGAAAGGTGGCTCAATCAAATTCAATGAACTCGGCACCGTCCTGAATAATAAAATCCGGCACTGTTAAAAAACAAAAATAAAATAAAATTAAAAAATCCAGCGCTGTTCAAAAACAAAAAATAAAATAAAATAAAAAAATCCGGCGCTGTTGCGTGCACGACCATGATTCTATCCTGTGGATGTAAGAAAGTTTGTAAACAAAAAATGCTTTAAAGCCCCATAATAGTCAAAAAAGGTTGGCAGCATATAAAAAGGTTGGCAGCATATTTAATATGTTAACTAGGGGTGTAATTCGGCCCATTTGGTTTGATTTTTGTGTTAAACCAAACCATTGGTCAAAATCGAAAACCAAACCAAACCAAATTTTATTCAAAATTATAAATTAGAGGTGTAAAAGTAGGTTAGGTTTTGAATACAAAACTCACTCAGTTTTTCTCAACAGTGAACAAGGTGACCGGAACACGCCACGTGGATGTTGGCAAGTGCCGAATGACGTAAAATATCAGTTAATTGAATATGCATAAAATTTACCAAGAGGGATCCCAACTGCAAAATACGCAGCCGGCCAATTGAATATTCATAAAATTTACCAAAACCAAGTGGATGAAAGGAGATCTCCTTTCTCCTTTCTAGAAGACAAGCTTGTCATTTCATTTTGATGCCACCTAATTTTTTTATGCCACCTAATTTGAGTCCTATATAGGACAAAGACCAAAATAAATGAGGAGCAACTAGTCTATTATTAGCTCACTTCTTACCAAAATAAATGTCTAGTCCACAACCTTTCTCTTTGCCTTTTTTTGGTTAATTTAATGCACATTTTCTAGATAAAGATACGAATTCTATCATTAATTATGTGAGAGATACAGACTTTCATTCTATGTAAGAGAGACATGGGCTCTCACCCATATTCTTGTATTATATGAGAGGTATGGACTTGTAGACACCCAAAAAGTGCACGATTTTTGATAAATCTTGAAGGAGAGAAATATTTTATTTAATTTTCAATTCTTAGCATTGGGTTTAAGATCCTTAACCCATTTGAATCCAAAGCCGCAAAGGAAAAGGCCCGAATTCAATCTTTTATGCAAAGTCAAACTTTTTCGGGTTGAATTTTGTTGACTTTTGACCCCAGAAAATGAAATATTTTTTAAAGCAAGATTTGAAGATAATTTTTCCCGGTAATCAGGTTTTTAGCAATGTTATTGCATAAATGAATTTTTTGAGATTTTTAATCTTGACGAATACCTTGGTATTAACATGTTGAATCTTTTTACCGGACCTGAAAAATCGGAATTTAGCCTGGAACTGGAAAGTTGACTTTTTATTCACTTGGAATTTGGGTCTGGAAATATTTTTAATGGATTCAAATGGGGGGGGTGTTTGCTTATTTACATGTAATATCTTAAGTAAATGGAGATTAAAAAATACGAGGACATTTACTTAAACGATATTACATGTAAATAAGCCTGGCCTGTGCAGCTAAGGCTCAAAACCAACCAAAAGTGTTCTGACCGTGGTATATGTGCGGTTTTTGAGAATTTGGTCTGAACCGCACTGCATGTACGGTTGCAACCGCATACACAGCACGGTTGATGTTCATGCTTGTTGCGTGAGCTGCCATGTGGCTTCCGGAAGCTTCGGCCGTTGAGACACGTCGACAGCAATCATAGCGAGCGTAACTGAATTGAACCGTCCTGTATGTGCGGTTGAGATGAATTTGCATAGAAACCGCACATATAGGACGGTTTTGTAGAAACCGCACTGAGTATACGGTTTTGGCTGTTTCGTGCATTTGCGAAAAGGCTCAATCTCTAAGCCTTATTTACGCACATTACCTCTCTCTCAGGGACTTGAACTCCCTATTTCACCCTCCGAAACTTGCTGAATTACTCCAATTCAAGCCTTGGAGGAGAATTGGAATAATCTAGAAGGCCTTTTTGGCCTACCCTTGGGACTCTTCTACCCTTGACTTGGCCTATAAATAGAGGGGTCCTCCTCTTGCAAATGGCTGATAATTTGAAGCTTGGAAGCTCTGCTGGAAGAAGGGAAGCTCTGCTGGATTGCCTACTCAACTGCTCAAGCTACTAAAGGTAAAGCTCATTTGGGTTTATTGCTTCCTCTTTACATTTCACTCCCAACTTCTACCTTTCTGTAGTGTAAAGCCAGTTTGTGGTTGTTTGCAAGCCCCATTCCTCTTCCAAAGTACCTGGGAATCCTCTCTAGCCGTAAAACGTGAAGAGAGAGCCTTGGGAAAAGGAAGATGGAATGGATCCTTTAGGCTAGATCCTACCTTGAATGATTTGCATGTTATTTTTATATGCTGATTATTTGTGCTATTTGAATATGGAGAAATCAACATGATCCATGCTCTCAATAGCAATGGATTTTGATTTTCTCCTAGATAGGTGTTTTTACCAATATCACACACTTTTTCACTGTTTTGCATCAAATAGGCTAGATCTTGGATTCTCCATGCTCAATATGGAAAATCTGAGATCTCTGGCCTTAGAATGAATTTCTAGGACTTCATGAGTTGTTTTTCATGATTTCAAGTTATTTTGGTCGAATCCACTTGCACACATGCACTGGTTTTACACTTTTACTCAAGGTTTTTCAAAACAGGGCAGCATCTGTACCATGTCTTAGAATGCTCATAACTTCATCCTCCGGATGAATTTTTGAGTGATTCCAAAGACATGTGATAGATGAATATGTCTAGTTTATATCTGGAAATTTTCATCCACTTTTATGTAGCCAATTTTTGACACCATCTGTTCAAAGTTTGTAAGTCAGTTCAGTCCAGATTGCTGAACTTGCCGCTTTGATGGTGCACCATTTTCTCAATTTTAATCCGTTTTGAGTAATTCTAGTTTCTGAGTTTTCTTTAAGAAGTCTATTTTCATTTCCAACTGGTTTCAGCAGATTTCGATTTGATTTGTGCCTTGGGTGCTCAGTTGACTCAGAGGTGCTCGCTGGCATAGTCCAGAGCTAATCTGTGGTCTTCTAGGCCTGTTCAAGAGAGCACACAAGTCACATCCGGATAGAGTTTGGTGTGAGGTTTATCTCTTTGGAAAGGTGGTACAACATACTTCTCTCATGCAAATTTTCATGGATTTTTATTGAGCCAAACTCCACGAATAGGACTTTGAAAATGCCTACTCATCACTTTTTCTGAGTTATAAACAGCAGATTTCAGATGTGGATTTCTCTCTCATTTTAAGTCGGATTGAGCTGAATTTTTTACTGTATACTCTACTATATACTAGTTTTCAAATGGCTTTGGTTTCAATGGATTTGAATTTAAATTGAATGAGTTATGGTTAATCGAAGCTTTCAAGCCCTTTTAGCCAGATTTTTCCAAATTTACCTTGAATTGGTTTTGCTTCAATTTTCACTTTGTTTTTTATTCACTCATGAAGTTCTAAGAGGTGATATATCCATGAAGAGAGGTCATATTTATTGGACTACTCATGTGGAATAATCACTTACATTTTGCTTACTTTTGAGCAACCTTTGTCTATTTTGATTAGCAAATAATCCTTAGCATAAGCAAGCATGTGGCAACCGTCTTAGACGGATGAGTGGGGGTGCCTAACACCTTCCCCCGCTCATAAATAATTCCCCTTACTCAATCTCTGGATTTTTCCTCATCTTAGAGCCATTTTAGCTCTATTTGACATTTATGATCCCTTTGGTGTCCATTCACACCTTAAGATGGATGGTGGCGACTCTTTACATTTATCGATCCCCGCGTGACGATATCGGAAGTCATCCGAGATGACATTTCCATGTCTCACAGGACTCTCACTATTAATCTCAATTTTATCAGTTCTTTTAAAATTCTTACTTTTTTTTTTCTAATTATAAATTTTTTGCATGAGAGACACGAGTTCTCACTATTAATCTCAATTTTATCAGAGCTTTTGCTTTTAAAATTCTTACATTTTTTTTTCTAATTATAAATTTGCAAAGGGACGAACAAATGCGCATGACTTAAAGAAACAATACTTCTCAAGCCTTAAGCTGATATTTAATATTTAGGCTTAAAGTCTCATCCCTTGAGCTAATATTTAGGCCTTAAGCTGATGAGCCGCGATGTTTTATACAGTGCCACTCTACCCAAAATCGGTATTGTACCCAAAATCCCATTTAGATCATTGGAGTACCTAGATCCTACAAATGTGAAAGAATGATGAATTCCCGATGTGGGACAAAATCAGATATTTATGACACTATGAAGTTATTTAATATTTGTAATCACGTAAAACTTTAAGATTCTGTCTTGATCCTTACTGTAATAGTCGTTTTGTTTAATAGATGAGGGGAATAAAATACAAATGGCATGGAGGAGAAGATTGTGTGTGTTTATGTGGTTGAGGTGGGCAAGGGTGTCATATTCTATTATAGAAGACAAGCTGCGTGTGGACAGATTCTTAATTTGAACAGAGAAGCTCTGTTGGATCGTGATCTTTGATTCCTCCAGAAGTGCTTCAGTTTTACTCTATTTATATCACATTTCCCTGTCCCGTATTCATGACTCATTGAGTCAATAATAGATTAAAAAGAGAGAGCTGCTATTGCCAAACCTTATTTTGCTTCTAGAGATCGAATCTTATCGATAAGTGTTGAAAATCATGTAATGTGAATAGTAAAAAAAAAATAGAGAAGAAGAAGAAGAACATTCAAATTTAAGTAGTTCAGCAATTTGTCTATGTCCATTATGTACGGCAAAATTTTTCATTATGAAAAAACGTCAATTAGGATTACATCAATGTATATATACCAATCCTAAACCCAGTATTTCTAAAATCCCAAAAATACCCTTTACCGTATAATAAGTGTTTCTAAAATCCCAGTATTTCTGAAATCCCAAAAATCCCTCAGGTCCCTCCCCCCTTGGACCCAAAATATAAATCACTGTTTCCAACAATTAATAAGTGTTTATCAAATGCAGCTGTTTTTGTTCTCACTTCATCTAGTTGTCATTTCCCATTAATGTCTTATTTTACACAAAGAACTAGAATTATTTAGTAGAATTACAATTCTGCAGGGGAGAAGAGGCAAGCTTCGATTGCCGAGCCTTCTACTAAACACCAAAAGGTAAAATACAGGAGTATGTTACATGCTATTAACTATATTGTGAACTTTATTTTTTATTTTTTATTTTTCTTATGGACCACATTGAACATGAGCAAGGTAACATTAGATACTTATATGAGAAAAAAGAAAATAAACAGTAGCAACAAAGCTGATCACATTTAGTGTTAGGAAATAGACAAATAAGATGGAAGCAAAAACGACAGAAACACAAAACACAAAACAAAAAGCAAGATGTACATGGTTCGGCTTTTAGCCTATGTCCACGGCCAGAGAAGATGAAAACAATTCCATTATCTAAAAACAAGGATTACAAAACGGAATTGCTCTGTGTGGTTCTCCCAAACCCTAACAAAATAGAGGACGAATCCCAATAGTACCCCCAAAAACTCCGCCACCCCATGGGAAGGCCCAATGGATAATGGATACCAGTGAAATATAAGACATCTACATTACATTTAGAATTAAGTAATAGGAATTTCTTTTTCTTCAATGGAATTAATTATCTCTTCTTTTAATGGTTAATTTTATGCATATTCAATTGACCGGCTATGTCTTTTGCAGTTGGGATGCATGCCTCTTGTTGGACTATATAAACCATTTGAAGGCATGGCACAGACACACAGAAAGGATAGAAGGGGAGAAAAGTATTGTGTGTGTGACAGGTGGAACTGGGTATATTGCATCATGGTTGATCATGAGGCTTCTGCAATAAGGTTACTTTGTCTAGGCAACAATCCGAGGTAATCTGCTTCTTCCTCTTCATAAGGCCAAAACTAAGAACTGAAAAACCTTAATTAATCTATTTTTCCTTTAAAAAATTGAACACAGGACCAAAGGAAGGCGCTGGGTACCTTACAAACCTTCTGGGTGCATCAGAAAATCTCAAGATCTTTAGTGCAGATCTTGACAAACCAGACACTTTCAATGCCGCCATTGGTGGATGTGTTAGTGTATTTCATGTTGCTCACCCCATGAACGTTGGAGGGAAAGAGCCAGAAGAAGTATTAACGAAAAGGACAGTAGAAGGAACTCTGGGGGTAATGAAGGCATGCGTGGAATCTAAGATAGTTAAACGGGTGGTTTTAACTTCCAGCGTAGCTGCAGTAATGTTTAACAAAGAGGGCCATGATATAGTAGATGAGAATTCATGGATTGATATGGATCTCTGCAAAAATCTTAAGCTTCATAATTCATCATATGCCATCTCAAAAATAGTAACAAAAGAGGCAGCTCTAGAATTCGCTGAGAAACATGGATTGGATCTTGTGACTGTACTACCTTCTTTGGTCCTCAGTCCTTTCATCACTCCCAAGCTCCCCAATTCAGTGTCCGTGGCCTTCGATTTGATATCCGGTGGAATTAATTCTCATGTTAAAAGATTGATCCCCAGATAAACAAACACCCATTTGTTTTGCAAATTATATATGATTTGTCTTTATGCCTTGTTTTTTATGTGAACAAGTAAAGGAGATCAATGGTTATACAGCATTGCAACACACATGGTGCATGTAGATGATGTTGTCTCGGCTCATATTTTCCTTCTTGATTGTCCTAATGTAAAAGGGAGATACATATGTAATTCTCATGACTTCAAAGTCCATGAGTTGACAAAATTTCTTTATTCTAGATACCCAGAATTCCAAGTGCCAAACCCTGCAGAGTGAGCTTCTATTCCTTCTCTTCTTTGCTCATATTCTTTATCAAATTCAATTTCAGGACAGTAATTAATGGAGATAGAGTCTTATTTTACAGGTCATTAAGAGATATTCAAGATCGTAGACCAATTAGCTACTCAACAAAGAAGCTGTTGGACTTGGGGTTCAAATTCAAGTACAGTCCGGCTGAAATGTATGATGGAGCAATTCAAAGCTACAAAGAAAAGGGCTTCCTTAATATAAGCAGGGGTTAAGCAAGGAGTGATGTGAGTCAATAAATTTGTATCATGTTTGTAGAAGATAAGCCTCAATTGAGCTACAGACGCTTCTATATATACACCAAGCTATGTGGTTGTGCGTAGGTCTAAGTATCTGGTCCAGGGATGGAGTCTCTCTCTCTCAAATAATGTCTGTTCCGTGCTACTAACAGTCTTAAAAGTTTGGGCTTTTTGTAAATGTGCTTATAATATTCGGTTTCAATAAAAGGTTTTTTTTTTTTTTTTTTCTAATTATAAATTTGCAACTGGTTAACTTACGAGCTTATTTCTCACACAAAAGGGAAAAATAAAATATGGAGCTATGTTGGATCATTCATAGCAGATTTTTTAATGGTTATTTAATTTCCTTTATTCTAAACAGATGCCCCCTGTTTCTTCATTATATGCTTTGTTAGGTCTTAGTAGGTTATATTGGTTTAATCACATCCCAAAAGTGTGTTTAGAGTGTTTTAAACAAGTCTCGAGTGTCCATACTTTCCCCCTTAATTAAATACCAAGTATACCCTTATGTGAGTTAGAATGAAATGGATAAATTTGTCAATGTATGTTTGTTTTCTCTTATCACCTCATCCGCCAATCCCATAGAAAGGGAAACGGTTATAGATAGCAAACCTCAAGGTGGTAAGGGAAAATGGGATTCTTAAAACCCTAGGAGGTAAACCTAGAGATTGATAATATATATGCCATTTTAAATCAAGAATGATTCAGCTTTTAGGTCTTTATTGGTTGTCGAGAGGTGGAGGCAGCTGGTGGTTGTGGGATGGCCAAAAAAAATTCAATTTGGTGCCGCTAAAGGGTTGTAAGTATCTATTAACTTAGATGGCTAGATCCTTATAATTGTTCTTTCACATGAAAACATCTGTTTAAGATTCCCTTCCTTTTTTACATATACTCTCAAAATGTCAGTATATTCATATAAAAAACATCCCCAGCTACAAATCATGGGGAACAAGAAACTGATATATATATATATATATATATGCTTGTAAGAGCTGAGTGAAGACATGGGTTTCAAATTTCCTTTCATTTTTTTATATCTACTGTTAAAATATATAATATCATTATAATATAAGTCAGTTCCCAACAAAGTAGCTAAGCTTGGTGAAAAAACCCTTTATTAAAAATCATACAAAACACTCAAGTCACACAGCTCTCATTCAACATGAGACACACTCCCAACTTTAGACCAGATACTTGGGACAAATTAAACTAGATACATCCACACTTAGCTTGGTGAGAAGATTGAACACCAACAAACTTACCATCATAAGCCAAAATTTACAGGAAGCCTTTTAAGTGGCTTTGTTGTAATGCCCCAACCCAGTAAGTTATTGTTTACTTTGGGCCTAAGCCCGTATGGTTTTGTTTCCCAAAGACGCCTCACTAGGTTAAGTTTTCTTTCTAATTCTTATATCTTATCAAGTTTTCATCCGGGATGTCACACTTGTACTTTTGAAGTGGGATGCTACCATGTGGAGCATCCCACGGTTAGTATTTTCACTTTTTGTAAATGTTTTTATGTGGGGCCCACGTAGAAGAACACTCATCATAGGAATGATCCTCGTAAAAGCATCACACTTTAAAAAGCAAAAGCTAATTTAGGCCCACATTTAAGATGATTTCATTCAATTAGTTATCATCCTAAAGTGACGGTAACAAACCTACAAAATCGGAAAATTTTGAAAGGCATTTTGGATATAAAATGTCAAGCAGAAAACCCAAGGTTTGCTTTATACATAGCTTGAGGAAATGCACGTAACAAAAGTATTAAATAAGTAAATATAATTAATTGGGAGATAAATGAAAAAATAAATTGAAGAACACTTTGAGGAATAGAAGTAGTTATATGTGTATAGATATAAAGTAAAATAGGTTGGCTTCTTGGAATTATTTTTTTTTTTTGGAAAAAAATGTAAAATTGATTTTTAATATATCATCACATAACATAGCGATCTGAAGATGTGGTCCCTCTAGTTTGTGTTAGTTATATTTACCTCTCCACTTTCTTCGGACCATTAAATACTAAGGCTTCGCTTCTTGTTATTGTCACGGACTCACGGTGTCATTGATTTGTGCAAAAGAAAAGGATCTTCCCTTTGGTCAAATATTACCAAAGTAAAAAATCGATCCATTACGGGATTGATGGCGGGCCTACATGTGATGTGAGGCCTCATATCAGTGGAGCCTGACACTAGAAGATCGTCTAGAAGTTGCATAGATCGTCTAGAAGTTGCAATCGCCTCTGTGCCGTCTTTCTGGGAAGTTGTCGACAAGGTCTATGATATTCGCCACGGTGAGTTTTATCTCATTATCGCTGTCTATTTGAGTTCCTTATACCTCCTTGCTTGGTTCTTGTGTTCGATTTTCTATTTCTAAGCATGATAGGACGAGTTTGGGCGGGTCATAATATATTAAGGTTTGATTGTGTTGGGATTAGCGAGGCATTTCCGGAAATCGGTTGATCGGCGTCGGACCTGAATGGCACCATGTTCTCTTTTCTGCTATTTTTGCAGGGTGATTGTTGAAAAATCTTAATCTTATCTCTGTCTTTATATCTGTGTTTGCTGCATTATTGTTTTCGACAATTATTATAGAATTTTCAATCTTTAGCTATTTTTTACTCTGCTCTATGTAACATCTTCAACGAAAATGTTGAACTTTCTGTATTTAAATTTTAATCCCTGCATCTATCCTTCCTCGACCTCTTGCTTCTGTTTCATGGATTTCATCGATTGATGGGATCGGATATTAGAATAACTGTAGGTCCTTGAACTCTAGAGAGGGTTTGAAATCAGTTGTTATTAACACATACGATTTCATCCCTCTTGAGAACACATACCATTTCATCCCTCTTGAGAGCTACATTCCAAGGGTCTAATTTCAGCTCCACTAGATAAGGTTAGTACATTCTTCATAAACTTTGACTAAAACCCTTGCCCTTCTCTATTTCCTGAAACAGACGAGGGCAGGCTTCCCATTTTTATTTGTGAAAGTTATTTTGTGTTCTCTTTCCACTGTCTCCTAATAAAGTTCCAATTTGAAATTTTATTGAATTAGTGGGGTTGCGTGGTATTGCAGAAGGAGGATTCTTCATTTGCATTTATAGATTAAGCATTTGATCCAAATGGGTACCTGAAAAAAGTTTTATTAGCATGTCAACTGTTAATTGTTTGGAACTGAATAAGAACGATTTGCATATCTCTCTGATATTCTTAGTGCAACTGATCGAGCATGAGACATTTTTCACCAGATTAAATAACCATGCCGATATTCTTGCATTTTTCTGTGAAATTTTTGTATTTATTCTTCTAATTGTTGACATTCAATCCTCTGTTACACACTTGTCAACCACCACCCTCTGTTCAATCCACAGGTGATGCTGGATGATAGAAACTATGATCAAATAAAAACTGTGAATGTTGCCAATCCATATCATTGTAACATGTGGTTACAGAGTATCAAGTGATTGAACCAAGACCTCGTGGTTGGTTAAGAATTTATTCTGTGGATTAACTTCTGAATATTATCAAGGCCTGTTCTTTGAAGTTATGATAACTACTACTAATCAAAGCTCTTTTTGTATGATGTATTCATGCATTTATTGGTATATGAAACAGTTATCCTGATATATTTATGTAAGGGTATAAACAGAATGAGATACTTACAACTTAAAGTATTTTAATCGGCTATATGCTTCACCAAAATTTCACAGGATCAACCGGATTAGCATGTTCTAATAAATTAGAAATTTGCTGTTTTGGTCTAGGGTTGTGCTTGATTTAAGGTTGAAATGTTATGTTTAATACTGGGTTCCATACCCTTCCAAAACTGCTGTTTTGGGTATCACTACATATAAGTGAAACCATGAGAAAAGTGAACCTCAATGTTTAATATTGGTAATATTTGAAATATTCGGATCACATATTGGGTTCAAAAAAACCTATACCGTTGAAATAACTTCGTAAAAAAACAAAAAAAAAGACCATGACATAACTTGTGCATGCGCCCTTTATTTTCAGTGCATCTCTCACAAAGAGTAAAATGAGTTGGAATTTTTTCAAGAATAAATATATATTGAAATAACTTATGCTGTAACTTGTGAAGAATGAAAACTCTGATTTACTGATATTTGATAATGTGGTAATCTGTGGTTAAGAAATCTCCTAAAAGGGTTTTTCAAAGATTTTTTCATGTCCCCTCCTCTATTTGGTGGATTAAAAGGTTAGGAAAAGTTCTGACATTAAACATTGCAGTAGTATTTTGGCACACAAAACTAGCCAGTGCTTACCTCCAACATTAGGTATTTCTCACTCCTGTTGAAAATACTCGTTACTTTGTTTTGTCATCTTTTCCAATATTTTCAAAATATTGGTTGTTTCATATGTTGTTTTGGAGACCATAACTCTTCAATTGTCAAATTGCTAATAATCTCAAATGTCTATATTGGCCCATACCTGGTCTATCTTCTAAGCAATGAAGAAGATACAATGGATAACTTCTTCTACACAGATTCCAGATACTAGCAATATGATTTTTATATATTTAAAATATTATTTTAATATATATCAATATGAAAAATATATTTTAATGAATAAATGTCTTATTAATTTGTATATTTTATTTAAAGACACTTTTTTCTTTTTGCATTTTTTTAATACAACAGGGTCAACCCCAACCCACCCAATTTCCATATCTACTGGAAATGCTTTATATTTTTTAATGCTTCTTCCCTGCTTTCATATTTCATGGCTTTGATATCATTAGGTTCTCAATGTTATCTTTTTTATTTGATTTGGTAATCTGGTTGTGCAACATTTGATATTGTTATAGTTTCATGTTATTCATTTTCTTTTACTCTATTAATCTACAAATTGTTGTATTTGTTGTGTAGAATTCTTAATTAGTCGCATGTGCATTTAGCTTAATCTGTTATCTCATTTGCTTGTCTAATTGGATTAAAAAATTTAAAATCTCTTAAAACAATTAGTTGGGAATAGGTTGATCACTTCTTAGGTGGGTTGTTATAATTTTTATGTCATTAAATTAACTTTTAAGGTAGTTTTAAAGTTCAATTATTTAGTCACTATAATGGAAACTATGAAATAATGTGGAAAACCAGAAGTTAATTCATAAAGTTAATGAGGAATCATCATGAGAAAAATACTAAATTGCTTATTAATCTTCATGAGTTAGCAATAGTTGTGGATTAGAGTCAACTTGATTAGGTTTGAATCCTTTTTTGGCCTCTTCGTGGATCAAAAGAAGAGAAAAATCTGGTTGCATCATTCCTGCCATTAAATTCTTTTGCCTCATTTGTTTTGATTTCTGTCCTTTTTTTTTTATGCAAGAGACATCATTTGCCAATTCCACTAGCTGACAATAATGAGAGCTTGTAATATCCTCTTCAAGTTCTACTTCTTCATGTTCTTTAGATTTCGAAGGGCTGGCCTGTTTGAAGTTTTAAGCTAATAGATCTGTTTGCTAAAAGTGCTTTTGCAAAGAAGATATATATGAACATCCAATTAAAATGCATATTCACCATATTTGACAATTCTTATTGTCCACATCTGATGAACAACAGTTTTCACCCTCTTTTAGTTCAACTTAAATATAAGTACTTCCATTATCTAATTTCGGCAGGCCGTTACCATTAGAAAATGAAGCCTTTTCATAATTTTCCCAGAAGGTAGCCATGGTACTACCGGAAAGCAACTTAACAAGTCTAGTTATCTAAGTTCGATTTGACTCTTGTCATTTCCTTCATGTGTGGCTTACCTTTGAATATTTGTCACAAAAACATATAACCAGAAAACACAAACGAGTACGTTAAATGGCAATTATATATGCAAGAAAATGAAACGTAAATTCTCTCATTGACTCAATGTTTAGTTCATCTTTTATTTTTACTTTTTATAATTTCCTAAATAAACTATTATTAATCGTGACAATTAACATATATGTTTTAAACATCAAACATACAACAACGAAATCACATATAATTTTTATTTATCCCCATACATCGCACGGGGTGTTTGTTAGTTTATCATTATAATAGAAGTTGCATAGATCTAGTTTATCATACGATACAACTCAACTTATTATTGGGTACTACACAATAATGATTTGTGCAAAAGTAGAAGTCACGGTATGATTTGTGCAAAAGAAAAGGATCATACCATTTGGTCAAATATTACCGAAGTCAAAAATCGATCCATTATGTAATTGATGGCGGGCCCTACATGTGATGTGAGGGGCTATGCTAATGAATAACGAATGTTTAAAGAGATATTTTACGTGATCGAGTGTTGTGCTTAAGTACGCAACTAAGAAGATACTTTCCCTACTTCAAAGATTACAACTCGTATGTCTAAACCCTAGCTACAAGTCTTTACAAGCCTCGGGGCTTTTGGAACAACGGTTAGGCATGTAACAAAATGGTATCAGAGCCAACCATCACGTCCTAGGAGGTGGGATCATACATGTGTTACTTGCTGGGATATTCGTATCTCATTACGTTTTGTTATGTTTCGTACTGAAAACATACCTTTAGGCTAGATTAAATTCCTTAATATTATGTATGGGCATGATGCTAAGTCATTGAATATTGATAGGTGAGTGAAACCGCCAAAAATAAAGGGCTACAAGAGAAATTTTTGTATTCCTTAGAATAACTTTCACATTTTAAAGACTCCAATTTCCACTTTATAGCTACTGATCTGCCATTTTTGTAATCGTTTGATAAAAGGGTTCAAAGTATGTACACACAGTAATGCAAGTGTCACCTCTGATCAACATAATTAAAGTATCACATAAGAAATTTTTGAAGGCACCGGTATCTCCTTATTAGCTAACCAATCATGACTTTTAAGACTGTTAGTAGCATGAAACAGACATTGTTTAAGAGACAGACTCCACCTCTCTGGACCAGATACTTAGACCTATGCACAAAGACGTAGCTTGGTGCATATATAGAAGCCTCACTAGATAAATTGAGGCTTATCTTCCACCAACATGATACGAATTTATTGACTCACATCACTCCTTGCTTAACCTCTGCTTATATTAAGGAAGCCCTTTTCTTTGCAGCTTTGAATTGCTCCATCATACATTTCACCCGGATTGTACTTGAATTTGAACCCCAAGTCCAACAGCTTCTTTGATGTGTAGCTAAATGATCTATGATCTTGAATATCTGTCAATGATCTGTGAAATAAAAACACCTCCATTACTATCTCAAATTGAATTTGATAAAGAAAATTAGCAAAGAAGAGAAGTAATAGGAACTCACTCTTGATTTGGCAGTTGGAATTCTGGGTATCTAGAATAAAGAAAGTCTGCCAACTCATGGACTTTGAAGTCATGAGATGAACAAATATATCTCCCCTTTGCATTAGGACAATCAAGAAGGAAAATATGAGCTGAGACAACATCATCTACATGCACCATGTTTGTTGCAATGCTGTATAACCATTGATCTCCTTTACCTGTTCACATAAAAAACAAGGCATAAAGACAAATCATAACTTGCAAAACAAATAGGTGTTTGTTTATCTGGGGATCAATCTTTTTAAAAGGAGAATTATATAATTCTACCAGATATCAAAGCCAAGGCCAGAGACACTGAACCGAGGGGCCTGGGAGTGATGAAAGGACCGATGACCAAAGAAGGAAGTATTGTCACAAGATCCAATCCATGTTTCTCAGCGAACTCTAGAGCTGCCTTTTCTGTTACTGTTTTTGAGATGGCATACGAAGAATGACGAAGCTTAAGACTTCTGCAGATATCTATATCAGTCCATGAATTCTCATCTACTATGTCATGATCCTCTTTGTTACCCATTACTGCAGCAGCAGTGGAAGTTAAAACGACCCGTTTAACTGTCTTAGAATCCACGCATGCCTTCAGTATGCCCAGAGTTCCTTCTACTGCCCTTCTGGTCACTACTTCTTCTGGTTCTTTCCCTTCAATGTCTGTGGGGAAAGCAACATGAAATACACCAACACATCCAGCAAGGGCGGCACTGAAACTGTCTGGTTTTTCTAGATCTGCATTAAAGATCTTGAGATTTTCTGATGCACGAGGAAGGTTTGTAAGGTACCCGGCGCCTTCCTTTGGTCCTGTGTTCATTTTTTTGAAGGAAAAAAATAAATTAATTAAGGCTTTCAGTTCTTAATTAGTTCTTGGTCTGAAGAGGAATAAATTGCTTAATTACCTCGAATTGTTGCCCGAACAGAGAAACCTTGTTGCAGGAGCCTCATGATCAACCATGATGCAATATACCCAGTTCCACCTGCTACACACAATATTTTTTTCACCTTCCATTTCTATCTAGTTTCAGACTTTACTCTTATGTTTCCATGGCTTTATCTTTAATCAGTTTATATTCTACAAGGAGAGTCATCTCTACCAAAAATAAACAGATAATTAAGTATATAAATTAAATTAACCAACATCAAGCTGAAAAAGGACAAGATAATATTGTCCATTGGATGTTATATGTGTCAACATCCATCTCGCTAGTCCAGTCTACAAAATGTCTTATCTCTCACCCCGTATCTGTTGGAGCCTAATTCTGGAAGATCAGCTAGAGCCTCCACAGATCTTCGCCATGTGTTCTTAATTTATTATTGGCCACAACCAAATTAATCACTAGGTACAACTCACTTATCAAGGGTACAACATAGTTTAGCGTAGGTTACAACTCAACTCTTTGTTGGTACAACCCAATGTATATATCATAATATCATAAGGTACAATTCAACTTATCATGAGTACAATTCCGTTCATCATGGAGTACAATCCAACTTATCCTTGGGTACACCCCATTTCATCATGATAGGTTGGTATGATGAATAAGTAGGACACATGGTGAAGATCGGTGAATGCTTCAGCCGATCTTCTATGCAAGAGGCTCCAGCCGATGTGAGGGCTCTCATCTCTCTTTCTCTCTCTCTTTCTGCACTGTCAATCTCACACGAGAATATTCTAGAAAGGTGGCTCAAATTCAATGAATCCGACATCATCCCCACGAATAAAATCCAGCGCTGTTGCGTGCACGACCATGATTCTATTGTGTAGATATAGGAAAGTTTTCAAACCAAAGAAGCTGTAAAGCCCCATAATAATCAAAAAAGGTTGGCAGCATAGTCGAACCGAATTATGCTGGTCAAAACAGAATACCGAACCAAACCAGATTTCATTAAAAATTATAAACTAGACGTGTAAAACTAGGTTAGGTTTTGAATACAAAACTCGATTAGTGAGCTTTGTATCATTCTACTCAGTTTTTCTCAACAGCGAAAATTTACCAAGAGGGATCCCAACGGCAAAAGACGCAGCCGGCCAATTGAATATTCATAAAATTTGCCAAAACCAAGTGGATGAAAGGAGAAGACAAGATTGTCATTCCATGTTTTTTTTTTTTTTTTGTTGGAAGTCATTCCATGTTGATGCCACCTAATTTGAGTGCTATACAGTGCAAAGACGGATGCTGACAAGCATAAGCGAATAATATATTCTCTTGACACATCTTCTTGTGGGCGTTTTCGCAGGTTTACATTTTTCACCTCATCGACGAGGTTGTGCTCTCATTGGATCGGATCCGAATCTGATGGAACCCGTTTGTCATTCACAACGAACTGCACCCTCAAAAGGCTTTAAAGCAGAGAGCAGAAAATGAGGAGCAACTTGTTTATTATTAGCCTACCAAAACAAAAAAAACTAGTTTATTATTAGCTTATTTCTTACCAAAATAAATGTCTAGGCCACAACCTTTTTTGTTGATTTGATGCATGTTTTCTAGATAGAGATACAGATTCTATCATTAATTATGCGAGAGATACAGACTCTCATTCTATGTACGAGAGACGTGAGCTTTCACCCATATTCCAGTATTATATGAGAGATACGAAACACAGAACAAAATGCAAGATGTACGTGGTTCAGCTTTTAGCCTATGTCCACTGCCAGAGAAAATGAGAACAATTCCACTATCTAAAAACAAGGATTATAAAACGGAATTGCTCTGTGCGGTTCTCCTAAACCCTAACAAAATGGAGGACGAATCCCATTAGTACCCCCAAAAACTCCGCCACCCCATGGGAAGGCCCAATGGATAATAGGTACCAATGAAATATAAGACATCTACATTACATTTAGAATTAAGTAATAGGAATTTCTTTTTCTTCAATGGAATTAATTAGCTCTTCTTTTAATGGTAAATTTTATGCATATTCAATTGACCGGCTGTGTCTTTTGCAGTTGGGATGCCTCTTGTTGGACTATATAAACCAGTTGAAGGCATGGCACAGACATACACAAAAAGGATGGAAGGGGAGAAAAGTATTGTGTGTGTGACAGGTGGAACTGGGTATATTGCATCATGGTTGATCATGAGGCTTCTACAACAAGGTTACTCTGTCCGGGCAACAATCCGAGGTAATCAGCTTCTTCCTCTTCATAAGGCCAAAACTAAGAACTGAAAAACCTTAATTAATATATTTTTCCTTCAAAAAATTGAACACAAGACCAAAGGAAGGCGCTGGGTACCTTACAAACCTTCCGAGTGCATCAGAAAATCTCAAGATCTTTAATGCAGATCTCGACAAACCAAACAGTTTCAGTCCTGCCATTGCTGGATGTGTTGGTGTATTTCATGTTGCTCACCCCGTAGACGTTGATGGGGAAGAGCTAGAAGAAGTAGTAACCAAAAGGGCAGTAAGGAACTCTGGGCTTACTAAAGGCATGCGTGGATTCTAAGACAGTTAAACGGGTGGTTTTAACTTCCAATGTTGCCGCAGTAATGTTTGACAAAGAGGGTCTTGACATAATAGATGATAATACATGGAGTGATATAGATTTCTCCAGAAGTCTTAAGCGTCATACTTCATCATATGCCATCTCAAAAATGGTAACAGAAAAGGCAGCTCTAGAATTCGCTAAGCATCATGGATTGGATCTTGTGACAGTACTTCCTTTTGTAGTCCTCAGTCCTTTCATCACTCCCAAGCTCCCCGGATCAGTGTCTCTGGCCCTGGCTTTGATATCTGGTAGAATTATATAATTCTCATGTTAAAAAGATTGATCTCCAGATAAACAAAAACCCATTAATTTGTTTTACAAATTATGATTTGTCTGATGATGCCTTGTGTTGGATGTACAGGTAAAACAGATGAATGGTTATACATCTATACAACACACTTGGTGCATGTAGATGATGTTATCTCAGCTCATATTTTCCTTCTTGATTGTCCTAATGCAAAAGGGAGATACATTTGTAATTCTCATGACTTCAAAATCCATGAGTTGGCTGAATTTCTTTATTAAAGATACCCAGAATTTCAACTGCCAAATCCAAAGTGAGTTTCCCTTTTCTTTGCTCATTTTCTTTATTAAATTTGATTTCAGGATAGTAATGGAGGTAGTCTTGTTTCACAGGTCATTAAGAGATATTCAAGATCATAGACCATTTAGCTACTCATCAAAGAAGCTGTTGGACTTGGGGTTCAAATTCAAGTACAGTCCGGCTGAAATGTATGATGGAGCAATTCAAAGCTGCAAAGAAAAGGGCTTCTTTAATATAAGCAGAGATTAAGAAGGGAGTGATGTGAGTCAATAAATTTTTATCATGGTGGGGGAAGATAAGGCTCAATTGAGCTAGCGAGGCTTCTATATATGCACCAAGCTATGTGTGTGGGCGTAGGTCCAAGTATCTGGTTCCAGGGGTGGAGTCTTTGTCTCTCAAATAATATCCGTTTCGTTCTACTAACAGTAGTAAAGTTTGGGCTTTGTGTAACAGTGATTATGATAGATTTCAATAAAAGTCTAGAGCTGCCTTTTCTGCTAATATTTTGGAGATGGCCTACGAAGTGCCATGAGAATTAAGACTTCTGCAGTAGTCTGTATCAGTCTATGAATTCTCATCTACTATGTCAAGACCCTTATTGCAGCTCCAGTAGAAGTTAAAACAACCCGCTTAACTGTCTTAGAGTAGTTCACGCATGCCTTTAAGTATGCCACTATGCCTAGAGTTCCTTCTTCTGCCCCTTTGGTTATTACTTCTTCTGGCTCTTTCCCTTCAGCCGGCTGTGTCTTTTGCAGTTGAGATGCCTCTTTTTGGACTATATAAGTTAGTTGACGGCATGGCATGCAACATAGAGAAAAGGCTGAAGCTAGCTATTTTTTGTGTCTTAAATATGATATTAGCTCATTTTTACCCAAAAGGAAAAAGAATTTTGATTCATGGCAGTAACCAGATTTTTTACTGGTTATTTAGTTTCCCTTATTCTAAACAGATGCCTCCTGTTGCTTCATTATATGCTTTGCTAGGACTTTTTAGGTTATGTTGGTTTTAACTACGTCCCAAAAGTGTCTTTAGCGTGTACTAGTCCAAGTGTCCATACTTTCCCCCTCAAATACCAAGTCCACCCATCAGTGACTTAAAATGAAAAGGGTAAAATTGTTAATATATGTTTTTTTTCTCTTGCCATCTCATCCGCCAACCCCATAGAAGGGGGAAACTATAATACATTAATACATAGCAAACCTCACGATTCGAATCCCCTACAGCTCACACTATATACACCCTTCACATTCACTAGGGGGCCCACCATACATTTGGGGGTCCCATCATTCATTTGGGGGGCCCCACACATCCCATGTGAGGGGGTGTCTTGCCACCTCATCCGCCAACCCCATAGACGATGCCCATTGCAAACTTCAAGGTGTTAAGCTGGTATTTCAAAAACCTCAAGGGGGAAAGTGGGATTGTTTGTAACCTAAGGGGGTAAACCTAGAGAGTGACAATATGTATGCCATTTTAAATCAAGAATGCTTCAGCTTTTAGGTCTTTATTTGTTGTTGAGAGGTGGAGGCAGCTGGTGGTTGTGCGATAGCTCAAAAAAAATTTAATTTGGTGCCGGTAAAGGGTTGTTAGTATCTATTAACTAAGAAGGCTAGATGCTTATAATTGTTCGTATGAAGAACATTCCTATCTCTAGTGTTATGATAGTACTCTCTTCTTAGATTCCCTTCCTTTTTTTAGGTATACTTCAAAATGTCAGTATTCATATAATAAACAATCCCAGCTACAAATCATGAGGAACAATAAACTGATATATCATATGCCTGTAACAGCTGAGTGAAGACATGGGTTTCAAATTTCCTTTCCATTTTTTTTTATATCTACTGTTAAAATCCATAACATCATTATAATATAAGTCAGTTCCCAACAAAGTAGCTAAGCTGGATGAAAAAACCCTTTATTAAAAATCATACAAAACACTCAACTCACACAGCTCTCATTCAACATGAGACACACTCCCAATTAGCTAGACCAGATACTTGGGACAAACTTGATACATACACACTTAGCTTGGTGAGAAGATCGAACACCAACAAGCTTACCATCATAAGACAACATTTACAGGAAGCCTTTTAATAACAAGAGTCAATTTCGTCGAGTCTCATCACTCCTTGCATGAATTTGATTAAAGAAAACCCCTTTTTTTGCAGCATTGAATTGCTCCATCATACAGTTCACCCGGACTGTACTTGAATTTGAACCCCAAGTCCAAAAGCTTCTTTGATGAGTAGCTAAATGGTCTACGATCTTGAATATCTCTTAATGACCAGTGAAATAAAACTATCAATATTATTATTCAAAAATGAAATTTTATACAGAAAATGTGCAAAGAAAAGAAATAAGGAAAACTCACTCTGGATTTGCCAGTTGGACTTCTGGGTATCTAGAAGAAAGAAATTCTACCATCTCATCAATTTTAATGTGATGTGATGAACAAATATACCTCCCTTTCGCATTAGGACAATCAAGAAGGAAAATATGAGCTGAGACAACATCATCTATGTGCACCATGTGCGTTGCAGAGTTGTATAACCATTGATCTGCTTTACCTTTACATCAAAAACAAGTTATCAAGACAAAAGAAAGCAATTAAAGCCTCCAAATATCTCATAATTTGCAAAACAACTAGGTGTTCGTTTATGTGGAGATCAATATTTTAACATGAGAATTCTACCTGATATCAAAGACAAGGCCAGAGACACTGAGCCGGGGAGGTTGGGACTGATGAAAGGACCGAGGACTAAAGAAGGAAGTATAGTCACAAGATCCAATCCATTTTGCTCTGAAAATTCTAGAGCTGCCTTTTCTACTAACGTTTTTGAGATGGCATATGAAAACGTTTGAATCTTAAGACTTCTACAGTAGTCTACATCAGTCCATGTATTCTCATCTACTATGTCAAGACCATCTTTGTTAGAAATTACTGCAGCTATAGTGGAAGTTAAAACAACCCGTTTAACTGTCTTAGAATTCACGCATGCCTTCAGTATGCCTAGAGTTCCCTCTACTGCCCTTCTGGTCAATACTTCTTCTGGCTCACTTCCTTCTGTGTCTGTAGGATGAGCAACATGAAAAACTCCTACACATCCAGCAATCGCAGCATTGAAGCTTTCTGGTTTGTCAAGATCTGCATTAAAGATCTTGAGATTCTCTGTTGCACCCGGAAGGTTTGTAAGACAGCCTTTTTCTTCCTCACATTCTGTTCAATTTTAGAAGGCAAATCAATCAAGGCTCATCAGTTCTCAGTTGTATGAGTGAAATTATGTTCACCAAACCAGAATAAGTTAAGAAGTAGTAGTTGCTTACCTCGGATTGTTGCCCGGACAGAGTAACCTCGTTCCAGGAGTCTCATGATCAACCATGATGCAATATACCCAATTCCACCTGTTACACACACAATACTTTTCTCTCCTTCCATCTTCTATGTGGGTGTGCGTCTGCAGGCACAATGATTCTTTAAGATAGTACCATCTTAAATATGATATTGGATGGTAAACAGTAGCTACCTTCAGCATTTTCTCTATGTTGTGATGACTTCAACTAGTTTATATGGTTCAAAATTAAAAGAGCCAACTCAGATGCAAAAGACACGGC
Organism: Buxus sempervirens; assembly: GCA_947561395.2. Lineage (NCBI taxonomy): Eukaryota > Viridiplantae > Streptophyta > Magnoliopsida > Buxales > Buxaceae > Buxus > Buxus sempervirens. The sequence goes on from OX387193.1 coordinate 8,430,647, forward strand.
GAAATGTAAAAAACTAACCAAAGGTAAGTGGATGAAAGGTGAAGACAAGGTTGACATTCATGTTGATGGCATTTATTTGATTCCAATATAAGGCAAAGACAGAAGCTAACAAGCATAAATAATATAATATTCTCTTGACACATCTTCTTGTGGGCATTTTCGCAGGATTATGTCTCTTTGCTTCATCAAAGAGGCAGTGCTTTCATAGAATCGGATCCAGATCTGATAGAACCCGTTTGTGAATCTCAATTAACTCCTCCCTCAAAAGCCTTCAAATCAGAATGAAGAAAATGAGGAGCAACTAGTTTATTAGCTCATTTCCTTACCCCAAAGGAAGAAAAAAAAAAATGGGAGCTGTGTTGGATCATTCATAGCAGTAACTAGATTTTTTTAATGGTTATTTTATTTCGTCTATTCTAAACAGATGCCTCCTGTTTCTCCATTCTATGCTTCATTATCAAGATTTCAATGTGTAAAAGCATAGTTAATACAGTATTTTGTTGGTTATTACCTTAAATGAATTCAAAACAGGGTATGCCTATGATATGAGGATTAGGTGAGTCTGATGCCTACACATGCAACTGCCCCAAGTGTATGTAAGATAGGTATGATGGTGTGAATAACAGGCAGAGAAAAGTCTCAGTCTAAACTTGCAAATATCCAAAGAAACACAAAAAAGGAATTTGAATAAACAGAATAAACAGATTAAGGTTGCGTTGGGATTTCTGGTGATTACAGGTAAGTACTTATAGAAAAGTTATCTTTATTCAAGTACTTATACATAGTTCTAAAAGGTTGCTAATTTGAAAAATTGAAATTGGTGTTTGGTAAGACCTTGTATTTAAGCACTTAATAATATAGTTAGCCACCAGAACACTTCATTAATTTCATCTTGACATGGAGAAACACCAACTATTCAATTTCACATAAACATAAATTCCAGGATCTCAACGCATCAAAATATTGAAAAAAAAAGAAGAAGGAAAAAGCACGTTAAGAAAACCCAAAATTTCCCGATTCACACTGCAGCATAATTTCAACCCCAGAACCAAATCCGTGACCCGAAAACCCTAACTCAAACAGATTAAGAACAATGCCACAAGAGAATATGAACTGTCGAAAGAAAAATACGAAACTCACCACGGTTTGCAGAATCAGGAATGAAGATCACAGAAGCTTTCAAGAAGGCAACAGCACCGTCACCGCTAGAAAGGAGTCTAGGAGAAGGATCAACGAACTTCGACAACCAACCTCCGTCTTGTGACTGAATCACCGGTCGGTCGTAAGGAATCGTCGGCGACTTCTTCTGTATGGTCGGCTTGGATTCGTGATGTCGATTGGGCCGGTATAGAATTAAACAAGGTACAAATTCCGTTTTTATTGATCAAGCTATTTGTGGTTTGAAGCAAAATATAAAACGGAACTCTACCCAAAAAAATATATATAAAACGGAAGCAATGGGTCAAAGCATTGATTTGGGAGACTAGTATGTAGTAGTGAATTCTCTCCCACGCAATTCAAACTTCTAGATACGTCTTTGTATCCCATTTCTCAAGTTGCCAAGTCTGATTGTGATGGAGGAAAGACAATGGGCAATTCATTTGGTGCAATATTAATTTACATAATCTTGCATCATTTATCTACAGAGACCCAAATCATGGTGTGGTTGAGAGCTGTGCATGTCGAGTAATAAAGAATTTAGTGCATGTAATGACATAAGCTTGTAAAGAAAAGGGAGCCAATAGAAGTCCTAAGACTTGATTTCTCAAACTAGTTAGAAATCCAAAAGACTTGTTCATTTTGGAAGACTTTGCTTCTTTAAAACGCCCCTGCATCTCTGTGCTCCTCATGTCGTGAAAAACATGGATACCAACTTCATTTCCTTTGTCCTCACAGAATCAGTAGCTCAATTCTTAATAATTGAAAAATAATGCGACTTGTACAAAACTGTGTATTAACTTGTATGCTTATATATAGGTTTATACCTCTTTATCAAATACTTGTACAATACTATGTATTGATTTGTATATTGATTGGCTGACCTGTAACATAGAGATTTTATACTTAACATGATATAAAAATTTCCTCCTAAACCTTCTATAATCATGGTTTGTTGCAAGTATTTATAATAATATTTTTTAAGAAAATTTTGGTGAAGGTTTAAATTATACTTGTTGTAAACCATTTTAAAAATATATACTTGATTTTTAATTATAAAAAATTAAATGACTTAATCTAAATTATTTTTAAAAGCACCATTAGAAACCAATTTTTCTTTTATAGAAGAGGGAAGGAAGAGTACTGAATTTCATAACAGGGGAGGGCAATGTGAACTAAGGTGTCGTTTGGTGGGGTTTCTGGTTTCTAGATTCTATCAAAATCCAAAAACTAAGGTCCATTGAGTTGTTTGGTAGGGTTTTTACAAGTTTAATTTTAAAAGCAAATACTAAAATCTTCCCAAAAACCACAATCCTCCTTTTATGGGTTTCTATAGATTTTGACACTTAAAGGTAGTGGGTCCCACTTGAATATAAGTACTAAAGAGCTATTAATGATGGTGGGACCCACTTGCACACAAATAATAAAGAACTAATAATGGTAATGGGCCTCACTAAAATAACGTGCTAAAATCCTAAGTATCCAAACAAGATATTGGATTTTAAAAATAAGCATGTACAATCTTGATTTTCAAAATCCAAATTATTATCCAAAATCCACAATCCAAAAACCATACCAAATGGATGAATGTCAGTGTCAAAAGAGGGCCCCACACCATCAAAACCCATACTAGCCGATGGTATACCATCGGATAGGAACTACATTCATGAGAGTTGGGATCGAATGAGTCTACGAAAGAAAATTACGAAACCACTACTAGCTCCCCTGAGCTCAAAAGCATTGTCAAGTAGGATAGAAATGAGCCGAGTCCATAAAGAGTTTAACTAATAGTAAACCCTAACCTGCCCTATCAAGTTAGTAATGGAGCCTATCAGGTTGCGCCAATTATATTATGAAATAATAATTATTAATAAAATATGTATAAAATTTAACCCACTCCATTGCCATCCCTAGTCCGTCAAGGAGCAGCTCTACTATTTTCGGGTCGAAGAAGTCACTCATGTAAAATTACCAAACATCTTTTTCATTTTAAAAAATGCTTTAGTAAGCTATTCTAGCATATTAAACATCTCCTTCCATGGTGAACAATAAATTGATTAAGAGCTGAATCAAGGCATCAGCTTCAAGATTGTATTCATTTTACATATCTATTGTGAAAGTCATTATAATGACAATATCACCAATACAAGCTAGTTCCCACCAAGGTGAGCATCGTGCTCTATCAAAAATCATAACTTAAGTTAATTTATTTTTATATAAATTGTGTTTTGTTAAACCATACATATAATATTTTTAAGTCTTTCTCTTGATCTCTTAGGCCCTTCAGTATGCATCTTTTAATGTTTTCTTACATGTGCATCTCTTAACCTTTGCTCTACATATCTAAACCATGTTAACCAATTCTACTCTCTTTTTATTCCCCGCTATGCCTAATTGCTTTTGAATATTTTCATTTCTTACTTACTGAAATTTCCTGAAAAATATATTCATCTTTTTAATCATCTACATAATTTAAGCATTAGTTGAAAGCAATCATCTCCAAAAAAAGAGGGAGGGGGAGGGAGAGTGGGGAGAGAGAGAGAGAGAGAGAGAGTCATTTTGCAACATCGATTACTTATCTCCACAGCTATATCATTTGAACATTTTTAATTGAAAACTGTGAACCGGTAAATCTGACGTAAAAACAACACAACTCCTTGTAAATATACAGAACCAGAATTCACAATTAAAGGGAAAAAGCCCTTTATTTAAAATCATACAAACACTCGGTCGCATAGCTCTCATTCAACATGAGACACACCAGACGAGAGACAGACTCCAAATTATCAACAGTACAGATTCAAGCCCAGGTTCATATCAGCAAACCCCAAGTTCAAATCAGAAACTGATTTGATCAATGAAGAGGTAAGGATGAAAACTGATATGCAGCCCCTGATTTCGTCAATGAAGAGATAAGGATGAAGACTGATCTGCAGTCCCAACAAACTGATTCATTCAAAATTTAATGAGATTCAAACCGTGTATCTACCAATCAAGAGAGATTTTCTTCTAATCAAATCTTGTAGGATTAGCTTAATAGTTTTGTATCCAAGGCTTTAAATAGTGCCCTGTATATCTCTCTGTACTCACGTTGAGAACACAATTCAATAAATTCCCATTTTTCACCTCAAATCAGTTGTTTCGTCCACCAAGTGAACACAACAAGAAAAGTAAGAGGGAGAGTGAGTTCGATAGACAGGGTGCCTATTAATTTTCTGGGAATGAACACCAACGATTATACCATCATAAGCCACCATATACAGGAAGCCCTTTTAATAACAAGAGTCAAATTCGTTGAGTCTCATCACTCGTTGCATGACATCTGATTAAAGAAAGCCCCCTTTTTTGCAGCATTGAATTGCTCCATCATACATTTCACCCGGACTGTATTTGAATTTGAACCCCAAGTCCAAAAGCCTCTTTGATGAGTAGCTAAGTGGTCCATAATCTTTAATATCTCTTAGTGACCTGTGAAATAAAACTATCAATATCATTATTCAAAAATGAAATTTTATACAGAAAATGTGCAAAGAAGAGAAAAAAGGAAAACTCGCTCTGGAGTTGCCAGTTGGACTTCAGGGTATCTAGAAGAAAGAAATTCTACCATCTCATCAATTTTGATGTGATGAGATGAACAGATATACCTCCCTTTCGCATTAGGACAATCAAGAAGGAAAATATGAGCTGAGACAACATCATCTAGGTGCACCATGTGTATTGCAAAGCTGTATAACCATTGATCTGCTTTACCTGTACATCAAAAATAAGGCATCAAGACAAAAGAAAACAATTAAAGCCTCCAAATATATCATAATTTGCAAAACAAATAGGTGTTTGTTTATGTGGAGATTGATATTTTATCATGAGAATTCTACCTGATATCATTGCCAAGGCCAGACACTGAGCCGGGAAGGTTGGGAGTGATGAAAGGACCGAGGACACAGGAAGGAAGTACAGTCACAAGATCCAATCCATGTTGATCTGCAAATTCTAGAGGTGCCTTTTCTACCAACGTTTTTGAGATGGCATATGAAGAGAGTTGAATCTTAAGACTTCTGTAGTAGTCTATATCAGCCCATGAGTTCTCATCTACTATGTCAAGACCCTCTTTAGATATTACTGCAGCTGCAGTGGAAGTTAAAACAACCCGTTTAACCGTATTAGAATTCACGCATGCCTTCAGTATGCCTGGAGTTCCCTCTACTGTCCTTCTGGTTATTACTTCTTGAGGCTCATTTACTTCAATGTCTGTGGGGTGAACAACATGAAAGACTCCTACACATCCAGCGATGGCAGCATTGAAACTTTCTGGTTTGTCAAGATCTGCATTAAAGATCTTGAGATTTTCTGATGCACCCAGAAGGTTTGTAAGGTAGCTGGGGCCTTCCTTTTGTCCTGCTCATTTTTTGAAGGAAACATAAATAAAGGCTTTTCAGTTCTGAGTTGTATGAGTTAAAACTATTCTCATCAACGTTTTGGCTGAAGTGGAAGAAGCTGCTTACCTCGGATTGTTGCCCGGACAGAGTAACCTTATTGCAGGAGCCTCATGATCTACCATGATGCAATATACCCAGTTCCACCTGTTACACACACAATACTTTTCTCTCCTTCCATCCTCTCTGCGTGTCTGTCCCATGCCTTCAAATAGTTTATGTACTCCAACAAGAAGCATCTCAACTGCTAAAAACACAGCCGACCAATAGGTTTTGGTTAATTTACTACAATTAGCCGGCTGTGTTTTTTGCAGTTGAGATGCCTCTTTTTGGACTATATAAACTAGTTGAAGGCATGGCATGCAGCATAGAGAAAACGCTAAAGCCAGCCATATAACTTGAACATTTTTTAGTTGAAAAACTGTGAACTGGTATTTACTGTGTCACAGTTTCCCTTTGTTTAGGAAATCTGACTTAAAAACAACACAACTCCTTGTAAATATACAGCAGCAGTATTCAAAATTAAGGAAAAAAGAAGAAAAAAAAACCTTTATTAAGAAGCATACACACGCTCAGTCACAAACAGCTCTCACTCAGACGTCACTTGAGAGAGAGAGAGATTCCAACTTTGGACTCGACATTTGGGACACTTTCTACAACCACACTTATCTTGGTGAGAGGACTGACCAACTCAGTTGTTTTTTCCACCAAGTGAACACAGCAAGAAAGTAAGAGGGAGAGTAAGTTCGATAGACAGGCTGCCCATTAACTTTACTGGGAATGAAGATCAACAAGTATACCATCATAATCCAACAATTACAGGAAGCCCTCTAAATAACAAAAGTCAAATTCTTTGAGTCTCATCACTCCTTACAAGACATCCTGCTGATTAAAGAAAACCCTTTTTTTTACAGCATTGAATTGCTCCATTATACATTTCAGCCAGACTGTACTTGAATTTAAACCCCAAGTCCAAAAGCTTATTTGACGAGTAGCTACATGGTCCATGATCTTTAATTTCTCTTAATTTCCTGTGAGATAGAAATACCACTATTACTATTCAAAAATGAAATTTCATACAGAAAATGAGCAAAGAAGAGAAAAAAAGGACAACTTACTCCGGAGTTGCCAGTTCGACTTCTGGGTACCTTGAAGAAAGAAATTCTACCATCTCATCAATTTTGATGTGATGAGATGAACAAATATACCTCCCTTTCGCATTAGGACAATCAAGAAGGAAAATATGAGCTGAGACAACATCATCTATGTGCACAATGTGTGTTGCAAAGTTGTATAACCATTGATCTGCTTTACCTTTACATCAAAAACAAGGTATCAAGACAAAAGAAAGCAATTAAAGCCTCCTATATATATCATAATTTGCAAAACAAATAGGTGTTCTTTTATGTGGAGATTGATATTTTATCATGAGAATTCTACCTGATATCATAGCCAAGGCCAGAGACACTGCGACAGGGAGGTTGGGACTGATGAAAGGACCGAGGACTAAAGAAGGAAGTACAGTCACAAGATCCAATCCATGTTGATCCGCAAATTCTAGAGCTGCCTTTTCTACCAACGTTTTTGAGATGGCATATGAAGAGAGTTGAATCTTAAGACTTCTACAGTAGTCTACATCAGTCCATGTATTCTCATCTACTATGTCAAGACCCTCTTTGTTGGAAATTACTGCAGCTAGAGTGGAAGTTAAAACAGCCCGTTTAACTGTCTTAGAATTCACGCATGCCTTCAGTATGCCTAGAGTTCCCTCTACTGTCCTTCTGGTCAATACTTCTTCTGGCTCATTTCCTTCTATGTCTGTGGGGTGAGCAACATGAAAAACTCCTACACATCCAGCAATCGCCGCACTGAAGCTTTCTGGTTTGTCAAGATCTGCATTAAAGATCTTGAGATTCTCTGTTGCACCCGGAAGGTTTGTAAGACAGCCTTTTTCTTCCTCACATTCTGTTCAATTTTAGAAGGCAAATCAATCAAGGCTCATCAGTTCTCAGTTGTATGAGTGAAATTATGTTCACCAAACCAGAAGAAGTTAAGAAGTAGTAGTTGCTTACCTCGGATTGTTGCCCGGACAGAGTAACCTTGTTCCAGGAGTCTCATGATCAACCATGATGCAATATACCCAATTCCACCTGTTACACACACAATACTTTTCTCTCCTTCCATCTTCTATGTGGGTGTGCGTCTGCAGGCACAATGATTCTTTAAGATAGTACCATCTTAAATATGATATTGGATGGTAAACAGTAGCTACCTTCAGCATTTTCTCTATGTTGTGATGACTTCAACTAGTTTATATGGTTCAAAATTAAAAGAGCCAACTCAGATGCAAAAGACACGGCGAAATGTTAAAAACTAACCAAAGGCAAGTGGATGAAAGGTGAAGACAAGGTTGACATTCATGTTGATGGCATTTATTTGATTCCAATATAAGGCAAAGACAGAAGCTAACAAGCATAAAATAATATAATATTCTCTTGACACGTCTTCTTGTGGGCATTTTCGCAGGATTATGTCTCTTTGCTTCATCAAAAAGGCAGTGCTTTCATAGAATCGGATCCAGACCTGGTAGAACCCGTTTGTGAATCTCTATTAACTCCTCCCTCAAAAGCCTTCAAATCAGAATGAAGAAAATGAGGAGCAACTAGTTTATTAGCTCATTTCCTTACCCCAAAGGAAGAAAAAAAAATGGGAGCTGTGTTGGATCATTCATAGCAGTAACTAGATATTTTTTAATGGTTATTTTATTTCGTCTATTCTAAACAGATGCCTCCTGTTTCTTCATTCTTTGCTTCATTATCAAGATGTCAATGTGTAAAAGCATAGTTAATACGGTATTTTGTTGGTTATTACCTTAAATGAATTCAAAACAGGGTATGCCTATGATATGAGGATTAGGTGAGTGATGCCTACGCATGCAACTGCCCCAAGTGTATGTAAGATAGGTATGATGGTGTGAATAACAAGCAGAGATAAAGTCACAGTCTAAACTTGCAAATACCCGAAGAAACACAAAAAAGGGATTTGAATAAACAGAATAGTAGCCACTGCAAATTGTTCAACTTCAGTCATATTGATATACTTTATCCAGTAATTATTGTAGTTTGCAATTGATCAAGAAGAAGATCAAAAGTACTTGGATTAGATATGATAATGGTGAGAACAAAGTAGCCGTGTTGAAGAAGCCTCATGTTCAGCCATGATGCCATGTACCCTGCTGCACCTGTCACACAGACTACCTTTCTCTTCTTCCATGCTTGGCTCTTTAACTTTTTTCTGTTTCTTGCAGTTTAACCATGCAAGAGTTTCTTTATAGACGTTACATATGAGATTAAGGTTGCGTTTGGGATTTCTGGTGATTACAGGTAAGTACTTATAGAAAAGTTATCTTTATTCAAGTACTTATCCAGAGTTCTAAAAGGTGGCTAATTTGAAAAACTGAAATTAGTGTTGGTAAAAACTTGTATTCAAGCACTTCATAATATAGTTAGCCACCAGAACACTTCATTAATTTCATCTTGACATGGAGAAACACCAACTATTCAATTTCGCATAAACTTAAATTCCAGGATCTCAACGCATTCAAGGAAACAATCTCAAACCCATCAAAATATTGAAAAAAAAAAGAAGGAAAAAGCACGTTAAAAAACCCAAAATTTCCCGATTCACACTGCAGCATAATTACAAGCCCAGAACCAAATCCGTGACCCGAAAACCCTAACTCAAACAGTTTAAGAACAATGCGACAAGATAATATGAACTGTCGAAAGAAAAAGACGAAACTCACCACGGTTTGCAGAATCAGGAGTGAAGATCACAGAAGCTTTCAAGAAGGCAGCAGTACTGTCACCGCTAGAAAGGAGTCTAGAAGAAGGGTCAACGAACTTCGACAACCAACCTCCGTCTTGTGACTGAATCACCGGCCGGTCATAAGGAGTCGTCGGCGACTTCTTCTGTATGGTCGGCTTGGATTCGTGATGTCGATTGGGCCGGTATACGATTAAACAAAGGTACAAAATCCGTTTTTATTGATCAAGCTATTTGTGGTTATGTTTACGCCCTATAAAACCAACGAATAAGAAAGGGACACGTAGTGTCCATGTGGTTTATTTAAGCCATGACAACAAAACACGTAAGCCTTGGACAGTTGGACAAACCACGTCAGCATACGCACAAAACCAAGAATACAGTTCAAGGCACGCAAGCCAATGCAACAGAATCACACTTACAACTATCAGAAGATCGTACCATCAGTCGTTCAAGAGTAACCTATTTTAAAGATCGTGGCCAAGCGGTTATCTGTCTGGAGCAGAAAACTGAAGACTGCCAACCACCATGAAGATCGTGCAAAAGTGGGACGTTAAACAACCATCAAAGATTGGCTATAAAATGCACCAATTTGAAGAGCTCGATGACACAATCCATCCAACCGCAACCGATTATTATATTATTTTGATCATCCGTGATCTTTTATCTCCTCTCCTACACTGTAGCCAGAAGGATAAACTAGGACTTCTCTCACTGCTTCCAGTCGCAGTGACATCTTAAACCCCTCTTTACTCCGATTAACACCAGAATCTTGCCACCGAAGGGTAAGTTGAGGCCGGCCCTAACTCGCAGTTCTGTGTCCACAGAATCCCGAGCAACCGGTCCCGAGACTCGCTCTGTTCAAGACAGGTGACTTGTGTATCTTCGGTTAAACAGCAATCTAAGGTGAACCCCCTGAATTGGCTTTGCTAATAGCCGCCCCCTTCCTCCTACGCTTATACCTGATTACGGCTATAAAACCAGGACAGGCCGGTCCTGCAAGCCCTGTCAGTTTTCTTTTTATTTTTTGTTTCCTTTTTGAGGATTATCTGTTGTCATTCTCGGCCGTTGGCCGATTTTATAATAAAGGAGTTTTATGTGCCATTAGTGGCTTTCGCTTTCAAATACTTACAAGAACCCAAACGAAGACCGAACCCCTAATCTTCGTATTATCGCCTAACCCGTTTTATTACAAGTGACTTGCAGTACGACTGAACCAACTCCGGTTTAAATTCAGAACAGGTGCCCGGGGTTAGGACCCGACCCGAAATCATTGTATCAAACGATACTGGTACGCCCGCGTAGAGACACATCATCAACATCACCACGTGTCCATACCGGCCCAATTTTGGATCAACAGGTTGGAAGCAAAATATAAAGCGGAAGCAATGGATCAAAGCATTGACTTGGGAGAATAGTATGTACCATTGAATTCTCTCCCACACAATTCAAATTTCTAAATACGTTTTTGTATCCCATTTCCCAAGTTGTCAAGTCTGATTGTGGAAGTGGAAAGACCATGGGTAATTCATTTTTTTTTTGGTAAGCCAATGGGTAATTCATTTGGTGCAATTTGCATAATCTTGCATCATTAACCAATAGAGACCCAAATCATGGTGTGGTTGAAGCCTTGAAGGTTGTGCATGTTGCGTAAGAAAGAATTTAGTGCATGTAATGATTAGGGCTGGCAACGGGTCGAATACGGTACGGATCTGTCATGATCCGAATCCGAACCGAAAATAAAAATCCGATATCCGAATTCGATCCGAAATTCGACGGATCTTTTATATGTGAATCCGAATTCGAAACCGAATTTATATAATGTATCCGAATTCGAAATTCGACCGAATAAATAACCGAAATCCGAATTCGATCCGAATTAGATCCGATTTGAACTTAAAACTCAAAAGTTAAGTTTAACTATTAAAGCAAATTTTAGTTATCAAATCTAATGAGCCATATAAATATTAAAGCAAGATATGAATAAGGATAGTTCAAGCATGATTTATACAAAGTTTACCAATGATTTAATGAAAAGTATATGTTGATTTCGGTTCGGATCTTTTTCGGATCGGATATGGACAGATTCGGATTCGGATCCGAATTCGGTCGGATCCGAATTCGGTCGGATCCGAAATCCGTATTCGAACCGCGGATCTATATTTTCAGATCGGATTCGGGATTTTCGGATCTGATTCGGGTCGGATTCGGATATATATCCGACCCATTGCCAGCCCTAGTAATGATACAAGCTTGTGAAGAAAGATCCCGCATCCTCTCCGACGCCCCATCTCCAACATTTTACTGCAGCAAGGAGAGGGTGCTGCGTGTCATCATGGGTCTTACAGAACTAACGGCAACGTTAAAGTTTCGCCATAATATTTCTAAACTAAAAAACCCTAAATAAAATAAAATGAGTCGTCTTCTCCCCACTTTGAAGAAGCAAAAGTCGACCTGCAAAAAACCTGTAACTATAAAAAAAACAAAAGGGCAAAGCTTCACCTTAACATTTCTAAACTTTAAAAAAAAAACCTAAATAAAATAAGACGAAGTTGTGTTCTCCACTTTAAAGAAGCAAAAGTGGACATGTAAAAAACCTCTTAGTATAAAAAACGTAAGGGAAAGGGTTCGCATCCTCTCCTCCAACAAAGGGAGATTGTAGGAACGAGTTCTAGTTCTATGTTTTTCCAAAATCGCAAAACCCTAACCTTATTTTCTTCACATTTTTAGTTCCTTTAAGATGGGATTTGAAGTTGCAATTCCTAAATATGAATAGAGTTCTAGTACCGTATCTTTTCAAAATCTCAAAACCCTAACCCTATTTTCTTCACATTTTTTAGTTCCTTTAAGATGGGATTCGAAGTTGCAATTCCTAAATCTGAATATGTGTTCAATGTTCATGTCTTTCATTTTTGTCTTCATCATTTTTTCACTACTAACCCAACTTTGTTGTTGAAGACGAGGTGGGTTTTTCTATTTTAAGTTTTCCTTTTTCATTTAAAAATGTTCAAACAAGACGTTAGTGTTGACTGACGTTGCTGTCTACTTGAAAGCAAATTATGAGACCTACGACGACACGTGGAGGCGAGCTTTTGATGCAGTAAAATTGTAGGAGGGAGGGCGTACGAGAGGATGCGGGCTCGTGAAGAAAAGGGAGCCAATAGAAGTCTTAGGACTTGACTTCTCAAACCGGTTAGAAATCCAAAAGACTTACTCACTTTGGAAGACTTTCCTTCTTTAAAACAACGCCCCTGCGTCTATACACTCCTTATGCTATAAAAAAACATGAATACTAACTTCTTTTCCTTTGTCCTCACAAAAAGATTAAGCGTGAAAGTCGCCCGCTACAAATGCAACGTGGAGAAATGGTTTTATGCAATACTTTTTCAAGAGAATTCAGAATCAGTAACTCAATTCTTAATAATTGAAAAATAATGTAACTTGTACAAAACTGTATACTAACTTGTATGCTTATAGATAGGTTTATACCTCTTTATCAAATAACTTATACAATATCATGTATTGATTTGTATATTGATAGATTGACCTGTAATATAGAGATTTTATAATTACCATGATATAAAAATGTCCTCCTAAATCTTCTATAATCATGGTTTGTTGCAAGTATTTATAATAATATTTTTGAAGAAAATTTTGGCGAAGGTTTAAATTATATTTGTTGTCAATTATTTTAAAATATATACCTGATTTTTAATTATAAAAAATTAAATGACTTAATCTAAATTATTTTTAAAAGCACCATTAGAAACCAATTTTTCTTTTATAGAAGACGGAAGGAAGAGTATACTTGACTTTCAATGCCCCAATCTAAATTATTTTTAAAACCATAGGCCAAGTTTTCAAGAGAAGAGTTGCGGTAGGTGTTGTCGTTTTATAAACCAAGTAATACTGAATTTCAAGAATTAGGGAAGTAGGTCAAGCACGAGAGTAGGAAAACAGGCCAATTAAGGACAAACTTTCTTTTATATTAAAAAAAAATAGGGGAAGCAAGTCAAGCACGAGGATAGGAAAACAGGTCAAGCAGAACTTCCACTAGATTAGTTGTTAAGGACTTCTAATCTTTATTTGTTCTATTTCCTGGTTTCTTCGTATCAAAAACAAAAAAATAAGGGTCAAGCAGACAAACTTTCTTTTATATTAGGTATAAAGAAGGGGGAAGGGCAATGCGAACTGAGACCTATTACCCAAAAAAAAAAAAAAATACGAACTGAGACCAATTCATCTGATACGTTAAACGGACGGATGAATGCCACGTTGCCAGTGTCAGAAGAGGACCGCACACCCTCAAAACCCATACCAGCCGGTGGTATCACCGTACCATTGGATTCTGGGACAGAGGAATTGCATTCATGAGAGTTGGGATCTGAAAGAGTCTACGAAACAAAATTACGAAACCGCTACTAGCTCCCTCAACTCAAAAGTGTTGTCAAGTAGGATGGAAACGAGCGGGGTTTTTATAGAATTTAACTAATACCAAACCCTAACCCGCCCTATCAAGTCAGTAATAGAGCCCACTGGGTTGTGCCGATTATATTATGAAATAATAATTATTAATAAAATATGCATTTTTATATATAAAAATAATACTTTTGAAATTTAAAATAATATTTTAAAATATCTTAGGGGTGGATTACCGTTTTTAACCCACCCCATTGCCATCCCTAGTCCGTCAAGGAGCTGCTCTACTATTTTCGGGTCGAAGTAGTTACTCATGTAAAATTACCAAACATCTTTTTCATTTTAAAAAATGCTTTAGTAAGCTATTCTAGCAAATTAAACATCTCCTTCCATGGTGAACAATAAATTGATTAAGAGCTGAGTCAAGGCATCAGCTTCAAGATTCTTTTCATTTTACATATCTATTGTGAAAGTCATTATAATGACAATATCATCAATACAAGCTAGTTCCCATCAAGGTGAGCATCGTGCTCTATCAAAAATCATAACTTAAGTTAATTTATTTTTATATAAATCGTGTTTTGTTAAACCATACATATAATATTTTTAAGTCTTTCTCTTGATCTCTTAGGCCCTTCAGTATGCATCTTTTAATGCTTTCTTACATATTCATCTCTTAGCCTTTGCTCTACATATCTAAACCATTTTAACCCACTCTACTCTCTTTTTTTCCCTGCTATGCCCAATTGCTTTTGAATATTTTCATTTCTTACTAAAATTTCCTAAAAAATATATTTATCTTTTAATCATTTACATAATTTAAGCATTAGTTGAAAGCAATCATCCCCAAAAAAAAGGGAGGGGAGGGAGAGGGGGGAGAGAGAGACAGAGTCATTTTGCAACATCGATTATTTATCTCCACAGCTATATTATTTGAACAATTTTAGTTGAGAACTGTGAACTGGTAAATCTGACATAAAAACAACACAACTTGTAAATATACAGCACCAGAATTCACAACTAAAGGGAAAAACCCTTTATTAAAAATCATACAAACACTCGGTCACAATGCTCTCATTCAACATGAGACACCTCACGAGAGACAGACTCCAACATTGGACCAGAAACTTTGGACAAACTTGATACATCCACACTTGGCTTGGTGAGAAGATTGACCAAATAAGTTTTTTCGTCCACCAAGTGAACACAACAAGAAAAGTAAGAGGGAGAGTGAGTTCGATAGACAGGGTACCTATCAATTTTCTGGGAATGAACACCAACGAGTATACCATCATAATCCAACTTATACAGGAAGCCCTTTTAATAACAAGAGTCAAATTCGT
Source organism: Buxus sempervirens (assembly GCA_947561395.2). NCBI lineage: Eukaryota > Viridiplantae > Streptophyta > Magnoliopsida > Buxales > Buxaceae > Buxus > Buxus sempervirens. The sequence goes on from OX387193.1 coordinate 8,445,825, forward strand.
TGAGTCTAATCACTCCTTGCATGACATCTGATTAAAGAAAGCCCCTTTTTTTGCAGCATTGAATTGCTCCATCATACATTTCACCCGGAATGGACTTGAATTTGAACCCCAAGTCCAAAAGCCTCTTTGATGAGTAGCTAAGTGGTCCATAATCTTTAATATCTCTTAGTGACCTGTGAAATAAAACTATCAATATCATTATTCAAAAATGAAATTTTATACAGAAAATGTGCAAAGAAGAGAAAAAGGGAAAACTCGCTCTGGAGTTGCCAGTTGGACTTCTGGGTATCTAGAAGAAAGAAATTCTACCATCTCATCAATTTTGATGTGATGAGATGAACAAATATACCCCCCTTTCGCATTAGGACAATCAAGAAGGAAAAATATGAACTGAGGAAACATCATCTATGTGCTCCATGTATGTTGCAAAGCTATATAACCATTGATCTGCTTTACCTGTACATCAAAAACAAGGCATCAAGACAAAAGAATACATTTAAAAAGCCTCCTAATATATCATAATGTGCAAAACAAATAGGTGTTTGTTTTTGTGGAAATCGTCATTCTAACATGAGAATTCTACCTGATATCATTGCCAAGGCCACAGACACTGAGCCAGGAAGGTTGGCAGTGATGAAAGGACCGAGGAACATGAAGGAAGTACAGTCACAAGATCCAATCCATGTTGCTCTGCAAATTCTAGAGCTGCCTTTTCTACCAACGTTTTTAAGGTGGCATATGAAGAGAGTTGGATCTTAAGACTTCTGCAGTAGTCTATATCAATCCATGAGTTCTCATCTACTATGTCAAGATCCTCTTTAGACATTACTGCAGCTTCAGCGGAAGTTAAAACAACCCGTTTAACCATATTAGAATTCATGCATGCCTTCAGTATGCCTAGGGTTCCTTCTACTGCCCTCTTGGTTACTACTTCTTCAGGCTCAGGTAACCAACATGAAATACACCAACACAGCCAGCGATGGCAGCATTGAAACTGTCTGGTTTGTCGAGATCTGCATTAAAGATCTTGAGATTTTCTGATGCACCCGGAAGGTTTGTAAGGTAGCTGGGGCCTTCCTTTTGTCCTGCTCATTTTTTGAAGGAAACATAAATAAAGGCTTTTCAGTTCTCAGTTGTATGAGTTAAACTGTTTTCATCAATGTCTTGGTAGAAGAAGAAGAAGTTGGTTACCTCGGATTGTTTCCCGGACAGAGTAACCTTCTTGCAGTAGCATCATAATCAACCATGATGCAATATACCCAGTTCCACCTGTTACACACACAATACTTTTCTCTCCTTCCATCCTCTCTGTGTGTCTGTGCCATGCCTTCAACTAGTTTATATAAGTCCAACAAGAGGGATCTCAACAGCAAAAAACACAGCCGGCCAAGTGGTTTTGGTTAATTTTATACAATTAGCCAGCTGTGTTTTTTGCAGTTGAGATGCCTCTTTTTGGACTATATAAACTAGTTGAAGGCATGGCATGCAACATAGAGAAAAGGCTAAAGCTAGCTATATAACTCGAACATTTTTTAGTTGAAAAACTGTTTAACTGGTATTTACTGTGTCACAGTTTCCCTTTGTTTAGGAAATCTGACGTAAAAACAACACAACTCCTTGTAAACATACAGCAGCAGAATTCACAATTAAGGAGAAAGAAAAAACCTTTATTAAGAAGCATACAAACACTCAGTCACAAACTGCTCTCACTCAGACCTCACTTGAGAGAGAGAGATTCCAACTTTGGACCGGACATTTGGGACACACTTTATTCATCCCCACTTATCTTGGTGAGAAGACTGACCAACTCAGTTGTTTTGTCCACCAAGTGAACACAGCAAGAAAGTAAGAGGGAGAGTAAGTTCGATAGACAGGGTGCCCATTAACCTTACTGGGAATGAAGATCAACAAGTATACGATCATAAGCCAACATTTACAGGAAGCCCTTTTAATAACAAGAGTCAAATTCTTTGAGTCTCATCACTCCTTACAAGACATCCTGCTGATTAAAGAAAGCCCCTTTTTTTGCAGCATTGAATTGCTCCATCATACATGTCAGCCGGACTGTACTTGAATTTGAACCCCAAGTCCAAAAGCTTCTTTGATGAGTAGCTACATGGTCCATGATCTTTAATTTCTCTTAATGACCTGTGAAATAGAAATACCACTACTACTATATAACAATGAAATTTTATACAGAAACTGAGCAAAGAAGAGAAAAAAGGAGAACTTACTCCGGAGTTGCCAGTTGGACTTCTGTGTATCTAGAAGAAATAAATTCTACCATCTCATCAATTTTGATGTGATGAGATGAACAAATATACCTCCCTTTCGCATTAGGACAATCAAGAAGGAAAATATGAGCTGAGACAAGATCATCTACGTGCACCATGTGTGTTGCAAAGCTGTATAACCATTGAGCAGCTTTACCTGTACAAAAAACCAAGGCATCAAGACAAAAGAAAACAATTAAAGCCTCCAGATATATCATAATTTGCAAAACAAATTGACGTTTGTTTATGTGGAGATTGATATTTTATCATGAGAATTCTACCTGATATCATTGCCAAGGCCACAGACACTGAGCCGGGAAGGTTGGGAGTGATGAAAGGACCGAGGACACAGGAAGGAAGTACAGTCACAAGATCCAATCCATGTTGATCTGCAAATTCTAGAGCTGCCTTTTCTACCAACGTTTTTGAGATGGCATATGAAGAGAGTTGAATCTTAAGACTTCTGTAGTAGTCTATATCAGCCCATGAGTTCTCATCTACTATGTCAAGACCCTCTTTAGATATTACTGCAGCTGCAGTGGAAGTTAAAACAACCCGTTTAACCGTATTAGAATTCACGCATGCCTTCAGTATGCCTAGAGTTCCCTCTACTGTCCTTCTGGTTATTACTTCTTCAGGCTCATTTACTTCAATATCTGTGGGGTGAGCAACATGAAAGACTCCTACACATCCAGCGATGGCAGCATTGAAACTTTCTGGTTTGTCGAGATCTGCTTTAAAGATCTTGAGATTCTTTGATGCACCCTGAAGGTTTGTAAGACAGCCAATGCTGTCTTCCTCACAATCTGTTCATTTTTGGAAGGAAAAATTGATTAAGGTTCATCGGTTCACCGTTTACATGTAAAATTCTGTTCACCAAACCAGTGAAGGTTAAAAGGAAGAAGTTTATTACCTCGGATTGTTGCCTGAACAGAGTAATCTTGTTGCAGGAGCTTCATGATTAACCATGATGCAATATACCCAGTTCCACCTGTTACACACACAATACCTTTCTCTCCTTCCATCCTTTCTGTGTGTGTGTGTGACTGACGATGGATTAAGATAGCATCACCTTAAATATGATATTGGGTGACAAACAGTAGCTAGCTTCAGCCTTGTCTCTATGCTGCCATGTCTTCAGCTAGCTTATATAGTCCAAAAAAAGGCATCTCAACTGCTAAAAAACACAGCCAATTGTATAAAATTAAACAAAACCATGTGGACAAAATGGGAAGACAAAATTGTCATTTGACTTAATTTCATTTTGATTCTACCTATTTGGTTCCAATACAAGGCAAAGACAGATGCTGACAAGCATAAGCTAATATAATATTCTCTTGACACCTCTTCCTGTGGACGTTTTCGCAGGTGTATGTCTCTTCATCTCATCAAAGGCGTAGTGCTTGCATTGGATATCGGTTCCAAATCCGGTAGAACCCATTTGTCAATCACAATGAACTCCTTGCTCAAAAGGCTTCAAAGCAGAGTGCAGAAAACAAGAAGCAACTGGTTTATTAGCTCACTTCTTTAATGGTTATTTTATTTCCTCTATTCTAAACAGATACCTCGCATATTCCATCCTAGACCAATATCAAATTAAAGACTTTGTACGCATATCCAATCTATAAAGCTCATGATGATCTGGACCAAAAGACAAAACACAGACCAAATTTCATGCTTCATTGGTTCGGTTGCACATGAACGAACTCAAGTTTTCTTCATCTGTTTTCTTTATACTTTGCCTTTTCCACAAAGCAAACTCCAGCCTTTAACGACATCAGATAGAGAGAGATACTCAACGCAAAACAAATAACAAGACAAATACACAAGCGATATTGGAATTTTCAAAGAAAGAGAAACAATCAAAAGAAAGAGCAATTAAAGGATTTGCCATTCTTGGGTTCAACTATGAGGAACCGAACCCAAACACCCTTTTTTTTTTTTTTTTTTTTGCAAGTATCTATCCAATATTTATGCAATATCATCATCGGTCATCGGTGATACAATTGGACCTGGATCCTCTACGGTCAAACTCGGAAGGGGCTTCAACCCGTAACCATTCATGTGATGCCACTTCAGCCTACTTGCGCTATCACTGCCACATCATGACCAAAGGAAAGGCAGAAACACAACGGCATTAACGTTACAGGATTCTCTTAAAAGAAAACTATTTTATTTTTGGGTGCGACAGTCGAAGCTGCACCTCGACTGTTGCACCAGCATACTGGTTTGACTTTCCTCCTTCCTCCCCCTCGCAAAAACCTGGTGACTTCCAAACCTCTCCCTCGTTTGACGTTCCTCCTCCTTTCCCTCGCGACAGTTGAAGATTCCATCACCAAGCAAATAAAAAATTAGTATGCTAGAGCGACAGTCGAGGTACAGCCTTCAACTGTGGCACCCAAATAAAAAATTAGCTCTTTCCCTTGTGACAGTTGAGGATTCCATCACCAAAGCAAATAAAAAATTTCTATGCTGATGCGACAGCCGAGGTGCAGCCTTTGACTGTCACATTCAAATAAAAAATTAGTTTCCTTTTAATAGAATCCCGTAACGTTACAGCGGTTGTGTTTTTACCTTTGTTCATGACGTGACAGTGATAGCACGAGTAGGCTGAGGTCGCGTCGCATAAATGGTTACAGGTTGAGGCTCCTTCCGAGTTCGATCGTAGAGGATCCAGGTCCGATACAATTAGCTCATAGGATGATACATCATGCTTATGAATTTAAACCAAAATACCTTGTATAAAAATCTGCAACTTGGTTTGGGTGCTTAGAGATTTCTCCACTGCGTGCAGATGGTAGTTGGTGGAAGGTGGACAGTGACGGTGATAGGAGGAGGTCAATAGCAACAGCAAACCACCGGAGAAAAAAGAAAACGATGGCCGGCGTTAGCAGTCGCCGGCAAGCCCAAGATTCAGGCGAAATGGGGGTTTCTACTGAAAACCCCAAACAGAACCGAATGTGTGTACAATGGTCACCGGCGATGGGAACCAGTGGAAATTGATCGGAAGAGGGCGTGATAGCCGAAGGGAGCTGAGGCCGACGATTGCAGTGAGTCTGCCGGAGACGAGAGAGAGTTGAGAGGTAGGCCCCTAGTATACCCCAATCCCCCTTCTTAGTTTCCCATTTTTCCTCTTGAAGACCCCCCAAATCTGATGATAGCCTAAGAGCGCGAGAGAATGGGAGCGGAGCCGACGAGTGGGTGCCGGAGAGAGAACCGAGAGAGAGACCGGAGAGAGCTGGCGAGAGCCCCATATTTCTTTGGACTATTAGCAGATATCGCCGCTAAAAATTACGATTCCTCACCTTTTCCTTTTCGTCTCTCTTTCTTCCCGTGAAGGCCTGCAAATAATTTAAGCGACTGCCTCGAGCTCAACGCAACATTCTCATCTTTCAGAAACCCTCCATTAGGAAACCTATCCAAATCTCCGACAAAGTATTCAGAAACAGATGCAGGCATCTAACATTCACGGTAAACCTAGCGTTTTCTGAACCAGAGGCCGGGTACCGACGAACTATCATGAGATGGAAGATCAGGAAGGATGATGAAGAAACTGTGACCGTTTGAAAGGATCTTGCGCTGCATTCGAAGAAGAATCTCTTTGAATTTCGCATTCATATCGATCTATGTCTAATGATGTTGTGTTGAGTTTTCCAGATATTGCGATCATCCATTAGGAACTGAAGAAGCCGATCTGCCATGGCCTCGGCTCCATGTCGCGGGAAAAGGGCAAATTACATTTACCTCTCTTGAGGTATGGCATAATTACACTTACCTTTCTTGGTGTTTCTGATATAACACTGTCACCTCTTGACGTTTATGTGTGAGTCACATTAACATTCCTCACTACATTTTTCGTATTAAAAAATAAATAAGTTTTAAATGTATGACTAAAAATTAATTTTAAAAAATAAATAACTTGTTCTAAATTAATTTTTAATCATAGATTCAAAAGTTATTTATTTTTTAATACGGAAAATGTAATAAGGGGTGTTAGTGTGACTCACACATAAACGTCAAGGGATGATAGTGTTATATCAGAAACTTCAAGGGAGGTAAGTGTAATTATGTCATACCTCAAAGAAAGTAAGTGTAATTTATCCTAAAAAAATTCAAAGCCCTAATCCGAATAATAACATTGTTTTTTTCGCGATAAGCCAATGAAAATCATAAAAATCCCAGAGTGATGGTCGTGTCACTGCAGATCATTCTTGAGATAATATATCTTTAAAGAGTTCATTAGAAAGCAATCATTTCATTCAGAAGATCACAGAAGAAAACACCTATCGACTGGAGAAATAATCACAGATCGAAAAATAGAGTATGACAATGATAGGGTTTTTCTCTAGTTTCCCCTGAAGGCAAACTAAAGAAAACCCTTTTCTTTGCAACATTGAATTGCTCCATCGTACATCTCCTCCATACCATACTTGAACTTGAATCCGAGGCCTAAGATCTTCTTTGAGGACAAATGCATTGGCTTTTCTTCTTCCACATCTCTTAAACAACTAGACAAAAATAGTAAGAAAAGAAAAGAAAAAAAATTATTGGTTACTACTTACTACCAACCAGATAGAAGAAATGGTATGGAAATGTTAAACAAGCAAGAGAACAGGGGATTTACTCTTTTGCAATCTGAAGTTCTGGGTATTTCGCGGACAAGAACCTAGCCAACTCATGAATCGTTGTATTAGTTGATGAGCAAATATATCTCCCTTTTGCCATTGGACATTCAAAAAGAAAAATATGAGCATCAACAACATCATCTATATGCACTATTTTCCTGCTGGCTTTGAACAGCTCTACATTACCTGAGTAGCAATTAAACTTAGTAAGAAATAGAGTCTGTCAAAAGGGATTAAGGATATGGTATTAAAGTTTGTGTAATCATCATATTAGATAGTTCAGATAATTTGATCAGGCCTTCAAAGGTAGCAGATGTAGAATAAATTAAAATAGAAGATACCCCAGACCAGAGCCAGAGAAATTGAAAAACTGGCTGGAAGGTTGGGACCAAGGAAAGGTCCAACTATCATAGAAGGAAGAACTGTGACCAGATCCAGTCCATGCTCATCTGCAAATTGTAAAGCTGCCTTTTCAGTAAGTGTCTTCGTTACAGCATATGATATCCGAATAACATTCATGGATCTACAGAATTCGACATCAGTCCAGATATTCTCATCAATTTCCTTGATTTCTTTGCCATGGCTGTTAAAAATAGAAGCCACAGCTGAAGAAGTGTGAACAACTCTCCTCACTGTTTTAGAATTCAAGCATGTTCTAAGAATGCCTATTGTTCCCTCCACTGAGGTTTTGATCTTTCTGTCCAGAGGAATCTTGTCTTCGAAGTCCATAGGATGAGCTAAATGAAACACGCCGATGCATCCATCAATGACGGCCTCAAAGCTTTCTGGCTTGTCGAGATCGGCTTCAAATATTTAGAGCTTTTCTGATGCACCAGGAAGTATTTTGAGGTGTTCTACATCTTCCTTGAATCCTAATTAAGCCCATGGATTAAAATTTCGATCAACGCTTTACATTTCAGATTTACATATACATGGATCATGCTAAAATATATAATATCTCAATCAAAACATACAAATACCAGAAAGATCAAATAATTAAAATTTGTTGAGCATGCAAACAAGCTTAAAAAACATGAAACAGACTATCACGCACAGTATTTCAGTCATCCTGATCTATAACTTAGCTGTATTCTTTATTTGGATTACTTGGATCAGATTGGATAGTGGTGCGAACAGAGTAGCCACGTTGAAGGAGCTTCATGATCAGCCAAGATGCTACATATCCCGCTCCACCTGTCACGCACACGGTACCTCGCTCTCCTTCCATTCGGATCTTTAGTTCTTGATGTTTCTTAGAGATGAAATTTCCAGGAGGGACTCTAATTCTTTATATTGATGCTAGATATGAATTTAAGATTCATGCCATTCCTCTTTATTCTTTGACCCGTTAATTGGACTGCATCATCCCCCCTCTCTCTCTCTAAAGTCTCAAGGAACAACAATAGTCTAAAATGCTTTTGTATGGCAAAGGCAATTAGATGTTGACAATCATAAGATAATTTTATTCTTTCAAGTTATCTCTTATTGTGACATTTGAACAAAACTTTGTCACTTCTCCTTTAGCGTGATTAGCGGACGACCTGATCCTTACAGTAACGTTATTTTCCGCTTACAGTAACGTTGTTTTCATTGAAGATTGAAAGCATTCACTCTAGTTTGATGGCTGAAATAAAGGATCCTTCATGGTTGTGGCACTATCGTTATGGCCACTTGAGTTATGGTGGTTTAAAGACCCTTCAGCAGAAAAAATGGTGACAGGTCTTCCACAAATTACTGCTCCCTCCCAAGTCTGTGAAGATTGTGTTGTTGGCAAACAACATTGGTCTCAGTTTCCCAAAGGGAAGTCATGGAGGGCAAAGGATGTGTTGGAGCTAGTACACTCAGACATCTGACATCTGTGGCCCAATAAATCCATCCTCTAATGGAGGTAAGAGATACTTAATTACCTTCATTGACGATTTTTCCAAAAAAAACATGGGTTTATTTTTTGCTAGAAAAATCAGAAGCTTTTACCATATTTAAAAGCTTCAAAGCTCTTGTAGAAAATGAAGCAGGAAAAACCATTAAATCTCTTCGAACAAATCATGGTGGCGAGTATTGCTCAAAAGAGTTTAAAGATTTTTGTATGTAGCATGGGATTCGATGAGAGCTTACTGCCACATATACACCACAACAAAATGGTGTTTCGGAGCGGAAAAATAGAACCATTCTCAACATGGTGAGAAGCTTGTTGGCTAGAGGAAGGGTTCTAAAGACTTTTTAGCCGGAAGCAGTAAACTGGAGTGTTCATGTTTCAAATAGAAGTCCAACTTTTGCTGTCCGAGATAAGACACCTGAAGAGGCCTGGAGTGGAAGACGACCAACTGTAGGTCACTTCAGAATTTTTGGATGTATAGCTTATGCCCATGTCCCGGATGAGAAAAGGAAGAAACTTGATGATAAAGCTGAAAAATGCATCTTTCTTGGTGTAAGTGAATCATCCAAAGCATATAACTTATTCAATCCACTGACGAAGAAGATTGTAACCAACAGGGATGTTGTTTTCGATGAAGAGAGCACTTGGGATTGGAATCAGCAGCAGCCTTACCAAGTCATTTATGATGATAATGCTGAACAGGAGCAAGTTTCAGCACCATTTATGTCCGAAACTTCATCAGATACAACTCAAACAGCCACTGAAGCTTCACCATTAGTTGAAGCCGGTGAAGAAGAAGCTCAGTCTATTCGCCGTATTAGAAGAAGGCCTGCTTGGTTGGAAGATTATGAGGTAACTAGACTAAGGAATCCAATTACTCAGTTTGCTTTGTTTGCAGATTGTGATCCTACAACTTTTGAGAGTACTGTCAAAGAAGAAAAATGGCGGAAAGCAATGGATGATGAAATCAATTCCATAGAAAGGAATGATCCTTGGGAATTATATGATCTTCCCGAGGGGCACAATGTAGCGCCCCAGATCCGGGTCTGCCCTATCACAGCACCAACCCGTACCCGAGACCTACTTATGGGCCCAATAGAACCTGATAAACACAATTTCCTGGGCAATTACAATGTAATTATCAGAGTGCATGACTACAGAAGCATGGAATAAAAATTTTCCATATAATCAAAATGTCATCTAAACTATAATCTCCAAACATGATATATATTTGAAGAAAATACAACTAAGGCAACTAACCATTTACAATGATCTCTCCAAAATAGATAGACATGAACAAAAGATATTTCCCAAGAGTATAGGTCCAAAAATAATATTTACATCCCATATACAATCCCCAAGACAAAATACATCATTATAAAAAGAACCCTACTATGGTTGGTAGAAATCCTCTGGCCTGAACTAAAGCTCACCCTCAATGCCTGCCCCAATACGCAGCTCACCAAGCGAATCTGAAAACAAATCCGGTAAAACAAAACACGCGTAAGACTTAAAGTCCCAGTAAGCAGCAAACATGCATGCATAGAAACAGTTTATGCAATTTTGTAACATCATGATAATATTCACAAGTATAAGCAACCAAATGTAAACCAAACCATCTCTAACAGATATAAATCGGAATTCCAAGTCAAATCAATCAACAATTCCCAGTCAAATGTCTCAATCGAGTAATTGATGAAATCAAATCATCCATTCCAAGTCAAATATCTCAATCAAATTAATGATCGTTGTCCAAGATTAAGGCCAAGCGGAGTACTTCTACACTGCCGACGAAATCAAGGCCAAGTGGAGTACTTCTACACTGCCGACGAAATCAAGGCCAAGTGAAGTACTTCTACACCGCCGACGAAATCAAGGCCAAGTGGAATATTTCTTCGCTACCCGATGGATCAAGGCCAAGTGGAGTACTTCTATGCTGCCCGATGAATCAAGGCCAAGCGGAGTACATCTACATTGCCCCGGTTCATGAAATCCAAAATCAATCAAAACGAGTACCATGAAAACCAGTGTTTAAACCAAAGCCAAGTGGAATTCCCCATCCACTAGTAAATTAACCGAAACCAAGTGGAATTCCCCATCCACTACCAGTCCATACTAAGGGCAAGTGGAATTCCCCATCCACTGCCAATAAAACTATAGGCCAAGCCTTGTCAAATCATATAAGAGTTTTTCAACATCGCTTTCATGAATCCAAGCCAAATCAAAATGAAGGTCATAAAATCCTCAAAACACATTTTTGATGAGTGGATTGATCTTAAAAATCCCAAATACGTCACCATACCAAAATTCAATGGATTCCGAGGCAAAAAGTTTTGGACCTCAAAAATATTCTAAGTCTGGATAGAAACGTTGACTTTTCGGTGTAGAATTTTTCTAGACAAATCTACAAGGAATTTCGGGCTTAAATTCTGGTTGTAGTCTATTGGAGGGTATACAAATCATCTAGAATTTTCTGGGTTTCTGAATCACTCGTTTGGATATCAAACTCAAAAAGTGGCCCTTTTTGAAAATCGGGAAAATCGGAAATTTAAGCATAAACTGAAAAGTTGACTTTTTATTGGTTGGGATTTGGGCCTTGGGAGTATTTTTATTGGTTCCAAATGGGAGGTAAAACCTTATTTACATGTAAAGACTTAAGTAAATTGAGCAATAAATACACAGGACATTTACTTAAATGTCTTTCATGTAATAAGGGTGCTCTGCTGAAGCCTTGAGTTGTTTGGAAGAGGGTTGAGGAGAAAAAGGGTAAAGAGTTCTCAAACACAGGCTTCAACGTTCGGGCGTTAAAGGCACAGACAAGGCAACGTTCGAGTGTTGGGGTAAAAACTGGGGGTTAACGTTCGCGCGTTGAAGTTTAGAGTTCGCACGCTAAAGGGTAAATCAAAGCTAACGCGCGCGCGGTAAATTCAACGTTCGAGCGCTAAGGTCGCGATTAGCCCTGGGCGATTAATCCTGATTCGCGATTTACTTTAACAGAATCTGATTTTTGGGGGTCTTGGCTCAAGATTAATCGCCAATCTTCAGGATTAATCGCCGGCTCGGGTTTTTTGAAACATTTCAACTATTTTCAACACCAAACTCATGGGAATCATTTCCAACACTTCCAACATCAAATAGGATTATCATAAAACATCCCAACATGCTTTAAAACACTTTCCACACAAAAGATTCATCCCAAATCTCAAACCCTAATCTGAAATATAATCAATAGAGCTAGAAATCTATGGCAAATCAATAAAAGACTAAACAAGAGTATTATACAATCAAAACCCACGAATTTTAGAAGCAAATAGCAACATGCAAGATCATTTCTTTAAATAAATCAAACCCTAGAGAGAGAATAAGAATTTTGGTAATTCATTTTGTTTAGAAGGGTTTGCTACTTACTTGTTAATGGAGAAGCACAACTTCTATTCAAGTTCTCCTCTCCTTCTTCTTCTTTTTCTTCTTGCTCAAGCTTTCAAGTGAGCTCCCAATCTTCCTCTCTTGATCTATACATCCAAGACAAGAGAAATGGGTTTTCAAACTCTTAATTAGAAATTAGGGCATCCTTTTATATGCCCAAGTTTTGGGTCTTTCAATTCTGCCCCTAAACAAGGCTTTTATTCAACTAAAACCCTAGGGTGTACCTAAAGCATACCAGGGGTACCTTAGTGTTATTCGAGTGGGGTACCTTGGTATTAAGTGGGGTACCTTAGTGTTAAGTGGGGTGTTTCCCTTAGCCACTTCAAAAGGCAGACTTTAGGAATACTTGGGAGGTATACATCATTTAACACAGAAGGGTATCTCAGTTATATGAGGGGTACTTTAGTTATTTGAGGAAGTATTTTGATGTTTCAAGGGATTTACCTTAGTTATTCTAAGGGGTAACTTTGAATAAGCTTAGGGGGGTGTACATCAGTTATATTGAGGAGGGTACTTAACTATAGAAGGGGTGTACCTTAGTTATACGAGGGGATACCTTAGCTATATAAGGGGTTATACCTTAGGCAAAACAAGGGGGGTTACCTTACTTATATAGGGGTTACTTTAGTTAGACAAAGGGTGTACTTTGGCTATATAGGGGGTGTACCCTAGGTAAAATAGTGGGGGGTACTTACTTATATGAGAGGAGTACCTCTAGGAAATACAAGGGGTGTACCCTAGGTAATATAGGGGATGTACCTTAGGTATATTGGAGGTACTTTAGTTATATAAAGAGGGTACCTCTAGCTGTATAAGGGAATGTACCTTAGCTAAACAAGGGGTACTTTAAGTAAGATAGTAGGGTACCTTAGTTAAAATAAAGAGATATCTTAGGCAATACAAATGAGGTATCTTAGGTATAATTAGGGGGTACCTTAGGTATTCGAATGGGGTACTTTGAGATAAACAGTGGGGTACCTTAGTCAATATGAGTGAGGTGCTTTAGGTAATATAAGGGGTACTTTAGGTATACATATGGGGATACCTTAGGCAAACACAGTGGTACCTTAGGCAAACACAAGAGGATACCTTAGGTAAATACAGGGGTACCTTAGGCAATTAAAGTAGGGTACCTTAGGGATACAAGTGGGGTACCTTAGGTATAATTGAAGGGTACTTTAAGTAACACTTGGGTGGTACCTTGGGCAATACTTGAGCATACCTTGAGCACACAATGAGGGTACCTTAGGAAATACGTGGGTGTACCTTGGGTATAGAAGTGGGGTACCTGGGGTATACTTGAGAGGTTATTTGGGTATTCTTGGGAGATACTTAAGGTACACTTGAGAGGTACCTTGGGCATTCTTAAGAGTTACTTTGAGTATTCTTAGGAGTATTTTGGGGTATACATGGGTATACACTAGCGTTATCCGGGAGGGTACCTGGGGTAAACTTTAGGGCACCTTGGGTATACTTAGGAATTACTCTAGGTACACATAAGTCTAACTTTTCAGAATTTGATTTCCAATTCATTTAAGCTAATTGAAGAGCATCTTAGACAATTGGAATTGAGAAATAACATTGATTAAATTTTCCTTAATAACCTTCATACAGTTCAATTGATTTCTCTAAATCCTCAAGAATAATCCACATTTACCTCATCTTCATAACACAATTACTTAATTAGTCTAATAATCACACTTTAGATAATTAATCTTAATAATTAAATTATAATCCGGGTCGTGGTTTTACACACAAAACCATTGGTGTAAAGTGGGTCTTCAAAACAAAGCTGAACAAAAATGGTGAAGTTGACAAGTACAAAGCACGCTTGGTGGCCAAAGGATACAAGTAGCAATACGGGGTTGATTATACAGAAGTTTTTTCTCCAGTTGCAAGACATGACACAATCAGGTTTGTGGTTGCATTAGCAGCACAAAATTCTTGGCTTATCTTCCAACTAGATGTAAAATCAGCATTCTTGCATGGGTATCTAGAGGAACAGGTATTTATCGAGCAACCTCCTGGCTATATTAAGGTTGGAAATGAGAATAAAGTCTATAGATTAAAAAAGGCCCTTTATGGTCTAAAGCAAGCCCCGAGGGCTTGGTATAGTCACATTGAGGCTTACTTTCTTAGAGCTGGTTTTGTGAAATGTCCTTATGAGCATACAATGTTTGTTAAGATTGGCAATAAAGGGAAAATGCTCATAGCCTGCTTGTATGTTGATGACCTCATATTTACTGGGAATTGTGTTACCATGTTTGGTGAATTCAAGAAGTCCATGATGAATGAATTTGAGATGTCTGATCTTGGTTCGATGCATTATTTTTTTGGCATTGAAGTGATATAATCAAATGATGGAATTTTTCTCTCTCAAAAGAAATATGTGGAGAAATTCTGAATAGGTTTCCAATGAAGGATTGTAATCCTGTTAGTACACCAATGGAGTGTGGCATGAAGCTACACAAAGATCGTGATGGGAAGAAGGTTGACAGCACATTGTACAAGCAAATTGTAGGCAGTTTGATGTATCTAACTACAACAAGGCCAGAGATAATGTATTCAGTGAGTCTAATTAGCAGAAACATGGAAAATCCCACGGAGTTGCATTTCTTAACTGCCAAAAGAATCCTTCGTTATTTGCAGGGAACTCGAGATTTTGGACTATACTACAAGAAAGGTGAAAAATCCAATATGGCGGGTTTTACTGACAGTGATTATGCAGGAGATCAAGATGATAAAAGAAGCACCTCTGGTTATGTCTTTATGCTTGGAACGGGTGCTATTTCATGGTCATCTAAGAAGCAACCAATTGTCACTTTGTCAAGTACGGAAGCTGAATTTGTTGCAGCAACGGCTTGTGCTTGCCAAGCCATATGGCTGAGAAGAATCCTTGAGGAGTTGTAGTTTAAGCAACCTGGAGCTACTAAAATCTTATGTGACAATAGTTCAACAATCAAATTGTCAAAGAATCCAATGCTACACGGAAGAAGCAAGCACATTGATGTAAAGTTTTACTACTTGAGAGATCTTTGCAAAGAGGGAACAATTGATTTGAAGTATTGTAAGTGTGAAGACCAGGTTGTTGATATATTCACAAAGGCCCTCCAGAGGGAGTTGTTCATGAAGCTCAGAAAATTACTAGGTGTCTGCACATTAGACTCAGCCAAAGTTTTAAACTGAATGTTAGCAAACATCAGTTTAAGGGAGGGTTTGTTAGCAAAATTTATTTATTTTTAATTGTTAGAATTATTTCATTGAATGAGTCAGTAGTTATTTTGCTGTTAGTGTCTGCCCTGTTTTTTAGGAGTCAGTGGGAGAGTTGGTTACCAGTCAATAGGAAAATGAATCTGCACGTAGAGTAGAGGCCTTGATTTGTGGAACAACCCGTTGCTTGTAATGCCTATATAAAGGCAGCTTAGTTGATGAATAAAAAGTAGTAGAAAAGTTCCTTTCTCTTCCAAAAATTAATCTTTCTTCTGCAATTATATTTTTTTCCACTTCATCAGTTTCGTCCACCATGTGAACACAGCAAGAAAGTAAGAGGGAGAGTGAGTTCGATAGAGAGGGTGCCCATTAATTTTACAGGAAGCCCTTTTAATAACAAGAGTCAAATTGTTTGTGTCATCACTCTTTACAAGATGTCCTGCTGATTAAAGAAATCCCTTTTTTTCACAGCATTGAATTGCTCCATCATACATTTCACCCGGACTATACTTGAATTTGAACCCCAAGTCCAAAAGCTTCTTTGATGAGCAGCTAAGTGGTCCATGATCTTTAATATCTCTTAATGACCTGTTAAATAGAAATACCACTATAATTAATCAACAATGAAATTTCAGACAAAGATGAGCAAAGAAGATAAAAATGGAAAACTCACTCAGGAATTGCCAGTTGAACTTCTGGGTATCTAGGAGAAAGAAATTCTACCATCTCATCAATTTTGATGTGATGAGATGAACAAATATACCTCCCTTTCGCATTACGACAATCAAGAAGGAAAATATGAACTGAGACAACATCATCTATGTGCACCATGTGTGTTGCAAAGCTGTATAACCATTGATCTGATTTACCTGTACATCAAAAAACAAGGCATCAATACAAAAGAAAACAATTAAAGCCCCCAAATAAATCATATTTTGCAAAACAAATAGGTGTGGAGATCGATACTTTAACATGAGAATTCTACCTGATATCATAGCCAAGGCCACAGACACAGAGCTGGGAAGGTTGGGAGTGATGAAAGGACCAAGGACACAGGAAGGAAGTACAGTCACAAGATCCGATCCATGTTGATCTACGAATTCTAGAGCTGCCTTTTCTACCAACATTTTTGAGATCGCATACGCAGACAGTTGAATCTTAAGACTTCTGTAGTAGTCTATATCAGTCCATGAATTCTCATCAACTATGTCAAGACCCTCGTTGTTACCCATTACTGCAACTACACTGGAAGTTAAAACAACCCGTTTAACTGTCTTAGAATTCACGCATGCCTTCAATATGCCTAGAGTTCCTTCTACTGCCCTCTTGGTTACTACTTCTTCTAGCTCTCTCCCTTCAACGTTCATGGGGTGAGCAACATGAAATACACCGACACATCCAGTGATGGCAGCATTGAAACTGTCTGGTTTGTGAAGATCTGCTTTAAAGATCTTGAGATTCTCTTATGCACCCGGAAGGTTTGTAAGGTATTCGGTGCCTTCCTTTGGTCCTTGTGAGACATGGGAAAAAATCAATCTAATGACTTCCCTGATCATCACGTGGGATTCATTAAAAACACAGAGTCGCCACCATTCAATCTAAGTGTGAATGGACACCAAAATATCAAATAAGCACAAAAGGCAAATTTAGGATAAAAATAACCCTCCTAAAAAAAACAACCAGAGATGGGTAAGGGGATTAGGTTATGAACAGGGGAAGGTGTTAGGCACCCCTGTTCATCCACACAAGGTGGTTGCCAGGTATTGTTCATGTTAAAATAAAGGAAAAAGGCTTGCTATAAAAAATCACAAAAAAAGACAAAAAAGACAAACATTGTATGGTTTTTTCATACGAATAGTCTGATTGATCCAGAACTTTCAAATATGATCATACCATTCCTAGGGTTTCATGATTAAAATAAAATTAAGATAAAATTAAATAAAACCAATCTAAAGTGAAAAATCCAAAAATCTGTCTTCAAGTCAAATTTTAGAAATCTAGAAAAATATGATTTTTATAAAATATTTCAAAATTGAACTTGAATAGTCCAGGACATAGATAAAGCCCATATTTCACATTAAATCAAAAAATAAAAACCAAAAATACCCACGTTGATGGAGAACATCAAAAGGGGAGAATTTAGACCGTAGGGTCTTCTCTCAATAATGAAAAAGGACTCAAAAACCACATCATGAAACCCTAGAGTTTATTTTCAGGCTTCTGAATTTAGATCTACCATATTAATCATGATAAATCCAGGATCTTAGCCTAATATCACGAAAATCATGAAAACAGTGCTGTAGGTGCAAAAGTGGTGAAAATCCAAATTTTATAAAAAAGTGGGGATCTCATGCTATAAACATCATAGATTCATGGATTCATTCAGATTCATCATAAAAAGCATTAAAACATGATCAGGATATTCAAAGCAGCCACGTCTCACAAATTAGAGCACATGGGGGTCTACCCTACGGATCCACCTGTTCTCTTTTCCTCTAGCTCTCTCTTCACGTTTTACGGCTAGAGAGGATTCTTGATGTACTTGGAGATAGGTTTAGTTATACAAACACAATCAAAGGCTTTATTCTAGAAAAAAGGAGAAAAACAAATATGGGGTTCTATTCTAAGGATCCACCTGTTCTCTTTTCCCCTAGCTCTCTCTTCATGTTTTACGGCTAAAGAGACTCTTGAGGTACTTAGAGACAAGTTTAGGAATACAAAATATAGAAGATGACCTTATTCTACAGAAATAGAAAAGATCCTATTATCTCTAGAATTAAAAATATGAAATAAAAGGGAAAAGGGACTTACCTGGATTAAGCAAGCAGAGCAGCAGGGATTCCTTTCTTCTCTTGGAGCTCTTGAGTCTTCAAAATTTCGTGGCCCTTTGCTTGAGAATCTCACCTCTATTTATAGGCAAGCACAGGGGCAAGGCTAGTCCAGAAGGATATATCCTAATCCTCAGGATAGAGTGAAAGTTGGAGATAATGCCCATCCATAGCCAACCAAGGTGACTTCAGCGAATAAAAGACATAATTCGCTCATTTAAAGGGATATTGGACTAAAGATAAAGCTCAGAAATCGAGAGAAGAATAAAACTCGCACGAGTCTTTAGTGACCGTAAATGATACACGGTCCAATGGTGCCCATATTTCCAATACGGGCACGCCTGACCGTAGAGATTGTTCGGGCGCGACCGGCCCGTGAATGAAATATGGGCAAAGCTTGCTTGGTCAGATTTTATGCATTTTTGACCTGTTTTAAGCTCTAATTACATGTTTTTATTACTTTCTCATTTTGTAGTGCAATTTGGGGTGTCTACAGTCCTGTGTTCAATTTTTTGAAGGAAAAATAAATTAATTAGTGTTTTTCAGTTCTTAGTTTTGGCCTGATGAAGAGGAAGAAGCTGCTTTCCTCGGATTGTTGCCCGGACAGAGTATCCTTGTTGCAGAAGCCTCATGATCAACCATGATGCAATATACCCACTTCCACCTGTTACACACACAACACTTTTCTCTCCTTCCATCCTCTCTATGTGTCTATGCTGTGGGAACACGGCCCGTGGGGGTCGATTCGGGTTAATGGAGTCGCCACCATCCATGGTTCCATTTCGGGTGTGGATGGACACCAAGAAAAATAATTAATTACATGAGAGTTTTAAATTTGATTCAACCAGATTTCTGGGTTAGGGGGTTCAATTAAGTAGTTGGGAAGGTGTTAGGCACCCAACCACCCCTGGTTCAATGGACCAATTACCTTATCTAGATTTCACCCTGAAAAGAAATTATTTATTCACAATTTCAAAATTTTAAATATTTACAAATACTAAGGAAAGTTCCTAAGTTTGTTAAATTTTATACAAGATAATTATTTCTAAAATTCTAATTTACAAATTTTAAATTATTAAAAAGGAAAGTTTCTAAATATATTAAAAGGAAAGTTTCTAATTTTCTAAAAAAAGGAAACTTCTAATTTTCTAAAGGTTTCTAGATTTGATAATATACGAATCCAAAAGAAGAAAATTTCTAAGTTTGTTAAAATTTATACAAGGTAACTATTTCTAAATACTTAAAAAGGAAAGTTTCTAATGTTCTAAAAAAGGAAATTTTCTAATTTTATAATTTTCTAAATGTTTCTAAATTTGATAATATACAAATCTAAAAGAAGAAAATTTCTAAGTTTGTTAAAATTTATACAAGGTAACTATTTCTAAATATTTAAAAAGGAAAGTTTCTAATGTTCTAAAAAAAGAAAATTTCTAACTTTCTAAATGTTTCTAAATTTGATACTATACAAATCTAAAAGAAGAAAATTTCTAAGTTTGTTAAAATTTATACAAGGTAAATATTTCTAAATATTTAAAAAGGAAAGTTTCTAATTTTTTAAATGTTTCTAAATTGGCTAATATTTATAAGTCCTGAAAAGGCAACATTTCTAAGTTTGCTAAAATCCTATATATAAAAAATCCCTAAACTTTAAATTCCTACAAATAAAATGTTAAATTCAGATTTTCTAAAATACAAGATTCTAATTTATTTTTTTTTATATTTTTTTATATATATATATTTTTTATTTTCCATTTTTTACTTCTAAAAAGATACCTAAACCTTAATGAAGGGAATAATATTTCTAGGATGGATTAAATGGTATGAGAGACAAATAATCTGTAAAATAATGGAATAAGTAAATTACAAATCCTAACTAACAAATCTGAAAATAATGGTCATTGGAATAATATACATAAATATGTACCAAGGACTCATTGAAGCTTGCATTTCATAATGACAACAATAGGCGAACTAATCCTAGTGATGAACTTGTTTTTAAATACCAGAAAACAATCAAACAATTGAATTATCCACCACATCTAAAAAACTAAACTCAGATTCTTTCTCATTCGAAGAAACTAAAGACACAAAGTATAGAATTTTCGAAAGAACAATCTATAATGATTTTACTGAGTTGAAACAATCCTGATTACAACCGGAACATTCAACTAGAACATTCGATTAAAACAGCAGCAACTCTCATAGAAATCCTATATCTCCAATCACCAAGGCATCATAAAGAAGATAACAGTGGAAGGCTTACCTGATTCAGACGAATAGGAGTGCTTTAATCAGCTCTTGACCCTCAGAAAATGAAAGCAGATGAGTAATGCGTCTCACGTTGCAGATACAAAAACTTAAAGTTTCTTTCGTTGAGGAGTGGAGTCGAACAGAGACTTGCGAGTGAGAAAACACTTCGTGGAGGAGCTACTGCAACAGGGAGAAGAGTGGTGCTAACTGCGGCAGAGAAAAATGAGGGAAACAGAGAGAAACTTGTGCGAGGATTGTCGCCGGTGGGGTTACGACTGAGAGAAAGAGAAATATGGGCGAATGGGGAGCCGTGACACAGTGTGTGACAAGAAAAGGTGCGACAGGGAGGTGTGCGAGTGAGGTTTCGAGGGAGAAAAAGTGAGCGAGCGAGAGAAGATGAGAGAGGCCGGTCAAGGGTTATTCCCGCTAATCTCCAGTCCGTCCCGAAATGAAGCGACCCGCCCCCTTTTTAAAGGGGGTGGTTGCCGTTTTCTAACAGAGAGAGAAAGAGAGAGCTTCACTCGAAAATGGAAAGGAATCGACTAGCTTTTGGAATATTCTCGAATCTAGGAGAAGAAATAGAAAGAGAGGAGGAGACCTCGAGAGCAAGGAATCTGATTTCGGAAAGTTTCGCCATGGAAACTTCCGAAATTTAAAAACTGGTTAAAAACCTAAAAAAAAAACATACAATTTTCCTCTTAATCACCTTCTTTGAACTTGGTAATCAATTTAGGCTGATTTCCCCTTTGATTTGGGTTGCAAAACAGCAACTCACGATTGAGAATAGAAGGTTCGTGTTCGTTGGGAACCAGGGCCAGATTTTGTAAATTTGAAAAAATTAATTCTCTTTTGTCATTTTAAAAAGTTCAGGGTGCAAAAATAATTTTGAGAACTTCACTTTTTCCCTGTTTTTCAACTTTTATTTCAAAAAGATCTTTTTTCTGTTTCTGCAATTAAAATCCCAAAATTGGGGTTCTAACATATGCCATGCCTTCAATTGGTTTATATTAGTCCAACAAGAGGCATTCCAATTGCAAAAGACACAGCCGGACAATTGAATATGCATAAAACTATTAAAAGAAGCACCTCTGTGCTCTGATACCGTTCATTTAAGTTTTCTTTCTTTCCCTTTGTTTGTTCCAAAATAAATAAATAAATATTAAAGTTCACAACAGGTAACAGCATCTAAAAAGCTCTTGTCTTTTACCTTTTATTTTTTAGTAGAAAGATCCACAATCGAAGCTTGCCTCTTGTCCTTTGCAGATTGCAGTAATCCCTCCATATCCTCCAACATCTGCGCAGAAGGTAATTACTGTGACAAATTAAAGTTGAAAAACATGACAAAAAGGAAATCCATAATTCTCTTCATTTATTAACTTTAACGAAGAAAGCTTATTTAAACTAGAAACACGGTAATAAAACAATAACCAACCCAAGTTACACTACTCTTAATAGGATCTGTTTAGTTTCTTACTTCAAGTCAAAATCAAAGAAGCTTTTGGACTTGGGGTTCAAATTCAATTACAATCCGGCTGAAATGTATGATGGAGCAATTCAAAACTGCAAGGAAAAGGGCTTCCTTAATATAAGCAGAGATTAAGCCAAGAGTGATGTGTGTCAATAAATTTGTATCATGTTTGTGGAAGATAAGCCTTAATTGAGCTAGAGAGGCTTCTATATATACTCCAAGCTATGTGTTTGTGCATAGGTCTAAGTATCTGGTCCAGGGGTGGAGTCTTAATTGAGCCAGAGAGGCTTCTATATAATGTCTGTTCCATGCTACTAACAGTCTTAAAAGTTTGGGCTTTTGTAACCATGCTTATAATATTCGGTTTCAATAAAAGGGTTTTTTTTTCTAATTATAAATTTGCAACTGGTTAACTTATGAGCTTATTTCTTACACAAAAGGAAAAAAGAAAATATGGAGCTATGTTGGATCATTCGTAGCAGATTTTTTTGCTATGAATGACATCTGATTAAAGAAAGCCTCTCTCTTTTTTTGCAGCTTTGAATTGCTCCATCATACATTTCATCCGGACTGTACTTGAATTTGAACCCCAAGTCCAAAAGCTTCTTTGATGAGTAGCTACATGGTCCATTTTCTTTAATATCTCCTAATGACCTGTGAAATAGAAATGCCACTATTACCATTCAGCAATGAAATTTCACACAGAGAATGAGCAAATTAAAAAAAAAGGAGAACTTACTTCGGAGTTGCCAGTTGGACTTCTAGGTATCTAGAAGAAAGAAATTCTACCATCTCATCAATTTTGATATGCTGAGATGAACAAATATACCACCCTTTCGCATTAGGACAATCAAGAACGAAAATATGAGCTGAGACAAGATCATCTACGTGCACCATGTGTGTGCAAAGCTGTATAACCATTTACCAGCTCTGTACATCAAAAACAAGGCATCAAGACAAAAAGGAAAAAAAAACAATTAAAGCCTCCAAATATATCATAATTTGCAAAACAAATAGGTGTTTCTTTATGTGGAGATCGATATATGAGAATTAATTCGACCAGATATCATAGCCAAGGCCACAGACACTGAGCCAAGAAGGTTGGGAGTAATGAAAGGACTGAGGACACAGGAAGGAAGCACTGTCACAAGATCCAATCCATGTTGCTCCGCGAATTCCAGAGTTGCCTTTTCTACCAAAGTTTTTGGGATGGCATATGAAGAGAGTTGAATCTTAAGACTTCCATAGGAGTCTATATCAGCCCATGAGTTCTCATCTACTATGTCAAGACCCTCTCTAGACATTACTGCAGCCGCAGCGGAAGTTAAAACAACCTGTTCAACCGTCGAAATCACACATGCCTTCAGTATGCCTAGAGTTCCCTCTACTGTCCTTCTGGTTATTACTTCTTCAGGCTCATTTATTTCAATGTCCATGGGGTGAGCAACATGAAAGACTCCTACACATCCAGCGATGGCAGCATTGAAACTGTATGGCTTGTTGAGATCTGCATTAAAAATCTTGAGATTCTCTGATGCACCCGGAAGGTTTGTAAGACAGCCAGTATTGTCTTCCTCACACTCTGTTCATTTTTGGAAGGAAAAATTAATTAAGGTTCATCAGTTCTCCATTATACGTGTAAATTTCTGTTCACCAAACTAGTGATGGTTAAGAGGAAGACATCTCTTACCTCGGATTGTTGCCCGAATAGAGTAATCTTGTTGCAGGAGCTTCATGATCAACCATGATGCAATATACCCAGTTCCACCTGTTACACATACAATACCTTTCTACTTCCATCCGTTTTGTGTGTGCGTATGTGTGTGCGTGCATATGATGATTGATTAAGGTAGTACCACCTTAAATATGATATTGGATGACAAACAGTAGCTACCTTCAGCCTTCTCTCTATGCTGCCATGTCTTCAGCTAGCTTATATGGTCCAAAAAAAGGCATCTCAACTGCAAATATAAAGCTCATGATGATCTGGACCAAAAGACAAACAGTAACCAAATTTCATGCTTCATTGGTTCGGTTGCACATGAACGAACTCAAGTTTTCTTCATTTGTTTTATTTATAATTTTTGTCTTTCCCACAAAGCAAACTCCAGCCTTTAACGACATCAGATAGAGAGATACGCAAAACAAATAACAAGACAAATACACAAACAGGTATTGGAATTTTCAAAGAAAGAGAAACAATCAAAAGAAGAAGCAATTAGTGTTTACTGTTTTGGTGACACGCTGTGACGATGCATTTCGGAGGATAAAAATTGCTTAATTACATCGTTGGCGATTTTTGACGATTTTTCGACCAAACAGGGCAGCGTGCCGAGCGAAACAGAATCAAACAGGCAAAACGCGCGAAACAGAGAAGGGAAATGTAAATTTGTTTAATTTTTATTGACGAAATGGGGTGGCGTGCCGACGAAATTTTCCCAAAATCCAAAAAAAAAAAATCAAATTTTGCCCTTTTTAATTTTTCTACCGTTTCGACGGCGTACCGCCGAATTTCTATTATGGCCGTCCATCAGCACCGAAACGGTAAACCTCGGAAACAATTAAATGATTTGCGATTCTTGGGTTCAGCTATGAGAACCGAACCCAAACCCCTTCATTTTTTTTTAATAATTTATTTGCAAGTATCTATCCAATATTTATGCAACATCATTGGTGATACAGTTAGCTCATAGTTCACCCAAAAAAAAAGATACAATTAGCTCACAGGATGATACATCAAGCTTATGAATTTAAACCAAAATACCTTTTATAAAAATCTGCAACTTGGTTTGGGTGCTTAGAGATTTCTCCACTGCGTGCAGATGGTAGCTGGTGGAAGGTGGACAGTGATGGTGATAGGAGGAGGTCAATAGCAACAGCAAACCACCGGAGAAAAATGAAAACGATGGCCGGCGTTAGCAGTCGCCGGCGAGCCTAAGATTCAGGCGAAATGGGGGTTTCTACTGAAAACCCCGAACAGAACCGAATGTGTGTACAATGGTCACCGGCGATGGGAACCAGTGGAAATTGATCGGAAGAGGGCGTGATAGCCGAAGGAAGCCGAGGTCGACGATTGCAGTGAGTCCGCCGGAGACGAGAGAGAGTTGAGAGGAAGGCCCCAAGTATACCCCAATCCCCCTTCTTAGTTTTCGATTTTTCCTCTTGAAGACCCCCCAAATCTGGTGATAGCCTAAGAGAGCTAGAGAATGGGAGCGGAGCCAGAGAGTTGGTGCCGGAGAGAGAACCGAGAGAGAGAGACCGCAGAGACAGAGAGAGAGCTGGCGAGAGCCCCATATTTCTTTGGACTATTAGCAGATATCGCCGCTAAAAATTACGATTCCTTCCTCACCTTTTCCTTTCCGTCTCTCTTTCTTCCCGTGACGGCCTGCGAATAATTTAAGCGAATGCCTCGAGCTCAACGCAACATTCTCATCTTTCAGAAACCCTCCATTAGGAAACCTATCCAAATCTCCGACAAATTATTCAGAAACATATGCAGCCATCTAACATTCACTGCAAACCTAGCGTTTTCTGAACCAGAGGCCGGGTACCAACGAACGATCATGAGATGGAAGATCAGGAAGGATGATGAAGAAACTGTGACCGTTTGAAAGGATCTTACGCTGCATTCGAAGAAGAATCTCTTTGGATTTTGCATTCATATCGATCTCTTTCTAATGATCTTAGGTTGAGTTTTCCAGATATTGCGATCAGATCCCATAGGGACTGAAGAAGCCTATCCGCCACTGCCCCCGCTCCGTATCGCAGGTATCATAAAAAAATTCAGAGCCCTAATCATAAAAAATAAAAAATAAAAAATCTCAGAGAGATGGTCGTGTCATTGTAGATCGTTCTTAAGATCATATCCTTGAGAGTTAGGAACCTCTTCATTTAGAACATCACAGAAGAAAACACCTATCGACTGGAGAAATCATCACAGATCGAAAAATAGAGTATGAGAATGATAGAACAGACTCTACCGTATTTTATGACCTTAAGTCGCATTACATTTGATAACCTAAGTACATGGAAATCATAAGACCATATTTTCCAGGAAGGCAAACTAGAGAAAACCCTTTTCTTTGCAACATTGAATTGCTCCATCATACATCTCCTCCATACCATACTTGAACTTGAATCCCAGGCCTAAGAGCTTCTTTGAGGAGCAATGTATTGGTTTTTCTTCTTCCACATCTCTTAAACAGCTAGACAAAAAATAGTAAGAAAAGAAAAGAAAGCAAGTATTAATTGGTTACTACCAACCAGATAGAAGAAATGGTATGGAAATATTAAACTCTGAAGATAACAGGGGATTTACTCTTCTGCAATCTGAAGTTCTGGATATTTAGTGTACAAGAATCTAGCCGATTCATGAACCGTTTCATCGGTCGATGAGCAAATATATCTCCCTTTTGCCATTGGACATTCAAAAAGAAAAATATGAGCATCAACAACATCATCTATATGCACTAGTTGCATCTTCCTGCTGGCTTCGAACAGCTCTACATTACCTGAGTAGCAATTAAACTTGGTAAGAAATAGAGTCTGTCAAAAGGGATTAAGGATATGGTATTAAAATTTGTGTAATAATCATATTAGATAGTTCAGATAATTTGATCTGGCCTTCAAAGTTAGTAGATGTAGAATAAATTAAAATAGAAGATACCCCAGACCAGGGGCAGAGCAATTGAAAAACTGGCTGGAAGGTTGGGACCAAGGAAAGGTCCAGCTATCAAAGAAGGAAGTACTGTGACCAGATCCAGTCCATGCTCATCTGCAAATTGTAAAGCTGCCTTTTCAGTAAGTGTCTTTGTTACAGCATATGATATCCCAATAGCATTCATGGATCTACAGAATTCGACATCAGTCCACATGTTCTCATCAATTTCCTTGATTTCTTTGCCATGGCTGTTAAAAATAGATGCAGCAGCAGCTGAAGAAGTGTGAACAACTCTCTTCACTGTTTTAGAAGTCAAGCATGCTTTAAGAATGCCCATTGTTCCCTCCACTGATGTTTTGATCTTTCTGTCCAGAGGAATCTTGTCTTCCAAGTCTATAGGATGAGCTAAATGAAACACGCCGATGCATCCATCGATGACGGCCTCAAAGCTTTCTGGCTTGTCGAGATCGGCTTCAAATATTTGGAGCTTTTCTGATGCACCAGGAAGTATTTTGAGGTGTTCTACATCTTCCTTGAATCCTAGTTAGCAGATGGATTAAAACTTCGGTCAACGCTTTACGTTTCAGATTTAAATATACATGGATCACGCTAAAATATATAATATCTTGTTTGATTGATAGTCCTAATTTTAGGAAGATCAAATCTCAAGCAAAACATACAAATACCAGAAAGATCAAATAATTAAAATTTGTTGAGCATGCAAACAAGCTTAAAAAACATGAAATAGACTATTAAGCACAGTATTTCAGTCATCCTGATCTATAACTTAGCTGTAATCTTTATAATTTGCAGTTGAAGAACAAAATTTTGGATTACTTGGATCAGATTGGATAGTGGTGCGAACAGAGTAGCCACGTTGAAGGAGCTTCATGATCAGCCAAGATGCTACATATCCCGCTCCGCCTGTCACGCACACAGTACCTCGCTCTCCTTCCATTCGGATCTTCAGTTCTTGATGTTTCTTAGAGATGAAATTTCCAGGAGGGACTCTAATTCTTTATATTGATGCTAGATATGAATTTAAGATTCATGCCATTCCTCTTTGACCTGTTGCACCCCCCTCTCTCTCTCTCTCTCTCTCTCCCCCTCTCTAAAGTCTCAAGGAAAAACAATAGTCTAAATGCTTTTTTGTGGCGAAGGCAATTAGATGTTGACCAACAAAAGATAATTGTATTTTTTCAAGTCATCTCTTATTGTGGAATTTAGACAAACCTTTGTCACTTCTCCCTTAGCCCATCAAGCTTCATGTTTTTACACTTTTTACTCTAAATGGCCTTGTTGTTTGAGGGAGTCACAGGCCTGTATATATAGACCTTCACTTTTTTCTTTCTAAGTAATGTAGGATCCGAGATCTCATAACTGTACTGCTCATAGGCTAGGTTTTAGAACACTGATGTGCACAGTAATCTTCCTTTCCAGCATCTTCTTAGAAGAAAAGTCCGGTCATTTAACATCGATATCTCCTCACAACTGTAAAACTTAAAATCTTTCCCCCGCTTATACGAGGATGCAATTGATTTTTTAGTGATGTTGTTATTGTGTGGTTTATGTTTATTGGATAGTTGTTTCACTGGTTTTGAATTGTGAATAAATATCTCTTAGGTGGGTTGGGTTAGAAGAGATCTTAAAAAATGGGAGAACAATTAAACTAAAAACAGTCAAGTTTCAATCCACACCAAAATGATGCCTTTGTCATTATTTATATGAAAAGAGGAAAGGTTGAGTAGCAACAACTATTGTTAGTATAATGTTCCAAACTTCTATTACACAAAAATAATAATCGGGTCATTTCAAGTTGAGGGGTCAAACCCTAACCCAACCCGTTTACAACTGGGTTGAGAATTCATGACCCGAACCGAACCCGCAGGTTGAAACAGTCAACCCAAACCCGCCTAAGACCGGGCGGGTTGGCGGATCACAATTGCCACCTCTAATACATATGTGGTTTTTTTTTTTTAACAATTTTTCTTTAGCTTGTTCGGGATTTCCAAGAGTGTAACTTGTTTGGATTTAATTCCAACAACATTGACTAATCGGTGAGAATTCCTCTACCGTTTGTCAATAAATTTGCCGACTGGTCTATAACTATTATAAAGCCAACCCTGCTTTTCTTGTTGACATTCACTTCCCAAAAATCCTTCCAGTTCTATTTAATTTTACTCTTTGTCACCGCCACATGTCATAACTGACTATTCATAGCCTCTCTGCTTATAACACTTTTGGCATACGATCGCGTGTCATAACTAACTGTCCATAGCCTCTTTGTTTCTAATTCTTTTGCTATGTCACATCCATTCTCCTAATCTTTTATAATATAAACTTGTAATGTCTCTTATGATGTAAGATATCATCAAGTTGGTGTACCCATTTCTCCAGTACCCACCTCATGTGTTTGCCAATGGCAAAACAATGATCTAGAAAACTAATCACCAGCATTTTGATGTATTTTCGAGTTTCCAATTTGCACCACCTGTCCTTTAAGATAGCATTCAAAATTGGAAAGCTTCGAATTACAAAAGATACAGTAGTTGATGTCCTCTGCATTTTTCTCTAGTGTTGGTTTTTGGTATTTGAGAGAGGTACTATCACGTGGAGCATCTAATCGTTACTAATTTTTCAACAACAAAAAACTTTCTTATATTTACAACAAGCAAAAATACTTGTCCGTTTGATGTTCAATGCGGTAAAATCTCTTTCAAAGTGCAGGAACCAATGCAGGAGAAAAGTTCCGAGGCCGCAAATAGAAAGATAACGGGATCATATGTTTTATTGGTGGATGCCTGGATGGATTACTCTTATTAGGCTTTCAGCCTAGCTTGAAGATTTTAAAGTGGGTCGGACCCAAACCCATAATTTAATCTGATTTACACATATGGGTCCTTAGTAAGAGGTAAAAGCCAGCCGACAATGAACACATTTCCGAATAGAACTATCTCGAGATCCTTCTACATAGGGTTGCTTATCGAGCTGGCCCTGGCCCGATATGGGAACGTTTAGCCCGTGCCTGGCGAGCCATGGGCTGGGCATGGACGGACCGTGCCATGCCTAGCCCGTAACCCAATATCCTAGGTAGGGCCTAAACCGTGGCACGGCTAAGGTTGGGTTGTGCTGTGGCACACGGGCCGCCCAAGTGCTACATAATAAATTTATTAAAAAAATCGGAAAAAAATAAATGAAAAACACAAAAATTCTAAAAAAAATACATTTACTATTTACACAAATTTCTTACACATATTGGAATATAATTTTCTCCAAAATTATTAAAAAAAAAACCCTCAAATGTTAAAAAAAACCTCATTTTGTTAATGCAAGCCCGTTGGCCAGCACAGTAAGACACGCTTAAAGTGTGCCGTACTACCCGCGTGCTTGGTAGTTGGTACCCTAGACACAACATGGCCCGCAAATAGATGCTGGGCCGTGTCGGTCTCGAACACGCTTGAAGCATTTTGGGGGATGCCGTGTCCGTGTTGGTCCGGCCGATAAGCATCCCTATTACGTAACAAGCAAGGTTTTAAGTTTCGGTGGCCCTGGGCGTGTCGCCCAGGGCACCGAACGGCATTTCGGCGGCACGCCGGCGGCGTGCCGCCGAAACGCGGGAAAAATTTTAATGGCAAAAAAAAATAAAAAATTATGTTTTTTTAGATTTCGACGAAATTTCGACGGCACACCGCTCCGTTTTGCCGGCACGCCGTCCGTTTCGCTAAAAAAATTTTTAAAAAAATTACATTTTTCGCCCGTTTCGGTCGGCACGCCGACCGTTTCGCTCGAAATTTCGGTCCGTTTCGCCAACGACACAAATTAACGATTTCCCCAAGCGAAATAGTAAACCTTGGGACTAACAAGTGCGTATATTTTTTTTCAATTTACGCCTTCTTGTTCCGATTTATATTTTTTCTCATTAAGCGCAATCACGCTTAGACCAGGAGCATCTTTCTGCAGCAGCCAGGGTTTCTTTCCACGTTTTTGTGCCTTGTGATCTCGATCTTAGAAAGGTAAGTTTTCTTCACTTCTCCCGAATTTAATTTGTGAAGCTTAGCTTCTTTTCCTTTGATTCTTTTTGTTTTGATCATTGCGGCGTTTCTTGAGATTTCACGTTCTTGGAGTTGCGAATTTCGAGCAAAATTTGTAATGGCTAGTTATGGTCACTGATCCTTGTTTTTTAATTGTTGTTGGTGCCCGACCGGTTTCGTCGTGCTATCAACGCACAAGAAAACGTTCATTGCCGAGTATTCATTCGGTTTCTTGATCGATTTAGATTCATCTTGTGCATTTTATGCTTTCTCGAGAAATTTCGGGTTGTTTATGAAGATTCAGTTAGTAGTTTCATTTTCCTTTTTCATTGTAGATCATTGTTGAGATCATATCCTTAAGATTTAGGAACCTCTTCATTAGAATGCAATCATTTCATTTAGAAGATCACAGAAGAAAACACCTATCGATTGGAGAAATCATCACAGATCGAAAAATAGAGTATGAGAATTGTAGAACATTAAATCTTTAACTTTCAAAGAGGCCATAAATATTTACAGTAATACTAGTAAGATTTGCATAAGTAGGATTATGACCATAAGACACATTACATTTGATAATCTAAGTACATGTAATCATAAGACCATATTTCCCAGGAAGGAAAACTAGAGAAAACCCTTTTCTTTGCAACATTGAATTTCTCCATCATACATCTCCTCCATACCATACTTGAACTTGAATCCCAGGCCTAAGATCTTCTTTGAGGACAAATGCATTGGCTTTTCTTCTTCCACATCTCTTAAACAACTAGACAAAAATAGTAACACAAGAAAAGAAAAAAAATTATTGGTTACTACTTACTACCAACCAGATAGAAGAAATGGTATGGAAATATTAAACAATGAAGAGAACAGGGGATTTACTCTTTTGCAATCTGAAGTTCTGGGTATTTCGTGGACAAGAACCTAGCCAACTCATGAATCGTTGTATCAGTTGATGAGCAAATTTATCTCCCTTTTGCCATTGGACATTCAAAAAGAAAAATATGAGCATCAACAACATCATCTATATGCACTAGATATGTCTTGCTGGTGGCTTTGCACATCTCTACATTACCTGAGTAGCAATTAAACTTAATAAGAAATAGAGTCTGTCAAAAGAGATAAAAAAATGTGATATTATAATCATCATATTAGATAGTTCAGATAATTTGATCAGGCCTTCAAAGGTGACAATATGCTAATTTGTCAGTAGGTCCTAACCAACATATGATCTTTTTTTTTGATAGGTAAATAAGGTATATTATAAGTAAACTAGGAAGTTGGATCATAGGTTCACAAATAGTGTACCCATGATACAATGGAGTCAACCATACAGCACCCAATATGATCTTGTTTAGGAAATATTAAGTTTAAGCTATAATTTTAATTGATGACACAGCAGATGTAGAATAAAGTACAAGAGAACATACCCCAGACCAGAGCCAAAGCCATTGAAAAACTGACTGGAAGGTTGGGACCAAGGAAAGGTCCAACTATCAGAGAAGGAAGTACTGTTACCAGATCCAGTCCATGCTTACCTGCAAACTCTAAAGCTGCCTTTTCAGTAAGTGTCTTTGTTATAGCATATGCCATCCCAAAAAAATTTATTGATCTACCGAATTCGACATCAGTCCACATGTTCTCATCAATTTCCTTGATATCTTTGCCATGGATGTTAAAAATAGATGCTGTGTCAGCTGAAGAGGTGTTGCCATGGCTGTTAAAAATAGATGCAGCAGCAGCTGAAGAAGTGTAAACAACTCTCTGCACTGTTTTAGAATTCAAGCATGCTTTAAGAATGCCTTGTATTGCCTCCACTGAGGTTTTGATCTTTCTGTCCAGAGGAACCCCGTCATCAAAGTCCATAGGATGAGCTAAGTGAAACACACCAGTGCATCCATTGATGACGGCCTCAAAGCTTTCTGGCTGATCGAGATCGGCTTCAAATATTTGTAGCTTTTCTGATGCACCAGGAAGTATTTTGAGGTGGCCTGCATCTTCCTTGAATCCTAGTTATCAGATGGATTAAAATTTCGGTCAAAGCTTTGCATTTCACATTTACATATACATGGATCATGCTAAAATATTTAATATCTTGTTTGATTGATGGTCCTAATTTTAGGAACATCAAATCTCAATCAAAACATAAAAATACCAGAAAGATCAAAGAAATAAATTAGCACACTCTGAAATTTGTTGAGCATGCAAACAAGCTTAACAAACATGAAACATACTATTAAGCACAGTATCAGTCATCCTGATCTATAGGTTAGCCATAAATCTTTATAATTTTCAGTTGAAAGAACAAAATTTTGAAGTACTTGGGTCAGATCGGATAGTGGTGCGAACAGAGTAGCCATGTTGAAGGAGCCTCATGATCAGCCAAGAAGCTACATATCCTGCTCCACCTGTCATGCACACAATGCCTCGCTCTCCTTCCATTCGGATCTTTAGTTCTTGATGATTCTTAGAGATGAGATTTCAGAAGGGACTCTAATTCTTTATATGGATGCTAGATATGAGTTGAAGATTCATGTCATTTCTGATCTGGCCGGGTCTTTGTTGTTAGCGTGATCAATACAAACCTGGTGCTGTTTTTTTTTTTGGATGTTACAACCCTGGTGCTGTTCATGCTGACTTAAAGTGGTAAATTGCTTTTAAAAAAAAAAACCAGCTGATTTATCCCCCTGCCCAATCCCTGTACACAAAGTTCGATTAGTTGAAGGTTTTAAATAATCTAAAATATTGATGCTGTGGTATTAAGGTTTGGACTTGATGCATGGAAACCACTTGGGTTAGATCAGAATGAGCTTATGTATTTACCGGAGTGCCTCTGCACTCTGCAGGTGTTTACTTCATCCTTTTCTATATGTTTCCTGTAAAAGTCAGACTTTTCTGAACCATACAATCTAGATCCATTGTTAAAAAACAATGGGCATCATGTAGATGAAGGCGAAGCTTGTTTTATTAGTAAAATATTTTTGTATGGCTTTATGGCAAAGGCAATTAGATGTTGACAAGCATAAGTTAATTTTGTTATTTCATGTCATCTCTTATTGTGACATTTTAACAAACCTTCGTCACTTCTCCTTAGCTTGACTAGCGGACGCCACCTTAATCTCTACGGCAACGATATTGTCCACTTTGCCCCATGTGACCTTACAATTTTGCTTTTATGTTTTACACCGAAAGGTCTTGTTGCTTGAGGGAGTCATATGTTATATATATAGACCTCCATCTTTTTTTCCCTAAGCAATTTAGGATCCAGGATCTCATAATTATACCACTCATAGAAAATTAAAACTTACCCTTTCAAGCTAGGTTTTAAAACACTGATGTGCACAGTAATCTTCCTTTACAGCATCTTCTCAGAAGAAAAGTCCAGTCATTTAACATCGATATCTCCTTGTTAGTTATTATCATTCATATTCAATAAATTCCAGATCTAAGCATAAACTTTAATGCATGTTTCTAGATCTAAAACATTCATTAAATTCCAAGATCTTCAATATATATGAATATCACAATTGATCGAATGCATATGGTTAAATAAAATAAATAATTCACATACCCGTATTCATTGTTGACGTTCTTGATTTGGAGTGACCCACGTTTAATCTTGAGATCCCACGAGCACTTGAATGTTGAGATTATACGTATGAAGGTTTCTCTCACTTCACTCTTTCGTTCTGTTCAGTTTCGTTAAATTGCATAAGTGATGGGATTATGCCTTTATATAAGGTAGAGAGAGGACCAATTCTAATATAATTTGAATTACATAAATTATCAATTTACCCTTTAGGTAATTACTTAATAATTAATAAGGTATTCCACTTTCCATCGAAGTAGGAAACATTAGGATTAATTTCTCATTGATCAAATCAACGGTTCAGATTCAAATTAACTCATCAATCACATGGGACATGTCATGTGAGTCATAATTCTAACATTTGTCACAACGGTAAGACTTAGGCTCCGTTTGATAACGCTGTTGCTTTTATGCTTTTAAAAGCAAAAAAACAATTTTACGCTTTTCAACTGCTTTTTTCTTAAAGCAAAACTGTTTGGTAAATTTTTATTTTGCTGTTAAGAAGTAAAAAAAGCATGTTTGATAACTGCAATAGCATAAAAATTGCTTTTTTGCTTCCACAGAAATATTGTAAACAATTGATGCATTGTACTTAGAAATATACCCAACAATATAAATCTAATATTATAAAAGTTTCATAAAATTTGTCATTTAATTACATTTAAATAACTAAACATAATACGCCGACCCATGATCCAACCGCCTCAGAGTAGTTGCTGCCCAGGCAGGATCGCTAAATACAGCCAATGCATTCTTGTCATACATCCAAACCAATTCACACTCTGCACCAAACCTCGGGACCAAGGCACTTATATCTACATCCCTTGGCAAATCTAGCAGAGCCACGACAAGCCTAGGATCAATGTCCACTGATGGTTCAGAAGTAGGTGGATAGAAGCCATTTAGTCCAGTGCTAACCTTGGCACCAAGAACACGAGATGGAACTTTAGATTTGGGAGTTACATGAACCACGATGAACCTCTTAGGCTCCCATCGGGTTGCATGAACTGAAAGCTTCCATCTTTCTGCAATTTGTCTTATGGAATCTCTCTTTTCCTTCAGCATTAAACAAAAAACATGAACAATCAGACCATTGGCAGAGACAACTTTGCTCCTCTACAGATAATACCCACTTCGGTTCTCACCTAAAAAGATCAGCAAGCAAGTCAGAAACAGCGTAGCTCTCACCAAAATGAAGGGCCTCCATACCATAACAAATCATGCATTAAACAGTACCTTTCATGAGTTGTTCTTGAATTTCGTGCACGAGTTGAGGCAAATTCCCCCGTTTCACCTCTTGAGCCTCCACTTCCTTCTTCTGGTTCTGCGGCCGCGATACGTAACTTCTCCGAACAAAATTCCCCCCCTTGTCGACTCTCTGGAGGAGCTGAACTGTAATTCGAATCACCACCATTTCCATTCGGCTTCGAATCGAAACACGGTAGCGGATTCACAATCGTCGCCGCAGATCCTCTGGGGACCCATTCTTGACGAGAACTACGTGTAGAAAGCCTGGAACCATCTCTTCAATCATTACAAGTGTTGAGAGGTGATATAAAATCACTTATCTTTATGTCTTTTTCTTCTCTTGGACTTGTTATTTTATATGAAGGTATTCATGTAAATGATAGCAATAAAGTTTATATACCATTAGTGTGGTACATGAGAGGGGCTCTCTCATGTGGGGGTTATAAGACACTAGATGGGGTTCTATTAAGAGATAGAGTGAGAAGGAGAGGAGAAAGAGAGAGAAGAGACAAGGGTTTTCACCATTCCATCTCTTGCAAGGTTTGTTCCAAGGTAATTGGGGAGTTCTTTCATAATTGTTTGGGGTTACAAGCATATTGTGGAAGGTTGCAAGTTGTGGGGGTTGGGTGAATGGTTTATGTGTCAAGCTTGTAGTGAGGTATGTCTTCTAAATCCTCTCTTATTGTAATCTTTTGCATTGATAGTGGAGTTCCATCTTACCGGATTGCCTGTGGACGTAGGCCTTATTGCCGAACCACGTTAAATCTCATCTCTTGTTTGTGGTTGTGCTTCTATTTCATTTCCTTACACACTTAGTGGCTAGTTTACACTTTGTTTGTGTGTTTGGTGTATTACCATTACTTTGTTGGTTTGCTTGAACTTCAAAGTATTAGGTAAATCATTCACAAGTGGTGGGATTTCACCGCAACAACGAACTTGAAAGCTCATTATCTGGGAGGCTGAAACGGACTCAAAACCCCCAATCCCACCAATTTTTTCCCTTCGAGAAATGATCGACTAGAACCAAACCGAATCAGATCACTGAAACAGAAGGGGACCAAATAGGTTACAAATCTAGATTTATGAATGAATCAAAGAGACAAAACCCTAACCCTAACTTCAGAAATCTAGAAATCTGTGTGGTCATATATACTAACAAAGGAAAACGATTGGAAGTGGGAACAATCGGCAAACACAGACCACGAGGGGAAGGAATACTCTTGAGTCGGGAGAAAAACTATAAGGAAGTTAGAAACCGACTAGGACGAAAGTCTCGTTTGTTTTGGAGCATTTAAAGGAGGGAGAGCTCGGTTTGAGACTTGATGCCAAAGCAAAAATGGTCGTCGGTGTAACACTCGTCGATAATCGCTTTTGGTGTGTAGACTACAAAAGAGTCGCCGGAGAAGAAGCTCGCCACCGATGAGGAAGAAGTTCGTGTTCAACCGGTTGAACACAGCTCGACTTCGACGAAGGACGACCATAGTTGCAGTTGAGCAAAAGCTTGCTATCGGGGAGGCTGTTGGAGAATGTCTAGTGTTTTAGAAGCAATTTCATCTTTAAAATGAGAAGCAACATTTCTGTGCTGCTCATGAAAAGCAAATCCAAATGGTGCTTTTGTTTTTAAAATCACTTTTTTTCTTTCAAAAACAAAAACAAAAAAAACTTCTGAAAAGCGTTACCAAACCGACACTTATCTTTCCCCACTTTTACGATGACGTAACTGTTTTCTCACTGATATTGTTATGGTGTGGTTTACTTTTATTGGATTCCACTGGTTTTGAATTGTGAATGAATATCTCTTGAGAGGGTTGGGTTAGAAGAAATCTTAAAAAATGGGAGAAAAAATAAAACTAAAAATAGATCGCGTTTCAGTCCACACCAAAATGGTGCCTTCGCAAAAATAGTAGTCATATGGATGAAAGAGGTAATGATGCCAATTGATCAGAGGAGAGGAAGATTGATGACCAACAGAACCCATTTGATCATAGCATTAGGTTCCACAAATGAAAGATGCAAAAGCAAAATAAGCAAAAATCAGGGAGCAGAATAAACAGAATAGTGCAAAAGCATTTTTATCATGGTTAAATGCGGTTTTAACTATTTTTCTTTAGCTTGTTCGGGATTTCCAAGAGTATAACTTGTTTGGATTTAATTCCAACCACTTTGACTATTCGGTGAGAATTCCTCTGCCATTTGTCAATAAATTTGCCGATTGAGAGAAATCTATTATTATTATAAAGCCAACCCTGCTCTTGTTGACATTTACTTCCCGCCTTCCAATTTCATTCAATTTTATTCTTTGCCATCGTCACATGTCATAAATAACTATTCATAGTCTCTCTGTTTCTAACTCTTTTGGCATACGATCGCATGTCATAACTAACTGCCCACAGCCTCTTTGTTTTTAATTCTTTTGCTATGTCTCATACATTCTCCTAATCTTTTATAATATAAACTTGTCATGTCTCTTATAATGTAAGACATCACCAAGTTGGTGCACCCATTTCTCTTGTACCCACCTCATGTGTCGGCCACCGGTGAACCAATGATCAAGAAAACTGATCACCAGCCTTGTGATGTATTTTCCAGCCCCCAATTTTCCACCTGTCCTTAATAAGATGGCATTCAAAATTGGAAAGTGTTGACTTACAAAAGATACAAGTTGATGTCCTGTGCATTTTTTTTCTCTTACATTGGTTCTTGTTATTTGAGAGAGGTACTATCACGTGAAGCATTTAATCATTAATAGTTTTTCAATAATAAAAATTTTCTTATTTTAAAAAAAAAAAACCCTCAACGGATGGTAAAGTCGTAAAATCTCTTTTAAGGTGCAGGAACCAATGCACAAGAAAAGTGCTGAGGCCTTAAAGGAGGCTCAAATAGAAAGAATACGGGATCATCTGTTGGCAGGCTTTCAGCCCAGCTCCAAGATTCTAAAGTCGGTCGGACCCAGAGCCGTAATTTATCCGATTTACACGTATGGTCCTTAGTAAAAGTAACATCCAACCGAGAACCAACACGTGTGCGCATAAATTCTGGAAATATCTTCCGATACTTCCGTGTAACAACTGCGTATAAATACATCGATTTACATCTTGTTCCGATTTATATTTCTCATCAAGCGCAATCACGGTTAAGGATTTCTTTCTGCAGCAGCTAGGGTTTCTGTCCGCGTTTTTTGCCTTGTGATCTCGATCTTAGAAAGGTAAGGTTTCTTCGCTTTTCCCGAATCTAATTTGTGAACCTTAGCTTCTTTTCTTTTGATTCCTTTTGTTTTGATCGTTGCGGCGTTTCTTGAGATTTCACGTTCTTGGAATTGCGAATTTGGAGGCCAAATTTGTAATGGCTAGTTATGGTCACCGATCCTTGGTTTTTAATTGTTGATGGTGCACGATCGGTTTTTCGTCGTGCCGTCAACACACAAGAAAACGTTCATTGCCGAGTATTCATTCGGTTTCTTGATCGATTTTGATTCGTCCTGTGCATTTTATGTTTTCTCTAGAATTTTGGGTTGTTCATGAAGATTCTGTCAGTAGTTTCATTTCCCTTTTTTCCCCTAGTTTGTCAAGCTTGATTTGGGGTTTCTGGTTTTGTATGTATGCAATTTTCAGGAATTGGTAGCTAGAAAATGTCGAGGGGTAGAGGCCGCGGTCGAGATGATATTTTTGGTTTTGGTGATCCATTTGCTGGTTTTGGTGGATTTGGCGGCCATGGGAGTCTAATGCCGAGCCTTTTTGGGGGAAGGGATCCCTTTGATGATCCTTTTTTCACTCGTCCGTTTGGAGGTATGTTTGGGTCGAGCATGTTCGGCCCGAGCATGTTCGGTTCTGATGTGGGTCATTTCGGAGATCTGCAGCCGGCTGGATTTCTTGAGCATGAAGCACCACCACCCAAAAAGTCTAGGGGACCCATTATTGAAGAGATTAACTCTGATGATGAGGCGGAAGGGGATGAAAGCAAAAAGGAGAAGACGGAAGGTTCTACATACGAAAGAGAGAACCCTATAAAGCATTCGAGGAGCAAAGAACCTTATGTTCAGGATCCTGATGACGAAGCTGAAGGTGAAGTGATTTTTTTATGTTGGATTAGTGGGTTAGCATGCTTTTACTTTGGCTTGTAATTGTAACGACTTGATGATAAATCATCTTATCATGTTGTTTTGCAGAGAGGAACAGTAGGCAGCTGCAGTATCAGAATAAGTTTAACAGCACAAACATAATGCAGCCTCAGACTCATAGTTTCAGCTTTCAGAGCTCCAGCGTTACCTATGGTGGTGCCAATGGCACATACCATACTTCATCTACATCCAGAAGGACAGGAAGTGATGGAGTGAGTTGTTTGTTTGCTGAGTGAGTGGAATTGTTCTGGAGTTGTTCCTTTGTTTTATAGTTTGCTTAAATTTGCTTGATTGTGGATCAGTTAACGATGGAAGAGAGTAAAGAAGCTGATACAGCTACGGGTCAAGCAAAACACAGGTTATCTAGGGGCATTCATGATAAGGTATTTTCGAGTCGTTCTTATTTGTTCAATATTTTTTCTTTGGGTTATTTCTGGATTATGGGAGACATGGTTACTAATGTACATTTTCCTCTTCGATTCTTTATGTTGAATGTGATAATTTCTTGGAACTGCAGACTGATTTTTCAAAAAAAAAAAAAAATGGTTAATCTGTATTGTGCAATGTAACTCTCGTAGCCTCTTATTAAAACTGATGGTTGTATTGCTTCTATAGGGACATACAATGACAAGGAAGCTTAATCCAGATGGCAGGGTGGATAAAATGCAGACTTTGCATAATCTGAATGAAGGTATATTCTTGGTGTTATTTATGGAGGCTTTGAAGTCTTTTATCTGTTTTTGCAATAAAACATTGAATGCTACTGATTTCATGTGTTTCTAGATGAGATCTCCGGTTTTGAAGAAGCCTGGAAAGGAAATGCAAGAAAGAACTTACCTGGCTGGAGCGAGGGGTCTAACATGTATGGAAATAGGGGTAAGTATTTATTTAGTTACCAATTCATGATTTGTTTTCTTGGTGTTGCTTACAATCATAGGAATTTTTTTTTTTTTTTTTGGCATCTTGGATTTAAACATAGTTACAATCATTATGTTCCAATGATCATCGTTTCAAAACCTTTTGTATCGGATTTTTTTTTTTTAGGATTTTGGAGGCTTGGTTTGGAACCCTCCAATTTTGTCCTGATCTGTGATGATTGGAATTGAAGGGGTTAGCATCTTTGTTGGGTGAGCTTAGTCAAGTTATCATTGAAGGGGGGTGTTGTGTGTGTGTGTGTATTGCGGGGAGATAATTCTCTCCTATCCCATAAGTATCTAGAATTGTTTCATATTCATCTCGTTTCAAAACCTTTTGTATCGGATTTTTTTTTTTTAGGATTTTGGAGGCTTGGTTTGGAACCCTCCAATTTTGTCGTGATCTGTGATGATTGGAATTGAAGGGGCATCTTTGTTGGGTGAGCTTAGTCAAGTTATCATTGAATCTTCTATGTCAATGGTCATCGTTAGTCTCTTACCCCTCGCAGTTTGTTTACCATATAGACATTATTTAACCATCTTTGCTTTGTTCCTAGAGTTGCTTCCCCCCACCCACACACACACACACAAAAAAAAAAGACACTATCTACCCTCCCAAGAACGAATGGAGGACCCAGAGTAGAGGATGGGAGTTAGCGAGGGATAAAAGAGAGATACAAGAGCAGAAATAGCTTTCTAGGGACTCAAGCAACAAATACTTGCCTTAGGGTTGATATCTGGTCCATTCCTGTGAGTTATGTGCTTAAAATAACTTTATGCGACAAAGACCCTTTATCCTCCTGAAATCTCCACAAACACTATTGCTAATAGGGCAGAATCTCCTAAGTAGAGATTTCCCAACCCCA
This sequence comes from Buxus sempervirens, assembly GCA_947561395.2. Lineage (NCBI taxonomy): Eukaryota > Viridiplantae > Streptophyta > Magnoliopsida > Buxales > Buxaceae > Buxus > Buxus sempervirens. Next base: position 8,487,206 of record OX387193.1, read on the forward strand.
AACGCTCATGAATTCTTCTCAGGCTTTCATTTATCCATTTCACCAATTGGTCCTTCTCAGCCTCTCCTACCTTCCCAAAGAAAATCTCATCCAACTTTTTCCAAAATGTTAATCATTTATTTGGGGTCCTAAAAATGGATAGAAAGTATATGGGAAGGTTCACTAGGGATGCCTTGATCAAGGTAATTCCACCCCCTAGTGATAGATAATTCCTCTTCTAATAAGCATGTTTTTTCTTAGTCCTCTTCCAATAAGCAAGTTTTTTCTTAGTCCTCTCCACTAGCTCACCAACTTTGGATTGGCACCCCAAAGTGAGGCTTAGATAAGTGGTGGGCCACTCTTGTCTGACGCCCCAATACTAGAGCACGCTCCTCTAAAGCTGATCTATCAATGTGAATTGCTAACATTCTACTCTTCTTAAGGTTCACTCTAAGGCCGGACAGCATTTCAAAACAATTCAGGGCACTTTTTGGCCAAAAGTTTTGCTCCGGAGATGTCTCAAGGAACAAGATGGTCTTATCTGCAAATTGCAGACGAGATGTAAGAAGACTAGGACCACCAACTTAAAAACCTTTAATTCTAGGTGCCTTGTCCCTACCCATTTCCTGAGCTGCCTTTTTGATCTCATGCTCCTTAAAATTCTACCTCTAAAAGAGCTTTATGATTATCATCTAATCTGTTAGTACCAGAAGGAATCAACTTAAAAGTCAGGTCTTGTTTTGAAGTGTAAAGTTGAGGGTAAAAGGTAGTCATGTACTAATAAATACTATTATAATCCAAGATCATATCCTCTTCTTCAAATGGACAAGTGATGCAGTTATTTCTATTCTTGAAGCTCGCTATGCAATGAAAGAACTTGGTGTTACTGGTGCCGTCATTGGTCCAAAGAGCTTTGGATTTATGCCTCCAGGAGATTCCTCCATTCCTAAGAATATCCTTAAGGTCAGATTTGATTTCTTTTGTTTATCCATTTCCTACTCTGAGAGAGACCTTTCCCCTTCTACAAAATTGATCTCTTCAATTTACCGAAGCAAATTATTTTTGATAATCTTTACCCAGCTGAACGCCTCGTTGTTCCGCTTAAGAGATTTTGAGCTGAAGCGATTTTAGAGTCTCCGAAAACTTAAAACTAGGCCATCCAAGCTTTCCAAGTTGACTTTATTCCCACAAAGTTTCACCAAGATCCTTGAGGTCAATGTCGGTGAGCTACATGTTCTCAAATTCGAGACACATGTTGTGAAAGAGGGAAGGTTTTGAAAATCAGTGAAGTATAGGAAGATGGTTAGAGGCAATTCGGTTTTTTTTTCCTTTGGGTGGAAAGTGGTGTCACTTTGAGAAATGGTATCTAAAATTAACAACTCAATTTATGGAATCCACCTACATATTCAATCAGGTGAATCGAGAACCTTTGATCGATTGTCAATTAGCTCTAACTTGTTAATGGGATAAGAAAATGCTCTCATGATTTTGTTTTGTGCCCTAGAGACTACTTTCCTCACTACAAAATCTGATGACATAAAAATCACTGGCCAGGCTCCAGGGGCCAAGAAAGGCAGCCCTAATAGAACTGAGTTCTTCCCACAAAGGATCCTTCAATGCTAGACAACAACCTGGTCCAGTCATCACAGAGACATGTGGTTGTGACATTCACCAAATGGAAGCCAACAAATTTATCATCTAGCCAAGCCACGAGAATTCCACCCTACGCACCTTGAGAAGGGAGGAAATGCTTATTCCTACAGCCCCAAAAATTTTCCTCATAAATCTGGACCCAATGAAATCTATTTCAGTTTAATGAATGATGAGAATAGAAGGATTCATTCTACTACACGAGTCTAATAGCATAGCTTAAGGGAGTAGTTAGAACCTATGATGTCCCAGCTGATGAACTTAATAAAGTAACCAAGTCCCTTGGCTTTGTCCTTTTCCATTGCTAAGACCATTCAAGGATTTTGAGCTCTCTTGACATCCTAAATCCATTCACGACCTCAAGTATATCACATGAATTCTCAGAAGGCAATTCCCATTGTGTACAACAACTTGGCGCGGTACCAGGACCTCATGGTAATATTATTTGCCCTTATCAAAGTGAATTGATCAAGCCTGTGGAGAGGAGAGAACCGAATGGGGGGTGGTATAGATGTTGGCAGAGACCAAGAGCTACAAGGGTAGTAATCATATGTGAGAAAGTTTTAAGCATCGGACCAGGAGGAGATGTTGGTATTAGGTAAATGGATCTTGAGGGGTTCACCAGGGGGTTAGGATCAACAACATCAGCGGCTTCAAGAGAAGACAAGCTAATGCCTGCAGGAGCAGTAGGGATAGCAACAGTTTGGTTAAAACCACCTAACCTAACGGAACTATTGGGGTTTTTTTTTGGTTATTATTAATGGATATTGGCTTGTTTTCTGTTTTATACTCCATAAAACCGATTCAGTTTCATGTTGGTTTCAAGGTCAAACTGAAACAAAACTATTGGGGTCCGTTTTGAGTTTGCATTAATTGGTTCCAATTTTATACAAGCAGAAACCGATTCCGTTTTGATTTACTACTAGTATGTTAGGCTTTGAGTTTTCTCAAAACCGAATTGTCGCCATCCCTACTGAGCTATTCTGTGTGGTCTATGCAACCCAGTAACTGGGGTTTTAGCCAACTTTTCTGTGCCTTCGCCTTCATGGGTTGAACAAGAAAACATCATTTGGTGATTCTCCGCCAAGGCAGGACTGTATGCCTTAATTGGATCCAACATCCTTGAATTTCTCTTCAAGGTTTCTAACTACTTACGAAAACCAGCACTAAAGATCTCCCGCTCCCAACCTCTTAAAGAATTTCAAATCAATAAATTCCAGGCCCAAGTCATGGACTTCTTCTGCCTGGGAATGCTCTAGGTCATTCACAGATCGGGCCCAAGGCACACTTCCTACTTCACGGAGACTGGTGGAGATTTTAAAGTAATGCCCATCACACCTGGAGTCAGGATGGGACATGTGGTCTGCTGCCTTCATTTCCTTAATGCTAGCCACCACTATTTCTATGAAGTTTTTTTTTTTTTGATAGGTAAAATGAGAATTGTATAAATGATAGAGTTAGAACTAGAGCCATAAGTACACCACAGTGTACCTATGGCCCATAGGACAAGGAACAGACACCAATCCAAGGAAACATTTCATTGCATCTCCTCCTACTCACAACCCCAGTCCCCCTTCCTCTTTGAATTCCAGATTTCACCCAATCGGCAGCACTTTTCTTGTCTATTCTGGAAACATCTGACTCATGGCGAAGTCCTGGAATTGTACTTCAATCATCATACCATGGACTGCCAGCCAATCATACATAAGTCTGAGAACTTTTCTTTCTAAGATGGGCAAATGACGTTCCGTGCTCCTAAAGATTCTGTTGTTCCTTTCACCCCATAGTACCCAAATAATGGCTGCCGGGGTAACATTCCACAACCAGTTTTTCCGGCCTTTCCCTCTCATTACACCCCATGCCTGTAACACCTTATCCAGTCTTTTCTCCTGGACCCACACCAGTCCAAACCTCGCAATAATTCTGCCCCAAAGATTGTTAGCTTCCTTACAATGGATAAGTAGGTGCTCAACTGATTCTTCTTCCTCTTTGCACATTATACACCTATTGGGCATCTGCCACCCTCTGCTCTTTAGGTGATTCACAGTTAGAATCTTATCTAATCTTGCTGCCCAGGTAAAGAAAGAAACTTTACTTGGAATGAATTTCGACCAAATAAGCTTATGCTCCGGGATTATTGATCCAATGGAGTTTAAGCATGAAAAAGCTTCCTTTACTGAGAATAGGCCTGCTTTTCCTTTTGTCCACACTCTTCCATCCTCCTCCCGGTCCTCCACCTGGGTGCTATAGAGATCCTGCAGCAATTCTTCCAGCAAACCAACCTCCCAATCGTGCAGTTCCCTCCTAAACATTATGTTCCACACCCTTCCAGCAGATGTTAACTCCATAGAATCATGGACTGATGCATCTTTATCCCTGCAGATACTATATAGAACTTTATACCTTTCCCTCAATGGCACCGTACCACACCACTTATCCTCCCAAAACCTTATCCTCCTGCCATCACCTACAAGAAATCTGCAATCGTTCTCTATTGCTGCTGACATCTTTGCAATTGGTTTCCATAGACTCACTCCAATTGAGGCTTTTGACTGTCTCGGAAACCAGCCCCCAAACGATGCACCATACTTATGTAGAATAACTTTTCTCCATAGGCTGTCGGACTCATTTCCGAACCTCCATATCCACTTCTGGAGCAGAGCTTTATTAAAGAGATGAAGAGGTCTCAATCCAAGCCCTCCTTCCTCCTTCAGTTTACAAACAGATTCCCAGTTCACTAGGTGATACTTTTCCTTACCCCCAGGCCCTTCCCACAGAAAATTTCTTTGGATTTGCTCTAGTTTATGAACAATAGACATGGGCATCTTAAGGACTGACATGTAAAATGTGGGCAGACTCGCCAACACACTTAACACCAATGTCAACTTACCTCCTTTAGACAAAGTGCAGCTCTTCCACAATGCTAACTTCTTATCCATCCTTTCAATGGTTGGATTCCACACCGAAGTGTCCTTGAATCTAGCTCCTAGGGGTATTCCCAAATAAGTCGTTGGCAACTTACTCACCTTGCAACCAAGTACCCAACTTAGGTCCCTAAGGCATCCCACTTCCCCAATTCCAAATAATTCGCTCTTGGCCAAATTCACTCTCAGCCCCGAACACGCTTGGAAGCATAGTAGCACTCCTTTCAACCATTCCATAGACTGTTGAGTAGGATCACAGAACATGAGAATATCATCTGCAAAGAGTAGGTGGTTGATGGTGACACCTCCTCCAAACCCTACCCCTTGAATTAATCCAAGATTAGAAGCTCTAGTCATCATTTTGCTAAATACCTCCATCACCAATGTGAACAAGAGTGGTGAGAGTGGGTCTCCTTGTCTAAGCCCTTTCTGAGTATTAAAGAAACCAGCTGGAGAGCCATTTATCAACATGGATATACGAACTGACGATATGCAATAGAAAATCCACCTCCTCCACCTCTCTCCAAACCCCATTCTACTCATAATATAGAGGAGAAATTCCCAATTCACACTATCATATGCCTTTTGGAGGTCAAGTTTGCACATAATCTTCGGGTTCTTCTCCTTCAAACATGAATCTATGCATTCGCTTGCTATAAGTATTCCATCCTGCAATTGTCTTCCCCCTACAAATGCACCTTGTGTCTGAGATATCAATGGATCCAACACCTTCCTCAACCTATTTGCAAGCAACTTTGATATAATCTTATAGACACTCCCAACCAGGCTTATAGGTCTTAGCTGATCCACTTTGTATGCTTCCTCATTCTTAGGGATCAATACGACGAATGTTGCATTCATGCTTTTCTCAAATTTCCCTGACTTATGAAATTCCTCCACCGTAGCCATCAAGTCATCTTTAATAATTCTCCAGCATGCTTTAAAAAAAGCTAAGGTGAAACCGTCGGGTCCCGGAGCTTTGTCACCATTTAGTTGATTAATAACACCTTCTACCTCCTCCTCTAGGAAAGGCCTCTCTAACCCAACCTTATCTTCCATGGACAACTGCTGAAATTCCAGTCCATCCACCTTGGGTCTATTCTGACTTTCTTCCTTGAAATGCACACGATAAGAATCCGTAATCTTCCTCTTCATGACCTCCTCATCTTCGTAAATTATTCCATCAATTTCTACTTTGTTAAGATTGTTGTTACGCCATCTCGCACTCGCCATCTTGTGAAAGAACTTTGTGTTCCTATCACCTGCTTTCAGCCATAATGCCCTTGCTTTTTGTCTCCAACTGACTTCCTCCAAAAAGGCCCATCTTCTATACTCTGTTTTCAATCTCTCTCTAAGCAACCATTCTGAGGTACTTAGCTGGTCCTTATCAGTTTTATTATCCAACTCTTTTATCTGTGTCAACATCTTTAACATCTGCTGGTCAACTCTTCCAAACTCTTCGAAGTTCCACTTCTTTAGGCTTAATTTTAACATCCTCATTTTCTGACTTAAGATGAAGCTCGGAGTTCCTTCAAACTGCAGCTCCCCCCACCACTTCTCGACCATGTTAACAAAGTTTGGAGATTCTAGCCACATATTTTCAAAGCGAAAGGGAGTGGCCTTTCTTATGAAATCCTCACATCTCAACACCACCGGATTATGATCTGAAATCACTCTTGGCATAGCTTCAGCCGCCAATCGTGGGAATTTTGACTCCCACTCCAATGACACGAGGAATCTGTCAAGCTTTGAAGAAGATTTCTTGTTGGACCAGGTATATCTTGACCCTGAAATTGGAATGTCTAACAATGCAAATCTGTTAATAAAATCTGAGAAATTTTTCATTGCTCTTGACCAATGTCTACACCCTATCCTCTCTGACGGATACCTGATTACGTTGAAATCCCCCCCCCAAACACCATGGCCCCTGCCCATTATCCCGCACGTCCTCTAGCTCTTGCCACAGCCGGCACTGCAGATTCTCATCATTCGGGCCATACACACCAGTAACCAGAATAGCTTCGGAAGATCCAAGGACTTGCAACTGGATCGATGCAGAAAATTCTTTAATCCAACACATTTGAAGCTGAAAAGACATAGTTTTCCAGGCCACAATAATCCCACCAGCACTCCCTTTTGAGGGCAGGAAGATCCATTGAACCCTTTTGCAATCCCAAAGCTCCCCCATGATCCTTCTATCGACTACTTCCAACTTTGATTCCTGAATGATCAAAATATCTGGATTCCAAGCTCTTAACAGAGATTTGACAGTAACCCTCTTCTCCCCTGCGTTCAACCCTTTGGTATTCCAGCTAATTACCTTAATCTTCATAGATCACCTCTTAACCCCTGTAGACTCCTTTCCGGGTACTACTCTTACCTCCTGACAGCTCCCTTTCGGGATCTACTCTTATCTCCTGTCAACCTCGGCGTGTCCTTTACTGACCAAGCCAACTTCTGGAGCTCCCTTGCCACCTTTTTATTAGCTTCCGTCTGTTCTTTGTGCTGAGCCTCTATGGCTGAGAAAAGTGCATAAGCTTCCATCTCAAAACCTTCAAATGAAAGCCCCAGAACTTGACTCATGAGCATTATCTTGTCCAGAATTTTTTCCGAATGGGACTGCTCTGATTGAGTCTCTTCCTCTTGCACCTCTGACGGTCTCTGGTCTCTAACAAACTCTGGGGAACTAGGAGCCGGCCTCTTGGCAGCAATGGGGCTAACGTATACACTTGCTTCGTTGCACTCCACCAACTGCCAATTGCTGTACTTCAAATTCCCAGAATCATTCTCCTTGCAGGCAGCCTGTTCCTCTACATCCAACTGAGAGAAGCTCGGCAAGTCTTCCACCACGTTCGACCAATTGACGACAACCTTATCGTGACTGCAGTCTCGACAATAGGTCTTCCTTTCCAGCAAGCTAGCACTTTCGTCTTCCTCCGAGATCGAGTTTCCTCCCACCTTCTCAGGCCCATCCACGAAGCATTCCGCACCAGATGAAGCCTCGTTCTGGCTACTAACCTCCTCCTCGTCGTGCGATGATAGACATCTGACCCTCGTCGGAATGTCGCCATCCTCCGCTGTGACCCCTTGAGAGATGGTGGTAGAAATGGGCGACGCGCTATAGCCTCCATCCTCGTCCTGCCCATTCAGCTCTTGACGGACTCTATCCATCAGGTTGAGACGAAAGCCATCCTCTCCCAACTCGTTGATAACCTGGTCGCTCGGCACACCATCCCCTTGGTCAGACGATACATCAATGGCCTGGACGCTAGGCCCAAAAACCTCCTGCTCTCTCAACAGACGTGAGTCCAGATCGCGCGGCCCATCCGGCTCCTGGCCGCACACACCAACACAGTCCTGGGCTGACGCCTGCTCTCGCCTAGCAACGTTCTCCAGGGCCGGCACCCTGTGAGAACCGACCTGCCTCCACTGCTGGGCCCCAGAGGAAGATTGGGCCCAACGCCCGATATTTTGAACTCTTTCAACGGTCACTGGCCCTGCATTAATGGGAACACCATTTGCATTGTTGCTGACCTCGACTGACTCCCTGGCATGCCTCTGACGATGGGCCCCACCAGATACCCTGCGACTTGAGATGATGCTGGCCACGTCATCATCTTCTTCCTCCAGCAGCGTGTTCCAAGTTTGAACTGGTGCAGAATAGGCATCCGGCATAACCGATATAAACGTTTCAAAGACGTCTGAGCCATCCCAAATACAAATAGATGAAGGTATTCTGCGAGCAAAAACTTCCTTGACCTTCAAGACGAACTTACACAAATCATTTTGCATCAACTCGATGTTCCCGATCTCCACAATGCCTCCGCAAACTCCTCCTAACAACGCCAGAGTTTTAGGGGCGAGTAGATGGAGTGGGACACCGACTATGGATATCCACATCCCTCCCGCCACAACGAGCCCCACATTTTGCCCACCCTGCAATACTGGTCTATAGAAGCAAACCTTATGCTTTCCCCCGACTCGGAGCTCCTTCCTACGGATGAGTTGCTCCATATCTTCCTTACTTCGAGTAAAAATGACTGCTTTTTTGTCAGATATTTCTATGATAGAGCACTTTGGGTCCTGAATGCGACGCAGAGCCTCTTGAATTATTCCCCATCTGATTGTCTTAAATGGCTGAAAGCACATAACCGCTAAACTCCATTTATTATCTAACGGACATATACCCACCACTGGGCGCCACCCCATATTCTGAACCTGACCACAAACCCCATTTTGTTTAATAACATCTATTAAGTTCAACGAATGGGATTTCGATCTTAGTGTAGGTATCCTCCCATGGTCGATGGATGACCTGGGCTCATGCCTGCCTCTCGACTTCAACACCTCTTCAATGGCCTGACTGATATACCTCCATCCATTCTGCTGGAACTGCCTAGGAAAGATGAGGCTCCAGGTCGCCTTCGACTCAAACGCAGATAACTGAAGAAATTGCCCCCACCTGTTCCTCCTTTTCTCCAGTACCATCTTCCGTGTTTCAGACCTAATAACGCTAACCACTTCATAATCCCCTGATTTATTTAACCTTGAATTAGTGTTACGCGCTAACCATCTCCACTCATCGTCATGCAGGACTAACCATCGTGAACGCCGGTAGCTCTTCTCAGTTATGCGAACAGATTGGCAAGAAGCTCCAACAAAACCTTCGAACATGAATTCCTTCCGATGAAAACGTATCTGAGTCTTCCGAGTGCAGCCATTCAGGCTGTTGCCACCACTTCCGGATACTGGTAATGGCCTCCGATGAGTATTTCGACGACTTCTCCCACCTCCCAACTGGGGAGATGATCCATCTCTAACGGCCATAGGCGCACCCCACCAGCTACCAACTATAGGCCTTCGTGATTCGACGCAAGCGACCGCAACCTACGACCACAGGGGCGCTCTGTCTGAGTGTAGGTTGTCTTTCACAAATTATATTTAGAAAGCCACAAGCCGCCATCTTCTGATCCGATCCTAGTTGAAACTATTTCTATGAAGTTGACACGTGCCCTGAGGTTTCCACATCATCATCTCCTACCTTGAGACATTTCATGCAGCCTTCCACCATTTTTGCCTCTCGAAGGATCTATTCTACCTCTTACCAATTGAAAATGGGGGGGTATATGCCCTGCCAACGCACACAAAATCCATTTTATCAATCCTCCTCATCTGCTTTTTGTGAAGAGTTGCCCAGACCATAGGTCAACCACTGTGAATGGGTGGTGCAAGCCTCTGTGATGGACTGATATTTTATTAATGGTAATCTATTCAAGTAGGTTTCTCTTAAAAATGTCCTATGAGGTTTTGAAAAGATCTTCTGGAAATTTATTAGTGAAATATGATGTAAATTTATGCTGATGAGCTGCATTTACATACACTTGGATGTCAGTAGAAAAGTGCTTTTTAACTAAATTTGGATATGCTTCGACACAATACCACATGGTTGTTTATGGGATTTGTGTCCAATCCAACACAGCCATGTCTTTTTCTTTTTCCTTTTTTTTTTGGCTATCATTAGTTCTTTCTTCTAAGAAGGTGCCTTCTGTATCTTCACTATATACCAAATTATAAAGTTTCAGGTGTAAGAACTGTAATATACATAGATGCTGCCATATTTTGAAATTTCTTAAGAAGTTCAAAATATTTATTCAGTAGATTGAATTCCTGTGTCCTATGATATGTGGAGTGAAGAGACCAAGACAATAAAAATCATCATATTTTGGTTTCTGGAAAACTTGCACACTGACGTGTAAAAAAAGTTTATGCAAATACATGCACACACGCACAAAGACAGAAGCATGCACAGGAGTTTTCACAAAACCTTGGCCTTATTTCCATTGCAGATAATTTTTTTATTTTAGTATGTTGATATTTACGAAATATGAAGTAGCAGTAATTGACTTGGGGAGAGTATTTGTCCTGATGGAATCTGTGATGTTCTTATTAGCTGAGAATAGTGGTGGTAGATTTTTCAATCCATTTGTGACAATTTTAGCATCGGCTGCTCTTATTGCCGTGAATCTCATGGTGATTTTGTTACTTATGATAAGCCACTCTTTAGCTGGACACTGAGAAGCATGAATATGAAAGGGGCAGAGGAAGTGACCTGTGTCTCTTGAGAAAAATTGTCATATTTTTCTGTGTGATGATTCAAGTGCATGTTACTTGGCAAATGAAGAAGTTTAGCTTCTTCTCAGCTAATGGTTAGCCTTGTTTCTAATGAGGTCTGTTTTTTTTCTCTCTTTTGTGTTGATTATATTCGGTGCTTGATACCGTGGTGCAGGTTTAAGGAGCAGCGGAGAACATCAGGAAGCGGGCAGAGGAGGTTGGGCTCTTCCTGCTACGGAGGGTACAAGGAATGCTGGGAGGATAGGGACAGGTAACAGTGGTGCCAGGTCGAATGCGTCAAGAGGGAAAGCAAAAGCAGCTGCTCACCACCATTAGATCTGTATTGACCGTCACTTCTATGCCACATAACATAGTGTACTAGTCAGTTGCCTACGATCGTTTTGAAGCCATGATTTTTTATGGAATATGAAAGAGATACAAGTGACTTCTGATATAGTTTTTAGGTCTTTATTGTATATGTACTGGGCGGTGGTGCTTTATCCGTGGATAAAAAAAGGAGGGTGAAGAAAAAGACACTTCTTGAAGAAAAGTAAAAGAAAAATGCATTTTGATAATCAAATAATGGGCTCAAGAAATGTTTCTTGGTTTGGGATCCATGGTAATGCTCGGCTGTGTCTTTATTATTATCGTGTTTTTCTTCTTGTTATGTATAGTGGGCGTTGGCTATTTATCCTTTGTTTGTATAAGCTTGTTGGCTTCTTGTTTCCACAAACATGAGCCTTGCCTTGCGTTTTTTCAGGGAGAGAGGTTACCAAACTCGTCTTTCTGTATTGTCTTTATTTTTAGTTTTTTTTTTAACTCTGCAATGGTCTATTCAATCTAGGACATTACAGCTACTACGTGAATATTTTGGCGACTGTATAGAGGCTAGTTACATTGTTAGATTAGATCAAGAAAAGTACCAATCAATTATAAATAATAGGAAACGATTAAGAGTGTACCTATGTACGCAGTATCCAAGAATACAGTTAACTGCAAGTGTAGTAATCATCGCTGTTATGGTTAGGCTTCTCGCCGTTGCTGGAGTGTCTTTGCAGGTTGATTTCTGACTTCACTCGGATTACTGCATATAAAATCTGGCCAGAGCATATGACCCTCTGGCCCCATTACAAGGCTGGTATCTACTATCAAGCCTTGTAAATCTGAGTTCTTTCGTAAGTCTAAAGAAAGGCTTAGGTTTGGTTTGAGGAGCTCTGTGTTTTGACAGCACTGAGATGAGCTCTTGATATCTTCAGATTCTCTTCAGTCTTGACAGTTCACTGTTATTAGAAACAATAGCGATAGGATCAGATGCAGCTTGGGGGAACATATCCTGCTTAAGCATGGTAGTTGGAAGTGCTCAAAAGAGGCCCAGTTGACTGTAAAATATTTTATTTATAACACTTTATGTAAGAATGTTGAAAAAATTACACAATAAGATACCCCTTTTTTTTTGTACAACGGAAGACTATTGATTGTGTCTGAATGGTTCTTGAACTTTCCTGCAGAAGTTTCCTATGGTTATCCAGAACTGCTAATTAAATCTCAATCGTCCATGTACAAGGATGACGATTTACATCAACTAATCAGACTTTATTCAGACACAATTGCCTCAGAAAGGGGAAATAAGGAATGCAAAAACCAGACTTTTAGAACTCAGCTCATTCAGTCCCAGCCATCTCTGCTTCTTCTTAAAGCCTTCTTTTGGGAAAGGGCCTTCTTGTTCTGCAACCTCTTCTGCTCTCCTGCAGCAGCTCTTCAACACATGGAAGCATGGACAAACTTGGGTAAGTTAAATGTAAAATGGAAATATAGCATTAACGAAAACAAGATTGTTACACTAATATGTTCGAGCTCTTACAATTTGGCAATTCTCTTCTTTTTTTCTTCTGAAGGAGGTGGTGGCACATATGAAGCAGCATCAATAATTGCCTTTTCCCCGATTTGTTAAGAAAATCAGAAAAGATGAGTAAATCGAAACATCAACAGAAAAGCGTTATCATAGCAGGATACTTCAGGATAAAAATGAACTGAAATTTTCATTTGATAACAACACATCACATGTTTTGTGCATCTACTGGACCCAATGCTGTCATACCAAACATTCAGAATTTTTTTTTTATCATTTAAATTTAATTCACATGGTGGTTCGTTATAATTTCACCAAAAGAAACGAAGGTAGCAGGAAACAGCTATCCCTCGGTACCTGTAATTTCTCCAGAGCATCTTCAATGTTACCCCTGAAGGAAAAAAGTAGAATGAAATAAACCTTTTTGGAAAAATAGAAGCAAAACTAATTTTATTAACAAAAATAATGGGCAGGAGTTTACTTCTGCGTTCTAGTCTTTGTGGAAGAAATCACGATCTCCCCATCTTTGTTGATCCGATTTTTTTCCTGATAATAATGGAGAAGTAACTAATTTCAGAATATGCATATGCACTCAAAATAAGAAAGATGGAAACTTCTTTACCTCTCCAACCAAAAGGAAAAGTCAGAAACTACAGATATTATGGATAAATGGCCAAGATTTGAGGAAAGGAAGGTGCTCTTCATAAAAGGGCAAGAAAAGTTGGGACATGCCAGAAAACCAACATTATTTAGATCCAACCAAAACATCTTCCAAATAAAAATGTAACTTATCAGGGAAGACAACCATCTGATCTTCAGAAGTGGCACCCAACAATTTGCCGTCTATGGAACAAAGATGTTGATATGTAGAATAATGTGTACAACTAATGTGTTAAATTTTGGCCTATAAGACCTCTCAGTTGGATCCTTAAATTCTAGGTCCCACATCCTCCAGTGAGTATGCAAATTGCACAAAACAAGCAGGGACTCTAGCATCATCTTTACAGTATTGCTATAAAATCTATCACCCATAACAAAAGAAAAAACTATGAGATATCAGTGACCAACCATTTGCATAATCCTCTCTCTAACCCAGTCAGTAAGCCAATATGCATTCTTGACATGAAAGCGCATATCCACCTTGGTGTTAACTGAAAAAGAATTTAATGATGAGCTCCCACAAGTAGCAGCCATAAAAGAAAGAGTCCCAATTCAATAAGACGGTGAATAAGATGCAATAATAGCATGTACCTTTATTGACATTTTGACCTCCAGGCCCTCCACTTCTAGCAAAACTAACAGTAACATGGTCTGAATAAAGTAAGAAAAATCACATCACTGGGAAAGTCTTACCACCTTGGCTTGCCTACATGTTTGGACAACTATGAGAAGATTATTTGTCATCCATCTCTAGTAGCTAAATTGGAGAAAATAAAGCACAGCTATTTGTAGTTCATTATTAAGTACTACTCAAAATATCACATATTGAACTGGGAAAAGAGCTTTCACTACAAATATGAAAAAAGCAACATCCAACAAAGGGCTATTGAAATTAAAAAAGAAAATGGAATTGATCTTAAATTTGATTTCAGTATGAATAGATGGGTACCAAATGGGTAAACTGCAGTCATGTACTATTAATTATAGTTATAGAGAGGAATTAAGAATGTGAGTGACCAATATGCATAGGACACTTGTTCTAGAATAAGCAATGGTAATCAAGTTGGTTTTGAGAAAAAAACTGTGACATGTTAATGAACTTCTTTTTTATGTGAGCCATTACATTGCTACCATTGACCAAGGGACCTTGACTGGTGACGAAAATGCACAAGCCAAAACAGTAGCGAGCAATATGAAAAATGAAGTGAGAAGTAAGATAAATATTTATAAATATCCAAGGTTTGACACAGAGATGAAATTTTCGCTTCACAGGAAAATCAGAAAACGCGAAAATCATGGCTTTTTTTTGGATTTGGCTGAAATTTCGCTTGGTGTGGGCAAAATTTCAAGTGGTTCACCTATTTAAATGGCAAAAAAATAATTTCTTTTTTAGTTTAAAAAACAAAATGTTTCCCTTCATTTTTCTGGAAATTTTGCCCGATTTTTTGAGGAATGAAACACCCCCACGAAATGTCTCGAAGGGGCTGGGTGGAACGAAATAGCGGTGTGCCACCAAAAGTGTAAACACTGTAAAGATCCTAACAAACAAACAATTTCACACAAACTACATTCTGTAAAGAGTGGAATTCACTGGTACAATTGGCTATTTAAATAGTTGGATGACCATAATTTTAATGAATTGATTACTTATAAGGAAAATACCAATTCCTGCAGTCAAGTTGATTATACTTTTAAAAAAAAATGGAGAATTTTCTCTTAAATCAAAACACTACCACCTCGAAAACTAATTTAGACTTCGTATAAATTGAATCTCACCTAACCATAGATCACACTCTTAAGTTAAGCCCTTTTAGCAATTGACCACAACCAGTTTATCAACAGGCCTACAAATACAGTAAAAGATACCTTACAAAAACCAACTTATACGCCATTTTACTTCAAATTTTAGGAACTTATACTAGACAACTAAACTTAGCTACCCTACAAAGTTCAACCCAAATGGATCATTAAAGGTTTTCATATTCAGTAAAAGACACTCTCATAAGTGTAACTGCAGCAACTTGCCAAACCACTTCTCAGTACAGTTGCATCCATTTGCACTCATATTTGTAGTATACTGACATTACTTGGCTTTTAATTTACATCATTTGGAAATTACATTGAGAGAATGGGAATCCAGTGTCATAGAGACCAAAATTCAATGTGCTTCTCTACGATTAGTTTCAAATGAAGATCTGTTCTGAGACTATCATAATGAGAAATGTTTATGAACTTAAGTATTAGATCATTTTTGCTTTTCATTGGAAAAATCGTCATTTTTATCAGCCAGCAAATGGGTAGACTTAGGGACTCAAGTTGTTCTTTACCTTTATTCTTTGACTTGGTAGATACTATAGGCAATTCTATAGGTAAAACACCACACCAACATAACAGATGAATTATGTATAGAATTAATTGCAAACATTTGATCACTAATTGATTAAATTGGCACTTCGCATACCAGTTTTGGGAAGTTTGGGGTTTCTTTATGCATGCCTGGAAGGCAAAGAACAGCTGCTTAATTAAAACCATTTACGAGAAGCACCAATTTTCAGTTGAGACTGATCGCTATTGCAATTTTTTTATATATAGAAAAACAAGAAACAAGGGACTCTTTGACAATGATTAGAGTATTCTGTATCATTAAGGGAATCAAATGTCTCATCCTGAGCTTGGAACCTAATCATTCTTTCAGTATTAGAAAAGAATACACACAGCTGGTAACTTTCAAACAAAAATTAAAACATATCACACAGTAGAAAATCTTGTATCCTAACAAATCCAAGAAGATACTATGATCGTTACTATAAACTCTTTTGATACAATTAACCATTGTTTATTCAAGGGGAAAAATTAAGACAGAAAACAATTTGACTAACCTCATCATTGAATATTTACACGGTTACAAATGGAAACAATTATTGCGGAAATGATGTCATATTGATCCTAAATTCCTAATAGCCAGTTCTCATTACACAATCTTGACACATTTTAAGTAGACTCGAACTCTTTATTCTTAATGTAACTATTTATTCTTTTTGATTTCTCTTTGTTTTATTCTTTTCACTTTACAATGAAACAAGAATGATTCCTGGAAGTGCAAGTGATCTTATTAGAAATTTTTTTTATCTAGGAAGAAATGGTGCAGCATTCTTAAGTAAATTGAAAGTATTACACTGACCTTAGTTCCTGTTCAATATTTAAAAACAAATTCATCTCGGTTCTTCTTACTAGTAATTTAGAAAACAAATTCAGGCCCATTCTTCTATAACTAGAAAGAAATGGATCCCAAATGCAGAGGGATTAATGAAGATGCTAGGATTAATCTTTCAGTCTTTTAATGCAATCACCAATTATTTGTAATAGAAACTGGGGAAAAATTCGAAATGTCCCGTTCAAGTTACATAATTAACAAAGCGAAATCGCAAAGAAGAATGCTGGATTTCGATTCAAATGATCTTAACTTATAAATCCTAACATATAAAACAGACGGTTACCTAGACTAATTTTTGGTGGAGGTTCGTTTCCCGCAGAGAGAGCTCTCTCTTCCGCTTCTTGGAGTAGTTGCTGAACCTGCGACAGCCGAGCAGACATCTTACCGCCGTCGCCGGAATCTGACGCGAGGCATTGTATTCTGCCGGAGCTAATTCCACGAGATACAAAGCGAAAAGTGCCACCGAATTTCGCCGGCGTCGTCGGAACCACCGATCTTAAAAGAGGACAGACATAACGAATCTCTCGCGTAAATATATAGGTTGTGATTCTGATGGTGGCCATTTTTGTTTCCGAAAAACCCTAGCAAGAAGAAAGAGAACGAAGCAACTGCAAACCACTTTGATCGCCTTCTCTGTTTCTTGGATGTTTTTTCTGGTCTTCTTTAGTAGTCACAACTCACACTAAGCTAAAAGCTTCAATTTTCTCCATTTTTCCTCGTCCACTGGTTTTTACAGGCCGGGCCGGGCTCAACAAGGCACATAGGCACTTTAGGGCTTGCGCTAGCCTGGCCTGATTTTCAGGCCTCATGCTCAAAAATTCTAAAATAAAAAGGGGAAATTGGTTTTTAGTATTAATTTTTAAAAGTAATCATGATTCAGTCACCAAATTCTTGGTAATTAGCAGTTGGTGAAACTTTTTAGAAACAATTAAGAATGAGTGTCATTTTACTGTTACATCATACTTCTTCCAAAAATGCCCTCAAAACACTTAATCTCAAAAATGCCCTCAAAACACTTAATCTCATTAAAACATGATAACAAATAACCTTTTTTACAAGGATGTTGAGGATATTTTTGGAAAAAGTCTTTCATTAACAGTAAAACAATACCTTTTCATAGTTATTTCCAAAAAGTATCACTAATTTTCAATTATCAAGAATTTGGTGTTCATAGAATGACAAGCTGACTATCTGGTTTTTGCTTCTTCTTTTTCCTTTTAATTCTTTTTGCAATTTTATTAGAAAAACACTTAAAATCTTGGTACTTATGTATACTTAAAGGTTTCTTATGGTTATATTTCAATAAATTAAACAAGAAAACTACTATAAAATTTATAAAAATGAATTAGACATTAGATTTCGGAGGACCACAAGGCAATAAACATTACTATTGTCTATACAATATGAGCTGCTGCAGGAGAGCAGAAGAGATTTTGCACAACAAGAAGGTTCCTTCACAAAAGACGGCCTTAAGAAGAAGAAGAGATAGTTAGGACTGAACGAGCAATAAAGTCTTAAAATCTGTCTTTTCCATTCCATTTCCCCCTTTTCTGGGGAAATATTTTCTTGGTCCCCTTAACCAATGTTTATTCCTCCTTCCTTCCTACTCTTTTTTGGTAAAAGACCATAACCAGCACTACCCATGGAATTTGAATCAAGTCTTGATCAGTATTTGATGTTAGTCATGATCCTTGTACATGGTTAATGAATTTAATGAGCAGTACTTTTGGATAATCATAGGATATTTCTGCAACAAAGTTCAAGAGTGCCCATCCAATGTTGTAGCAGGAAAGAGAGTAGCAAAAATAAAATCAAGTGATATCCACTGTTACATTCTACAATTTTATTTTTTTTTTTTATCAAAGTTCTCATATCATAAATACACTAGGTTTGAGTTCTTAACTTTCAATAGACATTCATAAGTTTGTACAGTTAATAAATTTAGAGTAGTAGATATCTTGTTTGTTAGAACTTAGAAGAGAACTTGAATGAATCCTTGATGGAGTTTGGAACCCATAATCTGAAGCCCACTTGTTCCTGCCTTTTTCTCCTTCCAAAAATGCTTTGGCAACAGATGCCATGAAGTGGTGGGGACTGGTTTTAACAGGAAGGGCATGAAGAGTAAGTATTCCAATCACATCATCAAACACAAAGAAAAGGCAAAAGAGTATTATATGAAAACAAAGAAAGGAAGAAAAGAAAAAGGCCTCTTAGGTGAAAATTTCTTCTTTATATACAGAGATGCAAGAATTAGAAGAAAAAATAACTTCATCTTCTCCACACATACTCCTCTCCAGACTGTTGATCGACGTGCCGGATCCAGCGACTCTTACCGGCCTTCGAACTGCTACTCCGATCACTTCTGGCTCCTACATGTGCAATCTCCAGACCCTTCCCCACCGGCAGAAATGCGGTTCGGACGACACACGACCCGCCATCAATCACGTCACGCCATCCGAACCCAGAAGCAGTTCTGGGGCTAGCATTTTTGCAAACCAAAACTGCACCTCTGTGGCCTAATCTAGCACACCTCAGAATTCTACCCAAGTCCTTGCGTTTGCAATCAACTACTAAGAAATCAACCCCCACCAGCCCAGTCATCACTTCTTCGGCCTCCCCCACAATTACTTCCGGTATCATACCAGCTTCACACATCTTCTCAACGTACTCCGACCGGGAACGTTCGTCGGGGACTACACAGACATGTCGTCCGCACGTATGGCGGCTTGCAACAGCAAGCCCAACGCTCGTCGTGATAACGCCACCACGCGACCAGGCTTCCACGATCAGCTTTGCATTCCAACCTCCAGCTGTGGCTGAGATCAGCTCCGCCACACTTGATTCTCCGAAAAGCGCACACTATAGATAAATTTGAGGAAAATTCAATAGAGCCCAGATACAGAATTGGATGAAAAACCATATGGGGTACGAAGTTAAGAGGTTGAAGTACTGCTTACCGATTTGACAGTATCAATATAGGCCTTAGAAGCTACTTCAGGAGACCAAACCAGCTTCATCTCTTCCTCTTCTTCTTTTTCTTCTTCTTCTTCTGCTTTTCACTTTTGTTTCTGTTTGTTTCCAGGCTAAAAGGTGGGTTTGAAAGGGCTGGTGGGGTTGGCTCTTAAATGAGGGATGAATTGAGGGAGAGTCCAAAACCGTTTGTGTAAAACCGTTGACATTGCTTGTGCAAATCCAATGGGAGGATTGGTATAAAGGAGGATTGCTTTATTGTAATCTGCTTCATTAAGAATAATATAAACATACCTGGCTGCTTTGTGGCATAAAAGAAAGGAGGTTTTGAATTTCATGGCAGACAAAGAAAATTCAAATTCCATGTAATCATAGACCCAAATTGCACCAAGACATTGAGAATTGATACTTAGAGAAAAATTCTCACCTCCAGAACAATTTATTTATTTTTTATCCTCTTATGAAACAAAAGAATAAAAATAAAGGAATGAATTTCAGTTGTGCATAGTACCACATAAAATCAAAAGAGGTGGTCAAGTTGATAATATAAAACCCTAATTTAACATCAAACATCAATAACAAAATGTTTAATTTAACTAGTTCGAGTCAGCAATACAAATCTTATTCCTCCATCCCAATCTGTCATAAACTAAACGGTTTAAAAAATAATTTGTCGGTTCTTATCGAAATCTACTTTGGTGTTGAAAAGCTGTCTGTTGTCGTATAATCTTATCCCTGTGTTTTATAATTCAAAGGCTTGATGGGATTAATGCAAAGGTGGAAGAGACGCAGCTTGTACGACTGAAATCAAAAGAGAAAACCATTTGGGTGGAAAAATCCTCCTGTTGAAGTCGTGCTTTAGGTGGAGACGGAGAGGGTCCTGCCCAAACCGACGAAACGGTCCAAGTCGAAGGTTGGTAAAAAGGGTAAAGCAATTGGCCACCGAGTCCGTGTGATCCAGTACGAAACCAATCGATATCAGACTCAGTCTTCGCCTCCAGCTTTCTAGAGCCTTGGATGCTGACGCCATTTTCTACGCGGTCGATCGTACCGAATGGTCAGAGTTGGGTGCCCTAAGAGAGAGACTTGGACTCAGGAAAGGCAATTGAGGCGGGTTCGGTGCGGGTTTTGGTAAACCCGAACTCGCCCTCTCAAGGTTTTAGGTAATGCCAAACCCTAACTCATCCCTGTCGGGTTCGGTGTGGATCGGTCTACCCAATTATATTATAAAACTCATAGAAACTATTTTTAATTAGAATATATAAATTAATAATATAAGTATTAATAAAATATGTATTTATATATAAATATAATATTTTTAATAAATACAAAAATATTTAAATAAATTAAGTCAAAGTCTGACCCTAACCCAAATTTGATTATACCAAGCTCATCCCATTGAGGGTGCATCGGGTGGTGCAGGTGACTCATTTAACCCGCCCCATTGCCAACCCTAGTCAGACCCATATCTCTAATCACCAGTTTGTTGCATGCCAATTCACAATAATGGTGGTAACATCACCCATTCCTACCTACTCTATAATTGCACTATGGTATCATCTCTACGATACAATTGTAGAGGATTTCCACCAACCTACGCCAACAATTTCATAACATTAGTTTTTCAAAGGCAGCAAGAAGCTATTGTAAACCCTCTACCAAATTTCCTCTATTACATTGATCAGTTACCAATCAAAACATGTGATGTGATCTATTACCATAGGCTCTTCATGGTAGAGTTATAAAAACATGTCATGTTGTATATTGTCATAGGCTCTTGCACTCAAGCGTATATTTTAAGGTAGATGCAGCCACGTGAAGCATCTAAAGGTTAAGAATTTTTTATTTTTTAAATATAAAGATTTTTTATCCAGTAAATTATAACCATTTGATGCTCTACGTGGTAACATCCCTTTCAAAGTACAAAGATGAGTGCGCACGGCAAATTGCCGACGATGTCATCCCTCGAAAAAAATATCTTATCAATCCAAACCATCTACGTTTGAATTAATTAGAAATTAAGAAATACTTTAGTAATACAAGTTGGGACATGTAAGGACATAAACATCTCAATCACTTGTACGGCTGTACCCATGGGTTAGTAACTGCTTTCGTATTAACTTTATAAGTCAATCCTAATACTAATCTGTATTACCAATAGATTAGATTACAATTAGGTGATAGGTTCTGTCATCTCTCCATTAGAAAACTGAGAAGAGAAAGAAAAAGCATCTATTCATGCTGATGGTACTTTACAATAAGACAAACAAATATTTAAACCCTTCTACTTTGCGAGAAAGCAGCGTCTATTAATTTTGCATGCTGATATATTAATCCCACTAGGATGGCTGTGATCAAATTAGGGTTTTCATTGACAAGGTTTCCAATTTAATATTAACATACTGTCACATTAGCTTTTTTAAACCATTGATTACCACCAGTTGGAGATAGGGGACGGCAACATGGCGGGTTTTGGGCCTTTTGGTAAACCTTAACCCGTTCTTGGTGAAGCGGCAGGTTGGCCCAGTTGTACTATAAAATGCAAGAATATATATTTTTTTTTTTGGTAATGCTATAAAATGCAAGAATATGAATTTTTGAAAAAGGAATACATAACTTAATAATATATTTATTGATATAATATTTATTTTTATTTGTAATATATATAAAAAATAATATTTTAAAGGATTAATTTTGGGTTTAGGGTTATGCCATACCAAACCCTAACCATTAGGGGCAAGGCAGGTGGGTTACCAATTTATCCCGTCCCATTGCCAGACCTAGTTGCAGTCTAATACATAAGAAATGTGTGAGAGGACATCTATGTAGGTTAAGTATAACTTTTAAGGAAAAGAAGATTACATATGCTGGTTGGGTTGTGTTCTTTTCAAACATGTTAATTGGGTTGAATTTGGCTTTATTACTGCAACACAAAAACCATGAAACAAATTGATTTCAAGATTTTAATAATTGAATTTAGTGCAAGTTGTCTTGGTGGGTTTCATGTAAGACAAATCATGACTATAGCTTCTCTTCCCCCACAAAGTCCTTTTCAGGTATGACTCCCCAATTGGCCTCTCTGGATGGGGTTCAATAGCTGTAGTTGTGCTGTTGGCATCAATATTTACTGTCACAGATTCACAGGAACCTTGACAAGGGCTTGTTTCAGTATCATGACCTCATGGTAGATGGGACCCCAACTCACCAGCCAAAAAGCCAAAAATTTCAAACTTGCCTGATGTGTTTGCTTTCACTTACATCATAGCTGAATCAGTACGGTAGTCTTTCCTCTCTTTTATATTTCTTGGAGCAGCAAAACAGACAAATCTTGACATAGTAAACGTGTGAACAACTGATTGATTTTTCCATACTTAGAATCATTAAGTGCAAGTGATTCATTTTTACATAGGCTGCTAATTTGACACAACTCGACCCTGACCCCCTGGCTTGAAGTTTCAAACATGTCTAACATATAGGAGCCTGAGCTAAACTGGGTTGGACGTTGATGGACCAACCAAGCCCAAACGTAACCAAGGACAGACCATATAATTTTTCTGGGCCTCAAGCCTAGACGGGCATAGTTTTAAGTGACCGATCTTAAAATTTTTTGGACAAGAAAAAATTTTTCTACCTTGCTCACTTAGTTAAATAAAGAGAAAATTACTAATTTTCTTGATCTTCCAACGTTTGTTCTTAAGTTATGTGAATTACATGCCTAACCGTTGCTCCAAAAGCCCCAAGGTTTATGGAGATTTCGCTGGTTAAGCACTTAATATCTAGGACCGTAACATTCCACTAAGCTTCGGTAGCCGATGTCTACGGCGGCCAACTCTATCGACACTGATTCGATGGTAGCCTTTCTATTTTGGCGGCTCTACTCATTTATTAATATTCAGTGACTTAACACTATGCCCATACATAATATTAAGGCATTTTAATGGGAAAATTAACTTTTAGTGATACTTTCTCAAAATAACTAATATTCGGTCAGCAAAGTTTGAATTTTAATTTTTACTACACCTTTACCAAAATAATTAATTTTTAGTACCATTTCAGTGTTAATAGTAATTTCTTCTAAAAATGCCCTTATACAACTTACTTTTGGGACTTGTACAAACAATAAAATGACTTGTACCTTGAATGAGTGACTTCTACAAGCCATTTGGATGAGTGATGTAAGGGCATTCTTAGAATAGTTGATTTGTAACAGTAAAATGTTACCAAAAATTAATTATGTTGATAAATGTTCATTAATTTTTTTGATAAAGTATCACAAAAAATTAACTTTCCCCATTTTAATCCCCCCTATAAGCCGCCCCTTAGACGTGGTGTTTGGCTTCGATACCATTTGTTAAGCCCCCTTAGTGACTTAATATTAGTGGGACATGGCCATTTAAGAATGCAAGAAATTTTAGTAGGGTTTGCTGCTATTCCCTCTCTGGAAATTATATGCCCAAAGTATTCAATTTCATCACAACCAAAGCGACATTTGGATTTCCATGCATACAACTTATAAACCCTCAATAAGTCCAAAACAATACGTTTGTGATCAAGATGCTCCTCTCCTGATTTATTATACACTACGATATCGTCAAAACATACCAATAGGCGTAGATAAGGTCGAAATGCCACATTCATTAACCTTTGAAAAGTTGATGGAGTATTTGTTAATCTAGGACCGTAACATTATGCAAAGGGAATTTGGGATTTCGGATCAGAAATTATCTACAGCTATCTTAGACTAGTTTCTACTTTCTAGTTATGATATGGGTATCTTGTGTTTGCCGCTTTGTTATTTGATAGAATGCCTGATTGAGTCTCATCTTGGTGGGCTTCATCGTTTGACGTGTATTTGAAGAATGTAATGATAGACATGGCACATTAGTCATTGGTGGGATTCATTGTTCATGGAATTCAGTTATTGATAGTTGTGAAAATTATGAAAGGTTGGAAATTGCTCTTTGTTTGCTTGACCAAATAAGATGAGTTTCAGTTGTGCTTCTTTGAAAAAGTTCTTTGACTTCAAATTTTCATATTAAAATGATTACTAATTTCCATTTTTTCTTCTATAGATAGGTGATGTGATCAAATTTTTTTGGGTTCAGTTCCTTGTTAGTTTTCCATGTAAAATATAACTGATGTGATCAAATGCTTCCATTTAGAGCCGAAATCTGAAATCCTTTTTATATTACTTTTTCTCTTCAATAGGATCTATCAAATGGTAGTCTCAATTATAAGACCCATGTTCAAACTTAATTCAACTATGGAAATGCACGCACCATGTGTGTAGCAAATTTGAAAGAGAATTAAGGGCTTTTTGGGTATTGAAATGTTAGACAGATAGTAATTTATATACCTGGCATTAACAAATAGATGTAGAATTTAATTTGACAAAAAGTGGAGGGCATTTTAGGCAACCCCTAAATCGTATATGATTTCATTAGTTATGATGGTGACATCAGATATTTTTTTTTTTTTTTTTTTGGAAATTAAGTAAGTTTGTATTTCAAAGAGTATAAGATTATGTACATCTAGCCATATGGCTTACAAAAAAAACACCACATGCACTAGGCATGTCCACAACAGACTACCCAAAAGCAACAAAAGAGCCCAGGTGGTCACTATTTCTTAGAAGTCAAATAAATGAACAAACTTCAATGTTACCTCCATAGCAATACTTCTAACAGACTACCAAAAAAAGCAATACTTCTAACAATATCCTCTATAAGAGCTGCTTTATTTTGAAATATGCGTCGATTCCTCTCCACCCAAATGTGATAAACCATAGAAGTAAAGAAGCTCTTTTGATTTGAGATAAAACACTCTTACCTTTGAGGTTGGAAACTGCCCACTCCATTACATTGTCCCAAGGTTCTGGAGACCTCCCAATGCAGTTTTTTCTCATAATAATGTTAACTGAAAGAAGACGTAGGATAACAAAACTGTAAAATGGGGAATAAAGGGAGGGTATTTTCAGTACAAAGTGCCAACCAGAAAACCCCCTCTTCGTTTTATAATAGTAATAGACTTAGTTTAGGTTTGAGATATCTAAATAATTTTTTTGTTACTTTTTATCATTTTGGTCTTATCTCCCCACCACCCATAATTCCCTTCAACTATTAATCTGTTGAAGACCTAAGAAACAAAAAATGGTTACTTTTTGTTCATGGTATTCTATCCTTATGAAGGAAAAACTACTTAGCTTTCTGCTTTTATGGAATGTCTTTACATAGTTGGAATGGAATACATCCTGTGTGGTAATAAGAGTTCCATCAAATAAAATAAGATGCAAAACATAAGTTCCAAATACAGAAGAACAAAAGTCCATGGGAGAGAGACACAGATGGAACTTTGTAATGCTTTGTTTGCAGACAACCATTTTTGTCACTTACCAGTTGGCCGCTTCTGGCTCTGCAGTGAAGCAGTTTCCAACAATATCACGGGCTCTCCCAACACTTTGTTTTTGCTTTCTGTGTACTCATTGAATTGTACCATCTCATACCAGACCTATGAGAGGCTGTAATAATATTAAGTATACAGCATCCATATATTTTCTCATAAATTCAGTGCCAGCTTGGATGGATGTTTTTGGGTTTTGTCACCAATGACAAAACCCATGGATTTGTGCAATTTTTGTATGCTTGGAACAATCTCAAGTAATTAACAAAGAATAGAAAGAACAATTAGCATCTTAATCACTTGTCTTTAAAATTTGTGCATTTTTTTGCTTTATTTTGGAGGTTTAATCAGCAGATTAATCAAAACATCATCATGTTCCACTTCAGAAGGCAGACAAGTCTAAAGCAGTCTTGGAAGAAACTAGTTCTTTAATAAAGGAAACCCACATTGTTACACAGATAAGATTCAATTGATACAAGTAAATAGTAAGCGAAAATCGCTAAAAATGATCCTCTTCCCAAGCCCCATAGTTCAAGCTGCAACATCCAGTGCAAATGAACATTCAGAACAAACATTAATCCCAAGTAAAGAGGGTACAGCTTTTAAGAACATCAAATTCCTAGACATTTAACATTAGTGATGGTTGTTAGCAGTGGCACCCCATTCCCCCAAATTTAAAAGTTGACAACACCTTTTGTTAGCAGGGAATGAGGAAAATGGTCATGGATGTACATTAGGAACTGCTACAGCACTTACCCAGTTCTTGATTCACCGCCTTCATGATTGGCCGATCACCGGGAGATTCATGGGTGCAAGACAATGCAATTCTTGCCAACTTAATTGCCTCGGACTCAGAAAATTTCCCTTTAAGATTTGCATCAATGAAATCCTCAAATCTGCATGATTCAGCACCAAGTCGCATCGGATGAGTGATCGTCCGCTTCCCAGAGATAATCTGGAAAACAATCACCCCAAAAGCATATACATCACTTTTCTCCGTAAACCGACCAGTGGTGGTGTATTCTGGGGCTAAATACCCCATAGCTGCACTGGTTTTAAGTGTTGAGAAGACAATATCATCAACAAGGAGCTTCTGCAGGCCTGAGTCAGAGATTAGAGGGTTGAAACTTTTATCAATGAGCACCTTCTCGGCCGATATATTTTGGTGAACCAGAGCAGGCTTGTTTGTTCTGTTTCCATGTAGATACCCAATTCCTGTGGACAAAGAACATTATGTATCCATGTAAGCAAACTCCAAAAATTCTTATATTTCAAGACTTTCTTTGACAGATCCATCCTCAGCAGATAATTGAGTGAAAAACAATCTAAAGATTTATGAATAGAGATGTAATTAATACTGAAATTCTCATGACAATAGATGTGTGTCCTTGGTACCATGTGACCACGTACACTATATAAAGAAATGGTTCCATGCAATTCTCGTCATTAATAGAAAAGAAAAATGCTACAGGCAAGGCAATGAAGAATCCAATAAAATCAAAACGCAGCAACTTGATGATAAGAAGAAACATTAAGACTTAAACTAACCTTTGGCAATGCCATTGATAATAGAAACTCTAGTCGACCATTCAAGGATCCGACCATCTCCCTCCTCCAGATCAAAATAACAAGACAGGTTCCCATTAGGGACAAAATCATAGATAAGAAAACATTCACCCCTGCCTCTTGAACAGCAGAAACCTCTCAGTCCCACAAGATTTTCATGCCTCAATGAGGTCAATATGTGCAAACCCTTCAAAAACTCGGCTTCTTCAGATTTGCAACTAGTCTTGTTAATGCTTTTAATAGCAACAATAGACCCATCCCTCAGGATCCCCTTATATGTAGCTGAGAAGTTGCTCTTCCCCAACAAATTCACATCTGAGAAGTATTGAGTCGCAGACTCCACCTCCTCCAAATTGAACATAAATCTCAGCAGAAGCTCCTGTGAGAATCCATTGCCACTCCGACCATCAGCCAATGTATCCCAGCCAGTAGAGTATTCAAGGCTGATGAGAGGAGAGACATTCTTCCTGTATACATCCTTGGCCTGATCAGTACTAAGTCGACCATCAGATATATCAAATGAATTCCCAATCTTCTGCTTCTGACGACGATACCATGAGAATGTCAGAAGTCCAGTAGCTGTAACTCCAACAGTAATTGCAATAACACCAACAACAACAGCAATTGGATGGGTTCTTGATGAACTTGAGCAGCGGGTCTGGTTGCAATGTGTCTGGAGATTTGCTGACTCAGGGATATCTTTTGTAGCTATTCCACTTGTGCCTGATGCAAAAGGCTCAATACTCTTGGGATTCAGACTATTAGAAGTAGGGCAAACTCCTAATGATGAAAACCCAACTCCACATAAGCCTGTGTTGTTTTCATACTGAAACCCTACATTCAATCTCTTCAGAGCTGTATTTCATCCAGAATATTGATATTAGGCAGGTGCCGCAGGTCTATACATGCTTTAAACACGACATAAGGATATGAAAAGAATGGAAATTCAAATGAGAGAGGAATAAATCATATTACCAGGAGGAACATTCCCAGAGAGAGTATTGTTTCGGATGTCAAGAACCTCAAGCCGAGGAACATTGGCTAATTTTACAGGAATTGACCCAAAGAGGTGATTGAAGCTCAAATCTAGTCTTGTTAGCATCACCAGATCCCCTAAACTAGCAGGAATGGCTCCATTTAACTGATTATGCTGCAATACAACAACACTAAGCTTCTTTAAAGAACCTAACTGCGTAGGAATGCTCCCGTTCAACTGGTTACAACAAAGCTGCAAAACTACAAAACAATGGAAAATCAAGTTACAGAAACAGAAGACCAAAAACCCAAGATAGTTCAAAAAAATGCCTTCTAAATTAATTCTGATAACCTTTATGACAACAATTAATATCAGAAAATAAAGAAAATTTAGACAAGCTAAGTTGAACGGGCAAAAGACATTAGGCAGGGTCGAAACTTCTCTTTCTTTCAGTTCTACAACCAACCATGGAAACCGCACACACGACCACAGAAAAAGAAAACCATTCGTGGGGGAAAAAAAATAAAAAACCCAGAAATCCGTAACCCTGAAGCTCTCTTTCCATTACATTCAGCCATGCAGTAGATCCTGTAGACAACACATTTGCGCTGCGCAAAGGAAAAAACTCAGATAAATCCCAAAAGGAGGGATGGAAACCCTTGGAACCACAAATTTGCGTCACAAAGATGAAGCTTTTTCACCCTCTCATCCAATGCTTCCCTAAGGAAGGAAAACCATTTTATGCTAATTTCAGAGAATAAGAATCCCTAAAATATAACATACCAAAAAGTTTCCTCTTCACAACATATACATTCAGCTCTTAAAGAAGCTTCCAAAAAATTCATTTGCTCAAAAACAAAGAGAATAACTTGACCTACAGAAGGAGAGGTAAAAGTCTTTCAAAATCTCATTTTTTGTCATGAAGATTGAAGCTTTTTCACTACGCTCAACTCCATACCTGACCTCAAGACTACATAACCTTCCAAATAAAATGAATCAAACGAGGGGGGAAAAAAGGAAAAACATAACGAAGATCCAA
Source organism: Buxus sempervirens (assembly GCA_947561395.2). Lineage (NCBI taxonomy): Eukaryota > Viridiplantae > Streptophyta > Magnoliopsida > Buxales > Buxaceae > Buxus > Buxus sempervirens. The sequence continues at coordinate 8,516,543 of OX387193.1, forward strand.
TTTTTTTCTTCAGAAACTTGCTACTAACCTTGAAGACTTGCCATGCTACCGATTTCAGGAGGAATAATCCCAGAAAGATTATTGACATCGAGATAGAGATCAGAGAGCTCAGTCAGATTCGAAATTTCTCTGGGTATTTCCCCAGATAAGGAATTATAATGCAAGTAAAGCCCCGACAAGCATTTAAGCCCAGCCACAGCCGGAGGAACCTTGCCGGAAAGCCCCTTGCCCACCAACGAAATGTTGGCCACTTTACCATGTTCGTTACAAGCAACACCCACAAAAGTCCCCATACACGGGCTACCGTCGCTGGTCCAAGACGAAAGGACCTTGTTTGCAGGGTCAAGAGCAGCTTTCATCTCCATCAGAACTTTCAGCTCGGCATTCCCACGAACAGATTGCAGACCAGTACATGCAATGAAACTAAAAACAATGAAGAGCTCAACAAAGAAACCCATTTTCGTTTTTCACTCAGATGTCCACTTTCTCTGGTTCTGCTGGTTATTAATCCTCCTCCTCCTCCTCTCTCTCTATAGTTGTTTTTTCTGGGAATCCAAAGATCGAAGAGTTCGAATCTCGGCAACGAGGTCTGCAAGACAGCAAAAGTAACCCATCAACCTCTCTCTCTCTCTCTCTCTCTCTGTGACCGAGAACAAGAGAAGGCTGTGAGTTACAGATAGGTCCGTAGTTTTCGAAGTGATACAAAATCCCTACAAAATTACGTAGAAAAGAAAAAGGTGAACTTTTTTTGTTGTTTTCAACACAAAGGACGGCTTTAATGTCCTTAGGTGGCAGCTGAGTGGGACCCATTTGACGGATCAGGTTAAAAGACGTACCAGAATCATTGTCGTATTGATCAAAACGTTCGGGACCGCTTGATAGACGCTCACATGTATATGCGAGTGGTGTTGCCTTAGAGTTTACTCAGACGCCGTAGATGGACGGACACCGCTCGGAAAGAAAAAAGATTTTTTTTTCTTTTTGAGTAAGTGCTCGCAAGTCACAAAGATGAACTTTGAACTTTGTCTTTGACTCTTCTGCATTGTTAAGTTAGGGTTTGTTATGACATAAATTGAGATGGGGGCGGGTTAGGGTCTTCTTGAACCCGCTCTGACCTTGCACCTAAACTTACCTTAATACGTTATTATTTATATGGAATGACATCGTCAGTAACGTGGAGCATTTCACGATCAGTGTTTTTTTTCAAATAAGGCTCAAATGGCATAATTGTTTTTTTTTCAAGTGGAATCCACTTGAGAAAAAACAATGATCGTGAGATGCTCACGGTCATAAGAGCCTGCAATTGCTTGTCGGGAGCTTATTTGGTATGATGTAATTGCTTATCAGGGGAATGTTAGGGTTTGTCAAAGCCTGACCCGTTGCCATTCTTAATTGAACGTATACAATTACAAATTATGTTCCCACTCGAGGTGCAAAGGGTAACTGGGATTGGAGGATGTTGTTTTCTCAGCTTTTTGTATTGATAGAGGATGGGATGAGGTTTGAATGTTAAAATTTACAAATAACATTGGTTTAACGATACTTCTCATATTTTCTCGCAATCCAAATGCAGTAAAGCCGTCTCTCAGCATGACGAGATAGAAAAATCCTGATAATGCTGCTGGACATTGAAGACGTATTGTTGAAGATGATAACCATTATTTAGAAAGAGTACCGTCGGTAAGTTGCGAGCATTGCATTTCTCACCATGCAAAATCCGACCTCTAAGTACAAGAGAGAAAAAAAAAAAAAAAAAAAAAAAAAGCCTATTATTTTTCAATTTTTACTAAACAAACGGCACCTTAAGGGGTCTACTTTTCAAAAATACACTGTGTCCGACTAACAAGCGAAATTGGATTTCAAATTCTTGAGTGTGATTACTTTTCTTATCGTCTGTCTGCAAAGGCAGAAAGGCTGTGGAATTCTGGCTCCGAACACTAAAAAAGGGTCGGTCCGTTCTGAACCGGCCACTCCTCTCAAAGCGGTACGTTTACCCTCGTGGTTCCTAAATTTTACGAGGATTACCCCTACTTTTCCCGTTTTCCAAGAGGCTCTTGCATTGGAATCATTTTCCAATAGAAAAACTAGCGTGTTCAGTTGCGCCCACTGACATTTTCTTCGGGACGATAGTCAATGCGTGCTTAACCCTCAACTTCCTAAATATTACGAGAATACCCCTACCTTTTCCCACTTTCTCAGATACGAGTTGAGTCGGGTGACATTTCCGTGGACTACCGTCCGTTTTGTTGATAAACGATGACGATGAGGCCACGTTTGTATATCGAGAAACCCTTTTTTTCCCCCTCTATGCTCATGAGAAATAGGCAAAATTAGGTGGCATTCCTACTTTATAAAATAAATTAAAATTAAGTGAACATTTTAAAATACTTAAAAATCAGAGATGCTTTAATGGAAAAGAGGAATTTGATAAGTAAATTTGAAGGATAAAGGGGTATTTTATATCACGTAGCAAAAGAATTAAATAAGTAAATGCAATTAAATAGGAGATAAAAAAAAATTTATAAGTAAAAATTAGAGATACTTTTATGGAACAAGGGGAATTTTATAGCACGTAGCAAAAAAAATTAAATAACTAAATGCAATTGAATAGGAGATAAAAAAATTTTGAAGGAAATTTTGGGAAATAGAAATAGTTATATGTAAGGACATAAAAGTAATTGACATTTTAGATAATATAAGGTAGTTATATAAAGTGTGAATTAATTAAGAAGAGATGAAAGTGAATACAATAAACTCAAAATTCAAGTATCAAATGTAACAGACGGTTATAAATGTAAGTTAGTCAAGGGGAGACAAAAGTCAATATAATAAAATGTGACGGATATTTTAAGTATCAAAAGGTGGATTGATTTTATATAATAGTATAGATTTAAAATCAAAAGATCATTTTTTACCATTTTTGCTTGGACTAAATTGCCCCTCCACCATAAGACTAGCATACATCATGAATCGACAAGGTATCACTTATTTTTAAATATTTTTAAAAGTATAACAAATTTATTAATTAAGAAGCTTTGTTTTTAAAATATGTCAATAAAGTACCACTAAAACCTGATTTTGCCATAGAAATTCATTTCTTTTAAAGAAATTTCATGGATAAGTGCAAGTGGTAAGAAACGTTATCTAGAAAATTGAGAGGGAGGGGGGCGCATTGAATGCGTTTTGACATTGTTAAGTAGTTCCGTTGTTTGGTGGAACAGAAAACTTGGGAAACAAAAAAAAAGGAGAGAAAGTCAAGACTCGAAGAAACGGGGAATCCAACTTCTTTCCTTTTCTTACTCATGTTTATATATTTTTCTAAAGTTTGGTGCGCAGCGCGACTCTACCACATGGGAGCCCTTGTCATTTTGTGCAGCAGTGAGAGTCTCCTTAAGAATGATGGTATAATATCATATTATAGGATTTAATTTATTTATTTTAAGCAAAAAGGAAGGGCGATGCCATAATGGCTTCTTCCCGGTAAAATGGGATGACATCATCTACTATGTTTATTTGAATTGGCACTTGCTTTGATCGTGAGATGCATAAAAAAAACATTAACCGTGAGATGCTCAACATGGTAGCATCTCATGATCAAAGCAGGGGGCAATTCTAGTAAACCTAGTAGAAGATTTCAACCCATTTTTAGGTTTTGAACAAGATTTAAAATCAAGTGGTACCAAGTACCAACCAATACGAACTAGTACTGATTAGGGCTGCAACTTTGGCCGGTTAAAACCAAAACTAAACCGGTCCAACCCGACTTTGGGACCGGTTTGGTTTGGGTTATATAGTCTTTGGTTAGGTTTTGGTTCTAAAAATAGAGAATCAAATTTGTTTGGTTCGGTTTTGGGCTGAAAATTCAGGTTAACCGAACCAAACCGAATTTCCTAAGTGTAAAACCGAACCGAACCAAACCGAAATATAATAATATATATAAAATATTCAATAAATAAAGTTGTAATAATATAATATAACTTATAAATTATAAGTTATAAAATATTGAATAAGATTATTATTTTATAGATCTTTGTAGTTAATTATTAAATTGATTCATGAGCTCAAAAGTGCGCTCCAAAACAATTGACATATGATTTGGGATTCTAAGCTCTTAGCTCCATCTTATGTATGCATGTGAACTACTTAAGGGATTGGACCGCATGTAAGTGATGATCCTTTAAATTTGTTGTATGTATTCTTAAAATTATTTTTTTTGGCAAAAATGAGAATCTCTCTCTCTTGATAACAGGTTTTAAGTATGGGAAAATGACCCAAACCGAACTGAACCAAATTTTGCAATTCGGTTCGGTTCGGTTCGGTTAAATTTGGTTCGGTTCGGTTTTGGGTGGACCATCAGTAACTTTGGTTTGGTCTTGGGTTGGTCCTGAGACCAACCCGAACCAAACCACACCGAGTTGCAACCCTAGTACTGATCATTGTTTACTATAAATAACCTTATTTACCTATATTTTTTGAGCTATTATAGGCCGGTATTGAGTTGTATTAGCTAGGGCTAGCAATGGGTCGGATATATATCCAAATTCGATCTGAATCCAATCCAAAATTGGCGAATCCGATTCGAAATCTAAGATCCATGGTTCGAATACGGATCTGAAATCTAAGATCCGAAAAAATTCGGATTCAAATACGAATATACATATATCCGATCCGAATAAGATCTGACCGAAATCATATATATCCTATACATAAACCCAGAGCAGACATTGGTTAGAATGTAGACCATTTATAAACTACGGTTGAACCATCATAACTAAAACCAAAAACCTTTAGAAAACGATTTGCCCTAAATCTAAACTTTTTATCCTCTTTGTCACTGCCACCCTCTGGCGACTGGTATCTACAAACCCACTTAAAGAACCAATTCCAAAACCCCCTATTTTGAAACCTTTTTTGCTCTGAAATTCCATTGTCCAAAACAGACCGGTTGTTCTAAGTTCCGAGGTACGATTTTTTTTGTCAGTCGCTCAATATCCACTATTGCGTGTTACTTCAAATTTGAAGTTCAAACCCATTTCTCATTTAAATCCCTCTCTGAGTAGGGCTAGCAATGAGTGGGATATATATCCGAATTCGATCTGAATCCAATCTGAAACCGAAATTGGCGAATTCAAATATAGGATTTAGATCCGTGGTTCAAATACGGATCCAAAATCTAAGATCCAATAAAATTCGAATTCAAATACGAATATACATATATCCAATCCGTATTCAACCGATTACCACCCCTAGTATCAACCATTACTAAAAACACCATGGTTTCGAAAACTTCCTTTTTAAAATGTGGTGAAAAATTAGTTATATTTATGAATTTTTAAAGTGCATGCTTCATTTTTTTCATCATACATTTATTCTTGAAGCTACTTAATTAATATTGTAAAAAAAATTTAAAATTAATAACGAGATTTGTTTCCAAAACAAGAATGGAAGATGATGAGGCTTAAAATTTATTTATTTTTTATCAATATTAAACCAATGTTATATATGGGGAAGCAACTTCTTATAGCCAATCCAATGGTTTGGACTTTGGATTGATTAGTTAGAGGTAAAACTATTGAATAATGGCCGATAGGAAGATTCAGATTGATTAGTTAGAGATAAGACGAACAAACAGCCTCAATACTCATCCTAAGGGGTATTGACTGTTGAGTCATTGCCTCTTTAACTAAAGAAGATTAAGTTAGCATTAACTAGGGTTAGTGAAAGGATTAGTTTAGGGGATAAACATTTTTTCTAAAAATGCTCTTCTTTCAGTTCTTTGAAATATGATGCTGAGAGGGGAAAAAGGGTGAGAGTGGTCCACAAGGTAGAAAGATGGCAGAATGGGATTTGAGGAGGATCCCCATCAGCTGAAAAATTCAAATGTGAAAGGTATTTCCATGGTGGGCAGGACCTTAAAGAGTGATGAGAAGTTGGGGTCCTTACCTGCCTTTGAAAAAACATGTCATTGCCAATCATAATTGAATTTTTGAATTGATTGGACAGAAATCATACCTCCTTCTCCCATTGTTTATTCAAAATCGTCCCATGACAATGATGGGTATCTGTCTAGTTTTTTGTTGATAAAAAACAATTGCCATCACACACCAATCACCCTAGGAAAGGTCTCAATCTCTCTTTACTCTTTTTAAGTGCCCTTATGTTTTGTCATCGTGGTTTGTATCTCTCTCTCTCTCTCCGTCTCTCTCTCTCATGCTTACAGTTACACACCAAATGCAAGTCTAGAGATTCCTATCTATATACCAGGCCATTTGAATGACAAGTACTAACAGATTAGAATATTTGGGGTTTTGCACTAACTACCAAGTAATGTCAAGGTAAACCAATCTCTAAGCACTTTTTATAAGACAACAAAGGCTTCCCTTGCATGTATTCTCTACATGAAAAGAACAAATCATCACAGCTTTTTATGAGCTTTCCTACAGCAACTTTTTAGGCTTGAACCAATAGAAACTTGCTCTTGTAATCCCATGCCCACCCCATTTAGAAGCAGGGTTCCACGACTTCCTTTCTCTTTATCTATTATTTGTTATTGTTACGGTCCTAAATGTTAAGTGCTTAACTAACAAAGTCTTCTTAAACCTTGGGGCTTTTGGAGCAACGATTAGGCACATAACAAATGGTATCAAAGCCAACCACCACGTCTCGAGTTTAAGTCGTGGAGGGGGCGACCTATAAGTTGGATTAAAATACCTTGGTATTATGTATGGGTATAGTGCTAAGTCATCAAATACTGATAGATGAATGAAACTTCCAAGAGAGAAAGGGCTACCTCCGGGTTAGTGTTGATAGAGTGAGCCACTGTGGACGTTGGCTGTAACAGTGTGGTAGAATGTTACGGTCCTAAATATTAAGTGCTTAACCAATGAAGTCTCCATAAGCCTTGAGGCTTTTGGAAAAACGATTAGGCATGTAACAGTTATGTAAATCAATAGTGTGGTACCCACCATGTATATATCTCATTATAAAGTTGAAAATCAGGCTTCCATCCACAATCTCTCACTTTGACAAGAGAGACACCATACTCATGAGGTGGTAGAAAGATTTATTCTTTTTCTACCATTTCGTTGACACTTTCTCAATTCCTTTGAAAAGGGGCAAGGCATCTCTACTTTAGTACTTGTCCTTATGCTTTTGCAGAACATATACATATATGAAGAATACAAAGCTGTTCTGTCATATGAATATATAATCAGGTAAATTGTCCTTGAGCCTATGGAATTATTCAAATAGGGAAAGTGCTTTATACTTAAGTTCATGGCTCATCTGGATTGATGGTGGTTACTGAGATAAATCAAAATTTTCTCTTTGAGAGCATGATTATGCCCTTTGGAGGGTCACATCCCAGAAACACAGAGTGAAGAAAGGCGTCATTTATTATCCCTTACTTCTGCAAAAAGTTTACAAAGCCGCTGATTAGATGGCAGTACACAGTGAAACCCACCAACAAAAAACTTCCTAGCTTTTCATAAACATAATGCCCTGAACAGGCACTTCAATGGGCCAATTCACTTGGTAAAAGGGGAATACCCTTCGAATCAAAACAACCCCACTACCATATAGTGGAGTTTTCAGCCACTTTAAATGGGCATGATATGGGAACTTCCAACAAGAAGATATGGTAACCCTTAAAGTTGAATCAAGTGCCCTTAGCTTTTGACAGTTCCTGAACCTACCACATGGTTGTGAAAGTGTTAAAAAGCCATTCATAAAACACATTCCCTTGGATCCTGGTGAACTTTTTTCCATTTTCAGCTGTACATTAATGGTGTGTTACCACCCCAAAATGGAATTGAAGGAGAAGAGCATTTAGCCTCTCACTGTTATTTGTTCAGTTTTTAACAGGACAGGGACATATTTCTGTAGTTAGATGTTTCAACATTTTATTAGTATTGCACATGAAGCCACTCTGGCTTCTGCCCTTACAGATGGAGGAGGTCTGTTTGGGCTAAGACCAGTCTGCTTTACTGGCCTCACAGAAACTTAGATTCAGCCCAAACCATTTTGTTCCCCGTTAAAACTGTCACAAGTTGGGCAAAACCATTTTTGTAAGTATTTTAGACAAGTTGGACATTAAGAGTGGGTGCACAGGCCTAACCCATGCAGAAGCTGGTTCAATCAATTTGCTGGGTCAGGTATCGTAGTCATGAGTCACCCTAACCATTAAGGACAAATTAGAATGCGTTAAATGGGAGCCCTTCCTCGTGTTTAACTTCTTTAATAAAATATTTTTAAAAAAATTTCTTCAATAGAAAAACATTCAATTTCAAATTTTTTTTAAAAAAGGATGAATTACATAAACCTATCATAAGGTTTTATAAGAAATTTAGAAATATAAATAAATCTCTCAAATTTTTGGTACAACACCATCATTCTTATATATACATTTCTCTTACATAAACTAGTGGGTGGTACGTGGATATTGCACGTAGGTATATACTAATTGTTTTACTTGTGCTAAGCACAGGAATATATATATTTAAATATGTTATTTTTAAATAATTTAAAATAACCGTTACAATGAGTAAATATAATAGTTGGACATTTTATTACCATGTATAAGCACACCAGTAATTTATTTATAGTCCAAGATTTTATATGGCAACAATTCCTTATGTCATTTAATCTTTTATCAGCAGTATTCAATATTTTGCTAGCCGTTTTTTGGCTGCCAGTCCTTTTTTTAGTGAAAATTACACAATTTTACTGTATAATAAATTTTACTCCTTTTTTTAGTGTTGTTTTACTGTTAAAATAAATATTTAAAGTGGCGCCCAAAAAGGGCCACTATAAATAATATGTCTCACTACTATTGTTAAATAATAGTAAAATAAATATTTAAATTAAGATATATCTAAAAATTAACTATTCTTTTTTGTTTTCACCGACAATTGCAAATTTTTTTGAAAATAGAGAATTATATCTTTGATTGTTTGATTATTAATTTAGTTAAAGATAATTATGGGTTTCTAGGACTCTGAAAATATAAGGATTAATAATATAACTTTAATTTAGTTTAAGATAACATTGGAGAAAATGTATTTTTTAATTTAAAATTTTTGACAATGTACATAAATTGTTGGATGAAATATTGATTTGGCTTATAATTCACAATGAGTATTAGAGCTGTAAGTAGGGCGGGCTGGGCTGGGTTTCAATGAGTTCGGGTTCAACCCTAACAAAAATTGATGAACCCAAACTCTCCTCGACCCGCCCTAACCCAAACTCTTTGAGCCCAAACCCAACCCTAAAATTATTTCTTAAGTTCGGGTTGGGTTCGGGCCAACCCAAACTTTTTTTTCTACTTGATACAATGATACATTCACATATATAAGATTACAATATTTCAATATATATAATAAATTTTATTGGCATACATTGATTTGTTTGTGTTTTAGGTTAAAAAATGATGTCTATAAGTCCACCAAACTTTTGATGTGTGTAAAGAGCCTTAGAACAAAATATTCACTAAGATATTTATGAGTTTCACATGTCTTCCAATCTGATGCAACCATCCATCATAACGCATGGAATTACCAGCAATACAACAAATAGAGTAGCAGAATTAATCTTAACAAGGCATCCTCTACTCTCAAAGAAACAATAGATAGAAAATGATTACTTGATTAACAAGGCATCCCTACATTTCCCACTCAATCACTGTTTCACAAAAATTGCAATGTTGCATACAGGACCTACCCCATTTGAAATTCCAGAATTAGTTTCATTGCATTTTCACATTGTTTAAGTATTCAAACCTTAATCTAAAAATAATACCTTTTACAAAATCAATCAACTTTTGTAATTTTAAATAGACTAATATTCATGTTTCCTATATCTTCCAATTACTTTAGAATCTATGTTTTTTTTTTTTTTGCTGAGTTAGAATCTACGTTTCAAATATTAGAACCACGAAATTACGTAAGAAACACATAACTCATTTGCATATGACCAAACAAGAACTATAAATCAAGATTTTAGGGGATATATATTGATGTTAAAAATAACATAAAATAAAATACTACTAAAGTAACAAGATTTTCTGTTTTGCTACCTTATTGGAAGTCAAATTTTAATGAAATTTTGCATCCAGCAGTAAAAGACTGGGATTGAAATATTTGAACTAACTTTGTAGTCAAAGAGGGGTAAATAGTTTTAGATTATATGGTGCATAGCCGAGAAAGAGAAACAAACCCTCCAAAGCACACATTAATGGATCTCATCCAGATTGAGTACTAGAAAATAAAGGGATTAAACAGTACCTGAAAGTAGTGAACAAATGGGGAAAGATGAGATGCTTGATTTAAAGAAAGATGCCCGATTTGACAAAAATAGCAATCACAAATCCCTTGTGACTTGTGAGCAATCGCAAATCCCTTGCTGCCGGAACTGTATCCCACTATATTGATGGAGACGCCGACAACAACTGTATTGCTAGCTCCTGCCGATCGAGCTCCTTTGTTGGGGGTTTCTCTAGCTAGGTTGTCTTTGAGATGTAAGGTATTGATAATAGAAGAGAGGGACAGTGAGTCAGTGAGAGGGACGAGCAATTCCAACTTCCATGGTAGAGATATGGGAGAAGACAAGAAACTTTTAGGTTTGCAGGAGACAATCATATGGAGGTTTGCAGGAGGGGGTTTTAGTGGTATATAAATTTCGGGTTATTCGGGTTTTTTCGAGCTTTACCTTGTGAACCCAAGCCCAGCCCGAACTCAACTTCAGGCTCAAGATTAAGCCCGGCCCAAACCCAAACCCAAACTTATTTCTTAAATCGGGCTATTATTCGGGCTGGGTTGGGCGAGCTTCGGGCGGTCTGGGCCAAACTTACAGCTCTAATGAGTATTCATATATTTAATTTAATAATAGGTTACAACTTTGTTGCAAGACTATAAGGGTATTTTTGTAAGAAATAAGTTTTAACAATAAAATAACACTCAAACTCAATTGTTTTAAAAAGTGTAACTAATTTACAATTACCAAGAAGTAGGTGACTGAATTCAATTTATTTTTAAAATATATCACCAAAAACTAGTTTACTCAAACCCTTATCCATGTTGCAATATTTTCTTTTGCCTTAAAGTTTTTTTTTTAGCTTACTTTCATATTTGGAATTAAAAAAAATTTCATTGTTAATCATGCGATCTTTTGTTCCGTTCTTAAGTTTTATTTTATTGTGTTTTGAATATTAGCATTATTTTGAAAGAGTGAGAAGTATATTTTTTATTATTTTCATTATTAATTTAGTTAAAAGATAATTATGGGTTTCTAGGACTCTGGAAAGATAAGGATTAATTATATAATTTTAATTTAGTTAAAGATAATGTTGGAGAAAGATATCACATTCACGTGGAGGTAAGATGTATGTATTTTGAGAAATTATTTATTTTAAATAAATTATTTTAAGGTGGGACCCAAAAGGATCATTAGAGAAAGAAGGAGATGTCCACATGAAGGAGAGAGAAGGTGGTGTTTCTATATTCTGCTTTAGTATATATATGATGAGTTGTATTATTTGATTCTTAAGTCACATCTAATACCTAAAGATGGCAACTGGGTGGCTTCGGTCGATGCAACCCCTCATGAGTTAAGCTAGTACCAAACCCTAACCCACCACCCCTATCGAGTTGGTAATAGCCAGTGGCAGAACCACATTGTGGTTAACTTTTTTTTTTAAATAAAAAAATGTATGTTCCCCCCCCCCCCCCCCCCCCCCCCCCCCCCCATTGAAAATTTTTATATTCATGAGAATCCCTTCTAAAATTTCTAGTTTCACCGCCCCCCACTCATTGAAATTTTTATATTTCATGAAAACCCCCTCTAAAATTTCTGGTTTGCCCACCCCCAACTCATTAAAATTTCTATATTTCATAGGAAGTGTTAAATTGAAAAATTTTTTTGCCCCGCCAGATTTGGAGTCCTGATTCCGCCATTGGTAATAGCGTGGGTTGTTATTGACCCAGTTGTATTATAAGTGTACAAAAAGTATTTTTAAATATAATATATCAATTTATAAAATATTTGCTTATAAAATATATTTTTTTATATATGATATATATTAAACTAATAGTTTAAATATATAAAAATGATATTTTGATACATTAATGTGGGGTCGGGACCCCAACCCGAATTTTGCAATGCCAAACCCTTTTAACATGCCACATTGCAATCCCTAGTCCGTACTAATAAGTGATAACTAACTAAGTAACTAAAAGATAGGAATCAATGATTCAATATGAACAAAAGGGTGTATGGCTTTCTGGCCAAAAATTCAGTTGAGAATGAGAACTGCGAGGTGCTACAACCATACAAGGACAAAAAAAATCAAATTTCGTTAAACTCAAGGAAGATTGTGTACGAAACTTCATGGGCTCCACGAAGGAGGCCCATCCCAAACCCTAAAATTCAAATTTTCGGAACAGAGCCCGGCCAATATAATCTCTTCCCACCATTTCCATTCTTCACTGGGCGTGCGAGCGAGGGAGTCTGATCAACTGCAGCGTGGAGCGAGGATGGGGAAGGATCTCAGCGAAGATCAAGTAGCCTCAATGAAGGAAGCATTTACTCTTTTCGACACCGACGGAGATGGTCGGATTGCAGCATCGGAACTGGGGATTCTGATGCGATCTCTAGGAGGAAACCCCACTCAGGCGCAACTCAAGCAGATCGTAGCACAGGAGAACCTCACCTCCCCGTTCGACTTCCCTCGCTTCCTCGACCTCATGAGCAAGCACTTGAAACCCGAGCCCTTCGATCGCCAGCTTCGAGACGCTTTCAAGGTCCTAGACAAGGACTCCACCGGCTACGTCTCCGTTTCCGATCTCCGTCATATCCTTACGAGTATTGGCGAGAAGCTGGATCCCGCTGAATTCGACGAGTGGATCCGTGAGGTCGATGTTGGACCTGACGGTAGGATCCGCTACGACGATTTCATCACCCGGATGGTCGCGAAATGATTGCCCTAATTGTTTCTGACAAATTCTCGGTACGGTTAAGCCCCCCTTCTTTTCTTTGGATTTTCTTTTTATGTTGTTTGGGAAATTGGGTCTGCTTGGGTATGTAATTGTGACGGTGTTTGCAGATTTATTTTTGGATCTGTTTTTGTGTGTTTAGTTGTGCATTATTCATCGGAACTGTTGCATTTTGGAAGACGGGTTGGGAGTTTTTGGGCATTCTGTTGTTCCGCAAAGCTAGGCTCTGTTTGTGTGCATAATTCAACGATACTAATGCGTCGTGTTTAATATAATTCACGCTTTGTTTATTTTTTTCAGAACTCTTTCTGACCCCTTCGAAGGAGTGGGAATCTTATTGAAAAGTTTCGATAATGTTGTGAATGTGTATGGGATGTTTTTTGGATCTTAGCTTGTAAATTTGTGAATTCGAAGAGTTTGCCTTCAAAGAAATGTTAGGAGAGGATTGCAAATAACAGTCTAAGAACTAAGTTGATGGAAATAGTTATAGATGTTTATAACATTTGAATGTTACCAGTGGTGGAACCAGGACTCCAAATCTGGGGGGGCAAAAAAAATTTTCAATTAACACTTCTCATGAAATATAAAAATTTTAATGAGTTGGGGGTGGGCAAACCAGAAATTTTAGAGGGGGTTCTCATGAAATATAGAAATTTCAATGAGTTGGGGGGGCAAACCAGAAATTTTAGAAAGGATTCTTATGAAATATAAAAATTTTCAATGGGTTGTGTGGGGCAAACCAGAAATTTTAGGGGGGCAAAACTTAAATTTTAATTAAAAAATATATAAAACATATACAATTGCCCCCCCTAACCTTAACGTGGTTCCGCCACTGAATGTTACCATGTACATTCATTATTTCTCAGATTGCAGGTTTCACATCTACTGATTAGTTCATATCAGCAAACTATGGTCATCACTAGCTTGTGCATGCAAGATTGTCGTGGTAGTTTTATTATGCCTCTGCATCATGTCTCGTGTATCCATTTATCTGCACTTCATTATCCAGTTAAATGTGTTGACGTTTATGGGGCAAGTCTGAGTAAGCCAGGAAATGTTGATGCATCCATTTGGTTGTGCCAATTTGGGGCAAGGCCTTATCCCAATACAGTAATTAATGAAGTCCTATTCCAAACAAGTCTTACTAATTTGGCTAGGAGTAGAGTTGAGTCCTCATAAAAGTCATTCCAATTGTAACTTTTAAAGATGAATAAAGGATCTCTCCCCCTGTAAAACTGAACTCCCTCCCCCCACCCCCTTCCTCGTGCAAGCATTTCTTTCTATAGTAGCAAGCATGTTGTTCAGTTTTTATCAAAGAAACCAAGAGTTGATTTAAATGTGGGAATCATGGCATTATTCTAGAAACAGTGTCTACTAGTAATGATCATACTCTGAGGTATCAGGCAGTATTTGTTTGTAAAATAGGTTCCACTGTGACATGTACAAGGGGAGGCACATGCATACTGCACGTAATTATCCTTAATATAGCACATAAGTAAGGGTTTAAATTCGAATGTGAAAGGGTAATGGGGTGGTTACAGTTTGGGATTGTTTTAGTTGGGGAGGGCAATAGTTAGAAAAAAAAAAAGGGAAGCTAGAATCTTGAGGGAATATTCCCCGTCTTCCCTTTATTAATAGTATAGATATGAGGTACATGGTTAATATTTTTTCAACAAAATGTATCTCCATATCTTCTATATTGGCATTAGAAAAACAATTACTCAATATTCGTTAACTTGAAAATTGAAGGACTCCACCCTCTGTTAGGATAACAATGGAATGATAGAGTATGTCTGGGTTGGATGGCAAAAACTTTCTCTACTCTGCTTCTTCATTTTTTCTTTTTCCTCATACTTACCTTATATGGGTTGGGGTTGAATTATGGAGGATCCTTCTCAAGTGGCCTGATACATGTATGCAGCCATGTCCATTCTTTGACCAAATACTTCATAAACAACACATCCAGCCAAGATTTGGTTGTTTCTTAAGATGATTGTGGTTAATTATAACGTGCAAACTTATCCAAAATTTGGTTTTATATGAAATTCAGTAGTTCTTTAAGCATTTTAATTTTTTTTTCAATATATTTCTATTCATATTCATGGAAGTGATTTAATTTCTAGTTTGTGCTATAAAACTGGCATTCGAGTCAAATGGAGTGATGTGATACGGAAATATGCAATAAAATATTTAGCAAATCTTTGTGCTGGTTACTAACATGGTGCAACATGGTCTGTCCATTAGTTTTGCCTCTTGTCAAATTTCATTTGAGATTTAACAAAGGCTTTACACCAGTTGTTAGCTTCACACACTCCTCTACCCTGTATTGTGAGGATAATGCTGTACAATCTGACCACTACATTCATCTCTGACAAGTCTTTAAGTAAATTTTTTTGTTCTAGCCAAATTTGGTCTTGCTGCTGTAACTTGAGCTAACTGCTGATGAGAGCATCTCATTTGTTGTCAGGGACTCCACAAATTTCTCTAATGTTTGCTAAAAAAAAATTTGCAGACCTGTGTTCAAATTCCTCTGGCTAATAAGATTATACCTCAAATTTGAGAAGTAGAAGCACAGTTGGAAGCTTCCCACTGTATAAATGCAGGTGCTACATGCTTGCGATTTTTTTAAAAATGATGGAAATGTATTGCACAGATCGTGCTGATTGAAATGTATTGCACAGCTGGAAGCTTCCCACAAATTTCTATAATTGATAAACTAGCAATTTTTTTTTTTATTTCCCTAACCAAAGATCGCGTTTTAGTCCAGATCTGGGATCACCGAGAATCGGGTTTGAGAATCAATATTTAACATCATCTAATTATGTATTGCACAGGCTGAGTTGGAGGAAGAAAAAAAAAGGCTGAGTTGGAGGAAGAAATTTAAAAATGATGGAAATGTCTCTGAGTTGGCATGCAATAAGGAGAGATGGTAAGAGCAAAATTGTTCCAGCTCATTCCCTTCTTCCCCACCACCACCGCTGCCTTCCCCACACCAAGGGGGATCTCATGGGATGATTCTTGAGATTTCAAATATTAAAAAGAAAAAATAAAATCATCTTTTAGCCATAATCTGCTCTCCATAATTTGAGGTCTACCTTTTTAATCACCTTAGTGTTTAAAATTCGGAGGCCTTTAAATGGCCCAGTTTTTCAAATTTGAGGGCTTTTAGAGGACTCAATATGGAAAATTTTTAAGATTTTTAGATAGCCCTGTGTCTAAAATTCAGGATTTTTTTAAACAGCCTGGTACGTTAAAATTTTGAGGTTTTTAGATGGCCTAGTATCTTAAAGTTAGAGGCTTTTAAAGTACAAGGGAAGTGAGTAAATACACAATATTTGTAAAATTTATCAAATGTGAGTTTTCGTAATAGATTTTTATAATTTGTGAAACTTTCCAGAATGGATTAGTACAATATATAAAATTTATCAAATGTGAACATTTAGACTTATTTTGATGCACCTGGTTATTCAGATTTATACCAATAACCTTAGAAGAAACAAAAACCAAGGTTTTCCTAGTCTCTCTCTCTCTTTCTCTTTGTTTTTAATTAGGTTAGTTTTAGAGTTTACTATATAAAGCCTAATTTACGATCCTTGTGAACGATATCACTACTGTCTCAGGAGTAATACTTCCAAAGAGGCTGTCATGTACGTGGATAAATCGGTGAAATTAGGCTACAAAATATTTAGCAAATCTTTATCTTGCCCTGGTGTTTAATTTAATATATACTAGAGGAAACAGTTTTGAAATTGTTTAGATTTTAAACACATAGATAGAATTTTGACTATTTTAGCCTTGTATTAATGATGCCTTAACAATAAACGGCAAGGGTTTTTTATGGAAGTTGTATATAATTATTTGCACGCTTCCGAAGGGGCCTTTTCTTGTTATGTATGGTATAAATAAGCCCTTACATTTTTTTTTTCAATTTTTCTTGTTGGTTTAGTAGAATTATTCTCTGGTTTCATTATATTTAAAAAACGAGCTGATATCGTCTTAGAGCATTCTTTGTTTCATCATCAAGTCTTAAGTGGTGAAATGAAAGTACACATCCCCGCATGCGGAGTTAGTGGAAAGTTCTCAAATCAAGTCTCCTTGCAAATCATTGCATATTTATGGTGTTGCGATGACGGATCATTTGCCCTAACTAAAGCGGAAATGTGTGGTAGCTATGGCTTAATCTGAACATTCCACGGAGGAAGCCACTATGGTCACGTCAGGTCGGCCACGCTGGTAGCCCCCTTTCTCTTTTTCTAATCTAAAAAAAATGAAAATACACATCAGCTTTAATTATGCGTAAATTACGCTGTATTGTACATCTAAAATGCGCTTGGGTTCCATCTAATAATCATGCACACTAGGAAACATTTTTACGAGTTTTGACGAGCTGTTGAGAAGGGTTGTTTAAAGGCCACGTGGGCTTTGTCTTCCCTCGATCTGAATAATTGCCAAAACAGGACGGGAGAGAGATCAGAGTCGATAGAATCGAGTTTTGTGATGGGCGAATTGAAGCGGCAGCACCAGCAGCAATGAAGGGCGTCTATTCGGCGCCAGGAGATTACATACACTTCAAGTCACAAGTCCCCCTTCACAAGATCTCTGTACGCCTCTCTCTCTCTCTCTCTCTCGATCAATCTTTAAATTTCTTGAAATTCCCGATTCTGGGTTTCAAATTTTAGTTCCATTTTTTAACTGGGTATTTGTTTATTTTAAGTTTAATCCATGTTTAATATGTTACTTTATGGAAACCGACGAAGAATCCTTAATTGGGGCTTCTTAATTCGGCTCCTCTGTAATCATTTACGAACATGATTTCAAGCGTGTATGCTTTAAAAGAATTTTTCCTAAAATATATATTGCGTTCCTAACTAAATCATGGTTTATCCTTCATATTTGATTTTAGCTTCATCCCTTGTAAAAAAAAACAGTAATTGAATTCAGGGTATTACTTTTGATGGGTGGTTGTGATCAGGATTTGGATTGGATTATCATTTTTCTTTTTTTCTTTTTTTTCCTGATAAGGAGTAATCCTTGAAGTGGATTTTGAGTATAAAGTTTCTTTCTGATTATAGTCTGCTCCCTAATTGATTTTCTTGAGATTTATTTCTTTTTAAAATAATGTTTTCAGTATATCAATCAACCGGTTATTCGGTTTATAAATTACAAGCTCGGTCTAATGGAATGACATGTAAATATGTAATTGGTTCTGTTAATGACCGTTTTGTTGCTCCAAGTGTGAAATGCATAAACTTAAAAAGTGCTGCTGTGATGATATTTTTCTGACGCTTAATAGTGTTCCTCATCATCAAAGTTTCTATCTTTCACAGATTGGTTCAAGAAACTGGCGATATTATGACTTTGGTCCAAAGGTGGTTCCTCCACTTATCTGTATTCCTGGGATAGTTGGAACAGCTGATGTCTATTACAAACAGATCATGTCACTGTCCATGAAGGTGTGAGATTTGACACTACCAAGTCGTTCTTGGTGTTTGGGGTATTATTAAGGTTCATATGTTTCTTGACATTGTATTTATCACTTTGACATGCAAAGAAGCCAGAATGAATTGTAGGTGGGTGCTTCCAGATAGATGTTTATGAATTATGAGAATGTTCTCAGCTGAGACTTTTTCATTTGAAAATTACTGAAATTTTGAAGAGTTAGTGATAGTGTCAATTTTTTGTTTTCATTCACAAATTAGTAAGAGGTGCGAATTTTAGTCCAATTTTTCAGGACAAAAAATCTTATTTGTCGTAAACTTTATGGATCCTTGCATTGACACTTTATATTGCATTCATGTGAGATTCAGAATCTTCCATTTCTAGGAGGATGATTTTTATAATGTTAATGAGGAAATCATTGCCCCATACCAAGTAATATTTTCAAATACGGGCTAGAAATTTGAGTGAACAATTGAGTAGAATGCGATAAATAATCAATGTATAGGCTACATCTTCGTGCATATGAGATGCCACTATTTAACGCATAATGGGATAGGTTATAACTGTTCCCAGGATTCTACCCTAAGCTGAGTGAACAATTAAAAAACTAATATAAAAAGTGTGAAAGCTAGGTTCCACATTTTGATCAGCATTCTTGCAAATCGAAAGTATTGAAATGCTTGAAATATAAAAATCATCAAACCAAAATTTTTTTTGCATGATGATACATGATCATCAAGTGCTTTTCTGTAATTGATGCCAATTTCTATGGATTTTTTTTACTGATTAAGCTTTTTAAATTGTTATGTATTTTTTTAACCTTTTTGGCTGATTATGAAAGTAACTTTCAAAATCAGGGTTACAGAGTGATTTCTATTGATATACCACGTGTATGGAACCATCATGAATGGATTCAAGCATTTGAAAAGTTCTTGGATGCTGTTGATGTTCATCATGTAAGAATTTTCTTGCCTCTTGCACATCTTTTTCCTAGTACCCTCCTTTTTTTCCCCCAAATTTATGTTCCCTTTTAAAATAATTTACAACTGTAAATTTGAAATTTATTTGATTGTATGAAGACATCTCTGATCCATCATAACAATATTTTCTTGATGATTGGATTTTAATGCCACAGCTGTTATCCATGTGCTTCACGCAGTTCAGCAACTTTTATCCAATTTCCTAAGATTTTATATGAATTTAATTGTGCATGTCATTATGATTCCATTTGTCTCTGCTATAAGTGGTATGGGCATCAAGTCAATCTGTTTAGACTAATCATAAATGTAATAATCTGGGCAATGTTATCAAATCGCCTTGGCAAAGCTAGGTGATAGTTCTGCTTGTAGCCTAGGCGCCAAGGCGGTCGCCTCAGCGATAATTTTTTTATAATATTTTTGGTGTTTATCTACATCTAACAGATGTATATTTTGCTCTTTAGGTGCAATTTTACAAGGATTTTTGTAGTAAACTTAGGCATATTATCTGCAAACCAAAAGAGGGTAACACATAATGCAGTCTAATCAAGAGTCAAGACCATACCCTGTGGGATCCGGAGGTGTGATGCAAATCAACAATCATACTAACGTGATGAAATCCATCCACGATTAAATTTTGTATCAAAACAGATAATTTGATAGAATTCATAAGGCAACTTGCCTTTTAGGTAAAAGTTCTGTATGGTCTGTACTCCAGTTTGTGCATACATCAAATAACTAAAAATCAAAATATTTTTATAAGCTAAATAGAATCATCCAAGTAAAACTCTTGTATGTTTCTTGAAGTGAGCAGTCTAAAAGAGGGTAGAATAGGAGACGGAAGAAAGGGGGGAGAAAGGGAAGAGGAGGAGGAAGAGGGAAGAAGTACCTGATTGTGAGCAAGTTTTGCGTGGTTCTTATAGTTATGCTCTTTGTTCTCTTCTCTAAGCGCTGTGCTACTACGTGTTCTCTTTCTAATTCAAAACCCTTCTGCCTCATTTTGTTTTGTTTTACGATGTATTAATAAAATATAATTTTATATATTAAAAATAGATATTATATAATTAAATAAAATAATTGGTAATAGGCGACCGCCAAGGCCAAAAAGGTGATAAGGCAACCGCCTTATTGGCCAGGTGGTCGCCTATTCACATAGGCGCTAGCCCAGGCGAGAACGGCCTAGGCGAGTTTCACCTAAGCTTTTTTAAAAACTCCTAGGCGCTTAGGCGAGCACCTTTAATAACAATGAATCTAGGTTAGGGCATTTGAAATAGAAGGGGAAAGAAGAAGAAAGAATATATAGGAATGGGAAGCTCTGAAAATCCATTGTGTTGTTCCCACACTCAATACCTTTATATTTGTGGGCTTGCCAATAATAGCCTCATTAAATCAAAAGAAGAATGCAGTATATATGTTTAAAAAAGGTTAAATCAATAGAAGGATTATCAGATAGGGATACTTAAACTGTAACTGCAGAATGTCCTTCCAGATGTCTGAAAGAAGAATGCAGTATATATGTTTAAAAAAGGTTAAATCAATAGAAGGATTATCAGATAGGGATACTTAAACTGTAACTGCAGAATGTCCTTCCAGATGTCTGAAAGAAGAATGCAGTATATATGTTTAAAAAAGGTTTAATCAATAGAAATATTATCAGATAGGGATACTTAAACTGTAATTGCAGAATGTCCTTCCAGATGTCTGAATCTTTTGAATTAAGAAACATAACGAAGTTATAAATTAACAGCACATTGTTCATTAAATTTTTTTATGTGAATGATGCAACACTTATATAAATGCTCAAGAATTCAGGAGACCATATAAACATATTCATTTACTTGCTTAAAGATAGTGACATTGTTTATTTCGTACAGAATCTTAGGGCAGTTTTTCTTTTTCTTTTTTTTTTTAGTTTTACTCTAGTCTAAGTATATGCATCTTTCATGTTGTATTTTGTGCTATGTCAACCATCATGCTGGTTTTTATAGTTTATTGCATAATCTGTGCAAAGCATCATTTTCTGAAAGCTCAGCCGATGTTGATTAGGCTGAACTATCTGCAATTGACAGGTACATCTTTATGGAACAGCCCTTGGAGGCTTCTTAGCACAACTTTTCGCTCAGCATCGCCCAAGGCGGGTCAGATCATTGATAATCTCTAATTCATTCTTGGATAGCAGCAGTTTCTCGGCTGCAATGCCATGGGCTCCAATGTATGTCACCTTGTATCCTTTCTCATGCATGGTAACTTGAGATGACCAATTTTCTTACCTGTAATATTATTCTTATTATTATTGCTAGTATTTGTTATGTATTCTCCCTGCAAGAATAACCAGAGATTGGTATCAATATTGAGTGCTTGAACTGTCTCCTTTGTTAGTGGGATTGTCAGGTTCACTGCTGTATTTCACATGTGTAAGGCTATATTTATCTGTTTGATTCAGAGCAAAAAAGTCATGCATATTATGCTCAATGTTGATGCTGCAGGCTAAAAGCATTACTTTGATAACAACTCAATATCCGGGTTAAAATGATCTGAAGAAATATGTCTGTCTGACCCCATTACAACTCTATTGGCAAACCATGCCTGTTAAGTTCCTCTTTGGTACCTAGATGCTCATTAGTCTGGCTAAAGTGTTGAAGAATTGAGGAAAAAGTGCTTAAAGAGAGAATCAGAGAGAGAGAGAGAGAGAGATGAAAGAAGTGGATGAGGTGATCTATGGATTGGCTCATTCTTCTTTATTCTGAATGGATTTGATGGAGGTTCTTTCATCCTGAATGGGTCTGTTTGGCTCTTCTTTGATGTCTTGGTGCTGACTAATCTCTCCAAGTTATCCACAAGTGAAAGAAAAAAAAGAGTAGAAAGAGAGATGGAAGCAGCAGATTAGGGGAGGTATTAGGAGTGCATCATTTTCATTTATCCTCACTGGGTCTTTAGATATATCTTTTAGCTCTTTTAACTGCTCTAGGAAGGGACTAATTTCCTTCCTCTTCACTCTTGTGTTGATGTTCCTAGCATCTTTTCTATTCTAGCTGAGGAGCATAGGCTTCACAGTTGGTATGGACAAAGTATCTATCTCCCACTTTATGTTGTTGATAATACAATCATTTTTTTTAGTACTTCTTGTGATTAAGTCTCTCTCCCTCCCCCACCACCGCGCCCCCCCCCCCCCCCCCCCCCCCCCCCCCCCCCCAATCCTCTGTATTCTTAAATGATTTGAAACCATCTGACGTTTTTAATTTAATTTAA
Source organism: Buxus sempervirens (assembly GCA_947561395.2). NCBI lineage: Eukaryota > Viridiplantae > Streptophyta > Magnoliopsida > Buxales > Buxaceae > Buxus > Buxus sempervirens. The sequence continues at coordinate 8,539,194 of OX387193.1, forward strand.
GTGAGATTAATGTATTTGCCTTTAATGTGAGTTCCATTACTTTCTAGTTGTTTGCCACTTTTTTTGGGTGCATGATTCAAAATGGCACACAGGTACCTTTGTCCATCTAGAAGTTTGTCCTTTCTCTTTATCTTTCTTGGATTTTGTTGTTGAGAAAATTAGAGGGATGCAAGGCAATTTGAAGAATAATTATCTCTGTTTGGGAGGTGGAATCACTGTTACTAACACATTGTTGGATAATTGTCAAGGCTACTTCCTTTTTTTGTTCAAGATACCCGATTTTGTGGTTTGTAAAAGCAGGAATCAAGAGAATTTTCTTTAACATGGGAGTGGAGGTAGGAGAGATCATCTAGTCAACTGGAAGGACACATGTAGATTAGGGATACGGTAGGTTTAAACCTGGGAAACAAAAAGGCCAACACCTATGGGAAAAGTTGTCTAGACCCTGTAAGATGTTGATTATTTTAAACCCCCAAACAAAGAGCATAGAGGATCATTGTCATGGTCAATTTATTTCTTATCCAAAAAAGTTTGCTTGGTCAATGGGAAAAAAATATCTACAACTTCTCTACAGAACCCATCTAAACCAATAAGAGATTGGAAGAAGCTCGGCTATTCTTTCAGAAAAAAAAATTAAAGAAAATATTACAAAAACACATTTATCTGATTTACACATAGTACGTATATCCACCATAATTCCACAGAGTTGAAGATGATCTACAACCTCAAACTTTTTATACAATACCAATCTTTATGACAGTCCCTTGAGGAAATCCATGTGAAGGTAAATATAGATATGTGGGGTCTTCCAAAGCACTTGCCATTTATGAAATCCATGCAACAATGAGCTTCTAAATATGGCCCATCTCACACGTAATCCTGTTCTGTTATCCATTTAAAAATTGAATTATAATAAGCTTCACAGTTTACTGATTGTATACATTTTTGGATTTTTTGAACTTTTCCAGAAATTTTTGGGCCTTTAGTCAAATAAATTTCTCTGAAGTTCTCGGCTCCATTCAGCTTTTGATTCCCTCTTTCAACTGCTTCACCGCGAGGACCGCAATAATAATCAATTTATAGTGCTATGGATCTATCTGCCTGGTCCAAACCAAGGATTTGCAGAACCTCATTTTCTCATTATTCCCGCACAAGAACCTAGAGTAGCATGAGGTTATCTTGATATTTTATCTTCTCTTCAACATTTCATTTCCCTCCCTGCCACTCATAACCTAAACCACTAAGTGCACAGATCTTGAAGATGCCAGATCCGTCAAAAGAGCTGAAGCAAGGTTTTGGACTTTCAGAAAAGTTTAAACACATTCTTTTGAGAGACTCGTTGTTATGTTTTTCTTGTGTATATGCTATATTTGACAAAATATTTGTTCATTTTTATTGTTTGTTTATGCAGTGTTAGTTGGGCTCCCTCCTTTTTGCTGAAGCGACATGTCTTGACTGGAATTAGGGATGGTCCACATGAACCATTCATTGCAGATTCTGTTGACTTTGTAGTTTCGCAGGTAAAATCTACAAATGTCCAATTTTTGTATGACACCAAGTGTCCTGTGCATTATTAGAACTTCCTAGCACTTTCTGAAGCAATCTGCTGATTCTGATCTAAAGAATTTATACATATCTGCTAATCTACAGGATAAGTAAACTATTTGGTTATTATTAATTTTTTTCTTTACCAGCAAGATATATTTGTATATAATATTTATGTGAGGGTACAGGCATTAGGCATCTTACCAATTGGTTTTGTCTAATTATATTTCCACCTTGCTGTATGTGGTAACTAATTTTGGAATTTATTTGTCATATCTGTGCAGACGCTCAATTTTATGAATCTTGTCAGCCATTATCTACATATGGAAAATGAGTTGGTGGGGATCCACTTGTTCTGCATGTTCTGTTGTTAGTCTCTCTCACATGCTAAGTTTTGGACTGACATATCCAGACCCATGAAATGACCTAGAAAAAGGGCACCCAGTTCTAATTCGTTCCTAGGTTAATCACTATGAAGGTGCTAGGATATTTTGCAGCTGTTTACAGCTACCATTACTCATTACACATGGTTAAAAGTTCAATGCAGAAACACTAGGGTTGGTGTGGATGAGAAATTTGCCCACATGATTTATCTTGAGGTTGCAGTTTTTTATTGATGGCGTAAATTGACCATATAAAATCTCCATTTGTCACCGAAACTGAAACTGATGAGACAGCTAAGAACCTTTTCCCTTTAGATATGCAAACACATACACACGTGATTAAGAAGGTAGGGTGGACCATGTGCACATTGTATTCCAGTATTTTGACAAGAAAATGGACTTTCAGTCTTGTTCTTTATATTGTTGGACACAACGCCTTTTTGCTTCACAGATGGACATACTATAATCTTTCTGTACTGTAACCTTTTGCTCACCATGCAGGTTGAAACACTCAAGAGGGATGACCTGGCTTCGAGGTTAAGTCTGAATGCGGATGCTGTTTCAGTTGGACCTCTGATTCTTTCAGATTCATTTATCACTATAATGGATGTAAGTGGTATAAAATTTGGTGTTAATGTAGATTTGGTAGTTATCCATTAATGAAAATGATGAAACCAGTGGGCACTTTTTTTTCCCCCATGATGAAATGGCCAAGTGAATAAATATGCATGTCCCATTTTGCTAAAAAATGAATGGAATGAATGTGAAAACATGGGGAATGAGGTGTTCAAGTTTTACACGACTCTTTTGCTTAACTTGTAATGAAATGACAAAGTGCCTCTGTTTGTGAAGATTTATATCAATTAATCTGTGGGCCAGAAAGTTCATGCGAAGATTATAATGTTCACTTAGCCATGAGCTCCATCATTCTACATATGTGCATACAGACATACAATCAATGTCTCGTTTGAGGAGCAGTTGAATTTTCTGGAGTATTGGATCTGAACATTGTTCCTAAAAATTTTCTGGAGCACTAGGAAACTGGTATGATTACAAAATGAACAATTTTGCATAAATTTCTGAGTAGGATTGCAGCTGAATTTCAATCTGAACAAAATCTGGGGTGACTTGCCTTATGTACATGAAACTTGTGCAATGAGCAAGTGTGGTGGTCCCTCAAAAAATTGAACACTGCACACAAAGATCGTCCAATTTTGATAAAATCAATATATGAGACTTTCTTAAATTATGGAAGCACAAGAACCCACTGAAAGGGTAAATAAAGTGTCAGTTTTTAGGATTGTCTACCTTCATTTTTTTCTGTTTAATATTTTGAAGTTACAGCGAGTATACTGTTGAGGAGGACAGTTGAAATAGTATAAGATTGTCATCCCCTCAATCTGGAGGACAGTAATGCTTTTTCTTACTTTTTGGATGGGAGATTTTCCTTCCAAATACAATCAGGGAAAGGATGAACATTGAAGAATGTGTATAACAGTGGCCAGTAACTGTTACATGGTACCAATTGGTAAAAGTTAGCTCTTAGTTTGGACAAAATAGAAGAGTAATAAATGCAATTGAGTTAAATTTCCTCACCGAAACAATAATGGTATTGGGTTTTATGTTTCCCCAGTTGTCCAGAATATATGTGAACTGCTGTATGCTATTTATGAAATGCATGTGATTTCCATAGGAATGTTTGATTTGATCTCTCAGAGCACTTTAATTCCTAGTATTTGTAAAAGTACTGGGATGATGTGTAAATGCTGTTCATGTAGACAAACGACTACTGTGCTATTCCCCAAAACCTGAAAGACCAACTGAGTGAGAGGTATCCAGGGGCAAGGCGAGCATCCTTAAAGACTGGGGGTGATTTTCCATTTTTTTCACGCTCAGATGAAGTTAACCTACATCTTCAGGTAACTTATGCAGTTTACCTTATCAAGGTTTGTGTTTACTTTTAGCATTTTTCTTGTCTCATATGACAAATGTAATGTGGTAGCTGCATATGCGGCGGGTTGGAGTTGAAGTTCAGCCAGACTTGGTAAGGGGCCCCCCAAAGGAAGGTAACGGTGGATCTCATAGTGGAAAGAATAATGAAAGAGAAGATACTGATGGCCCTCCCGAGGATGATGGAGGCCCTGCAAGCTCTAAAGATCCCCCTAGTTCCAATGGCGGAGAATCAAGCTCAGCTACCGAAGAACCTCCTCTTCCACATCCAGTAGATTCTAGCTCCACCACACAAGATCCCGCTCCTTCAAATGGGGCAGAATATAAGGATCTGGATAACCCAATCCTTAACTTTTCTAAATTCTTCTTCTTGAGTTCTGAGTGTTCGGTTTCTTTCCAGCTGGCTCCTCCAACTATGGGGAAGCAGCAGGCCCTTGTGACCATTGAAGCAATTCTCCAACTTTCTAGCCCATTGTTGATGCTGTGCTCATGGCATTTATATATGGTGGCATTGTACATTTCTTGGAAATATTGTTGGAAATCTAGACAGCTTGTAGCTGTGTAATTGGTACTGATGCACCTTATTGTTTTTGTCTGTTTTTATCAGTAACATTCAAGGGGGATGTTCTATGTTGCATACAAGTCATTTGTGAAAAGTCATGTCTGTAGAGGGAGTTTCTTATGTCTTTGTTTTTTTTTTTTTGGTGGTGAATAGGAGTTTCTAATGTCTTGGTATAGTAGTGTTGTTAGTGAGACATTCATCTCCATCCTGAGTGTCTCTGATGATCCATTTGAGATAAACATCATGCTTCTCTTCCGGTTTGTAATTGTCATCCTTTTTCACTCACCTTGTTAGTGGATTACTTCTTTTTTCTTAAATTTTTCTTGTACCTTGATTTCCTTTCTCGGACCCGTTTCTAATTGGTCTGTTTGTATTTTTAAGACCACGTTGATATTTAATAGCATTTAATCATTAATTATTAAAAAAAAGGAAAATCGACATTCGAATAAAAGATAACAATTAATAGAATAACAAGAAACTTTAAGAGTAGAGAAAAATGTTTAAAACCATATTGAGCATCCGGTTCTCTAAAAGAGGTTCAAACCAAGGCAACCACAAAAAGCCTTCACATCAGCTGGAACCTTTTTGTTGGAAGACCGGCCGGAGCATCCACCCATATTTGCCACGTATCCCACTCATTCATCACATCAACTTATCATGGGACACAATATTGTACCCATGATAACATGGTTTATACCCAATGATGAGTTAGGTTGTACCTTTGATAATTTGGGGTTATACTCATTGATGAATTAGGTGGTATCCAATAATGAATTATGTTGTATGCCATGATGAGTTGGGTTGTATCTCTTACTAAGTTGGATTATATCCAATAGCGTGATGAATAAGGGGGACAAGTGGCGAAGATCAGTGGTTACTCCAGCCAATCTTCCAGCATAAGGCTCCAGCAAATACGACCTCACCACAAAAGGCATATCTATATACGCTTCAGTTAGGGATGGCAATTTAACCCCGTCCCTAATGGTTAGGGTTTAATATTACCAAAATTAGGTTAGTGTGGGCTTGGGTTTGGCCCAACCGACCCAAACTCAACCTTTAATCTATTCAATTATTATATTTATATGTTTAGAATATTATTTTCATATATAGAAATACATATTTTCTTAATAAATACATTATAAATTTATATATTTTGTTTTATAGTTGGGTCAACTCTGACCCACCCTGTTATTGGATCTAATAGGGGGAGGGCCAGGGTTTGATATTGCCTAACCACCACCACCACCACCACCACCACCCCCCCCCCCCCCCCCCCCCCCCCCCCTTATAGGACCATCCCTAGCTATAGTGAGTGAGAGAGGGTTTCTATGAGAAGGTGCCAAACACTTTTTTAAGGAATATTTACAGTTTACCTCTTTGAGGTTTTAGACACTCTCATTTTTCTCCTTTGAGGTTTTTGAAATATCAGTTTACCATCTTAAAGTTTCTGTGTGTGTAACAATCTTCCCCTTCCAGATGTTTAACCGTTAAAATTTAAAAAATATTGATGAAGCAGCAAAACATAAAACATATATTGACAATTTTGTACCTCAAATTATAATTATTTAAAATTAAATACAAAGATTACCCTTTAGTGGGTTAGTTCAATGTTTTTAATAATAGTTCAAACCAAAAAAAACAGACTCGATTCACATCTACCTGGGGTCTAGTTTTGGTATTCTAAGCCCTAAAGAAAGCTTTTTCTTTTAAATATAAATGAGAGGGGTAAATTTATCAGTTAATACTTTCTTAGTTATGATTTTATCTATCAAACATCTGAAGGGAAACATTGTTACACATGTAAAATCTTAAAGTGGTAAACTGGTATTTTTAAAACTATAATAAGAAAAGTGGGATTCTTAAAAACATTAAGGGAATAAACTGTAAATATCCCATTCAAATTTTCAGCCGCAAGGCTCTTAATTTTGTGCCAGCACAAACACATCCCAAATGGAACAAATTGAGCTTTAGGCCGGGCTCGAGCTCTCTAGTCTGGTGCGTAGTTAGGGTCAGCTCGAGTTCAGACCAGGTCTGAGATAATTAGAACCCGGTCGAACCCATCTTATCTTCGTATAGGCTCTTCAGGCTTATATTCTTCTATTACTGGGATATGATTGTCAATAGGAAAAAACAAGGGTAATAAAATAAATTCAAAGCAGTTTTTCTTTTCTTTTTTTTATTTTATTTTATATTTTGTTAGGGCTTCGACGGGATAGGGGAGTATATAAAAAAACCCTAGTTATTGTTTCAGAGGCTGTTTAGGGTTACAAGCTCGGAGTGTCGAAGCAGAGGCGGACCTAAGATTCAAAGCAAAGAGAAAGAGCGGCATCTTCTTAGCCGGAAGCCATGGGTCGAATGCACAGTCACGGGTTCGTTTAACTTATCGCTTCATGAGCTTCAATTGCTCCTTCAATGGGAATTCTGGTTCTATTAATTTGTTTATGATGTTCTAAAGTTACCTTCCTTGATTTTTGTTTCGTGATTTTTGTTGCAGAAAGGGTATATCCGCCTCGGCTTTACCTTACAAGAGGACTCCCCCAAGTTGGCTCAAGATCTCTTCTCAGGATGTAAGAAACTTTAAACAGTAAACACACTCCTTCTGTATCTTTTATGATTAAAGCCCTAATATGTCTGGCTAAGTGCTAAAAAAATTGCATCGATGGTTTAGGTGGAGGAGAACATCTGCAAATTTGCGAAGAAGGGTTTGACACCCTCGCAGATCGGTGTGATCCTTCGTGATTCTCACGGTATTGCTCAGGTCAGGAGCGTTACTGGGAGCAAGATCTTGCGTATACTCAAGGCCCATGGTAGCTTCTGTTATTTTTTTTTTGGATCTACATTAGCAATCAGTGACTTTTAAAGTGAAGAAAAGTAATCTTGTGACCTACCGTGCTTTGCTTTTGGTGCAAGGGCTTGCTCCTGAGATTCCTGAGGATCTGTACCACCTAATTAAGAAAGCTGTTGCCATCCGGAAGCATCTTGAGAGGAACAGGAAGGATAAGGATTCCAAATTTAGGTTGATCTTGGTTGAGAGCAGGATTCACCGACTTGCTCGCTACTACAAGAAGACAAAGAAGCTTCCGCCCGTATGGAAATAGTAAGTCTTCCCTTTTCTTGTTGTTATTCTTTAGCTTTTAGTAATTTATTTCCTTTCAGTTTCTGTTTTCCTGTCGTAGCATGGTCGAGTTTTAGCTTTCAGGAACTCCGATTGATGTTTCTGTGCCTTTTTTCTGATATTAAAGATGGGATTTAGAGGTGGTACATTCTGTTAGTGCTTGTGGAAGCTCTTGTTAGAAAGTCTTGTTGCCGTAAACCGCATTGTGCATTGATGATTATAGATATTTATATATTTGTTAGGAATATCAATGTCAAACAAATGAGTTAGACGTTGCTGCATTCATCTGATTGATTGTTTGTCCTGTGGTGAATAATGCGTTATGCTTATCTAAATCTCTGAGCTTCGTAGCTTTGCTTCAGTGGAAACATTTGTAAACAATTGTTCTATGGCCCATTTGTTACGCTTTGTGATCATAATTTATGTATGTTTAGCATATTCTTAAAGAATAAGATTTAGTTTTTGTAATAATGGATTGAGAAAATTTGTAGTGAATGAAAAAGCTTTTTACGGGATTGAGTTGATATTTCATCCAACATTATAATGGTCTGATTTAATTTATTTCTGGATGGCATTTTTGTTTTGGTAGATGAGTGCTTGATGATTTATAATTTATTTAAGAATCATTGCCTTTTTCTGTTTCATACAAGTATAATGGGTTATTTATTGTATTGTTTTCAAAATTCTTCTTATCATGCTACAACTCTTCCTACTAGTGTTCTCATTATCTTGCCCCTGAGTACCTCTTGAACTATCAACATTGTCTTATTTAGCTATTATCTTTGTATGGAACAGCATGTCTCTGTTTCTCTATATCTTCATGAGTAAAAGTTTGTTGCTTTTATCCTTTCTGGCTAGATGCTACTGGAGAATGATAGCTTTATATTTTTTAGAAATATTATTTTTTTCGATATCTGAGTAGGGAAACTGTCTGGTAGTATCTAGTGCCTTAGTACCAACACTAATACTTCCAAACTTTGCCTGAAGTTGTCTCCTTTATAGAGATCAAATGTCATGAAATGATCACTGGACTTACAGAAATTAAACAAATCTGGTATTTTATATCTTGAAGATGCTCATCTTACACGTTTCCGTAGCAAGTCAAATATTATCTCACTGCTATGTTTTGGTTGATATGAGTGTCAGAATTTGACATAGGAACTTCTTTTCAGATTAAACAAAATAAAAAGAAAATGATTTTATGCATTTTGTTGGTATGTATATATTCAGGCATACATAGACATGTGTCGGTGCATGTGCTTGTTTACACACACACACACAGAGTACTAGTTTAGGTTAGCAACAAAGAATTGTGCTCCTCTATCTCATTTCTCTGTTCCATTTTGATCGACTCCATTCAGGTTCTTTTTGGTCTTACTTTTGCCCTCTTGAATCTATGAATGGGGGCACCTGCACACTCAAAAGTTGCCTCTCAATGACATTGCTTTACATCCCCTGGCAATATTAACCAACTTTATCTGATCTCCTGTTTGGATAATTTTTGCATATTTTTTATTTCTCACATTATCTCTATCTGTCTTCCCAACATCCATCTAAACATGCTCATATTATTAACACTAAACATACACGCATGTTTCTTCCTTGTTGCTAAAGCTTTTTTTTATGTGTAATATCCTCATTATTATCCCCAACTTTATAGATAAAAAGTTGGGGATAATTGATTCGGGACAAGAAATTGATTACTTCTAGGATTTTTTATTTATTTATTCTTGATGCTCACAATTGCTTTATATTTATAATTATTTATGCTTAATTTTTGATGCAAGACAAGAAATTTATTACTTTAAGGAATCTTTACTACAAAAAATCATGTTCCTCCATCTCATATCATTATTTTAGCTTAATTCCACTTTTCGTAAAACCTTCTGATTCAAATGTATTCCTCCCTCTCTTTCCATTTTTGTTTATCTTCTCTTCTTATTTGCTTTATAAAAACCAAATAAGTTACAAATAGCATGTGCCAAGGAACCTCCTCTTGTAATCTAATTATGATTACTCAATCCTTTCATGACCAAAGCAAAGAGATAGAGTCTGACAGTTGATTCTTGATGTAAGCTTATTGTTATAAGAATTCATTTGTTTCCATACCCAGTGCTCTTACCGTAGTTAGTGTTTCGTTATGCTTCCCTTCAACAACCTAAAATTTTATCTGATTAGAAGTCTTTTCCTGTCTAAAACTCAAAAAGATTAACTATTTAGGGATTCTGTACAAAGGTCACTCTGCTCCTTTAGAACTTGTCCACTAATTGTCTAAATGGAAGGATAGCATCAATAGTAAACCACCTTGGAATATGGCTTCACTGATTTTTGACGTTTGGATTATTATTACTAATCAGCTGCTCCATAACTATTTCTTATTGTTTTAAGATATGACTCAGGTGTGCCCCTAACAGAAAATCAACCCACAAATTAAGTACTGCCATTATTTAACTTCTGCTCTGATGATATTCCTATAACATAAAGTCCTTAAAGGTTGCCCTTCAAGTTCAATGGCTGCTGTCTGCAGAAGTGAAATAAAATGTTTAACCCATTAGGCCAAAAAAAAAAAAAGGAGGTACAATGATGAATCTGAAGCTGAGAATGAACTCTTAAGGTACCTTTTATTCTACATGGAGCTATGATGAATCCGGACAATCCACCTTGCAGGGTATTTTTATGCTATTTATGCTAAATGCTTTTAAATCAGCCAATAAGATCTTGGCTTTTGGAATACAATAATTACCATGTCATTTTTGCCACCACACCGTTGGAAATTCTACAGCATAGAGTTCCTCTATTCAATCCTTTTCCTTCTTGTTGCTGGATACCTCATTCCACATCTTCTCTTTGTTTCCCGAGCCTTTAGTGAGTTACAGACAGTTCAAAAAGATCAAATCTTTGATGATTCCATCATACATGATTGAGTTGCGAGAACTTTTGGATAGGTATCCTACATTTGAACTGAATTCTTTTTGGTTAAAGAATCTCTTTCTAGTTGCTATGAAACAATTAGGAGATTCTCTAGAAGAAATACACGGTTCTGCTTTTTGCGACAACACGCGATTGGGTGGTGGTCCCGCTTATGGGGTCAAATCAATACACTCTAAGAAGAAATATTTGAATATCAATCTCATCGATATCATAAGTATCATACCAAATCCCATCAATCGAATCACTTTTTCGAGAAATAGGAACCGTGAAGAAGAGGACCAAACATCATGCCTCGACGTTAAGCATTGTAAATTTGTAATTGACTCCAATTGGCCCCGATATGGACCTCTATTAATTTCACATTTGCTATTTAAACATGGAATCATGTGTAAAATTTAACTTCCAGTTGACATAGAACATGTTCCCCTATTGCTGCCATACATTAGGCGTCCACCTCTTGGTAAGGTTCTAGTAGCAATTATGCTTATTCTTGATTTTTAAATTGCATGCAGTATGTCATATTTATGCTAAAACTGTTTAGTTGAAGAGATTTTATTGATCTTTGTTCCAAGTATTGATTCAACTTTTACCAATTTGTGCAGTGAATCTACCACCGCCAGCACTCTTGTGGCTTAGAGGAGATGTACTTTCTAGGCATATTTTTGGAATCATCTATGGTATCGATGCTTTCTTGACCGTGGATGGGGAAGACTAGAAAATCCTTTAATAGAGTCATGAAGAGTTTAGAGTGAGTTTACGTTTTAGGGAGACAGAAAGGCGAAAAAAGGAACTGCATGATGTTTGGAACTAATTGTTTTATTGAATTCTGGTTTTGATCTTCCGGGGTAAAATCTTAGAATTTGAATTATTAATGTCACACTGATCCTGTTGCTCCAAAACATTGTTTTAAGTTGGTGTTTGTTTTCAAATTTCAAGCTGCGTTCTCATGTCATGTAATGTAATATTTATAGTTCAGTACGGATGCTAGGGCTGTGTGATAGGTGTTTTGGTGCTCGAGTGGCGGTGCTAGGAGCGTTTGATGGATTATTTTGTTGACGGTTAGCCAAGAAGGTGCCATTAATTTGTAGCGTTTGTTTCTCAATGGTGATTATGCTGGTGATTTTCCATTTGATAATCCCATTTGGATGATTTTGATAAACTTCTCAGTGGGTATGCATATGGACTCAAAGTGTGCTAGAGTACCCCTGGATGTTTGTTTGTTTGGTTGTGAGTGGCTCAGTTCCTGGCTACCGATCCGAACCTTTCATTCAAATGTCTAGCAAGAAAAATAGATGTAGTTTTTTCGTTTTTTGGTGCGGTTGTCATGAATTGTACGGTTCATGTTCGTTTGTGTTATTTTTGGGGTCGTTGGCTAGTTGTGAGTCCGTGACGTCGTGTACATGGACACCTTTTAATTAAGAAATTGCTTGTAAGAATCAGTTTTTAAAAGCCCAGTTTTCGTACTGGTACTGGCCACATACCGGCTGGTATTTACATTAAATACCAGATTTAAACATTTAAAAACCATGTTTAGAATACGTGGCCGAGCTGGGTCATATTATGCTAGGCTCGAAAACAATTGAAATCTTGTGGATCCTTTTTATTTAGACTCTTTATATGGATCCTCTACAAGATTATGCCATATTGCCATGTGTCCCTTGAATGGTGTAAATGTAATTTTTTTAAATGCTTTAAGGGGCACATGGCACATTCTTGTGGATGATCCACATAAAGAGTCTAGATAAATGATCCACAAGATTTCAACTTGTTGCAAAAGGCTCGAGCCCAACCAAATTAGTGTATCTAATACCCAATAAAGGCCCAATTGACCCGGAAAAGTTTGAGCCCAATTTCATGTAGTTTGAGCCGATCCCAAGGCAATTCATCCAAACTTGCAAGTGCAGTTTAGGGTTGGCAATAGGTTCGATATATATCCGAATCCGATCTGAAAATCTCGAATTCGGATATGAGATATAAATCTGTGGTTTGAATACGGATATCGGATCCGAATTCGAATCTGTCCATATTCGATCTGAATCGAAATCAACATATACTTTCATTAAACCATTGGTAAACTTTGTATAAACCATGGTTGAACCATCCTTACTCATGTCTTACTTTAATATTTATATGGCTCATTAGTTTTGATAGTTAAAATTTGCTTTAATAGCTAAACTTGACTTTTGAGTTTCAAGTTCAAATCGAATCTAATTCGAATCGAATTCGGATTTCAGTTATTTATTTGGTCGAATTTTGAATTCGAATTCAGTATATAAATTCGGTTTTGAATTCGGATTTACGTATAAAAGATTCATCAAATTTCGGATCGAATTAAGATACCGGACTTTTATTTTTGGTTCGGATTCGGATCATGGTAATATTGGATCATTGTCGGCCCAGTGCGGTTTACTTGGTGTAGAATGACACGTGACACCTCGAACCGGCACACTTGTGATAGATGGGTAACACCGAATTTGGTTTTGGCGCCTGTAAACGCGAATGAGAGCAGGAAAACCCTAAAATTTCGTAAGAAGCACCGAACAGTAGAAGGGAAGAAGCTAGAGTTTTAAAATTCAAGCAGGGATGGTGCAAGGACTAAGGCCATTCACGGAGAGGATAGGAGAGGGAGCTGGAGAACCAGTTCTCGATTCAGAGAATGGAGAGGAATTGATGCACGTTCAGCCCGGAGTCGCCATCGTTCTTGGTAACCGATCAATGACGTGGTTGTGTAAAAATGATACGCGCTACAATTTACCATGAACTTGGGCAAGCTAATTAAAACCAGATTTCATTTGCTGAATTGTTGCTTAAACAATCCACATACAGCGAGCATACATCCTCTACAGCGGGGGCTGTAAACAGCCCCTCACATTCGGTGTGGGCCCCACCATTCATTTGGGGGGCCCCACACCATACATGTGAGGGGCTGTCTACAGCCCCCGCTGTAGACGATGCCCACTCACATACAGCATATCATCTCGCGTCTTATGGTTTTTCTCTTTCCATTTTCGTGTTGTTATTACTGTTTTTGGGTAGGTCCCCTTCATATTGCCATATGTTGATGTCCTCCGTCTGATTTTCATCTCATGGCTGTGGAGTACTTGTTTTGGCCCAGAAGATCGATGGCTCAAAACAATTGCAGCATTCCAATTGATTTACATCGGTTGTATCTTATCATCTTGCACACCTCTCGATCTGATGTGGGCTTCTTCGAGCAGCTACGGGCTTCTTCGCGCTCTGCGATGCTGCGCTGCCTTGCCTGTCATTACGAGCTCTAATTCACCACTGCGAGCCAGATTTGGTGCCCTAGGTTTAATGGAAAGAAACGATAAGCACGACTGCCAAACCTCTTCTTTCGTTGCTTCTGCTCAATCCAGGAGAAGGTAGTCACTCCTTGTACTAATAAGTGCCCTTTTTTCTATTCAGTTGTTCCTGGTCTAATTTCAATTTCCCAACCCTAATCTGAAGAGTGGTGAGTGACGTTGCATTGATTTTGTTTGATTTACAGTGGTGGCGGTGGTAGAGGAAGAGGCTTGGAGATGAGAGATGACCGTCAGCGGTCGAAAGGCGGAGGTGCTCCGGCTAAAGATAAAATTGACGCTCTTGGTAGACTCTTGTAAGCATTACCTGAATCTTTTTCTTTCGTAATTTTCTTTCTCAAATTTCTTATTTGTGAAAACTCCTGTTCTCGATGATACTAGCTTCCGCGTTAGCTTTCATTTTTTTGTTTCGAAGTGGGTATTTCTTTCGTGAGTTAAAATGTGATACTAATGTTATTTGAACTTCAATGGATTTTGAAATGTTTTGCAATTTTTTATTTTGTGGATTCGTGTATTTGTTTAATCATTTGAACAGCTTAATGAAAGTGTCTTGTAAATTCTGCACGAGGGAACCCCTTGTTTCGTGTTCTCTTTCTCATTTTAATCTGCAATCTGTGGCAGGACTCGTATTTTGCGACATATGGCCTCAGAATTGAATTTGGAGATGCGAAATGATGGGTATGTTAAGCTCCAAGATCTATTGAAGTTGAACATGAAAACTTTCGCTAATATTCCATTAAGGTCACATACGGTTGATGATATAAAAGAGGTTGGTTCTGCATTTACCTTTTTTCCCCCCTCTTAAGTGTTTTCGCTTATACATATTTGTCTATTTCTAGCTTTGCATAACTAGAAATATATCATTTCCTAGCTAATATCTCAACTTACACCTAAAACCCATCATCCCCTTCCTCTCCCTGGCACCTCTCTCCCCTTCCCACCCCCCCTCCCCTAAAATATGCTTTGGATGTCCTTTATCATGTTGGTTATTTTGTATTGAGTTACAGATGCTCAATATCGGATAATGAGCAAGCTCCTCCATAAAGTAGTCATTTTTTTAAAAAATTTTGAGACATAATCTATGAGAATAATGAATGTAAGAATGTGGGCATTTTCTTTATATAGGGGTGGAATGAATGATGTATTGCTTCATCTATTCATTCCTTTTTGTTGAGTGGTCTTTCTTGTATATCCCTAGCATAATATAATTTTCCTTTTGACCATAACTTGGTGGTATGGTAAAAGCCTCAAGCTGCCAATGTGAGAATGTGGGTTTATGTCCAAGCACAACCTCTCATACAAAATTATCAACACCTTAGGTATGTTGCCAGTACATCCCTTTTTATTGATAATAATATCATGATGTTTTCATTAACTATAAGTCCTAACTGTATATAGCTATATCTCCTCTTTTCTGCTCACTTCATAAAATAATTTAGCATAGAACCATTTATATTTGATGCAAAGTGCATTAAGATTCTAATTCGTTTTCTGCAGGCAGTCAGGAAGGACAATAAACAGAGATTCAACCTCTTGGAGGAAAATGGTGAGCTGTTGATACGTGCAAATCAAGGTCACTCGATAACGGTAAATATTTCTTCATTAACAAATCATAATGTCTCTTTTTATTTTTTTAAGTTTTAAAATGAAATGAATCATTGCCCTTTGAGGTGAGTTCATATGAGCGTAGGCCCCCATAAGGGGAGATTGTTGAATCAAATCTCATCAGGAAGCTGAATTCCATCTTGTGCATAAGTTTTGCTTATCAAGAAAGGAAAGTTAACTAAAAATCACAAATTATAAAAGACTGTCATGCAACTTTAGATAATTATTTATTGCATGTTTTACTTGTCTTTGGAATGAAGTAGAGTAGGAGGAACTTTCCTCCAAATTACTAATAACTCTGAAAATTAGATGCTTTTACAGCCTCTTGGACCTGGAAGATTTTTGAAAAAAAGGTAGGTCATTTTCGGTTTTATGTCTGTTCATCGTAAATAATACAGAGATCATGCCAATGGGGACACTGCTCATTAGTCGCTAATAAGATGGTCAATGGATAGAGTCTTGTCCTGAGCTACATCAATTCAGGGAAAGGGATTAAAGAAACAAATTTTAAAGAGATTTACAGCATTGAATAATTATTTAACATAATTCTTTCCATCTCCAATGTTTGCCATCTTCCTCAATATTCACTCTAAGAACTCATGACTGTTCCCTTGGAAAGATGCTATGGTCTCAATTACCAAGTTTTGATCTTTGGAATATAGGCAGATAGCAACCAGTTTATCAAAGCTAAAATGATTTAGCTCTTCAAAGATAAAAGAAAAGCATGAGCATTGTTACATTTAAATTTGAACTTAATTTCAGTTCATGTTGTATAATTATTAGTCGTGATATAATTATATTTCTTTTGATTTTTTTTTTTGCTCAATAATGTTTTCTTTAGTGCCTCCCTCTAGTTCATGTGTTATATACCTATCTCATTTGAAGCATTCAACCAAATTTTCTGTTTCGCTCCAAGTTTATGCTCACATATTTTGAGTTTCAATTATGACTTTTCAGACGGTGGAATCTGAAAGATTATTGAAGCCCATTTATTCAGCTGAAGAAATTCCATGTAAGATATTGTCAAATGCTGCACAATCACTCTTAAGTTTTTTCATCATCATCAACATAAGCCACATCCCACTAAAGTGGGGCTCTCAAGTTATGTGAAAAATTTTACATGTTTTGATTTATTGATTTCACTGCTTTCGTCTCTTGATATGCAGTGTGTGTACATGGAACCTATAAGAAGAATCTGGCATCAATTTTGGAGTCTGGTCTCAAACGCATGAATAGGTTGCATGTTCACTTCTCTTGTGGCCTGCCAGCAGATGGTGAAGTAATTAGCGGTATGTTGTCCACATAGATCTCTTTTGACAAATAGGTGTTCCTTACATGACTTTTTTCTTTTCCATACAATTGTTAGGTCATTGTTTTTAAGTCTGTTTGATTGGCTATAACCATTCCTCTCCTTTGTAAAAATGAGCAAGTAAAAGAAAAAGATTGGCCCTTGTTTTTTTTTTTTACTTTTCCCCTTTCCTTTAATGAATCCCATTATTTAAATAGAAAAAAATAAAACAGTTAGATAAATTAATATTTGAATTTTCTTCCTCTTGGAGGATAGATAAACCTGTTAGACTTATCAAAATAGGAATCCCGGTGTTATAATTTTCACTTGTGGAGACTAGTTGGTATTCTAGCTTTTCCATATGCTCCTCTATATATTACTTCTTCAATTACCAAGTTTTAACTCCAAGTATATCTGCTCTGTGGCACAAAATAACAACTTGTTTTTATGATTTTCTGGATAAAATTTCTTAAAAGGAATTATAAAAACTCAGCAATGGATCTTACATATGGTAAATCTCAATACATGGTTCAAATGGACCGTATTTATTTAGAAGGGCCATGTGGTCTACCTAGATTATCCCATGTTAGGCAGGCCTTTCTGCTTAGCTATCCATCCTTAATTGACATAGAACATAAATTATTTCTCTATTTTTGTGTCAGCAGTAAAATATTTTTTGGGGAAAATCTTGTACGGTTGTCCATGTTGTCTATCTGAAGTTTATTATGTTTGATGGGCCATCCTTGTTAGCAAAATCCTCACTTAAAAATTAGCAGTCAATGAGCTTACCAATGTTACTCTGATTCACTTGGTCAATTTTTTTATTTCAAGACATGGATTCCATGTTCCATAAGATTTTAGTATAAAATTAAAAATGATAGATTAAAAAAAAAATATCTGTGAGTATTTAAGCATAAGCTGTTAGGTTTCGGAGTCCAAAACATGTCCGATATGGGTACACTGCATTTTTAGAAATGTTTAGTGCAACATAACTTTCAAGTTATCAGCATAAAGCATGCACTGGTTTGCTAGATTAGCCTTGAAACCATTCTTGGATGTTTTGCTGTAATATAAAATAAGAGGGAAGCTGGCATGTATTTCTACCCCTATTTTTTACTTGGGTTGCATGGTGGGGGTGTGGAGCCAGCGGGTAGTTGAAAATAATGACCGTATGAACTTTCTATTGAGTATGAGCTATAACTCTATAATAATTCAATCAGATTGAAAACACCATACTTCAAGGCACACACATCTGTACTTCTCGACTGCAACAAATGCATTTGCTGTCAAAAAATCCAATTAATAATGATTAACAGTATCAATATAAGTAAAACACATAAACTGACTGCAATCTGACAGTGTGCATGACTCATCCTCTTCCAGGTATGAGACGTGATGTAAATATCTTGATCTTCATAGATGTTAAAAAGGCGTTGGAAGGTACTGCTTCTGTTAGCTTTTCATGTTTTGATTTATATGTTAGTCCAAACCCATTTCCATTTATCATCTTTGTGCTATTATAATGTGAAATTCTGAATGTCTATTGATGCCTTTCTACTTGATTCAGAAGGAATGAAGCTTTACATTTCAGACAACAATGTGATATTGACTGAAGGTTTTGATGGTGTTGTACCGGTTAAATTCTTTGAGAAGATAGAAACATGGCCAGATAGACGATCCATACCTTTTTAAGCTGCATTGACGATGTTATATCAATCCAAAGGATTGCAATGGTTTCGATTTTTCTCAAGCATGCATGCACAGTCTTTCACCAATGGAATGAAGAGGCTGTAAATCATGCATGCATAATTTTTTATATGAGAGTATTTGTTTCATGTATGAATTGTTTCCTTGCTTCCGGTGAGTCATAGCAGCAGGGTTATCTCTATAGACTCACCAGGTAATGGTCAAAGACTCAAAAAGTAAATAGGAAAAAAAAAGGGTGCATGAAACATATTATGGCTTTTTTACATGGTTAAATTATTTGTCCGATACACTTTCTACAAAGCTCGTGGGCAATACTTGAAATGGCTATTAACGCGTAGGCATGTCAATCACCTTAAAATCATGTGCCGGTGAATGCACCAATTGATTGGTTGGTTGACTTTAGAAAAGTTAGGTATAATTACAGTTAACGGGATTGAGATTTCAAACAATACTACTTTCTCCCTTAGGGTTTTTACCAACTTATCCCCTTGAGGTTATTTTTTGACACCTTTGCTTCTTTTAAATATCAAGTCTACCTTTAAGTAGATTTGAATAAAAGGGTTAAAGTTATTAGTATATGTTTTTTGATATTGTTGTATCATCGGTTGAAGAGGGAAACTGGTGCATATAGCAAACCCCCAGGTAGAGCTATCAATGGGTTGAATCCTGATCTGATTATTGTTCGATTCTGATTAAATTTATCCAATTTAATTGGATCTTTGTCAAAAATAAATGCTGGTGGATCAAATACAGATTAGATCCATTTAATAATCGGATTCGGATCTTAGTATATTCGTTCGATAAAAATCCGAATTCGATTAAATTTAAGGTGTGATTTAAATTTTTTGAATTTTATAAGGGTGTAAGTAAATAGGCTAACATACTATATAAGTAAATAGACTAACATGCTATATGTGAAAGTAGTAGGTTGTAAAAAAAAACTAATTTAATCGGATTTTGGACTTTTAACTGAATTAAGATATTTAATCGGATTCAAATTCAATAATAACTATGAAGGATCCATTAGATATTTAATCAGATTCAGATATCTTACAACTTAATCAGATTTGGATCTTGGTGGATCTAGTCAGAATCCGACCCATTTACAACCCTACCCCTAGGTAGTTAACTGGTATTTCAAAAACCTCAAGGTGAAAGGTGAGATTATTTGAAACCTCAACTCAAGGGGGTAAACTATAATTATCCCAAAAAGTTACTTTATACAAAGTGAGACTGATTTTTTAAAATGATTCAACTAACCATAGGATTTTCACATGGTTTTGAGATTCCGATTACCAAAGATTTGGAGCAATAACATAGTACTCAAAAACACATTTTTTTTCTTATCAATCCTAAAAATTTTGAATGCCTTAATTTATATGAGGGGAAATGCATACGCTATGCGTGTAGCAAAAGAATAAAATTAGTGGATGTAATTTACTTAGGAGATAAAAGAAAATATAAATTGAAGGGCATTTTGAGGAATAGAAGTTGTTATATGTGTAATAAGGATAAAAAAAGTAAATAGAATTAAAATTAAATGGCATTTTGGATAATATGAGGTGGTTATATAAGTGTAAGTTAGTTAAGGGGAGATGAAAGTGAATATAATAAAATGTGTGGGGTAATTTGGGTATCAGATGTTCGCTAGAAAAGAGACAATTGGCTTTATAATAGTATCGATGTTAAATGCACTTATTTGTGTGTACTAATATACTAAAAAGACTATTACTCAAGGTTTACAAATAAATTTGCAGGTTATTAGCAATTTTGAATGCACCAATTTACATGTTAGATGCACTTTTTTTTTTAATGTATAAGATGCACTCTTTTTCTCAAGAAAGCATTATAAATAGTAAGTTTAAAGGTAATTTTAGATGCATAAATTTATATGCTAGACATACAAAATGGTGCACCATGATTTAACTAAATTGCCGTAAAAAAATGATGTTTTATTAGGCATTTTAGGTACGGTAAACATTTTTCAGTTATTTTTCATATGATCAGATCCATCTATTCCATCTATTTTCCAACAATTTTCGTTTTAGCCAACAATTTCTAAGCATTTAGAAAAAAAGGGGATCAGAGATTTGGAGCTTAAAGCCCCATTATTGGCCTCAGTATCTGTTTAGATAAAATATTTATCAAGACTTGCACAAAAACGTTTGGGTTCTCGTAGGTCGGTGAGGGTGTTATCTTGCATAGAGTGTGCTTATGGAGTTTCCCCATTTGGAAGGTGTATGGAAAATTAAAAGGGTAACGCCTTCGCTCTAATTTGCGCCTCCTAGGTTAAGGCCTAAACCTGTTATCACTGATTAGTGAGTGATTGCTACTCCAATTCAGGAGGCTTCTCCGTCGGCTTCCTGCACGAACAGAGGGAGTTGTTTTAGGGATGACCGGCAGCACTGTCCCTATTACCTTAAGGTTAGCCGATTTCATCTTGTCGTCTCTCTTTGTTCTCTTATATTGCTACAAATGTTTGAAAAGAATCGATTTCTCAGTTGTTCCTTTTGATTTTTCTATCTGTTTAATGAATGAAATCACTATTCAAGCAAGCAATCATTTTGCAAATTTACCTTTCTGGGTTTTGTCCCTGCGTTTTCTATGTATAAGCTCTCCGATAATTCAATAGATACAAATAGACCATCTGGGTATGGCTTCGTTTATCAGATTTCTTAACAATTTTTCTGCAATCCCTAGTAGGAGATCACACATTGACATCCCGCTTTCTGTCTTGAGTAGATTTTCTCATTTCTTGAATTCCGATTTTCAGTCCCCATCTTCTTCTCCGGCTTCGAGAAAGTTTGAAAATAATGTTGCTATTTTCTGGGATTTGGACAACAAGCCACCCAGTTCATTTCCTCCCTATGATGTCGCTATTAGATTAAAGAAAGCTGCTTCGGAGTTCGGGTTTGTCCGGTATATGGTAGCTTATGCCAATCACCATGCATTTAGATATGTCCCACCTGTAGTTAGAGAGCAAAGGAAAGAGAGGAAGCTATTGAATCAATTGGAGAATCGACGGGTCATTAAACCTGTTGAACCATATCTATGTCGAGTTTGTGGGAGGAAATTTTATACAAATGATAAGCTTGTTAATCATTTTAAGCAACTGCACGAGCGTGAACAGATGAAGCGGTTGAATCGGTTAGAGTCAGCTAAAGGGAAGCGTAGGGTTCAATTGGTAGGAAAGTTCTCAATGAAGATGGAGAAATATAAAAGGGCTGCTAGGGATGTTTTGACTCCAAAGGTGGGGTATGGTCTGGCGGACGAGATCAAGCGAGCGGGTTTCTGGGTTCGGACTGTGTCAGATAAGCCCCAAGCAGCAGATGTTGCATTGAGGAACCATATGGTTGATATGATGGATAAGAGGCAGGTTGACTGTTTTTTTCTCGCATCAGATGATTCTGATTTTGTTGATATTATTAGGGAGGCGAGATTAAGATGTCTCAAGACTTTTGTTGTGGGTGATAACAATGATGGAGCTCTTAAAAGATGTGCAGATACTGGATTTTCTTGGAAGGAACTCATGTTAGGAAAGGCTAAGAAGGAGGCAGTATCAGTTTTGGGACGTTGGAAAGATCATGATATTTTGAAGAAACTTGAGTGGTCATACCAACCACAGGAGGATAAAAAAGAATATGGCTCCATTGGTAGTGATGACGAAGACATTGAAGCAGTTTTTTCTGATAAAAGTGGCAATTCAGTGCAGAAGGAAGAAGCTAGGCCTTGGTGGGCCCTGGAGTCTGATTCTGACAATACTCCTGCTGAATCATTTAAGTGACTTACGTTTAATCTGCATAATTGAGTTTGTAATTTCAGTAGCAGCTAGTGTTGTTGCAAACTGTATGAAGGGAACTGTAGTCATATCTCTATGGTTATTTCAGAAATTGAGGAAAATACAAGTCATTTAAGAGATTTTTTTCTTTTATTTTCTGTGTTTGTTTCTCTGTACTTTCTTATTGAATTCTCAAATGAGAGGTTTCTATTATGTATGCTTGACAAGTTTTAATTTTATTATGACATATACTGCTCGTTTTTAGCTTTGACTTGATTTCTATCTGATGTTTGAGATCAAATTCTAAGTTGATAGCATGAAATGGAAGGTAACAGTAGGAAGAAAGGGAGAAAGGGATACACAGTTTATGCCCATCCATTTAGTTATGTACTTTCCATCCAAACTGTTCTTGGGTTCTCAAGTGCTCCCTTAAATGAAAACAAATAGAGATATATGGAGTGAATAAATGCTTGCTATTTCATTTTTAGTATTCTTGCTTAGCATCTGCAGCATGGTTCTAAATATTAATTTTGTTCCATATTGCACATATGGGAACCAAAGTTCTAAAAAATATAAAATATAAACCCACAAGTGACAAAGTGATTGTAATAATAAGCAAAGTAGAGGTTCAAACCCAGTGTACATGAAGTGTATACAAATCTTAGCTTAACAAAATTCAGTGATGCAGAATTGGGCACAGTTACAATTCGAATATATCTCCAGTTACTTGAAAAGGAATTAGTATCCATCTCTATGAACTTATTAAATATGGAACTCTGATGGAGTAAGATTTGAAGAGCACCAGAAATTATGTTACTTATCTTCTGAAAAATGGGTAATCATTTCCTTAACCCAATAGTCCACTTAAATATGTCTGATGGAGTAAGATTTGAAGAGCACTGTTCCTTAGATTGTAGAAATTATGTTACTTATCTTCTGAAAAATGGGTAATCATTTCCTTAACCCAACAGTCCACTTAAATAGTAACAGTTGTCACTTGAACCTCATTTGAGCCTTCGGAAAGTGATTGCCCTCCCTTTCGAAGGTTGCCTTTACCTAATGCTTGTTATTGGAGTATCTGTGGGAAAGGACCTGAGAAATCAACTCCCTGCAACTTTTTTATCTTACACTCTCTCCTCTTATATAGATTTATCAATTTCCAGGCCATACAGCTTCACTGAATTGTCAACCTGAACCTTCAGATATATCTCGAGGATAGTCAAGATTAATCTACACTTAATTTAGTTCATCTACTTTTTTCTTTTCTTTTTCCCTAGAAGGATGCAATATAAATGTAAATATTACTTAGATTTACTGTTGACATCCGGTAAATGTTCCATTGAAACACATTATGTGGAAAATCAAGTAGTTTTGGTCATGAAGGCAAGTCAAATTCCAGTGAAAGGCAGTTTGAATAAGTTTCTGAATCTTTTCCCTTTTGGATGAGAACAAGAGTCAGAGCAAATTGAGATTAAATGAATCGACAAGGTTTCAAATGTTCAGTGTTCAAGCACACACATAAACACACACACACACACACACACACACACACATATGTAGAACAAGCCTGTGGCTTTGACAGGCTACATATTGATAGCCCTGACAACCTTTTAACATGGCTTGCAGGTGAGTGTTCCCTGTTGAGTAAGAAACACCATCAACCTTTTTAACGCATAAAATTTTTTTTTCTGAGCCTTTACCACATGCACGTGCCCAGTGAAAGCCTAACTTAAGCTTGCATATTTTGAAGGAAATGCATAACTGTGACTATAATGTTTCAGGATTTATTGCATGATCCTCGGATATCTTCACATACATTATTTTGTTATCTTGTTTCGTTTATCACTGTATATAAAAGTTTAAGCACAAAACTATTTCTACAGCTGGTGAAGCATGTGAAACTCCTGCATCAGCGTTTCTTCTGTTTCCCTAGTCCTGGTGCTGGCTTTCGTGGAAAACTGCTTAAAATAATTTGTTCGTTATGATAGTTTGCAGTGGATGGCGTCGTCTTCTCTTCTGTCTTCCTCTCTTTCTCTTCTTTCCATATTTATTATCAGGTGACATGTCCTTTCCCTTTTACCAATCTTTCTACCACTGCGTGTGATTTTATTACTTCACTAGTGGAGACTGAGAAGAAGATTTCGTTGATGTTCCTCAGTTTTGGAGCTGCACCTTAATTCAACTGTAGAAAAGCCACAGAAAAAACATATCACCAAATTTGATCATCTGGTTCTTGGGCTCGCTGCTGGCCAAGGTTTACAAGATCGCTTGCAATGTCAAGGTATTTAAACTCTCATTCTGCAAATTTCCTTTCTTTTTTTCTTTTTTTAAAGGTTGTTATAACTCGTCAGGGTCTATTCATTTTATGATCTTGAACAGTAAGCATAAGCCTCAGTGTTTTATTTTTCTTAAATTTAACTACTATCAGTAGTTCTCATTAATCTAAATTAATAAATTAAATCTGAAAAAAGGTTTAATCAGCTACTAATACTGCTGCTTTTTCTTCCTGCTGAAACTATTTCCTTTGTATACTTTTCTGATTTTGTTTATTCACTTTCCTGGATGTCTTATGTACTTTATCATGTTGCAAAACATACTTTAATATGATTTCAATTATAAATTCTCTGATAAGCATACCCAAGATTAGCAAACAGGGGATCTAGGCCTGTATTATGCTATGTCAGCAACTGATGTGGCATAGTCCTTATCATTCGCCTATGCCTGGAATTGGCAATGAATAAAAAAAATGGAATATCAATTCAAAGCTTGTGTATAGTCATTCTAAATTAATTTACTAAGTCATCAATGCCAAAGAGTGGAAAGCTTTAAAAATCTGACTAAGGGATATCATAGACCCATAACTGTGGGCTCTCCAGTTATGGGTCTATTATATTTGAATTGACGATCTGCATAAGCTTTTTCGGTTAGTGTTTCTTTAGCTGAAATGCTTGATCTTATCAAATGGTTTACTCTGTCTGACAGTGATAGTTTCTCATAAGCTGAGTAATTGTTAAAGCTCTCTCTGATATCCCTTAGTCAGTATTTATGATTATATGTACTTGTAACTTGCAAGTTGATAACAGCAAAACCTAGATGAAAACGAGGGAGAAGAAAAATAGAACGATCTGATGACTTCTCTTATCAGAATTTTCTTTTACTTGGTATACACGTGAACTCGTATGGTCAGAAATCATTTTTCTAACGTGCTTTCATTGCAGGCATCAAAGCTCTTAATAGGACCCATTTTCAAGGTCCATCTCAAGTATCGAATATCAGAGATGCCATTTCTTTTGTCACAGTCTTTGCCGTATACAAGACCTCCATCTCTGGACAAATGGATGATAGATCATCCAACTTGGTGACTGTTGGGAGCACTTCTTATGATAAGGTGGAAAGATCAATTGCTATACTGAATGCTTTCATTAACTTCATCCAGGTAATCTGTGCCTTGTAAAAGAAAGTTTTCCCTTTCATGCGGAAGAGAAGTATGTCTACTTCACACACCAACACCACAAATACAACCATGCCACCCCCGCTATTGGCCCACCACCAATAGCGGATCCACAACCCCCCTTTCCCCCATTATCCTCCTCCGCCTCCTCTCTTACCTCATCTTCCCTTTTTCTGGTTATATGGAACTTAAATTTAATGAGTCTGTATATCATTTATATGGATCAATGACAAGTAACTCTAATTTTTTATTTATTTTCCCTTAACTTTCGGACTCTTGAGATTTAGACCAATGAATTTTTTTTAATAACTTGGTTACAGGCTGTATACAAGTAAGAAGAAGAGTCTTATATATATATATATGCTTACATGAGGATGTTTTATTATATGATTGTGCCTCAAACTAGTTAGGAGAAGGCATCATTTTGGTTTTTATTGTTGTTGGCCTAAAATAGTGTGAGCCGTTATTGATATTAATATGATAAATTTTGTACAAATGAAATTTGTTAGAAATTTTTTGCTTTCGAATTAGGGCTTGGATTTCCTTTATTATTTTCTTTTTAATTGTTTTACTCATCCTAATCTCATTTTTCAAATTAAACATGATTCTTCTAATCAGTTTAAATTAAAGTTCTCTATCCTTGAAAATAAAAAAATTGAAATTACATAGATAATTAATTTCTCATTCTTGAAGAAAAATATGTTTATTTAGATAAGTTTATCCATTTACAAATAACAATACAATCTACTTAATTCTTTTGCAGGTGTCAATGCCTCAAAGCAATATAATCATTCTCACTGATCCAGCTTCTGATTTTTCAATACACAGGAATAATGTCATGATATTTCCAATTCAAGGTGAATATACGCGAGATAGATTGATGCTTCAAAGGATCAGGTCTTACATTGTAAGAGCATCTTACTTTGATGGATAAGCAGTACTTTTATATCTTCTTTACATGTAGCCATTGTTTGTGCGCTATCTCTTTTATATTTTTGGACTGAAACCCCACTTCCCATTTAAATTTTCATGTCATTGCTGTGATTGGCAAGGACCATGAATTGCTTTCTTAGTCCCAAAATTTTTTTATTTTCTGATTATTTTAAGATCTCAGGGCAAATTTGTTGATTCTGTTTTTGTAATCTAAAGTTCTGAATGTTGGCACTTCTATGTGGGGAATGTATGCATTCATATAGTGATTTGTGTCATTTTTTATTCTTGCTCTATATATGTGTATTTCTTTTAGTCAGGAAGTGATGCCTTAATACATGGGTACATTATGATGATTGAAATGCTTAATTTGTAGTTCATACTATGTTTTGTGTTGCAATTTCAATCATACATATGCAGTCTGTCATGTAGAAGTAGAAATATGCCAAGAGATAAAGTGACCTTTGTCTTTCGGAGTTGTAATTTATGTTCTGAGGTATTTAAATAACTCTTTTGATGCATTGTTTTCTGTATTCTTGATACTGCTTTTCAACCAAGGATGGTTGCATAAACAATCATCTTTCAGGGGTTTATTGAAGAAATACATTAGTTAACCAAAAGAAGGTAGTTCCTGAGGATGAAAAACAATATGAATGTAACATCTGATTGTAACTTTGCATGTCTGTTTTGTTCTACCTATGCAGGCTTTTCTTGAAACAAGGCTTGAGACGCTTTCCCAGAGGATAGGCCATATTAATCATTACATCTTCACTGACTCTGACATTGCAGTGGTTGATGATCTTAGAGAGATTTTTCTCAAAAATCCAAATTTTCATTTGGCTCTCACATTCCGGAATAACAAAGATCAGCCCCTGAATTCAGGATTTATTGCTGTTAAAGGCACCCATGATGGAATCACTAGGTAGATAAACTATTTATCTTGCATTCCATTTTGCTCTACTAAATGTGACTACAAGGGTGAAGCCAGTAAACTTTTGTTGCAGAGCAAAGTTCTTTCTACAAAAAGTTCTGGAAGTATATGGTTCCAGATACATGAAAGCTTCCCGAATGCTAGGAGACCAGTTAGCTCTGGCCTGGATTGTAAAGTCTCATCCTTCATTCGATAGAAAGCGATTTACTAGACCAATAGCTTTCGTGGAAGAAATTCATGGAGCATCAGTTTTGTTTTTACCATGCACCATTTACAATTGGACCCCACCGGAAGGAGCTGGACAATTTCATGGCATGCCCTTGGATATTAAGGTAAAATAATTCAATCAAAAACAGCCTACCCAATTGATGATAAGGCATTTGGTTTCCCAATTCAATCAAAATCAGCCTCCCCGCTTGTTGGTAAAGCATTGGTTTTAATTGAGGTTTTTTGGAAGCTCAAATGGGAAATACCAACTTTCCAAGAAAACAGATTGTCAACTTGAATGTTTATGTAAGGATATATCTTGATGTAAGATAATGTGGAAGTTGATTCTACCTCTATTTGCCTCATGATAAAAATGAGAAATTATGCTGCATGGGTATTAATAAGTAGCATATTTTTTTGACATTTTGCAACGTTGTGATGCAGGTTGTTCATTTCAAGGGATCAAGGAAGCGGCTTATGCTTGAATCTTGGAATTTCTTCAATTCCTCAAACTCCTTGGAATTCTCAGATATGTTGTGTCTCATCTTAAAGAGTGGGAGAACAAAGTATGATTTTTAATCAGAATCTTCAACATAGCTGCCTAGAATCTGGAGGCAGACAAGATTCCACTTTTTCCTTTCAAGGGATCAAGGAGTCCCAGATTTCATTGCATAAGTTTTGGATTGGGTTGGGGATTGAACTGCTAGGTTGTGGAGATTTTGATGACCATGATTCCAGGAATCAAAATTTTGAACACTTGATGTGCAGAGGCTTGGTTTTGAAGAGAAGGAAAATTTACAATTTTGGTACATAATTAAATGTTTTAAATTAGCAATCAAAATGTTTGTGCTTGGTTCACAAGAACATTTAAGTCCTTTGGAAAATAACTTGTTATAGGAGCTTTATTTATCCGTTAGAAGTCCCTAAAATTCTCTCAAAATGAAGGGAAAACGGTGGAAAGGAAATGAAAGTGCTTTTTAACCCTTTTTCCCCTTGTTTTCTTCCTAATCAACTAGGGTAAAAAAAAAAAAAAAGAAATGAGAAAAGTGAGGATGAGATGAGAAGTCTGAAATAGTAGGATAAACAAGACCAATAATAAGTATAATCAAGAGTCTAGAGTAGCTCTAGCTAAAGGTGAAGGAGCAAAACACAAAGTTGATTATTTGGTTTGACCAAAAAGCATGCTCTTTACCCTAAAAAAAATGAAAAAGACTAAAAGGCATGCACATTCAAATATACATGTGTTGAAACACACACATGCGCGCGCGCACGCAAATTTTTTTGGATCATAAAACCTTCGCTTTCCTGCTTACACTTGTATAAATAACCAATACTTAGAGATATGCAAAAAGTAATAGATATTAAACTCCCTTACTAGTACAATACATTTATTATACTTAGAAGCCGTTTAGTATAACTTTTCAAAGTTACTTTTTAAAGTGGAATTTTTTAACTTTTCCACTTTGTTTCTACTTTGAAAAGTTATATTAAACCGCTTCTGAAAAAGTTTGTTCTTTATTATTGGTTTTCTTAGATAGCATATAAGATGGTAATTTTGGGCCCTAATAAGATTTGGTTTTCTAGTTTAGTGGCTTTCTGAGCACAAAATTTTCAGCCCAAAGAAAGTTAAGACCAAACATAGACTGGGCACGTTAAAACCGATAAACCAGCCTACCAGGGTCCCAATTTCATGTACATGCAACGCTGCGTTTGACAAATTAAAAGAAACGAGCCGTGACATGTTGGGCTTGGGCCTAAAAAGTGGTTTAGGCTTGGGCTGCATGGATTAGGGTTTGGTAAGCCATGCGTAGCCTATCGCCAATATAGCTCCCTAGAGTTTTGGCCGTAGAAGAAACCCTAGTTTTTTTTTTATCACGAAAGAGGTTAAAAGAGTGAAGAGAACTAGAGAAGCCTAACTTTTTATTTAGGAAGAGAAGGTTGCTGGGTACTGGGAGGAGATAGGTTGAAGCGGCCGCTGTTATAGTCCCAGGTCAGTCTGGAAATCATCTCTCGTCGATAAAGAATAGAGAGATCGATCTTTAATTTGTTGTTTTGTTTGATTTGATTATTTCTAAACGAGCCCGGTAAGCTAAAAAAAAAAAAAAAAATGGAATCGTTTCATTGAAGCTAAAGATAAATTAAATCTATATGGGAAGAGATTGAATTTTCAAAATTTTTTTTTTAAAATTTTTTTGGGACTGGATTGTATAATAGGAGCAACAACCGAAGAGAAATCATGGCGTACGCAGCAATGAAGCCTACTAAGCCTGGTTTGGAGGAACCACAGGAGCAGGTTCACCGAATCAGGATCACTCTCTCTTCAAAGAACGTGAAAAATCTTGAGAAAGGTTCTCCATCTTTTTTTTTTTTAACCTTTTTTTTTTCATTCGGACGAGACACATATGATTGTTGAGTGTGGTTGGTTTATTGGCAATAGATTTTCTAATCTCTCTTACTGCCTGGATTCGATTACAGTGTGTGCCGATCTGGTTCGTGGTGCGAAGGATAAGCGGTTGAAAGTGAAGGGACCGGTGAGGATGCCCACCAGGGTTCTTAACATCACTACTAGGAAGTCTCCTTGTGGTGAAGGTATTGATGCAAATCTGATTCTTTTCTTTCTTCTGTATGTATTGATTCTTTCCGCTTCATCACTAAGTCCTTAGACTGCATTTGCTAATTTCTGTTTTCCCTGGAATTTTTTTCTGGGAAAATATCGTTTTTATTCATGTAATTGGTGTTATTTTCTTTCCATTGCTCTCATTCCTCTTTGTCAAGTGTTCAGGAAACGAGTTTTTGGTTAGTTAAGAAATAAGAAATTAACTCAACATGAATTTACAGCATCATAGGATGAGCTATCCATTTAATTTTATCTAATTTAAAGGCATGTGATCTATGATGAGTTTTATTCTTTCTTCATTATTAAGATTGCCTTCAAATTGGTCTTGAACTTCCAATACTGACAAAACAGACCTCTAGCGTCCAACCAAGTAGAATTGTCGTCGCAAATAGGGCACAAGTACTCTAGAATCTAACAGTCAAGTTTTGAAGAATACCTCCATCCTCAACCTTTACGAGAAATTCCCTTAGAAGCACGTCAAGATGTGAACAGAGCTAAACCAGCAAAGGATAAAATCAGAAAGCAGAAATTAAGGAAAATATAACTGACAAACAAAACAAAAGATAAAGCAGACCTCTAGCGTCCAATCGAGTAGAATTGTTGCCCCAAATTGGGCACAAGTACTTTAAAATCTAACAATCAAGTTCTTCAGAATACCTCCATCCTCAACCTATAAAAGAAATTTCCTTATAAGCACGTCAAGAAGTGAATAGATGGTAACCAGCAAAAGGTAAAAACAGAAAGCAGATATTAAGGAGAATATAACTAACGAACAAAACAAACGAAAGAAAACAGGACTTAATCCAAGAAGGAAATTGTAGCAGAGTCCTGTGACACATTCTTGGTTGAGATATCTTTGAATTCCTTTTTGATGATGACCCAAGATGATAACAGAATTAGAATGCACTCAAGGGTCCTCTGAACCTGCAGCACTTTCCCACTGAAGATAATCAGTTATGAGCAAGCCAAACCATCCGTACTGTAGCAAAGAAGACTGCCTGATACATCACTTTCCCTTTATTTTTGAGAAAATGGAATTTTCACTGTTTTGTCAGATAAAAAGAGTTCTAGGAGGAACCCAACTTAATCTTAATAGATGAAAGAAGACCAATGGAATCAAATCCAGTCACTGTGCACAAATTTGTAAACCATTGAATCTTCTCCTTTTAAGCATAATATATATACATTAAATTATATAGCTACAGACTTCATCCTTCTTTGGAGATTGTCAAGAGTATTGATACCATTTTGACATAAAGTTCATGGGGAGGCAAGGACTTTTGGGGTGAGGGAAGGGGGAGTTGAGGCTTTCCAAAGAAAGGAAGGGGAATTGGATCTACGGTTAGAACACAAGTAGTTGAGAAAGAACTTGTAGAGAAAGAGCCGTGCATTAATCATGTATTCTTCTTCGGTACTGTACATTTATAACCATTGCATGCGTATTTTTCAATATGTGCATATGTGTTATTTATGCCATCCCCTTCCAAATTGATGTATAATTGTCCATGATTGGATGCAATAGATAGCTCATGGCACTGCAATTGGGGATGACATTTGCAGTGTTATACTGCATTGGTTACTGCTGCAGGAGCGGTTAGGGTTTTTTCAAGTTTGTAACTGTTTTATGTGGAGCCCATTTGAAAAAAAAACACTAACCATGAGATGCTGCATGTGGCAGCATCCCATTCTAGCATCAGTGAACAATGCAGTACAAAACTGCAGTAGATTTAATCTCCTGCAATTGAGCATGCCTGAATGTGCTGTCAGTGGCTTGATCATGTCTTTCTATGCCTTGTGAGTCCATCAGTGGACTTGGAAAAAGAAAATTGTTAATGATTTGAAATTTTTGTTCTCTGTATTTGATTTTCAGGAACCAATACATGGGACAGATTTGAGCTCCGTGTACACAAGCGGGTGATTGACCTCACAAGCTCTTCTGAAGTGGTGAAGCAGATCACTTCCATCACCATTGAACCTGGAGTGGAGGTTGAGGTTACGATTGCAGATCCATGATTATGCTTCTCACATTCCTTTACCATTTTTGTCATCTCGTTTAGTCAATGTCATAGTCTTTTCTTTGTGTAATTTTCCTAGTCAAGGAACTATACTAGGGATCTTGCTAGTGAGATTTTGAAGGGGATTTTTTTTGGGGGTATGTATGCGTTTTTGACAATTTTTCCATTGTGAAGATGAATGATTCTTCCACACTGAGACTCCAAATTTACTGTATTACTTGCTCGCATTTAATGATTTTTTTGAAGCGTTTTTTCTTGCAACATGAAAAAGGGGGAACTCAACATTGGCTCTCACTGTGCGAACTTGCGTTCTCCAAATGCAGCTTGGTTACCCTCGCCTCATTTTGGAAATGTTGCTTGTAGCTTGTATAATACTGAGGCAGGATGAAAAAGGATCTGCTGTGTGTTCTACGATTCATTTGATTGGCTACACCGATTTGTAATGGTGATAATGGTTAAAACGGTTATTGCCAACTATTTCAGGATTGCAACAGCCAAATTCATGTGTGGAAGGAAGTTTGAAAACCTGTTTCTTGTGATTTTAGCATAATGAAAACAATTATGGAGACTTGTGGAAATTCAAGCAGCTCAGTGTTGAGCCAAATACTTGATATCTTCTTGTTCATGGATGACATGAGAAATTCCTACTGTCCAAATTTCCTTGAGAAGATTCTACAAAATGTGTTGTCTTGTTTTTAACAGAACAGAGAGCTCAAAATTAAACAGTGCTCTCTATCTTCTCTTATGGGTTCAAGTGGTAAATAAAGGCCTCTTATGCAGGCTTCTTTCCATTCTTTGATTTTCTGCTAATTTTATCCAATTTTACCTACATCAAATTTGCAACTTTTAGAGTCTTTATGGCTAGAAATGATTTTCTTGAGTGCAATGAAGGGGATAGAGACCTTTCATTTTACAAACCTAGTTTAGAGTTTGTGGCAAACAATTAATCTCATAATCTCTAACGTGGATAAGATACATGTTGAGACGGGCTATTTTCGTTTCTTTTTTTTTTCTCTATTGAGATTCACAGTGTCGATTTAATAGTATCATTAGTGTTGATCCACATATTTGCATTTACTGGGAAAATAAATCCACTAGCTCTGAAGAAAAATATATAACAATCTATGAATCACTAGAAGGTTCACACCTAGCTGGTCTTGAATGGGGTGACTTGACTCTTGGAATAGGGGAATGAGAGCATTAGCAGCAGATTCCCTAAAAATTTTCCTTAAATTTAAGGAAGTTTGCAATTTAGGGATCCTTCAACGTACATCAAATTCTCTAAAATAAATGGTGAAAATATTAAAATATTACTTGCTTTTTAAACATCATTATTTTTAAACATTTTTTATAGTTTTTTATTATAACCATTTGACATAAAGCATACCAATTTGACATAAGGTTAATGTGGTTTGAGTTTAGGAAAACTACAGTGGTTCCTTAAATTTGAAGAAACACTGTAGCAATCTCTAAATATTTAGAGAATAATATAAGGATAGGGAAGCTGCTGCAGGTCAAATTTTGCCTCATTCCCTTTTTTTCTTCCTTATTTTAAAGAGAGAGAGAGTAAGATAAGGAATCTTCTGCTAATGCTTAAGGGAACTCAAAAAGGAGGGATAGTTAAGTGGAGAGGATACTGCACGAAGAGGATAGTATATTTAAAGAGGAAGGTATTGAATCTTTTATTGGGAAGAATAAATTTACCCGGTTTCTATTCAGTATTATCTATGTCTTTTCTTTTATTGTCTATATGTCTTTTCAAATAGAGGTTTAGGGCACCTTAGACTTCATTTTCCTTTTTTTTTAGATATGGAGGACACACTTACGTCTTTATTCAGTTATGAATTTTCTTAATTTTTATGGGTAATGCTGGAAGAAGTTGATTTTTACTGTTTTTAATTTTAAATGAAAACATGTAGCATATAATTTTGAAAGAACTGCTATACAACATAACCTCATCACATTTACTGAATGCTGTTTCAGTTTTATTGAATCATGGGAATTATCATTAGAGAGAATGGGATTAGTCATGTATTAAATCATGAGAACTTTAACCTAATTTTACACAAATAAGTTCACATATCAATGATAATAATCTTTACTTTGGTTAACATTAAGAAAAGAAAAAAAAAACTATAGCCTTCTGTCAAGATGAAGATTATCAAAATTTAGAAAAATTACTAGGGGTATAATGGTAATTACTAGAAAAAAAAACACACACATCCCCAATGCTGGTCCTCTGCAATGTGCTACTAGGAATAATAATAATTCATGGATCTAATTTGAGTGGACCTTGAAAATGGGTCCTATTAAGAGCTTTGGATGTTAGAGCAGGCACCAATGAATAATGGTAATTCATGGATTTAATTTAACCTGAAAGGGTTGGTCTCATCCATTGTATCATAAACTATGAGAGGGATATTATTAGATACTCGTTCAATGATAATTGACATTGCATTTAAGTTTGAGAGAAAATTACGCTTTTTGATAGTTAACCAAGTAAATGCCAACCACAGTCACAAATGCTCCAACAAGTTGCAAGGGTGAAGAAGAGTGTCATTAAGGTATAAGAAGCTGCAAGTAGAACAATATTTAAGATAGAGAAAAGGAAACAATGTAAAGAAAACTAAGAATTACAGATTCGGTTGGCCCTGAGGATTTCATATATAGCTATTATATCATTCCTGCTATAATTTTTTTGATTTTATTCAATATAAAACAGGATGGGGCATCCTTTCGAAATGGCACCTCATAAGGAGAATTGACCAGTGTTACTTTCCAGAACCAATGACCCACCTTAGATCTCTGCCAAGCTGGAAGTTTATACATGTGACTGGGTCCTAGCATTTCTCCGTCAATATTTCCCATTGCATTACAAGGAGGATCCAGTTTTCCCCTCACACCACAAGCTACCTTAAATTGAGTGTCAATGATGTCTATAAATTACATGCATGAATTTCTAAGTTTTCAATCAATGATCTGAAATAAATGATATAGCAGTAACCAAATAAGGGTTAATATGCCTACATCCCCATTTATTTGGAAGACATATAAGATTAACAGCATTGGTAATACTATGGATATAATAGGATAATATTGGAGCACAATTTAATTTGATACTAAGATAATACACAGTTTTCCCCTCACCCCTTTTGATAGTAAAAACCATTCCATTATGAGGACTATCTTCATTGAGGAGTGTGAAGTGCCAATCAGGATCATACATCCCATAAAGTACTGCCAAGTAAACAAGAAGAATGAATGCGCCCGCCATCCTGTAAATTGAGAAATGAAGAGTAAATTTCTAAGATATTTTCAACAGATGATACTGAATGTGACCAGACAAAACCAAATTTAACCATTCCATTTCTACACATTACCAAATGCCGACAGCATAGCTTGAAGGTAGAGAAGTAACCAGACGATGGATCCTCAGTTTGTGACAAAACCAAATTGGACATAAATGTTAGAAAACTTGAAAAGCTCAATGGTTAAACCACCAAAAATGCATCCATTATACTATTAAACTCCTCAAGCAGTAAACCATTTAACAGTGAAAGAACAATAGATCCCAGCATTATTCACAACAAACCCAATAATAGACATGTCAATTGAAAAGAAACAAGAAAAACAAGGATGGTGAGAGAGAGGGAGAATCTGGTTAGTAAATCAAATGCAAGAGTGAAACAAAACCCCAACATAGGATGCCCTGTATACCGCAAATTGAAATGTCGAGGAAAAAAAAAAGAGATGGGTCTTTGTAGTGTATTTTCCCTGTCTATTGCAAATTGAAATAATGTAGATTTGCCATGTATTGATTTTCGGGTTCTTGCTCTTCCAAGTTTTGGTTCGCAAAACTACTCAACTCTTCACCCAAGTTTTGGTTCCCAAAACCACCTAGCTCTTCATCCAAGTATTGGTTGCCAAACACACCATGCAGCAAGTCTCTAATCCTATCATCTCTTGTTACATTTGGCTCATTATTTCCCATATGATGTTCCTTACAGCTCTCATTTCTTTGTTGATTTGATTGCAAAAGCCCTCACTCATTATTTCTGACTTACAATTCAAATGACTTTTATTACCGTTATTAAATGCATACATTCGTATTTTTAAATCTTGGAAAAAAAAATTGAAACAATTATTAATGAAAAAAAAGGATATAAGCAACCTATAGTAGGGTGTAAATACTAATTTCATCTAGACACAATACTGAAGAAACCAGAATGTAATGTTCAAGAATAAATTAACAAACTATAGCATTGAGAAAGAGTAATTTTATTATACATCTGACAACTATATTTATATATAATTAACAATAACACGAAAGGGAGAAACGGAAAAAATATTTAATTATAAAAACAAGGAAACAATAATTTAACAAAGAAAAGCCTCTAATGAATCCTGTAACTAAATCAATAATGAAAGGATTGAAACCAGGTTTTATACTCATATGTTATCATAATTTCTGTTTAGAGTTTACCTGAAATACTCCCAAAAATTGAGATTTTCTTCAGAAGCTTCCTGTTTCACAGACCAACAGCAGTACTTTACAGTGAAAGGATAACTGAGAACTTATATTTAAAAGTCACATTAATTGAAATGCTAATGGTATATCAAATTTAAGCATTGAATTTATTTTGTTCTGTTTTATTGCATCATCATAAGATGATAGAAGTCCATCAATAAACATATGCTCACAAACTATCAGCTAAGAATTTTACAGTGCCAAAATTATGAATACCACCTAAAAGAAGATGAAAGAAGTCAACATATGAGAAAACATGATACTCTTGGCTTTCTTTTGATATGGACAAGGGACATCTAGTAAACAATATCAGCCAACCACGCAACCTCTCCATTGTTGAACATGAATTTCCTCCTTATAGATAGCATTAAGAAAAGAACATAGAACATCGAGGGGAAATGATCATAAGAATCAAAGTGAACAAGAATTTAAACGATTCTACCACATAATGGCTGAAAACAATTCACATGGTACCCTTCTTCCTGGAGCCTGAATAGAATTTGATGTACCACTGGATAAACTTCTTCAAACCTGTCTGCAAATCTGTTTTGGGCTTGTACCGGAGCTCTCTCTGAGCAAGACTTATGTTGGCATGAGTATACTGTACATCTCCATTCATTGGCATCTTCATTACCACTTTTTTGGCCTTCTTCTTCAATAGCTTCTCCAATATATTTACAAGTTCAGACACCGGCACAGGAGAAGTGTTTCCCAAATTGAATACCCGTAACTGTGCCGGACTCTTTTTCTTCCCACCACTTCCAGTACTCTTCTCAGCAGTATCCAAGGCCCCCAAGCAGCCCTTTACAATGTCATCAATATAAGTAAAATCCCTAGCAACAGTCCCATGGTTAGGACCCTCAAAGATAGGAATTGACTTCCCTTTCAGTATATCTCTGGTAAAGAAGAAGCAAGCCATGTCTGGTCTACCCCAAGGTCCATAAACAGTGAAGAATCGCAACCCAGTAATCGAAAGCCCGTAAATATGATTGTAAGTGTGTGCAATCTCTTCGCCAGCCTTCTTTGTTGCTGCATAGAGACTCGCTGGTTGGTCCGTGCGGTCTCTTTCCGAGAATGGCACCTTAGAATTAAGTCCATAAACAGAGCTCGAAGAAGCCCAGACAATTGCAGGCTGTGGATTCGCCGATTTGCAAACCTCGAGAACATTAACAAGACCAGCAATGTTGCTATGAACATAAGAGCTAGGGTTCTGCATTGCATACCGGACACCCGCTTGCGCCGCGAGGTGCATAACGTGAGTGAAAGCCACGACGTCGAACAATTTCCGGAGAAGAGCAGCGTCATTGATGTCGCCTTCGACGACAAACACGCCGTTCCGTTCAAGGAGGGCTTGGCGGGCACGTTTGAGGGACGGGTCGTAGTAGTTGTTGAAGTTGTCGAGCCCGAGGACGCCATCGCCGCGGCGTTTCAATGCGACGGAAACATGAGAACCGATGAAGCCAGCAGCACCAGTGACGAGCACAGAGAGGCCGTTTCGGGTGCTTACACGCGCCGATGACCGGACGCGCTTCTCCCAAGCGGGGCCACCCCAAACAGCGGTGGCGAGTAATCGGCGAGAGGGATCGGAAGATGGAGGTGGGGGTGATCGGAGTAAGAAAAGGAGGAGGCCAATAAAGAGGAAGCACCAGAAGGTGATCTTGGCAAGAAACGAGTGCCATCGGAGCCGGTGAATGTACGATGATTTGTCCATCTTGAACTTTCCGGGCGTCGACGGAATGTTGTCGATATGGGACATCGATTTCAGCTGCAACATTCGCCGGAGAAAGATCCGACGCAAGTGGGCACAACTTTTTTCTTATTCTGCTCAATGGAAATTTTTTCTTGTTCTCTCGACTGCTCCTGTGAATAGATTCAAAGAAGGATTTGCATTGAAAGAGGATGAAAAGCCATAGATTACAAAGAGGGGTTTGTTGTTGCTCCTCTCATTGGTTTTTTCCTAAATAAAGAAAAGAAATCCGTTGAGAAAGAGAGATCAGCAGGAGATGGTTGTGGAAGAAATTTGATATTGGAGGGAAGGGACGATGGGTTTATGTAAAGATGTTTCTTTTTGACTCAATTTGAGTTCCAAGAGACGGTGGATGTGATACTCATTATTTATATATTTTTTAAATTCCTTTTTAGAGTTCTTGATTACTCTTTGTTTAAAAAAATTACCATTTGTTCAGAGTTCTTGATAACCCTTTGTTTAAAAAAAATTTTTAAAAAGTTTTAGATATGTATGAATCTAAATTTTAAACAATCTAATTTGGTGACAGGAATGTAATTGAAATTTGGTTCATCAAAATTAAATTTAATATTTCATGGTTAATTAATCTTTTTGATTTAAACAAGCCACAAGTCATTCTTTATAGTTAAAAACTTACAGCAAGTTTGTGATTGCTCCATGACAACTAAAATTTAATAAAAAATATTCAACATATGATGGTTGATTGAATATTTTAATTTAAACGATCCACCGAGCTACAACAAGGCTGTGGGGGTTTGGTTTTTTTTTTTTGGTTGCTGCAGACGATTAGCACTCATATTTCTATAGAAACTATCTTTTAAATATTTTTATGAGTAGTGATAGAATACAATATGGTAAATCAAGCTGATTTTATATAGTTATTTTTAATCAAAACTTTAAAGATAGTTTTAGATTTTTGTACTTGGGTCTACTAATCAAGATTCACATCTTTGTGGAGCTGCTATATGCAGTTTTTATTTGGATTATGTCAAGTATACTTAAAATTATGGTTAGATCAGTCAAGGGTTCACACCCTTAAAACTGAAGATAATGGCTCCATAGGATCTAATAGAGATTAAAGAGTCACCTGAGATGGAGACACATTTTCTTGGGGTGTTGTTGGAAGGGTATGAGTCAAAAGGAAACTTGGAAAGAAGGCAAGATGGTCTAAAAATGCGTGCATTAGGTATATATCTTGGATTCTAATTTATCTTTGGTGGTCTCATGTTTGTTGTGTAGAAATGGATTCTAATTTATCTTTGGTGGTCTCATGTTTGTTGTGTAGAAATAAATGATTAGTGATGTACCAGAAGTCCACCAAAGTTTACTTTTGTCTCAACCGCACTGTAATCACTTGAAACTTAAGATTGATAGTGAAGAAACATATTAAGTATATATCTCTTAATGGTTACATTAGAGGTGGCAATGGGTCATGTTGGGTTCGGTTTGGGCAGGTTGTAAATGGGTTGGATCGGGTTCGACCCGTTTACCAATAAGTTGTAAAATCATGGAATTGAACCCAACTCGTAAATAAACGGGTTGAACCTGACCCAACTTGTTTTATTTATTACTTAAAATTTTTAAAAAATTCCTTTTAATTTAGCATTTTTTTTTAGTATTTAGAAATAATAGAGATGTGGATCATTGTTTTTTGTTAACATAAATGTTTAAAAATTTTTTTTACTTGGATTTAGATGTTTATTTTTTGGAAATTGAGAAAATAAAGATCATTAATCATTTTTTTCACAAATGTGCTATCCTTGTTACTAAATTTATATAATATTGAGTAAATTAGCAAGCACTGAGGATTGACTATATTTAAAATGTTTTCTTATTATCTTAATCAACAAAAAGTCACTTGATTGAAAAGTGAACCTAGGAGTTGAAGAAAGTGCAAATCTATTCATGTGTTGAGCAAAAGTTGAAGACATACCACAAACAAAGCTTCTATAATTCTTTCTTTCGTTTTCACTTTTCAAAACTAATTAGCTAATTTTTTTTAGGTTTCTCTACACGTATTAGTTTGATTAATGGTTAATGCCTTTATAAAATTAAAAAGATAAAAAAAAAAATGGTATATTGTCGGGTACTCTAACATGTTGACGGGTTCAGTTCGGGTTGACTTGTTTCCTACTTGGGTTGGGAAAACCTCAACCCAAACCCAACCCAGGTAAGAAACAGTTCAACCCAAACCCATTTATTCTTGTTGGGTTCAAACGGGTTCACTGGTCAGTTCAAAAAATGCCGGCTCTAGGTTACATCAACTCATGGTGCTAACTATTACCAACCACCATATAAAATCACTCAATCAATGCCCACATTTTTATTTGCTTAATTTTAGGTAATAGTAATTGATTGATCCAATAAACTTGTTACATTAGCCTCATTTGTAAGGTTGGCTAAGAAGTAAGAACTTGATCCAATAAGAAGCATGATATTGCCTAATTAGGGTCTTGAGATTTTCCAAGCCAATGGTGTGATACTCGTGTACACTAGTTTGAAATTGTTAAAACAAACACAGGGCACTCTTGACACCATGGGCACAAATGAATCTTGAGGAAACTCGCCTATCAGAGTCGAACATAGTATCTCCTGCTCTGATTGTTATATATCAACCTATTATAATTCGTTATATTATATTTATTTTGAATCCACCTATTTATGTAACATGTTCTAGAAGTTTATGTGGGTTATGCTACAATATAAATTAGCAACGCTATTCTTGGAATTTATTTTCTTAAAGCAGAATTCCCCATTTGCTATAAGTGAACCTGGCATTTGCCATTGAATTTTGAGAAACACAGCCTAAGTGAACCTGACATTTGCCATTGAATTTTGAGAATTAATGCTTGCATAGTTAAAGACAAAATAGAAGTTAAAACATGAAAGAAAGAGAGAGAGAGACAACAGGAAGAGGGAAAAAGGAATGGGGAAATTGGTTTTTAGTGATACTTTTTCAAAATAATTTAGATTCAATCAGCCAATTCTTGAAAATTAAGAATTACTAGTGTCTACATCACAATTACCAGCTATCTACATGCATGTATCATGCATACATAATCTGGTGTTATTGTTGCTCCCATGTGATGTGGATCACTTTATGTAGTGGCTTTATCTGCAGCCCTTAAGTGAAGCATCTACAGGATGCAAACACGTGTCCTGCGGATGCAAATCTGTAAAGGTTTCACTTAAAGGCTGCAGATAGAACCACCACAGAAAGTGAATTGCATGTGACGGTGTGTTAGAAATTATAAATGGGGCAACTGTTGATCGCTATACTAAAAAATAACTCTCAGGAGCCAACAGACATCAGGGTATAAGTTGATTAATGTCGTAGGGCTGTATCTGATATCAATATAAACTGTCCAAAGTCTAATGGCTCCAGTTCATGTTTTGTAGCATTGTTGTTTTTATATGGTAACGAACAAGATTGCGTGCCAAGAGATAAAATCAAAACTTGAACCATGATAATAGCTTTATTGGCCTATAAAAGGTAATACATGATACAAAAAGATGTAAGACCCACCAAAGTAGGGCCCCAAGACTGTACTTACAACAGACCTAACCTTCAACTTTTTTGTGTAAATTGCATCCTGAATTAAACCAGAGTTTATAGGCTGGTGACCGAGGCTTATTGCCATCACACCGAGATACAACATACAAACGGACTGCAAAAAAATGTTGGTTAATACTGCCCATTGTGGAACTGGTGATAGAAGCCGATAAACCTCACCGAATTTGGCCTGCCTGTCCTGGGATAGTCACTAATTTTGTATTTCCCATGTATCAGGGAGGAGCACATAGAGCTCAAAACTTCGAAAACCTCTGGAGGACTTCAAAGTAGTCTGGAAAAGTCTTCCGGGTGCATCCAGGATCTTTTATGGCGACAGGAACATCGGAACATGCAGCGAGAGAAAATGCCATGGCCATTCTGTGATCATCATATGTGTCGATTGCTGTCACATTTAATTTCTCTGGGGGAGTAATCACACAATAATCGGGTCCTTCTTCCACTGTTGCTCCCAGCTAAAAATTAAAATCCCAAAAGGAAAAAAAGAAGAAATGTCAACAATGTAACCATAAAAAATCAAGGAGGTTCAAGTGTATGAAAACCAAATGACTCCAACCTTCCTTAGTTCTGTACAAATGGCAATCATTCGTTCTGTTTCCTTTACTCTCCAACTAGCCACTGGAAAAGACAAACCAGATAGTAATAGGTTAGTACTAAGAAGCAATAAGTATTATACATCCAATGGTGGCAATAAACCATTGTATATGCGTCTTAACTGCTCAAGTCAGAAGAAATAGGAATCCCAGGTTTCTTGGGAACTCT
The DNA here is from genome assembly GCA_947561395.2 of Buxus sempervirens. Taxonomy (NCBI): domain Eukaryota; kingdom Viridiplantae; phylum Streptophyta; class Magnoliopsida; order Buxales; family Buxaceae; genus Buxus; species Buxus sempervirens. The sequence goes on from OX387193.1 coordinate 8,582,137, forward strand.
GGGTTGTATCATAAAAACTTACCATCTCTGATTGCTGTGGGACCATCAGCATATAGTGCTACAACAGCCAAAGTCATGGCAACATCAGGCATTTTGTTCATGTTGACATCAATGGCATGCAAGTGTTTCTTTGTGCAGGACTCTCGAGGTGGGCCTGTGACAGTGACACTGTTCTCTGTCCATGTAACTTTTGCCCCCATTTTTCCAAGAACCTCAGCAAACTTAACATCCCCCTGCATTATCAGAAGAAAAAAGGAGGTTGCTAAAAAACATGACGATTATTGGAGGAACTACTTGAAAGTAGAAAAATAGATAAAACATAACTATAGATAATACCTGTAAACTGCTTGTTCCACAGCCTTCCACAGTGACAGTCCCACCAGTGATAGCTGCACCAGCTAGGAAGTAACTGGCACTTGATGCATCACCTTCAACATAAGCATTTCTAGGAGACCTGATTCAATATTTTATGCCCTGTTATTTCCAAGGTAACTAGCTTTCATAGGTTTCTGCACGTATATATAATAATCATTTTTGCACTTGATTTGTGATTACAAAAGATCAGGATCCAGATTGCTGCATATTGTCTGGATCTGATACACTATCCTTGAGTTCACCCCAAAAAAGGAAAAAAAAACACACCATCCTTACTTTTATTTTATTCAATTTGCTAGTGCACAAAATTAAAAAGCCTACAACAGGCTGATTTTAGTTTATTTGATGTTAGGTATGGCCAATCAGATGATGAGTTCCCTTTCTTTGCCACAATGAGTCACACCCAAATACTGAAATCTGATGCCCTAAATATAACATAGGCTTACTTGTATTTCTGACCACCTCGGATCAAGAACTGATCCCAACTGCCGCTGTGTTCCACAGTGACCCCAAACCGTTCCATCAATTTCAAAGTCATCTCAACATAAGGAATTGAAATTAGTTTATCAATAATCTCAATCTCGACATCTGATAAAGCCAGGGGAGCTGACATGAGCAAAGCAGTCAAGTACTGGCTGCTGATAGATCCAGAAAGCTTCACCTGCAAATGGAAGCACAGAACCAGTCAATTGAAAATCAAATACTACATGTATTAAAGTATATGACCATTCATTACAGAGTATCACGCAAAGGCAAAAATGAGAATTCTGTCCTTTTATGCTTCTGGATTCCAACAACTTTACTGAAATTATAGTGTAATTTTTTCTTGCTAGCTAAATGTTTTGCACCGCTACTATCATGCCAAACATTAATATTATCCAATTCTTACAATCTTGACAAGGGCTTAAAATTGGAAGCAAAAACCTTTTTCATTTATGGATAAAAGCCGCTTTTATCCTTCTTTTCTTTTTCCTTTTTTTTTCCCATAAGAAGCACTTCAACTCAGATATTATCAAGAGAAATTCTCATGCTCAATGTTTTTTTGGTAGAGGCAAAAGAATTTGCTTCCAAAAGTGTATTGGCAAGGTACCCCATCTCAAGTGAAGAAAATAATTTTTCACTTTCAGAGACTCACATCTCACGGTCACAATTTACCTGTAGGAGAATCTCACATCTGCCATTTTCTACAAGTTTGAACCTACGGTTACAAGAATGGTCCATCAAAATTGAGTATGGACCAAACTGGAAGTGCCAATATGATAATAATTTATAATATATAAATTCAGAGTGATAATTGTGTGTAAAGCAAATCCACATAAAAACAAGTTAAGTTTAAAAAAAAATTACAATAAAAAACTCACCTTGCCCCCGGGAAGGCCTCCATTTGCATTTACACGGACAGGAGGACAGTTTGTGCCTAAAAAACAATCAACATCTGCACCAAGCTGTTTAAGACCTGTAACCAAGTCGCCAATTGGCCTCTCTCTCATTCTGGGGATTCCATCTAGTATGTACCTAACATGATTGAAATGGAGCAAAGGTATCAAATCAAAGAGAACTAACAGTAAAAAGATGAAGGATTATCTTGAGGAACCTGAAAATTGGGACGAGGGTATAATCAATGAACCCAACCTAAATACCCAGTGTGTGTGTTTGAATTTATGTACATAATAAAAGTTTTACCATATCAAATTCTATTGGAGTGCCATATAATATAAGGAAGATGAATATGGCAAATGCCTAAATAACACTTGCAGATAAAACAATTATTATCTTCAAGTTTTGAATAATTTGATATATCAAACCTCACAGCCAAGTGTGATGAAATTATGGATCTGAAGCCCCATAAGCATTCCATTAAATGGCATAGGACTTAAAAAGTTGCAAAAACCTGTATTCCAAAATATTTATATGTAATCTGCATATGAAAATGATAGGCAAAAAGCAACAAGCACAAGTAGAATTAGTGCCCCCTACAGAATATACCAGGTTAACTTGACAGAATAAGAATTGAGTTTCTGGTATAACTTTGTCAAATGTAACTAGACATACCTTCCATTTCCACCCGCAGCAGTAACTGCAGCAGTCAATGGACGCATAGCAGTCCCAGCATTTCCTAGGAAGAGATGAATCTCCTCCAATTCCTTTCCCGAAGGAAACTGACCACCACAACCCTCCACAATTGCCATTTTCATAGCACTGTCTTCTTCCACCCGCAGCCCAAGGGTTCGCAAAGCATGAAGCATAAAATGGACATCTTCACTGTCTAACAAATTGTTTACAACAGTAGTTCCCTGATAAAAAATATGGAAAAGACATTAAACACCTAATGATAGTATAACATAAATACGAGTTCATGTAATCAGAAGAACAAGAATTTAAATGAAAAAAAAAAACGGGCTAGTACTCCAGATTTGAATCACAACATGACTCATCTGAAGTCCTTGTGACAGGATAAATACTCAGTCCAAAAATACAGTCTAAGTTTGGACAGTCTTGACCAGCAAGAAGTGGAACCTGCAAGACTTGGTAAAGACTTTTAATCATGAATGAAAAAAAGTGGGCAGAAATGCAAAAAAAGATATTAGACTTTCAACAATAAGTCTACTTGTCTTGGATTGTATAGCCTTGATTTTCAAGATAGGAGAACAAGTCAACTTGACTTCACAAAATGCCAAGAGCTATGTCCAAGTCTATTCAGGTTCCAAGTCAATTTGAGCAAGTTGAAAAGTAAAGTTTGCAGGGGAGGTACTTCTAGAGCTATAAATAAAAAATAGTGCTACGTGCTATTAAAGGTTGCTCCTCAGGTGCCTCAGCGGTTTCCACAGGTTTGAAGCTACATTAACGCGGGTTAATTGTGCATAAGTGAGAGTTTGCACTCCTAGACCACTTGATGACTCTCAAGGCACGATTTCAACTAAGCGACCAACTATTTGTTTAACCCATAGTTTGTCTTTTTTCAAAATAAATATCAAAGTAAACTTCTTAATTCACTAATAAACAAAGTTGTTAGAACTAAATAGTCGTAACTTTAACTTTTCAAAATTACAAATTATATAAGATAATTAGAAATAACTATTTACTAATACTAACAAATTTTTCAATAGAAGACCATAACCTGGTGTAGATCCTATCGAAAAGGTCTGATGAGAGATTATTTGGTGTACAAGCCTATATTTTAATACTGGCAGAACACATTTTTCTTTCTTATAACCTTCATATTCGCAGAACAAGGTATTTACAGTTATACTAAAAGTTTCTTAAATAATTTTCAGAATGAATTATGGTTTTAGGGCTTCAGTCTTAATTATTAGGGTTTCTATTGGTTCTGCTGGGAGAGAGGAGCAGCAAAGCAACACCAACCATAATATATGCTCCCTCCTCTCTTCCGCTCTTTCTACTATTCTCCATATAGTTATTTTTCATTGTAATTTAATAGAAGCAATTGCAATCTTGTGGTCGAACATCAACAGCCACTAGATTCTCTCTCTCTCACTCTCTTCATCTTTCTTCAATTTATTTATTTTGTACTTTTGATGAAGCCTTACTAGTTCTCTGTTTTCCTTTTTCCTTTACTTCATTCTCTATCTTTTATTATTTATTGATTTTGCTCTATGTCCATTCCTCTTCCAATTTTGTAAGTTCAATTTTTATACTTGTTATGGGGAATATGAGAGTCTGATAAACTGACAAAATGTTTTTTTTTCTTATGATTAACTAATTTTGTAGCATTTCAATTACGTACCCATTCATTCCTGAAACTTGGAAGCCGAGAATATTTTTCTGATCAAACACACGTTTGACAATTGAAAGTGCAATTCTACATATTCCACAACATAAATCCTTCCTCATAGATGGATGGACTCTCAAAAGATCTCTGACACAATGACATCTAAGATAAAATAGGTTTCCTACACCCAGTAGAAGACTCCTAGTTACAAGAGGCTCACTCTTCCTCTCTAGGGTTTTTGTGTGTATCTGTCCTCTCAAGAGAAAAATGGAGTTCTTTATATCTGGAGAGACTTTTGGGAGTCAAATTCATATCACGTTCTCGTTCTGGGAAGTTATAAAATAACTGGCCAAGCTAGGACAGTTTCAACAAACCTATTCTAGCATGGTTCAAGTCAACCTAATTGGATCAACCCCTCATGAGGACCCAATTAAACAAGAAAACCCCTTTTTCAATTTTAAATTGAAGTGCATAGGATGTCATTACTCATTAAACATACAGCAAATGAGGATGGTTTGTTGTAGAAAAGACATTTTCACCCTTGTCAGGTAGATGAGCAGCAAGCACCTAATGATCTACAAGATCAACTAGGCAATAGGCAATTCTATCGCCTATCTTGTGTACACAATTTGACATCATTGATGTTACATAGCTAGAATAATCAACAAAATTGAAAAATCAAAATAATTCCATATGATTTTTATCTCTATTTGGTATCCCTAGCCGGGTATTGAAGTTACTCGAAAAACATAAAGGGTAAACAACCCTGATTTCCAAAGAAGTTTTGGTTGGGCTCTTCATCCTCCTAGTGCTTTTAATGTGGTGGGTCCTACTCTATCATCTATGGTTAGCCTAGCAAATACCATAGTTGTTCAGAATTAAGACTGGAAATCAAGTTCTAGCAGCACAGGTCTTGATTGTGATCACTTGAAAAATTTACCAACTAAGAGACCATATAGTGAATACAAATTTACCAACTAAGAGACCAAAGCAAATACAAATCAACTAAGCAAGATTACTATATCAAGCCATAGAAATTCTGCAAAAACCAATTTCCAATAATCACGTCGGTACTAAAATCAGCTTGAACAAAGTTTACATTGATACTTCAAACAAAATGTAAATAACTGAAAGAACATCACTAGCAAAATTCTTAGGTCTAATTGAAATCGTCCTTAAATCATCCTTATTTCAACCCTTTAGATCCCAACTAGTTTCACTGTTCAAATAATCAAATCCTTTTGATATCTACACCATAAAACTGTAAAATCATACGCAAAAGTCACTTAAAGTAATAATACTTCTACGGCATGATCAAATTCATCGTTCATAGATAATCCAAAGTTAAGAAAAACAACCAAAAATCCAACGGATAACCAATTCAAAAACACAATTTTTTAATTTGAAACAAAGAGAAGAGAATTAAAACAGATCAAAATTCAAGCCCAAATGACAACAGAGCTCGAAATGAAGCAGAAATCAAATTGTGAAGAAAAAACAAAATGTACCTCCGAAAGAGCAGCGAGGAGAAGAATCCGATTCGACAGCGACTTCGAACCCGGGAGCTTAACCGTACCAGAGATCTCTTTAATAGGTTGCAAGACGATCTCCGGTGCAGTCGACGGTCTCTCTGCAGCGGCAACAGAGGCAGAAACCCTAGCCGGAGACCTAACGGAAATAAAGGACTTTCCAACGGTCCTTTGACATTTCAAATCGCCAAAAACAAGCTCGGGTATCACATTTGATTCTAACCGAACAGAAACAAAGGCTTTAGGCTTCTGGGATTTGGGGAGATTTGTACTGAAATGGCCATTTTGTACGCCCTTAACGACGTTGCCAACTTGCGCCATCTCGATCTGTCACCGGAGTTTCTCAGATAAGGGATACAGAAACGCTCACGAGATCGTTTCTCCAAAGTTTGGTGTAGTCTTATTTCAGGGCAGCCACCTACCGCCTCCCCCACCAGCGTAGACTGCGACGAGTGAGTTGGTGAAGGTGCGCACGTTAAGCTGGCTGCCATGGCTCTCTAAATAGCTCTCTCTCATCTCACCAACCCCGGGGTGCGCACGTTTAAAAATTAGGTAATGGTGGCTTGGGAGAGTCTTGATCATGCGAGGTCAATCTTACTGCAATCTTCTCACGGAAAGAAGAAATTTTTTTTTTAATTATCTATTCATAAAATAAAAGTGCAAGAGAAATTTTTTTTTTTAATTATCTACTCCATAAGATACCTCTTACAATGTTTTAAAGTCAATAATATCCCAAGTCTTTTATTAATTTTTTTATTAATGACTTCAAATTAATCCTCACCCTATTTTAATCATGCAAGTGTAATATAATATTATACATGCCCCCACTTTTGGTTTCATAAAATTAATATCCCATTATATATACTAGCGGATTGCATGTATGAAGAATTGTTTGGAAAATGCTAATGAGTATATTGTGGAAAGTGAAAAACCAAAAATACCAAGCTACCACAGTATAAATATATAAAAAATATCATGTTAATGGGGGAAAATTTATATTCTTGGCATGCTCTCCAAGAGACCACCTCCCATTATATATACTAGTAGAGTGCATGTATGAAGAAAGAGATAGAGGGGGATGAAATCATTTTGTAATTGATTATTAAGTTTTAAAAACATTGACACAATCTTGACTATTGTATCCTTTTATTAATGAATCTTGACAATGATCTACGATGCCCGTTTTAGGAACTCACACATTTTTGATTGGCACGATTCCCAATGAGCACCTCGCTTTATATATAGTATAGACTAGGGGAGTACATGTGATATGCGCATAAGGAATTAGAAAAAAAAAGAGTGTTTTGAGTATAAAACGTTAGGTAATTAGTAAGTTATATACATAACGTTAACAGAAGGGTATAAGAGTTAATTTAAAAAAAAATGAAGGGCATTTTAGGTATGAAATATTAGCGAGAGAAAAGGGTCTTGGCTTTATATAATAGTATAGATACAGTGTAGATAAATAGATAGAGTCCATATAAAATGCATATTTTATAAATAAATATATATTAAGATTTTGCGTATTTCACTTCAAATCAATATTTAGCTTATCAAAAGCACTGCCTTGGGTTGATGTAATCTAACTTGGTACCCAAAGAGTTAGAAGTAGGTTTACTATATGGTAGACTGTAATGTTAATGGGCTTAAGATTTCCAAAATTTGCCTCTCTTTTGGTAAGCCTGAGCCCAACACAAATGCATTATCTTGAAATCGCTTCCAATTTGGACTTGAAATGGATGACATCATTAGTGGATGAAGCATGATCCACATTTTAATAATTCCACATGATAAGACAGATGACCTATTAAGTTGCTTATCATCTCCCCATTGAGTGAACAGGAAAAGCTCTGTAATTAGGGGGAAAGTCTCCTCTTGTTCCTATCCAGTAAACCCCACTTCATATATGTGATTGAATGTTTGTTGTCAAAAATCCCTGTAATGAGAGGCTGTCAGGCTGTGCGTTTAACCCAAGTACCTTTAAAGGAAAAAAAAAATCCCTGTGATGTAGGGCTATTAGGTAGGCACCCTGACTTGTATTGGCAGGCAACTCTGTGTTACTGGGCTGCAAGAAATTTTGGTAGTAAGCAATTTGGATTCTTCACTTACAAGGTTTAAAAATATACAAACATTTGCCACATGAAGTGAGTTCAGTCCATCAGTCTTTGCAGTTATGTTTGCTATATTATATTGCCTCTTGCTCCTCTCCATTCTTTTTTAATATTTAGTTGGTTGTTTCCTTGGGTTGAGAGAGGAATATGCTGATTATTAGATACTTGTTTTCAAGATGATCCCTTTTCTATGATAGAAAAAACTAACCCCAACTGAGACAAGCACACAAAAGACCCATTAATGACCAAATCTGTGACCCCCACCACATAACTTTCTCAAGAAGGTTGAAGGTTGTGGAGGTAGAAGACAATGTGGATAGCAGCAGCTCAACAACCACATATTTCAGTTATGTCAATATCTCCTTCCCCTACCATTTAATGGGCCCACCCTGCATACGTGGAAGCAAATACATGGGTGTGGTTGAAATGGTAGGATCCACCAAATACGTGCAAGCATTCCTTAGCCTTATTGAGTGGCTTGAATCCACATTCAATCCAATACAGACCCCTATCTTTTTCCCCCACTTTTTCTTAAGTTTAGATGGTTAGGAGATAACATCCATCCAATCTCAGCCCTGCTTATCAAAATCTCTCATACAATAAGTAAAGGAAGATAGAATGCAACTTTTGAGCAGGTATAGAACAGAACATGTGCTCATTTGCAGAGTCTACAAGCTTGCCAAATCTGCATTCATAATGGACCAGCAACTCAAGCATGTCGATTATAAATCTTAATGTTGAAGAATACCACCAAAATTAATACATAGTTATTGAGGACAAATCAAACACAGAAGTAATTCACCTTGAAAGCATTACAAAATACAAAGTAGTTTAGAGCTGGAAGAAATTTCACAAGCATTCATCAACCCCAGGCATACTTTGGTCATGACTCGTTGGACCATTAGCTGCTTCATTGAGGAATGTGAAAGTAAAAGAAAAATTCCTTCTTATTTTTAAATTATTTTTGATAACGTAAGAAGGCATTTCTGGCTCAAATCTCTCAATAATGGCATCTTAAAATAGGGTGAGCAGGACCCCAGAATTTAAATGCCAATTAAGCTAAAGTTGTGGAAACACCATAAAACGGCTTAGCAAAGTGATTTGGCTGCTTCTAAGATAGCCTCCGCTGTTATGCCAAACTCCTTATATATCCTTCCAGCAGGTGCACTTGCGCCAAACCGATCAATCCCAATTGCCTTCCCCTTGCTTCCCACAATCTTCTCCCAACCAAATGTTGACCCAGCCTCAATGCTAATTCTGCAAGATACAGCAGCTGGCAGCACACTTTCCTTGTATGCATCAGACTGCTCATCAAACAGCTCCCATGAAACCAAGGAGACAACCCGGACAGCCTTCCCCTCCTTCCTGAGCTCATCAGCAGCCTTGGCAGCAATTTCTAGTTCAGATCCAGTACCAATCAAGATGCAGTCTGGCTTGTTGCCCGAAGAGTTGTCAGATATGATGTAACCCCCCTTTTCAACTCCTTCAATGGATGTGCCTGCAAGATGGGCGAGCTTTTGACGAGAAAGGGCAAGGATTGAAGGTCTCTTCCTGTTGAGGACAGCTACCTTGTATGCCCCAGCTGTCTCATTACCATCAGCAGGGCGGAGCATCAGAATGTTGGGCATGGCCCTGAAGCTTGCCAAATGCTCTATTGGCTGATGTGTTGGTCCATCCTCTCCTAGACCAATTGAGTCATGGGTCATCACGTAGATAACTCCAGTTTCAGACAAGGCAGAGATCCTGATAGCAGCCCTCATGTAGTCAGTGAAAACAAAGAAGGTTGCACAGTAAGGGATAACCCCTGGGCTGTGAAGGGCTATTCCATTACAAATGGCACCCATGCCATGTTCCCTTACACCAAAACGGACATTCCGTTCCTCTGGGGTGTCCTTTTGGAAGTCTCCAAACATTTTCAGGAGGGTCATGTTGGAAGAAGCAAGATCTGCACTACCACCAAGAAAACCGGGAAGAACTTTTGCAAGGGCATTAAGGCATTGTTGGGACAGATTTCTTGTGGCTTCAGCTGGATTTTCTGGAGTGTAAGTCTGGAAAGCAAGCAAATAACCATCACAATGTTCAATATACCGTTTTTTTAATGCAAATTACATTATGAAGAATCTATTTGCGGAACAGAAAGGCTTGTCAAACTTGAAAAGTAAGTACTTACTGGAAGAGCCTTCTCCCAACCAGCAGGAAATTCACCACTGATGATAGATTTCAACTCTGCAGCTTCCTCCTTGTACTTTTTCTCATATTCCGCAAACTTGGCATTCCATTCGACTTCAAGTGCAGCTCCTTCAGGGATGTGACGGCTCCAGTGTCTGCAAACCACAGCAAAATGAACTTATTAGCCATTAAATGATTTCAACTAAGTTTCAATGGCTGGAAGAAAGAGAAACGTGTGTTGATCTACTTACTTCTTTACGTCCTCAGGGACATGGAAAGGCTCATATGGCCACCCAAGGTTTTGCCTTGTTGCATCAACTTCCTTAGCACCCAAGGCACTCCCATGTACGCTATATGAGTTAGCCTTGTTTGGAGATCCATAACCAATTGTCGTAGTCACCTGCAAAGACATCCAATGTTAACAAAAGCATAGCCGTAGATCAGATAAAATGAATTAAAATAACTTAGATTTCTAAAATCATGGAAAGACATGTGACCTTGATCAAGGTGGGTTTGTCTTTGACAGCCTTTGCTTCCTTGATGGCAGCACGGATATCATCATAACCAGTGTTACCATTCTTCACCCAAATAACATGCCACCCAAGACCCTCGAAACGAGTATCAACACTTTCAGTAAATGCAATATCAGTGTCACCATCAATGGAGATATGGTTGTCATCATAGAAAGCAATCAGCTTGCCAAGTCCCCAGTGTCCAGCAAGGGAACATGCTTCATTTGAAATTCCCTCCATTTGACAACCATCACCAAGGATACAATATCTAAAGAAGCAGCAGCATTAACAAACCAAAAAAAAAAAAGAATATATGTACAAAACAAAACAAGAAGGATGATTTTTACAACGTTCTTACGTGTAGTGATCAACAATCTCATTGTCAGGTTTGTTGTAACGGGCAGCCAAGTGTTTCTCCACAAGGGCCAATCCGACAGCATTGGCAGTACCCTGACCGAGAGGGCCTACAGAAAACACAAAGAAATAGTATGATGAATGTTCAGGCTTCAATCAAATTATCCAGAGAAAGAATTAATCAATCTGGAAATTGATGCATACCAGTGGTGACTTCAATACCAGGTGTCTCAAAGTTCTCAGGATGACCAGGAGTCCTGCTTCCCCATTGTCGGAAAGACTTCAAATCTTCATCCTGGTAGAAAGATTAATAGCACTAGAAGTTCAGTATGATGAGTGCCCAAATTAAACCCTAAAGGGCATAAAAAAAATGCCACAAAAGAATAAGCAGCAAAAATTGAATATATATTCACAAATGCTTAAACAAAAATATGGGGCACTAAAATCTTTTATTGTAAATAATAAATAAAAAACAATAGAAGGACGATCACCTATGCAAAGAAATATATATTTTCAGTGAATCCGTCTCCACAACCACACAACCAACAACAAGATACTAAAAAGAAAAGCAATCAAACACACATACGAATGCAAACATATGGCTTTGATCTGGTTCAGGTGATTTTTTTTCTTTTCCTTATCCAGATATGTTCATATCAAAATATGACAACCTCATTCTCTTCTTCTGCATTTCTAGTAGTGCGGTAGTCCAAGATGCCACCTTTATTTTATTTCCAAGAACCAGATCCAACCCCCAGAAAGTAAAAAAAATTATCGCCATAAAATTTCAGGAGAAAAAACAAAGTTACAACATTGGTAGACAGATCCAAAACAACCAACGTGTTCGATTAATTTCCCAAATGAAAGAACTCAATAACACAAAGAACCAAAACAAACCCATTAATCAGTCAATTATACGACCAATAGACGCACCTGAACACTGTCGTATCCGGCAAGATGAAGCAATGCGTACTGTAACATACAGCCATGTCCAGCAGAAAGCACGAACCTGTCACGATTGAACCAGTAAGGATTCTTGGGGTTGTACCTCATAACCTCATCATACAAAATATGTCCCATCGGGGCGCATCCCATCGGCAAACCGGGGTGCCCCGAGTTTGCCTTCTCGACGGCATCGACAGCCAGGAACCGAATCGTGTTGATCGACTTATCAATCAAAGAAGTCTCGGTCTTGTCGAGAGTCTCCACCGCGGCAGCACGGACAGAGGAGCGAGAGCTCACGCGCTTTCGCGAACCGGCGACGCGTTGGACCTGCGACGGAGAGGATTTAAGGCTTCGACCGGAGAGAGAGCTGAGGCCGAAGCCAGGGAGAGCAAGACGGTCGGAATGCGAAGTCGAGCCATGGTGAGATATGGTGCGGGCCACGAGGGCTTGAGAGACGGTGAGAGATGAAGAAGCAGCCATGGATGGGGTTGGAGAAGAAATGGGGTGCGTGGGATAAGAAAAATGCGCAACAAGTCCTGGTGCAAAAGACTTGTAGTCGATGTCTTCTGTAACTCTCCTTGGTCTGTTAAGAGAGATGATGAGAGAGAGAGAGGAGATAGCTTAATCTTCTCCGGTCGGAACGAGGTCAAGTCGTAATCTGACGGTTAGATCAAGATTCAGTTAATCTGAACCGTTGAGTGAGGGTAGGAAAATGCTGGCCTCCTGTTTTTTAAACCTTTATTTTTTTTGAAAGTTTTTCTCTGTTTTGGTTGTTGATTTCTCCGCCAGCGAGCTAACAGAACAAGATAGCCGGGTTTCGAGCCGAGCCGTGTGAGGAAAAGTAACTTTTGGGATGAAGGCTGTGTTTGGAGCCTTGGATTTGGAGAGAAAAGAAAAGAAATCCCAAAAAGAAAAGAAAAGAAGAGAAAAGAAATGAAAAGAAGATATTTTCTCTTGTTTGGTTTACTAGGGAAAACAAGGAAGAAATTTTTAAAGAAATCATTTTCTCTTGTTTGGTTGTTTATATGGAAAATCAAAAAGAAAATCAAATGGTTCTTTTGATTTTTGGATTTTGTAGTTGATGAAGAGGGAAAAATACATAAATACTGAATCCATCTAATTAGGGATAGCAATGTACCCCTAATGGTCAAGGTTTGTTATGATTAAAATCGAGTTAGGGGTAGATTCGGGTTTCGTCCAACTACCTCATACCTGACCTTCATACAAATTAAAGTATCATTTTTATATATTTTGATTTCATACAAATATTTATTTTTACATTTTATACTCCAACCAAGTTAGACCCACCCCACGCCTTTACCAACTTATTAGGGGGCGGTTTAGGATTTGGTATTGGATATACTCCTACAGGAGCGGGGTTTAGGTTAACCAAAACCTGCCCCGATTCCGTTCCATTCCCATTATTAGACCTAATGAAGGATGAACAAAAATTATCTTGATCTTACTAATGTAGATATTTCTTAAAAAAAGAACATAATTTGCACTTGCACTTCCATTCACCATCCAATTACCTAATAACAAATATTTTCACATTTAAAATTTTAAGAAATGAACTAATACCATCTCAAAGCCACCAACAAAAAGAGAAAAAAAAAAGATGAAAAGTTTAAAATAAGAATATGACGATCACTTCAAAAAAGTGTCTTTAGTTGTTCATTCAAAAACCTACACATGATATGGTTAGTACCAAAGAGACTTATAGCATTAAATATAAGATCAAGAAAATAAAATAGTCTATCAAACTACAACTTGCAACTAAGCCCAGTACTACCAAATACAAAGCATATATCATAGTTATATCCAAGTTTTACATCAAATTTAAGTCATAAATTAGAGCTTAATAAGAGTCTTGAACATTGTAGTGGCTGTCCATCTTCATCCATAACCACTGCTTGCACTGCTCCAGTCAAACTCCCATGAAATTAAGACCTCGCCCTAATAATATCTGCAGCAATATAGTCATACCTTCAGTCAATGTGATTAAGGATTAAAAGAGTGTTCAGCACAAGAATTAATTAAGAATAAGTTCGGGAAAAAATTTTGATATAGTTTGTCACCAAATAAGCCAAATAACTGAGATTGTAGGCTTTTTAATACACTAAATTAGGATTGACCCTGTTAGAACTTGAATTACTAACTACAGATCCCACCATCAATAGAAATAAACAATATTAAAGTAAGCCACTTTAAACCCCCTTAACGGATAATGACTAAGAAATTGTGAAACGGAATCATGCTCCATGCATTATAATTAACTAGATCCTTTTGGCTATAAAGAATTGTGTATGTAGCTACTAATGGGCATATGTTCGTTTACAATTAAAACACAGCATAGATCTGGAATAGAATTGGGATGTGTCAAATCATAAAATACAAAATAAGAGAACATGTTAAGAACTTCTGAAACAATCAAGCAAAAAAAAATTGTTGAAATGAGTGGAGCATAGCTTTTAATTTCAAAGATGTAATCAATATGCCGATACTCAAGTCAAGTTATAAGAAAGAAAACATATAATAACAGGAAAGAAAAACTCAACTAGATAATTTAAATTTTTTTGAGACATTTATAATCTGATGCAAGTACAAGTTTCTAAAATATAATGAAATTTCAAGATACATAAATCCACATTAAAGGGTAAAGCTGTAAAAGAGTAACAACATGGACCCCAGATTTCATCTGGCTCAGTAATTTTTATTCAACCAACCTCAAGCCCAAGAACATTTAGTCTGCAGAAATGAATCATAAAATTATTAAATAACTCTTTGATCAACTAAGTCTAAACCACTACTACTATGCAGTATATCATCATTTTATATGTACGTACTTGAACAGCTTGTTCCAGTTTAAGTTAATATCTTTCCAATTCAACATGGATAATGTATTTATGCAAAAAAAATAAAAAAAAGAACTTGAATAAAATTCTAAGTGTAATCCTAAAAGGCATAAAAGTAACCTATTCCAAGATTGAGCTCAACAGAACTTAAAGTTCCAGGCCAGAAACCTAGGATCCATAAAATAAATCAATCACACATGTAAATATAAAAAATAAAAACCAAAAAGAAAAATGCACGCACCAGACAATTTCATGACACAAACACAGTATTTTTTAGTCAATTAAACTCAACATTTACTATTTATTAGCATACTTAAAAATTGTGGCATAAGCCAATAATCTCTGTTCATTGTACACGAATAGACATAGAGGCAGTGCATATTTGAATATACGCAAGAGCCTATTTTGTAAGTGTAACACAATATCTTCGGATCTACAAAAGAAAATCATGAATATAAGCTACAGTTAAGCATTGACAGACCAGAAATCAACTATCTACTTGGCAGCTAAACATACTTCTACCGTCTGTGTTCAAATCATTTCACTTAAATGTCAAAAGAGCTACTGGACAGAGTATAAGAATCAACAAGCCAATTAGCCAAGATTCTAGATCTATAAGCCTTTTTTTAAATATATCTCTTCATGTTATTGGGGCAGGTTATACTTGAAAGAAAACTCACATAAATTAAACCCATTAACATTATGTATCTTCAAGATTAAAATTAAAACAAGTGATTGATCATCAAGTCAATAGTTGCAATACCAATTTAGTAACCATAACACTTTCAGTAGGTGGCCTTCTCCTAATTCTGATACCCTGGCTGGCAACTACTTCATCTTGATATCTCCCCAATTCCCACTCTTTGATTTCAAGAGCTTTCCATCAATATCATTGGTCGGGGAAAGTATAGCAGCCCTATCGCCAGACCCCTGGTACAAGCATCAACAACAAGAGTTTATAATGTTAGAACTATTTATGTAATTTATCAATTACTCAGGTTTCAAACGAACTTCTGCATTTAAATAAAATCGAAGGCAATCACATTTAACAGATTTAATAGTTCACAGTACGTTAATTCTTTAATCAACGGAAATCATTCTTTGGATAATAGATAAAAGCTAAACTTTAAATTCCACTGTCTAAAACCTTATAGATTAATATATCCAATATCTCTATAATACTTGCATCAATTCGGGAAGAAAATGGCTACCGGTTTACGTATCAAGCTTTTAAGCTTGTAAAACCTCTCTTTGACAACCAACCACCATGTGTCCTCAGCCAATATAAAACACAAAAATATCTATTTGGAACCCTAATCTCTGATATTCCAATCGATACAAAGCTTGAAGTCGTATACATATCCAAACCCAAACAGTCAAAAGAAAAAGTTAAATAAAACTGCAGAACTCAAATCCACCCAATCAAGCACTGAAAGCCGAAGTTGATCACTTAGAGAGATCCAATACTGACCTGTTGAGCTCGAATACAGGCGGTTAATCTCGTTCTCTTGCTATCCTCCATCAGAATTCCTTGAACCGATCTCGAAATCGTGAAATTTCTTATGCGTCGTAAGCAAGAATTGCTCGAAAACGAAAACCTAGGTGTAGCTTTGATTGAGATTCCCTCCGTTACTCTTCGGGGCTGAAGGGAAGAGCCTCTGAGAAGAGAAAAAAAGAAACAGAAAAATACATATTGTCTGAACTCTGAATCCGAAACCAAATCTTGTGATGCGACGAAGGAGAAGCAAAAAACGAGATTTCTAAACCATTTGGTCCGACAAATGCTGTAGATTTCAGGAGACTTGGGGGAGATGTTGCAATTGCTTACTACTGGAAGCCTCTCTCCTCTCGTCTGAGCAATGGCAGCCACTCCCAACCATCAACCAGAAGAGAAGCATTCAAAAAGACAGATTCACCTCTCGTCTAAGCAATGGCCGTTTCTTCCATTGATTTTTCTAGAAGAAGAGAAGCAGGAAGAAGAGAAGCCTTCGCGAGGTTGGGGTCGAGGTGAAGTCGGGCCATTCGCGTGTTTTGTCGAGAGACGTTTCTCCCCGAATCCCCCGTGATTTCGTTTCTTCCGAAATGACTAGGTTTTTGGGGGGAAATGTTTTAGATGAGAGAAAGAAAATTTTTTACCAAATATTCTTTCCTTTTCTTTCAAAACTTACTTTCTTATATAATACCAAACAGGGGAAAAGAAATTTTTGCAAGTTTCTTTTCTTTTCCTTCAAAATCCAAGCATCCAAACACAGCCGAAGAGAAGCTAAAATTCCAAAACTAAGAGGACATCGGTTAGGTGGAGATGCCAGTTTCTTTAAAGAGCATAGAGCATAAGATTTCCAACATTTTCCTTTTTTTCTTTTTGATAGAAAAAATCTCAACTACCCACTGTTAGGAAGGCCCTTTTTTTTTTTTTTTTTTGTGCTTAATTCTTTACTGGTCAAGCCACGGTATTTTAGCAGATGAGACATTGACTTTAAGAGAAGGAATCCATGCATGCTTGTTTAATTCTGAGGATAGAATGAGATAGTAACCTTCCCCAAGTGTCATAATTCAGCAAGTGCACATAGATACCCTTGGAAGGGTATGAGGAAAGGAGGAGGTTAATGACACAGACAGAAACCGTTAAATTGTGTCGAATTGAGGGCTAAGGGGGAGAATAATCTTAGATGATTGTAAATGATACGTTGGTTAGCTTGTGTCTTCCATAGTGAGATGTGGTTCACTGAGTGTGTTTTGATTCATGGTCTCTAGCTCATCTCGTCTAGACAAAGGCAAGGAAGTAGCTTGTATATTAGTTGGACTGGCCTTCTTGGTGAACGGGATACGGATATGGGAACGAGGTAGGTAATATTAGATGTCATGTGGAAATTTTATTTTGTTCTAAAACAAAGTCATAGGAATTAGTATTGACTCAGACTCTCAGAGCACACAGAGAAGAGAAGCTTGCGAAGTAAACTCCCCACGTATCTGTCCAGCGATGTAACAAAGTAACTATAATCGGAGCATCAACGCCACCTGAAAATTAATCTACAGAGCCCTCGTTTTTAATTTCAACATTATTAAACAGGTCTCCCAATGTTTAACACATCCAGCCAAAATTATTAATCCAATTTTTATTTTTCTTGTGGTAGGGATTAATCCAAAACTTAGCTACCAAGCAAAGTAAAATTAAGGTTATCAATGTCCACGTGATAACTCACTTCCCGAGATTAAATCTCACAATCTCCTCAAGGGTAAGAAAAGTCTGAAACTTATCTAACTAATCACCACAGGCCAGGCCTTAAAGTCACATGGAGAATATGAAGGTTAAGAATATTTTCTGGTTATAAATAGAAAGAGGTTTTTCTTACTGAAAAAAACTCTTAACTATCAGAAGTGCATAGATTAGTGCCGGTGCAGGAGAAAGGCGCATATGATGAGTAGAACATCGTTTAACAACCCTGGTTTGACTTCATCCTCACTTTTCTACTCCATTAACGTGTGCGCTTTTAAGTGAGAATTTTCCACATGGAACATCTGAAGGTTAAGAAACATTTTCTTGCTTTAAAAATGTACGGAAGCTTTTCTTGTTGAAAAACTACATCTGTAAGATGCTTCATGTGACAGCATATCTTTCTAAGTGCATGGATAAGTGCAGGAAAAAAGTATAGAGGATGTCATCCTAGCGGTCTTCAGACTCTTAAAAAGGGTTGTTGGTTCTAACCAAATTCGAAGTGGGGTTGAAAACTCTCTGCTCTATTACTCTTTAAATGGTAGTTGGCGGTCCGTCCAAGGATTACCAAGTCAGTGGCACTGCTCGGTTTAAATAGGAAGGAAGATATGGTATTGGTTGGTAAGAAACATACCTACAACTCCCAAGTGCCATGGTCTCCTCTTCAGAATTCAAAAAATGATTGCTTTACATATAACTAGTGTTCTTCATATAACAGGAAATATGTTGTGAACTGCATAGAAACCAAAACGAACTGTAAAAGCTTCTTTTTTGAAAAATAATAATAAATAAATGACGTGTAAATATGCTTGGCAGACTCTTAAGTCCCTTTACATGTACAATATTCAATCAAAAAAAGAATGCTGCTGTACTAAGTCTTATCCAATGAGTAGAAACCCTTAAATTTTGACTAAGAACCAAACCATACACCTTCATGCTACTTCAAAAACAAGAATTCTGAGTGACAAGGTATCCACTCTTCTCTGTAGTGCCATCAATGCAAATACTCAAAATGTTTCAGTTGCATGTACAACTCTAGGCATGACACCAAGCTTAATACTAGACATCAAAATATGCTTAGACTTACTTTCATTTATTTTATTATTCTCTTTTATTTATTTACTTTTTGGGGGAATCTTCCAATCGTTAACACTTCATTCTTCTATCTCTAATAAGAGAATCATTCATACCTGTCTTAACCTTTGCATAGACTTGTAAATTAAAAATAAAAAAAACAAAAACAAAAGGAAACCATATCTTCATACCTGTCTTAACCTGTGCATGGACAACAAAAACATAACTACATCATTTTGATTCTCTTGCATTGTGAAGTAGCATTCCGTATCCCTTTATATGTCACAGAATATGGTGCTGATGCTGACCGCAGAGATGGAGACTTGTCAATGTATGCATATCGTTGATTCCCATTCCAGTACAAAATCACCCGATTTGTGCAGGCATGAGACCAACTATCACCTGATCCAAACAAATAAACACTGTAAACCCCTCAATCTTCCTAAAGAAATACTGATATGGTTGTAAAGCAGAGGGTCTACAAAAAATTAAATTAAACGTGGAATACTAAACAACATTGAAACAAGTGAATGTATAACAGCTGCTCCACTCCACCAGAGAGAAGGTAAAGGAATAGAGACCTCAAATACATGCTGTACAAGCTTGTAGAAATAAAATTAGAAATTTAACTTCAAGACATTAGTCAGGAATAACAGAAAGGCCATGATGATCACAGTTTTATGTCTCAGTTTCAGGCTGCACTGAAACTGAAATGTATCTGGTATCAGGTCCTAATATGTAGATATTGGATCAAACCATGCTGAAACAGCACGTATCAGTTTCAACAAATGCTTTAGATCATGATTACAACAGTAACACAAACAGAATTTTGTTACAAAGAGCAGATTAAGAAGGGTATATACCGTGTATCAAATTAATCTGTGTAAAAACATGTAGCCCTATATTGACTAAGGGTAGTTGAAGGAATGAGAAAGTGAGCAATGATCCGGAAAGGTCCAAGCATTTTTCATTCAGAACAATATTTACAAGAAAAAGATAATGACAGAAAGGCAGTGGTACTGGTAACAGAATTATTGAATATTTGAACCATGTGATGGTAATAAAAAAAAAAAGGTAGAAAAAAGATCAGAAAATGTTGCAAAAATATTTTACGTGGTTCCGAATTTTGTCAAAGTCCATAGAACAGAAGAAGGTTTTTACTCTATCAGAAAAAAAATGGGTTACAATCTATATCTCAAATCCCTCCCTTTTTGGAACCGCATAAAAAATACGAGCCACACTCCAGCAAGAGTTCTGTGATGGTGAAAAAAATTAAGATGGGGAATCCATCTACCAAGGTTTAAAAACAGGTACCAGTACCAGCCATGAGTGGTACCAAGTCATTCTAGCAGGTATTTTGTTTGTGCTGGCCGAGATTTAGCACCCTTATATACACCTACCAATCTTCTTACCTATCTACATTTACGCATTTTTTATAACATTAATATACAGGATCAAGCTGAATTTCACAGGAGCTTTATAACGCAGTCAGTTGACGATACAAAAAGTTGGTGATCTCTTTGTTAAAGTTCATAAAGCAAGAGGAATCTTTTCTTTTAGTGACCCAAGTAATTGGGACAAGGCTCTGAGAATTCAGCAACAGAAATATAAAGAGTTCTGTCAATTGCAACAACCCATTGCACTTGTATTAAAGTTTCTGACTACTCAGAAAAATGGACATGGAAGGGTGTTATCGAGAAGAGGAAGCTAACTATGAGCAAGGAGAAAAATAAGCAAACTAAAAAGGTAAAGTACCTAGTGCAAGTGTTAACTGGAATGAACCTTCAATAAATTTAGTGGTTACTTGGTTCAATAATACAACCTGCAAAAAAAGAAGACATGAACCATAAAAAATCATTCAAAAGACTAAAATACAATGAAAACATGTTAACTTCACAAGACACCACTGCTAAATAAATCTGAGAACTGTTCACTACTTGATTCCAAAGTCCATCTAAGATAAATTTATATTCTACAACACTACAATAAAGAGCTTGATAAAGAATTATAAGCATACAATTATTAGAGAGTAGGCAGAAGATCAACTTGAATAGATCTTAACCCTTCTTCTTAACAGCCCTTGGTTTTCATAGAGGAGATATGAAAATCAGCTACCCGAGTCACATACAGATATCTCAACTCTCAATGAGTCCAGAGATCTGCGGCATTCTGTTTTAGCAACATGTCAAGGACGGATCCCAAAATCTTTAAGGGCTCAATAGGTGGCTCCCTTAGCTGATTTATAAATATCTCCCTTCTATTACCTTGAATATATGGAGACGATTATTTCCACTATGTCGAAGAGTGTAGGAAATGTTTCCAAACAAATAGTTCAATCAAACCAGCCATATGCAGTCAGTAAAAAAAAGTCTCATTTTTTCCCCATCATTAAAGTATACACACAATATAAATGCATGATCTTGAGCAACTGAAATGAAAAAATAAATGAGTGAGAAAGGAAGAAATCTATTCAGGGAAGTCTGACTAAAGTAACTTCAGATTCATTTTAATCTGAATTTATATTTATATATACTAGTAACAATGCACATAAATTTACAACAATAATAACCAAATGCCATTTTCTATTTCGTTTGACCACCAACATGAATCCTATCCTCCATCCCAAACTGTCAGAGCCCATATCTTCAATCGGATTACGAGTTTTAAAATCATTTCTGATCTACTCTACCCAGGTTCTTTTCAGACTTTGACTGACTGAACATGAACTCAAGATTTTGAATTAAAATTTTTAAGTTTATAAATGTAAGTTCAATGAATATATGCAACACTAGATTTTAAAATAAGAAAATACTACAAATCAATTGCAAGAATTCAAATATATGGTTAACAATCCATGCTTCAGTCAACTAATCCAAGATAAAAAAATATAATAATTTTATATTTTCTATGCAGAACTCTTCCACTGTTTCATCCTTTTGCATGTTTTCTAGTGTTTTAAAGTCTTGCTATATATGGGTGATGTTTCTCTATGCTTAGATTTTAGAAATAAATTAATGAACTTTGAAGATTATTCTTGTCTATATTAATAAAAAACAGATTGTTTAGATTTCCCATAAAGTTGCTCATTGAAGTGAGATACACATCTACCTAAGAGGCACTTTATATGAGTAGCACTTAATTTTAATTCTATTAGAAGATATCGTGTATTGACTATTTGATCCCATCCAGATGGCAATATCTAAGATAGCCTGCCCCAAAGATTAATTTTAATTTGACAGCAATTATATAAACAGTAATAGGGTATTTTAGTTTTTAAAAAAAACTCATATAAAAAACAAAAAGAAAAATTAAATAAAATTTCTACATAAAAGACAGCAAAATCATTATTAAAATATAGTATTACTTAAACCATATACAACCATTTTTGTAGGAATTTTATTTACAAAGGATTATATTGTAGAAGTGGTTGAATTCAAATTAAAGAAATCAGAAATAAAATGAAAGATAAATGCTTAGTTGGTGGTAAGTCATAATCTTACATATTATTTATGAGTAGTAAAGTAACAAGATCCAAAAAAAAAAAGTGATTTAATATAATAACTGTAAGCTATAAATCAAATATACCTTCATCTCTATCCTTAAATACGTATAAGACAAAGAAAGACATAAAAGCACACATAAAAACCATCCCATTTCATTTAGTAGTTTAACTAATCCTACAAGTTTAAAACATTGAAACATCATGATAGAACTAATGTAGAATGATATAATGAAACATAGCAGATAATGGTTTTTACCGCCAAACTAAACTTTTTTGCAAGTTTCGATAACTTCAGAGCCATTCCACTAAGTACTCGAGTCCTGAGGCCCAAGTCATCAAAATCTTGGCGAAAGTGGAAAGTAACACTATCAAAAATCACCACTTTAACCTGTGAGAAAATTAACAGCAATAAAATATTACTATTAAGCTCAGTAAGTAATTAATATAACCAGTAATTAGTTAGAGAAAAATCATGATCGATCCATCCATGTCCATGTAATGCATAATAGGGGTGGGACCAAGTAAAGGGGCGAATAGATTCAATGGAGAAAATGCAACACTTATTTCCATGTCACAAAGCAAACCCTGTCTCATAATAGCATCATAATTCCTCAAAAAGCACAGATGGTGTAAGAGGTTTATAGACAGCCAACATTATAACTTCTATGGGGGAGTCTCATATGGATAATGTGAAGAGACTCCATATCAAGAAAATCAACACTAACAGAAAAGTAAGAACATAACTTACTAAGATAAAAAATTATTTGCAAAACAAGTTTTCTATGTTTTTTTTCTAAACAAAACTGAAGCACAGCACATGAACTGATAAACCTACATCTTTATGCTCTTCAATGAACTTGTCCAAGTAGTTTATGAGGGCAATTTGCTCTGTATAACTGCATATGCGAAAGTAGAAAATGTTTTCCAGGAAAGACTTTGGCTCCATTGTCTCTTTGCAAGCTTGAAAGCCCTTTTGCTGAGAAAAATGATTTCTATGCATTTCATCAATGCATGCTTCAGCTATTTGAAACACACGTTCCACCATGAAGCTGCCTTCAGTATCTAGGAATCATTCAAGTAGAATCTCTCTGCTCAAACTATGAATATACAATGAAGGAAAAAAAGTTAAAGAGACAAATGAAGTTCCCAATAATAAGTCAAAAGGAAAAAAAAATACCAACATATATTGCTTTTCCTCCAAGGCCACCGTAATCAACTGGAATTTGAACATTAACTGCAAGTTGAATCCTGTATATTTTGATAAGATTTATGATGCAAATTAAAGAATGATTTAACAAATGAGTTGAGAAATCTGACAAGCAACCCATACCCCAGTTGTGTTTTACCAATGCCTGGTACTCCCCCTGAAAGATTACATGTCAGTAGCAATTACATAAGTTGAATAAAGAATCCTCTGTTAACTGACCAAAGATCTAAAATTGCACTTGTAAATTATATAGATAAATAAAGAAATTGATGTCCACCAAAAAAATCATATTGACCAAAAAGAAACAAACCGACCAATTTCTGTGACTTCTTTACAGTTTATTCCTCCATTTAGAATGTCATCCAGATCTGCACAAGATGTAGTAATGCGTATCATAAATTCCTCCTCACGAAGCATCTCCCAGGCACTCTGTGCACCTGCATAAGATTAAAGAAACATTTCTAGATTAGAAATGGAAATGATCATGTAAGAACTCTTGCAATGACAGAGAAAATTAACTCCTAGGTTACTGAAAGACTGAGCACATTGCAATCATCAAATCACAAATTTTGGAATTCCCAGATTTTGGAAAGGACTCCCAAAATCTGTTCGTAATTTCAACAAGAAATTTCAATTGAAAGGACTCCCAGATTTTGGAATTCTGTGTGTAATTTCTAATTTCATGCCAGACACAAGGTGGACTGAACATCTACAATACGTGGAATGCTAACTTTTTCTCTTATTTCTTTGATATTCTTCGTGATTCTCAGAATATTTCATTAGCTAACATTGCAGTTATATCTAAAACCCTAAGGCTACATTTGGATGTTGAGAGAATGCAGGAAATGATTATGACTTATGAGAAGAAAAAAAGGAATGACTAAAACTAAGATGTGTTTTCACATTCGCTCAACAAGAAAGAAAACATAGTGCTTTTGCTCCAAAATTTTCTCAAAATAAGAAGTAGGCTCCACCATTTCTTTCATTATCTAATTAATCAAACGTATGCAAGAGGAGGAAAAGTAGCTTTTCGTGAATTCTCTCACATTCTCTTGATATCAAATATCCAAATGCAGCCTAATAATTCATAATCCTTCATCACACTTTTATTTCAATCAGCTAGGTAGCCCCTTCTTCCTACATCAAGATTCTTACGGAAGATGGAGCTATTATAGCAAACCACATGAGACCTCACCGAAGTCTTAAGACTCTTAACATTTGGTACTGATAAAAGATCCAACATAGATGCAAACACATATGTTTGAAAAATATGGGGATAAGTAAATATACTGAAATTCGAAAAAAAAAAAGTCCATACATCGAAACGGGAAGCAGAATTACTGATGCAAAATAAATGCACCTACCATTAACAATGGCATGACCTCCATCTGACATGGCTGATCTAGCACTTGATGTTGCGACCTTCAGAATCTCAAGTGCTTCACTATCTGAAAATTTTAAATCTGCATAAAAAACGTTCAAAAACTTCACTCATTAATGTTGGAAATGTAGAGAGCTCATCTCATATGGAACGACACACAAATGTTGGCCCCATCAGACTGATTCACTGTAACAACATTCACAGATTGTAATCAATCTGTTCTAGTGCAGGAGAATCTAGAACATAAGAAGATTTTTTTCCTTAAAAGGAGAAAAAAAAAAAAAGATTCACAAAGCACAATGTAAGAATGGAAAACGACCATTCACCAAAAAAGACAAAAAGAAAAAAAAAAGGTGAGCACCAAAGAACTTTTTTATGCTAGTTCAAGTCCATGATTCAATAGAATTTAAGCCTGGGGCTGTTTCAGCATAATGAAAGATTGGGAAATTAAAAAAAAAATTTGTATGAAAAGCAATTTGAATATTAAGAGAGAAACAAGGGTGTGGCAAACTTGGACATAAAATTGGTAACGAGGAACTTGTACCAATAAGGTTAGAATGAAATCAACAATGAACAGGAATTTGGCACCGATGAATGCAATATTGGATGGTATAGCTATCAATATCACCTAAAAATTTCAGCAATGAGCAAAAACAACTTCATGGATTTTGGAACCCGTGACTTCTCCCCAGCATTGACGACAGATGTTGTGCACTCTTGAAATTTAGTTTCCAATAGTTTAAGCGTTCATTAACAAACAACTCGTAGGATTCTAACCGCAGAACATCCGTTGTCAACTCCTATAAAACTCAAAATGATCAAATTAACACTCGCTTCGTTTAGGGTTCCTGTTATTTAAACTAGGAGATCAAACCTCTCTCATGTTACACGATTACCCTAAATAAATTGCAGAAGGAACACGAGAAAAGAATAGAAACTAAGCTGAACTATACCTCGAGCGAGGTCCAATGGAGCGACTGACGAGATGGAGGATAGAGTTGTGTAGCCTGCAGCTATCAGCTTCGCCTTCTGTGATGGTGAAATCGGCAGTCTCGACACCTCCATCTCTCTCTCTCTCTCTCTCTCTCTCTCTGTTACCGACCGGAGACCTCTCGCGCGCTCGTCCCCATCTCCCGCCTAAAGTTGCATTGGGCGCGGCATTTAACTTGGCCGTTCAATTGGGCTGGATTGGTCTTCAATGGACTTCAAAGGCTCTTTTGATTAGGGCAAACTGGGCTGGGTTGGACGTAAAACCCATGAACCTAGTCATGTCTGAGCAGGTTGCGGCAAGCCCTAACTCGCTATTTTAAGTGTCTACGCTTACTCTAAAATGGTTCTTTTGTTGCACTCTCCAGTGGCCCCTCTCTGGATATATAATATTATCTGGGTGCACGTGCAATACTGCATGTATGAAGAAAGAGATAAATGAGAGAGGGAAAGGTTTTCCAATTGATTATTAAGTTTTTGAAAGATTGGGACAGTTTTGACTATTATACCCTTTTGTTAATATCTATGATGTGTAAAGGGTTGTTTTAGAAAGTCTCAAATTTTGCTTGGTGTGATTCCCAAGGGAGTGCCTCGCTTTATATATAGTATAGATAGCAGGGTGCACGTGCAATACTGCATGTGAGAAGAGATCTAGTGGGAGCAGTTATAAAATTGCTCAACTGTTAAATGAATAGAATTGAGTTGTTATGACCTTTATACTCCTTTAATTAATAGATCTTAAAAATGTGAGGAAGGACTTTTTTTGGAAAGCTGCGCATTTTGTTAGGCATGATTCTCAAGGGGCTTTCTCACGTTAAATATAGTATAGATAGGGTATATATATTTTTTTTGGGTAAAACATAGGCTACATTAAACTTAGAGAGAGGTACATGCATTATTGTGTGTATACATGGCTAGTTACTAAACTTAAAGAATTTAAATGGAGAAGGGAAATAGATGGTTTTAGTTTGAAAGTTGGGAAAGGATGAATAAGGAGGTTCTCATTGTTTGAATGTGGAAATAGGATAAATAGTGCCGTGTATTCAAAGTAGGGGAACACATGGGTTATATGGGTAAAATTTGGGTTTGAAGGTGGTATTTTTGGCCAATGAACAAGGTTGGCCAGAATCCAAGGAATATTATTCATGTTAGCTTAAATAGTAGTATAGATAAATATTATGACTTTAGTTAAAAATATTATAAATAAAAATTATGTTAAGTTATTCTTAGGTGCCCTATTTTGAAATCTCTTGATGCCAAGATATATTAGTTGTTAAGTCGATTCATTAGTATGTTTTATAATATCAAATCAATATAGTCTAAAGCATTTTGTTCGAGCGCAAATCCTCTACAATGAGAATTGTGCAAATTCAATGGCCAAAAATAATTGGCTCATTATATTTTAAAAATAATTTTTAATGAAATATATAAACAAGTTTAATTTTCAAATTCAATAGACCAATCAGGAGGGCTTTACACATATAACGGTTGTAGATGAATTCTATCATTGATATTTCAACATTTGCATTCATAGTAAAAAAATGAAAGAAATATTCAAAATGTCAGATTTTATTTGGGCCTACCGGAACCAAACTTGAACTCAAAATTTATTTTGTTTGGATAGGGTCTAGGATTAATGAGTTTGGGTTAGGGTAGGCCAATTGTGACTTTGGGCTAATAAATTTTAGATCGAGTGAACCCAAACATAGCCTGAGTGAACCAAATTCCAATAAAAAAACTATTAGGTGGATGTGATTGAAAAATAAAGGGTTTTTTTTACAGCAACACCCCCTGAGGTTTGGCTAATGGGCATGCGGTACCTCTGTGGTTCAAAAGTGATCACTTACTACTACCGTAGTTTCAAAAAGCGTCGCTTACACCCCCTGCCGTTACTTGGCACACAAACACCATTAGTAATTTTTTTCAAATGGCCGAAATGCCCTTCTCTTAAAACCCTTCTCTTCGTTCTCTCTCCATGATTGCAGGCACCTCCACCCAAAAAACAAAAAGCCCTTACTTTGCCCCTCCTTCTCCAACCTCTTCCTCAACGCATCGTTCTCCTTCTCCAACCTCTTCCTCAATGCATCCCTTTTGCAAAATTGGTAAAAGCCCTAATCTCCGATTGATTTTTGTGACTTGCGTTGAGGAAGGTGGCGACGACGAACAAGAGATGGAAACCCTAGTTTCTTCCTCTATAAGCTTCTCCACCGATTGGTCTTTTGAACATAATCCGTAATTGGAGACGATACGAGAAGCAGCACCCATTGACAGTGATGTAAGGCGCAAGAAGAAGAATCTGAAGAAGGTCAGAAGGGTGAAGCGCTACGCCTCCAAGGGCTGTATAGGGGCAGCAGCGACGGGGAAGACAGTAATGTGTAGGTCACCAGAAATCCCTTCACCAGCAAGACTGTCGGTTTTCCGGCGGCTAATGCCCTGTACGGTGGACGGTAAGATGAGGGAGAGCTTTGAAGTGGTGAAGAAATCTGAAGACCCGTATGGAGATTTCAAGCAATCGATGCTGGAGATGATCTTGGAGAAACAAATGTTCGAGTCCAAAGACTTAGAGCAGCCCTTGCAATGCTTTCTATCACTAAACTCGACTCACCACCATCCTGCCATCGTCCAAGCCTTTTCAGAGATTTGGGTGGCCCTGTTTTGTAAAACCACGATGAACCAGTGCCATTCTAGAGGAGCTTTGTGAACAACCTATTCTGCAAAATCTGTTTTTATTTTGAAACTACTTCGTTGTTTTATGATTTGTTTTATAACAGTTGCAGGTTTTCTGGGAACATTAGTCGGTGGGTTTAATTCTAGTAATTTATCTCCGGTTCCAATAACGTTCAATCAACGATCATGGGAACCTAGTTGAATTGGCGATCATCAATCTACCATCGCAGGTGACTTATTCGTAGGGAATTAATTACATATGAATGTTTTCTTCTTCCGGTTAAGGATTAGAATATAGGCGAACACAGGCGATCGCGAGAGCAGAAGTAAACGCAAGTCACAAAAATTGATCGGAGATTAGGGTTTTTACCATTTTGCAAAAGGGATGCGTTGAGGAAGAGGTTGGAGAAGGAGGGTCGAAGTAAGGGTTTTTTGTTTTTTGGGTGGAGTTGCCTGCAATCGTGGAGAGAGAACGAAGAGAAGGGTTTTAAGAGAAGGGCATTTCGGCCATTTGAAAAAAACTACTGACGGTGTTTGTGTGCAAAGTAACGGCAGGGGGTGTAAGCGACGCTTTTTGAAACTACGGCGGTACTAAGTGATCACTTTTGAACCACAGGGGTACCGCGTGCCCATTAGCCAAACCTTAGGAGGTATTGCTGTAAAAAACCCAAGAATAAAAGAAGAGAAGAACACCTTAAAATTTGTGTTATTAATATTTGTAGAGTTATAAGGCTATTTATAAACAAAGTTCTCTAGCAATCAAACTCTAAAACTATTCAAACTAAGTAAAAAATAAACACAAAAAATACAATATTTAACTTAATCATAAAATATACCCTGCTTCTATTATAACTCTATTTAGATAATGACCAAAGTGGGCCATACTTCCAACAGTGATTGGGTTCTATTTAAATCCAAACAAGGTTGAACGCTAGCTCTCCACATTACACACACATGCAGACGAGGCCATATTCACTGGTCCCTCATGTTGGAGCATCTGCCGGTCCAACGACGGAGGGTGTGTACACATAGGCTTCATGCACTTATGTGGACACATATTTCACCGTAGGACCAGCAAATCTTCCAACCAAGGGCTCCAGCAGATTTCAAGGCCATGTAGACCAAATATCAACAAATCTTTCGCTTTTAAACATTAGTTTTAAGTATTAGAAGAATACAAGCTTTCGGCGCCGGATTTAAAGCATTACTTGGAACCCAATATGCTTTGACGGGTGAGGGGGACCCTCTTTGAGTGTAATTTGTTTGAGGGATTAAGATATGGATTCTCCGAAAATAAGGGAGAAAAGCATAATTAATTATTTAAAAAGGGTGCTAAATATTCAATGAGATTGCCATTATTATACAATGGTCTACGTGATCTACCCAATTTATAAATACTAAAATTTTTGTCATTTTCACCCATCCCATCTTATAATTGATCCTTATATGGCACTTCCTCCCCCCATTATTATAAAAATTCACCTTTTCCTCTTTTTGACCTATCTTTTGTTTTATGAAGAGTGCTACTTTAGTTTATCTTTTGCTTAAGTTTGATGATGTCTCATGATTAAAAAGCACAATCTAAAAGCTTAATAACCTCCTTTTTTTTAATCTTTCTTATACCCAACAAAAAGAAAAAAAAATGCTTGTTTCTCACTTTTTCACATCCTACTTAGAATCTTCATAATTTTCTGTACATGCCTTGTGTCAAACTAAGCTTGCAAACAATGTATTATTTAGTGGACTTAGCTCATGGTTGTAAACTTTGAGAAAGGCTTAGACTTGTTATTTTATTTTATTTTTGTTGTTTGAACTCCCTAAACGAGTTAAGACTTGACCACATGAATATATACATATAAATGTGCATAGATATATATATATATATAGATATATTATTTACGTTAATGATACTATTTTTTGAGTAAATAATTTAGGGATGGCAACAGTTCAATTTATCGGGTTAAAACAAACTCAAACTTGTTAGAGTCAATTTTGGATTGTTTTTATCCAGTCTCATAATATATAATATCGATTCAGTTTTAGTTCGATTTCGATTTTAAGGTTAAATCAAATCGAATTGAACTGACTACACATGTTTAAGTCAAACCACCGAGCGATAATTCGATTATCAATTAAAATTGATGAATCAAACCAACGAAATTTATTAGGGCCGGTTTAGGGTTTATACTAGTAGGTTGCATGTGCATAACTTCACGTAGGAGAGGGAACAGTTGCAAGGTTTCAATTTAAAAGTGGAAGGTGGTTGTGGTGGTTATATGTTGAGATTGTTTTAGTTGAGGAGGGTAATATTTGGAAAAAAAAAGGGGGAGACCAGAATCTGAGGAGAATATTCCCCCCTCTTCCCTTTATTAATAGTTTTATTAATAATATAGATAATTCGTTTTGGTTTTATACTTTTAAAAAAAAATAAAAAACCCAATTTGGTTTTTTGTTTGGTTTCGGGTGTTCTCAAAACCAAAGTACCAAACCGTTGCCATCAATAAATAAATCACTAAATCCAAGACATTAAGACGTAACCCTTGATGACTAGTCTCCCAAAGCATTATTTAATTTGTAGAAGTATATTTGTCATATATTAATATCCTTAAATGAGAAAGAGAGAGAGAGAGAGAGAGAATTTGTACTCCTATCAAAGGTTTCCTTAAGACTTGTCTTAGCTAGTCTAGGGTAAGAAGAAATTGAAGTCGCCTAGTACAATGCCCCCTCTTCAAAGTCATATGACAGCTCAAAGAATGGACTTCTCCCACCTACCACACCTCACTCTCCCCTTCCCCTCACAATCTGCCAAACAAGTCTTACTAATAATTAGCTTTGTTCTTGGAGTACATTTTTCTTGACTTTAATGGGATTCGTAGTGAGGGCCCTTTGATTCCATTTACATCTCTCGATCACTTCAATGTCTGCAGATTAGGTGGGAGTTGTATAAATATAAATAACAAGACCATGCACAAGATTTTTATATGAGCATTACTATATTGTAAACCCTAAAATATGTCTCTTTACCTTCTGTTATATTTCACTCACTTACATAACGGTTCCCACTTTCTCAAACCAGTTGTCTAACTCCTCTCTTTCAACAACACACGAAGCGTCTACATGTGTACCAGAATGAGATCATCTTCCACCGTGATGATCTGGCAAACCCTACAGCCACCATGGGATGATGCCATCTCACGGCGGTTGCTCTTTCACATTTTTTAATGTGAAATGTCATTTCAATGACATCTTACATTGAAAAATGTAGTTACTATTGGATATTGCATGTAGTAGGATTCTATGAATATTATAGGGTCTGTTGCAAAATGCCGACCACACACGATTTCATTCCGTATGTACAGTAATGTACGTAATATATCCGACAAAATGTGACCCGACCGACGGGTCAACCCTATTATAAATGGGTTGCATTGATCCGTTTATTAATTGGGTTGGGGTTTCCCCAAACCCCAACCCGCTAGTAATCGGGTCAACCCGATTGACGACAAAAGTGTCTCGTTCCGACTTGATTAACCCCCAACTCGACCTAAACCTGGTACAACCCGATCCAATTAACCCCCTAATCCTATTTTAATCATATTTTTTGAAAAATATAAAATAATAATAATAAACGAGTTGGCGGATTGAATTTGTTTATTGGTGGGTTTTCAACCCGCCTTAATTTAGTCCAACCCGACCCGATTAACCACAACATGATTATGACCGACCCGAACCCAAACCAACTCGTTGGTAGCTCTAGTACGTACTCTCGCTAAATAAAATAACTAGAAAAGGTGCACGTGCAGTACTACACATGTGTAGGAAAGACAAAAATAGAAAGAACAGTTACAAAACTGATTGTTAGTTTTTGGAAACTTTTATTAATAAATCTTTTTTATAGTGTGAGAACTGTTTGTTTGGCAGGATTCCCAAGATGCCTCGTCTCCCTCTATGTATGTAGAGTATTCTTTTGAATGTGCGTTATCAGCCATAAGTTTCCCAGCAAAACGATCAGTGTTGCTGACCTTGGATCCAAACCACACGTTTGACTGACCAAGGTCAATATTTCGAAAGAAACCAAGATTCCTCCGTACACTGAATGATGCCACGTACATAATCCATGTTTCCGCATAGAGCCACATACATCCCTGATGTCCGCTTCCTTGTCGCACTGCATGGGGTAAGCGTGCCAAAGACTGTCAGTGCACGCGTGTGAGAAGGACGCCGAGGAAACAACTACCACAATCATTGCCGTAGTCGTGGGCCCCATCACAAAACAGAACCGAGCTTTTCACAAACGTTATCACGAGCTCTTCGTGAATCGTGATGACTCCTGGGTCCCACTCCCACAGTCCCTTTCAATCTCGGCTGTTCGTTGCGTACAATCTCTCTCTCTCTCTCTCTCATTCATCACTCGCAGCCGCGCAATCAACTCCGCGATTAGTGATTACAGATTTACAGGTCCCTTCATTCACTGAGTGTGCCCTTATCCACTTGTTGTTTGGATTTATCTCTGCCTTTAAATATCAGGTACTACGCGCCCTATTGTACGTTTAATTGAAAGCCATGGATGAAATTTGGGAGAATTGGATTTTAGTGATATTTTTGAAATAATTTAGATTCAGTCGTTTAATTATTGTTAATTGAGAATTAGTGATACGTTTTTAAAATATTAAAAATTAGTGTCATTTTACTATTCATAAAAATTTCTTCCAAAAATATCCTCAAAAGACTTTCAAAAGCTTTTTTAAGCATTATAGAAAGAAATTCTTTTTTAACAGTTAAATAACATTGATTTTTAATTATTTTAAAAAAGTATCTTTAATTCTTAATTAACGATAAATTGATGATTGAATTTGAATTATTTGAAAAATATCAATAATTTCTTATTTTCCAATTGTTCTAAAATGTCCTTTGATCTCTTTAAAATTTCATTTCTACCCAAATTAATTCAAGTTTTTTTATTTTTCCTTTTTAATTAAGGAGAAATTTTATTGCAAATATCTATAGTACAACTATAATTTCAAATTACCCCCTTGAGTATAAGTTTTATACTATTCTTCTAAAAAACCATAAAGATTCAATCTTTAAGTGTATGCACGGGTATAATTATCAGTATCAATGGCATTTCCTAATCGCGTAGCTTGTTTGGAAAATCAATTTTGAGCCTGACATCATTAAATCAAATAGTTTTTCTTTTACTAGTTTTAGATTAATAATCAGCTTCCTGATTACCAAATTTGAAATAACTAACTTTCTAAAATTATGGTATTAAATAGTTTTTTAATTATAGTTTTTGATTGTTTCTATCCACTTTAATTACACATTCCATTATTAGCTAATTTCTTCAAACTAATTATTCAAATTCAAGTCTAACTAACATCATTAAATCAATATTTTTTTTTGTTCTTGACTTGAGACTTACAAAAATGAAGATTAACTAAATATATAACTTTTGATAGAACCCGGAAAAAAAGGATTTGTGTCGCAAACCCAACTTTGATCGGAACTGACTGATGATGATTGTTGGTAAAGGGATTATAGATTACAAGAACCATTGTCAAATACAATGTGCAGTAGCTCGACCCATTACATCATCTTTTAGAACTTCATGTAGAAAGTAGGAGGATTCTTTATCCAAATTCAGCACTATAAGTTTGTTCCAAAGTTTTCAAGGTTATCTTAGATTGTTAATTATGCTAATCTGCAATTAATGGTAGCTCTCAAGCTCGATTGGCCAATAATAAAGGTTGAATCTCCTTCAATCAAGACATTGCAAACCCAAACAAAAGTGCTCTTCAGCTTTCAAGTTACGATGCTACCAAAAAAAAAAAAAAGCTTTCAAGTTACGAGACATAACGTACACTTAGCCGCATTTGCAAAAACGGTTTGGGAAAATTAAAATTTAGTGATATATTTATAAATAATTATAATTCAGTCAATATTAAATTTTGTATTAGCAAATCATCTGTCTTGCTTCCCTGATTTACTCTTTGATGTGGTCATGAGATATTGTCATATGGAGCATCTCATGACCAATGTTTTTTTCAATGTGAGGCCCACCTAAAACATTTACAACATTAAAAAAAGACTGACCGTGAGATGCTCCACATGGCAGCATCTCACGGTCACTTCAGAGAGCAAAACAGGGAAACAAGGAAGACGATTTCATTCCTCCAATAATGCCCTTCTATCATTCACTCAAATGGCTTTTACAAGTCAATAAAATGATTTATACAAAAAGGTACAACATTTTGTTGACTTGTACAAGTCATGTGAATGAGTGGTATAAGGGCATTTCTCCAATAATGCCCTTCTATTATTCACTCAAATGGCTTTTACAAGTCAATAAAATGATTTATACAAAAAGGTACAACATTTTGTTGACTTGTACAAGTCATGTGAATGAGTGGTATAAGGGCATTTTTGGAAGAATTTGTTTATAATAATAAAATGCCACTAAAATTTATTATTTTGATAAAGGTTTCTTAAAATTAAAAACATTTACAAATTGTTGACCGAATTTCAATTATGTTCAAAGTGTATCACTAAAAGTTAATTTCCTTCCGAAAACGGATACCCGTGCCGACAAGAACAAATCAAGCAATCCGTCTTCAAGCAATAAGCACTACCAGATACATAATACCGTTTTTTTGGTAACGCCCTTTCTTGTTTTTTCTTTTTTAGATTGCCTTTTCCTCTCCTTACGCTTTCCACAAAGCCAGAACCAAAAAAAGGTTTATTGAAAGCAGGAATTCTACCTTTATCGAATTAAAGTTCATTAAGGACGAAACAGTACAAGGGCGTTAAGGTAATTTCAACTCACGTCACCCGTTAAACACCGAAATCTAATCAACCCATTTTTCGGTGCTTAACGAGAACCGATGCAAGGGTAATTTCAACCTTTTACTTTATCGATCGGATCATCGAAATGCGCGCCATTCCCAAAATACCCCTATCTCTTTCATTAATTTCCCAATCGAATAGTAGCAGAAAGCTAGACCCATCATATAACGACGATGACGATGATGCTCTGGTCTGCCTCAGGGGCCCCACTTGACAGCTAGACTTTAAGCAGCTGTCTGTCCTCCAGAATCCACGTCCCCGTTTCAATGGCGTACCATTGGCGCGCTTTTCAGGCAAAGCATTTTAAAAACATATTCCAAAAGCACCGAAACACAAACTCCCCACTCTCACTCTCCTTTCCCTCCCTATATATAATCCGCCACACATAGCGTCTCTTACTCAGCCGCTAACATGGGCGGGGGCTGTGTCGGCCGGTATTCGGAACCTCAGGTGCCGGTGCTTCTCGGTCTCGCCATTCTCTGTGTCCTCCTGTCCACCGTTCCCGTCATCGGGTGGCGCCCGTGGCCGAATCAGAAACCCAACGCCACCGATGCCGTCTTAGGCAGCTCCAAGAAGTTTGAAGGCTCGTCGGAGTTCGTCCATCTCAGATACCACATGGGACCCGTCCTTACCGCGAACATCACCGTCCACACGATCTGGTACGGCGCGTGGCAGAAATCCCAGAAGCGGATCATCCGGGGGTTCCTGAACTCGATCACCGCCGGCGACCTCAAACACCCCTCCGTGTCCGGGTGGTGGAAGACGGTGCAGCTCTACACGGACCAGACCGGATCCAACATTAGCCGGGTGGTGCACCTGGGCGAGGAGAAGAACGACCGGTTCTACTCCCACGGCAAGTCACTCACTCGCCTCTCCATCCAATCGGTGATAAAAAGCGCCGTGACGGCCCGTACGCGCCCGCTGCCCGTAAACCCACGGAGCGGGCTCTACCTGCTTTTGACGTCAAATGACGTGCACGTGCAGGACTTCTGCGGTCAGGTCTGCGGGTTCCATTACTTCACCTTCCCTTCCATTGTGGGATACACGCTACCGTACGCCTGGGTGGGCAACTCGGCCACGCAGTGCCCGGGTGTGTGCGCATACCCGTTTGCCGTACCCGCTTATATCCCGGGTCTGAAACCGTTCAAGTCGCCGAACGGTGATGTGGGTGTGGACGGGATGATCAGTGTTATAGCGCACGAGATTGCAGAGCTGGCGACGAACCCGTTGGTGAACGCGTGGTATGCGGGTCAGGACCCGAGTTTCCCGGTCGAGATTGCGGATCTATGTGAGGGTATATATGGGACCGGTGGTGGTGGGTCCTACACGGGTCAGCTTTTGGACGGTGAAGGTGGGACCACTTACAACATGAACGGCGGTGGACGCAGGTTCTTGGTACAGTGGGTTTGGAACCCCGTGTTAAATTACTGTTCTGGCCCTAATGCACTCGACCAGTAAGTAAACCTGTAGCCTTTTCCTTTGTTTTTTGAAAAATCCCCTTCTTGGGGCTTGTTTGGATGGTTTTGGGTTGGGTCAGTTTAATGTTGTAATAAGCGAAGTAAGGGAAGGGTGTTATTAACTTATTGTTGTTGGTGTTGTTGTGTTACTTTTGGCTGTACAAACGTTGAAGAAGAAGCATTTGTTGTTCCCGCCTTATTTAAAGTGGGTAGTTGGAATGGAAGCTATTTTGAGATAGTTTTTTAATTTTTTTTTGAAATGGGGACGGAGGAACCGAAGCGAAAAGGACAAGCCAGGAGTTAAAAACGGGAATCGCTTTTGCTTTATTATTTCCTTTCTTAGTCGAAAGTGGCATATGTTATAATGCAAACGGCCACGATTGTACATGAACCATCTTCTGCCCTCCCATTCCTTTTTTTCTATTCTCTTTCTTAAATTAAAGAAACATTTTAGCATCAAAACAACGTTATAATAATGCAGCATCGTCGGCAGCGGTGCATAAATGATGTTTCAAACAGCATAACCCAAAAAAAAAAAAAAAAAGAATGCAAAATCATCTGCAGCGAAGATTCTTATACATCATTTTACAACCCAAGAGGTGCAATAATGAATATTCTTTGAGTCTACATCACTGTTTCTGGATGTAAAATATCATATAGCAATCTTTGCTACAGGTGATATGCACTCAAAAGAAGATGCAAAACACTTTTGAGATGCAAATCACTGTTTCTGGATGTAAAATATTGTACAACAATCTTTGTGATGTGCACTCCAAAGAAGATGCAAAACAATTTCGAGATGCAAATCACTACTTCTGGATGTAAAATATTGTACAGCAATCTTTGCTACAGGTGATTTGCACTCGAAAGAAGATGCAAAACACTTTCGAGACGCAAAACACTGATTGTTTGCGTCTTGGCTTCCGAGACAGCCATCGTTACTGTATCTGAATTAGACTTCTACAAGACAGGAAAAACATCACTGTCTTTGGATGTAAAATATCATACAACAATCTTTGCTACAGGTGATTGCACTCGAAAGAAGATACAAAACACTTTCGAGATGCAAAACACTGATTGTTTGCCTCTTGGCTTCCGAGAAAGCCATCGTTACTGTATCTGAATTATACTTCTACAAGACAGGAGAAACTTTTTCTGTTTATGTGTTCCGTTAATTAGTGCCATTATGGATGTCTTTGAAAAGATTTGATGTTTTGGAGGGACTAGTGCCATTATGGATGTCTATGAAAAGATTTGATGTTTTGGAGTGAATATATCGTTGTCGCTTTTTATTCTTTTATTTATAAAACTAATCACATTTATAGGTCAGAATAAAAAACTTTACATTATGGTCCTATAGAGATAGCTTCAATGACAGGTAGGTTTAGTTTTCTTGACCAAGGAATAATGACAGATACGAAGAGTTTGATGAAGAAGATATTACAGGTTAAGCAGGTCTTTTGGGTGTATTTTTTAATTATGGATATACATGTGCGTACTTATGAGAAGATAATGAGTCTTTGAGAGGTAGTAATTTTTATTGGATAAAAGAGTCTTTAAAGATTTTCAAAGGACTTTTTGTGACAAAAGAGAAAGAATATTGTTTGATAATGACCTATCACCTTTGGCTAGATTAAAATTGCGTGAAGCCGCAGGTGGTGAACAGTTCAAACCTCTATTCTCCATTTAAGGTTAGTCCCGATGCCGTTGGGCGTTCACCTGAGCGAAGCGGACGACAAATTCGGTACCGATTTCAAGAAATGAAAACGATAGGACAAAGTCAGTATCATATTCCCAACTTTAGGTCAATATTGCTTTTAGGCCTATTTTCTTGTGTTTCCATTTTTTTCAAATTTGCTATACTTTTATTTCTCTACCAAGTTTAATAAACCCTATTGTCTTTAAAAGCATATAAGTGCTTTTGCAGAATTGCTTTTTGTCTCTTGATTCTATTAAGCCTCTTCTCATTACTATTTGCATGCAATTGCTCATTTTTTTTTTCCTTTTTCAAATTTACTATACTTTTATTTCTCTACCAAGCTTTATTATAGATTTCATACTAAGTTATTTAAGTTCATATCATTTTAAATATGTTTTATACTCTTTCATCTCATCATCAGAACATCCATCATACCTATGATAGGAAGATTGAATTTAAGCTAGAATGATCTTGCGATCTTTGTAAATTACTCATTCATTCCTCTTAATAAAGACAAGTGAGATGATCAAACAAAGATACAAATTGAATTTCTATACTCACAAGGATTTCCAGACGAGTCACTTTAAGGGGCTGCTCATAGCAATAGTATTTCTTTTCCAAGGTGGGTTTCATGGACTGATTGATGCTGATCCTGTAATTTTGAAGCTTGCCCAACTGCAAGTGTCCAACCGTAATATAAAGTTCTCTGTCATTAGAAAAAAAATAAAAAATAAAAAAAGTCCAGTCAAAATGGGAATGCTGATTGATTCCACCAATGGGAAACATTAGAGCCAATTGAGGGATCCGTTCACCAGTTTGTGAATTTTCAGAATGACTAGGTTCTGGAATCAGGCTATGATTGTTGTTGCAGAGAAGCTTGGATCATGGATGTAAGTGATGGATGCATCCGTGCTCTTCTCAGTGAGCGAGCTTCACTTCTTCCC
The DNA here is from genome assembly GCA_947561395.2 of Buxus sempervirens. Taxonomy (NCBI): domain Eukaryota; kingdom Viridiplantae; phylum Streptophyta; class Magnoliopsida; order Buxales; family Buxaceae; genus Buxus; species Buxus sempervirens. The sequence goes on from OX387193.1 coordinate 8,621,692, forward strand.
TCAGCATATTCCTCCCCCAATGGCCATCTTGGTCGTAAATCAAACTGATCAGGTATGCAAACATCTTTAAATAATAAAACAAAGTCCAAGATACAAACTAAAGGAAAGTGTAAATACAGCCTCACTCAGTACCAGATTAAGAGCCTATATTAATCCACATCTCCATTGATGAAAGCATGAGGAAAGATACAGCCTCTAAAGATTATATACTTGAGTGTTGAGGCAAGTACTCAGCTACAAACATTGTGCTGTAATATCATAGCTCATATTGCAAAATAATATACTGTCTGAATCAAGGTACTACTACTGAAAGAAAATTAAACTCTGTATGCTTTTCTAAAGATCTCTGTTACTCCAAGGTGAAGTTTGTTGCATCAACGGGGTCATACAGTTAAACAGAACCAATATGGTTATTCCGGTATGTCATTCAACATGAGTTATAAAAATAGTTACTAATATTTTTTTTTGAATATTAACTTGTTGGGAGAGTGAACAATGCCAAATGTGATTTACTGTTACACAATCGATAGTAATTACAATAAGAGTGATGATGGATTGTGATATATTTATATGATTCTTTCTCATTAAAAAAGGATTTTTGAACATTAAGAAATATTGTCTTTTCTAAATAAGTCATCAAATAGTGTAAATTACAGGGTACTTCCAATTGACAGATTAAACAGTTGAAGAAAGAAGATTGTGGATCTTTGTACATAGCTAGTAGCCATTGTGGGGAGCTTGGTCCATCCTATGTAATAAAAGAATTTTATATGAATACTCTCAACATATAGTAACTTCCATAGAAGAAACAAAAAACAGTTAGAAGGAAGAAGATTGGAGGCATTTAGTTAACAAAGAGAGCTTGCAAAAAAAGAAATTTAAGTTTATGTTAAAAACAAGCACATTTAGGGTAAATGAATACAATATAAAATCGCATTAATTTGATGAAGGGTCCACTGATCAGACACACAAAACTGGCAGCTCATTTAGTCAACACACACATTCACTGGTACTTCAACCTGAACCCATTGTACAAATTAAGTTTAAGCCTCAAGCACAATTCCCACATGGCAAACGAGCTCCACCTAAATCTAATGTTTTCTTGTACAAACTTTAAAATATATTAAAACTTTGATGGCTACTGTCACAAGAAACAGTTCAATAATAATGCATAAATAAGGCTTACATGTATTCATATATCCACATGATCGAAAACCATGTCTCACCAGGTAATCAAACCTGGTAAGATGGGCCATAATACCTTTCATTCAATTTAAATATAACTGTAACAACAAATCAAACAGTGCGATAACCAACAGAATTTTAGGAATACAAACCACATAATCTTCTGGTTCATCAGCAGGTGGTGGAGGGTCAAATCGTCCCAAACGAAAGTGTTCTATACCAGTCCAAGCAACCATTACACCTTTCCACAAAGGAATCATAACATTAGCCTAACACGAGAAGTAATATAAAAATTAATTTGAAAACGGGATAATGTGCTTGTCAAAGGGTGAACAAAATATTACTGAAAATTTTATAAACAATAACTAGATGAAATCATGAATCTTTCTGACGTTAATATTAGTAAAATTAAATATACAGGCCGACCAAATAATAGTTTAGGAAAGTGAAATTATGAAGCTCTTATTATGAAAAGAAGAATATGTATGCCTCATTCTTGCTTGAGTAACCAGGTATAGAACTCAAATTTTAGGACTGACCTGACATTGTCATGGTTCTAACTTCTTTACCTTTCTTTTCCAGTTAGATGACCAATGAATCTTGCATTCTAACCATCGAAATACACAAGGTAAGCAGACTAAGTGGGGCAAATTTTTTTGTCATTGAAGTTGACAGATAAGGCTATCCATGCTCAGATCCACCCATATGTGCTTTAAATAAGAGATTGTGCTCCAGTTAGCCACTGTCAGTTTTAGTTAGTCCCATTCCTCTTTAGCCTTTAGACATTAATTTGCATCTTATAAACAAAGTAAACTAGAATAATGGACAAAAGCTACCATTGTCAGTACAAAGGCTTGGAGGGGGGCAAACAAGACGCAAACTCTTATTCTTTACAACCTCATCGAGCTGAGCCCTAACATACTGGTTTGAAGCAACACCACCTGAGACAACCTGGATAAAAGTAGAATAAAAGATGCAATGGGGATGCCAGAAAGGGAAAATTACAACAGCAATTGAGTTTCTTGATGAAAAGAATGGTAAAGTGACAGATCACCAGTGATTTAACAGAAGGTTCAATTTTCATTGCCCATTCAATTGCTCGTTGACACCTTTCCTCTAGATGTAATACTGCAACTCGCTGCACAAAGCAGTCAAAGGGGGTATAATGCACATAAATTTTTTAAGCGAAAGACATACAGGCCTTCTAAACAAATTATTTATTTCTAGGCCATGTCACAAAAGCATTCTATTTTATTAACTCAAATTTATTATCAACCTGGAAGGAGGCGGCTATATTGGCTCGTGAACTTCTGTCTTGGTAGCTTGCATCAGAGATGGGAACTTCAGTGTTTCTGCACATAAGCTCTAAAAAACTAAATATTTTTTAAGATAAGAAGCAAGAGTGAGGAAAAAATTGATATGTGAGCCATATCTCATGTAATGGTTCTGTGCACAGGTTTAATGCGCAAATGCAGTACTGCATATCCCAAGCCATAGATAAATTAAATTTGAAGCTACATGTTTTAAATTGTGTCGCTTACAAGTTCCTGGATTCAATTGCTAGCCTCACTTGAGTCTTCAAACCAGCATATGAAAAATTGCAATCCTTATGTTGTTTCATTGGGATCTGTGAGCCATAAGTTTTTAACTCAGTAGTCAAAGGTAGATCATATTCATATACCATGAATTTCAAGCCCCTGCCCTTCCACCAGGAAAAAAGAAAAAGAAAAAAAAAATCATTTTGTAGCTTTTGCTAATGCTTCAGAGAATAACTTACTGAAAATTTGACTGATTCTGCATCACCTTCCCGAGCAAGCTCCTCCAGAGCTGGGCCACCACCTTTTCTCATATCAAGACCAAGCCATCTTGCTGTCTTGTCATATGCTTCACCAATTGCATCATCTATTGTAGTCCCAAGTTGTATATACTGGCCAAGATCACGTGCAAGGATAAGGAGATTGTGTCCACCTATGAAAGAAATAATCGCAGATAACTTGTCAGTTTATAAACTGACAAGTGAAGGAATGTGAGCAAGCAAGAGGTGAAAAATGTGATTCATAGTCTATTGTAACATGGAGAAGTCAGAGACATATGGATACTGAAGTTCTAGCCATTGACAATGATAGAATATATAGATCTCAAGCCCAAGTCAAATATAAAGTAAAAACTCATGAAGTCGCAGCAATCCTACACAGTCTACCACTTAGAAATGAGCAGTTATATCCTCTGCTCTATAGACCCCAAATTACTGACTGAGAAATGAACTTCAGCTATTGGTCCTTTTCATTTTTCTTCTTTTTCCTTCTTTCTGTTGGTGATAAGTTAAAAAAAAAAAAAAATTAGTCTTTAAGCTGGAAACTCCACCTGCTACCAAAATAATCTTTATAGCTTTCAGGCTTTTTTGCATGAAAAATTGTCCATTACATACCAAACATTAATCATCAATGACTCCCCGATATATCTGTTACGGATAAGTTAGTCCAAAATGCATGAAATCACTCACCTAGAGTAACAGTGTTCAATCACTCACCTAGAGTAACAGTGTTCAACCACATTGCCTAGTAGCAACTGATTGGAACGGCAACATGAATCCTGTTGCTCCGTTGCAATGTATCAAACTAGATCTTCAGCTAGATTATATGCCTTCAAATTTTATCTAAACGACTCCACTTAAAGTGTCTTTTTTAGCCTTCCTCTAATTGCATCCTCTTGCCCTTTTGGGGGTAAAATACAAAGTGTCTATGGCCATACTATATCATAGATTTTTTTTATCTGTCAATTATGTCATAGATATCGAACACAGATATCTGAATAATACCTGATTTCCTAAAAAATGGCTTTTGTTGTATAATAATTAACATTTAGATCACTAGGTTAGGGGATTTTTTGAACTATTAATCATTCTTAGACCTTTGTGTCATAAGAATATCTCTATGAGATTACACACTTCATGTTCAACTCCCCTATGTACCATCCTTATTTTAATATAGTACCTATTTTACCTATAAAAAAAAAAAAATAATAATTAACATGTAGATTGCCCTAAACAACTATTATTAGCATGGCTAGCAATTGTTGGGGTTTTTAACATTTAGATCACTAGCAACATCCTGCATGTTAATTACACAGCTATACCACAAATATTTTCAATAACCAAATACCAGTCCAAGTGGTTCAGAAAACGGAAAGAATTAAAGTTTCACGCCTGAAGTTCTTACCAACTCCCATCTAAGGTTTTTGGACATTACTAACTTGCTTCTCAATGCACCATTTCCTCCCAGGTTGCACGGACATAGAATATTAACAGAATTAAAAAAGTTATGTGCATCCACACATACACCCACACACCAACCTTTTTTTTTTGGGTAGAACCACACACACACACACACCACATATATAACCCATTGATAACCATAGCACAGACAGCAAATAATGCCAATGAAGAATACAGGTTCTTTACCTGAAATTAGCAGTGCCAAGAATGGGAATTGCAAATCCTTGTCAATTAACCTAAACAAAAGAAGGAAAATAAAACACACAAATAAGTAAACCATGAAAATATTTGAATGCATACAGTAGCATACCTACATAAAGAACTATAACTTGCATTCACCATTTATCAGCTAATTTTCATTTGCAGATCTATGAGTACTCATTGAAGGATATAAGAGGGCAAAATTAAATGTCATTATTAATGTTGTAAATTGTATAGGATTTCAAAACCAGTGGCTCCATAAGTGAAATCAACATATTCTAACATTCTACATTTCATAACCCTCTTTTCCTCAATCCATTAGAGCATGCAAACCATAGATACTTAAAAAATGTTATAAAATAACACAATACTCTGTATTGCATTTATCTCATTTAAATTTTCGTAATTAAAACTCAACTTGACACCATATACAATTACAAACTCTTAGAACTCATTTTCCAAATAAACCACAATTCTTGTATGGGTTTTATGAGATGGCATCCACTTATCTTCATCATTCCATTCAAGGTCATACCTGGCTACAAGAGTATGAGCTTCCATATGGTGCACCCCAACAATTGGTAGATTGAACATGCCGGCAATTTTCCGAGCTTTCCTCACGCCAACTATAGTGCAATTGCATGACAAAAGTTGAGCATAGTGAGTTCTGTACACTTAACATTTTACCTCAACCAAATGACTCCAGAATCTTGGCTAGACTAAAAAAAATCTTGCAGTCCCGAATCTATGTAAGGAATCAGACAAATGAACATAACAAGTACATATTTCTTTATAAAATTAATACAAAAGATTTTATACCCTTTTGTTTCAATATATTTAGAGGGGAGAAGCGGCTTCAACAAATTGACTTTTCTCAAGTGAATTGGAGATTATAACTAGGTTGAGCCATCATATTTGACCCAATAACCAGAAATTTCGACAAATAACCTCATGGACCAAAATTATATAGAAATAAATAAGATTACCACGTAAACAAAGGCTTAAACCAGGACCAATAGTAACAGCTACTGCAGAAAGATCCATCTCAGCCAAATTTGCTTTGTCAAGTGCCTGTTGCACGACCTGCAAGTACAAGGCATACAGTATAAGAATGGTGTTGAAATTTATTATTCAAATAACTTGTTATAAAATTTTAATTTGTCAAACTTCCTGCCTGGTCAATCACTTGTGAATGGGCGTTCTCTGCCATTTTAGGAGCGACACCACCATATTGTGCCAGCAAATCTGCCTTGATGAAGTGAATACATAAAATTAGCCAAAAAAGCTAATGTATCATTACAATCATATTTGAAACATTATAATATTCTCTACATATGATACACAAATCGAAAAATGATTATCAAATATCATCAAATGGTGCAACGATTTATTTGCAAGTAGCCATTGCAGATTCAAAAGCATATCAAGAATCTGTCTAGCTTGGAACAAGCATACTTGATTAGTCTACTCATGGGGCATCTTTCAACCTCTTTAAGGAGAAAATTCTAGCAATACAATCATTATCCCCCAAGTCATTGCATTGGCTTTAGCAAGAGCAATCTTTAGAAGTAATAATGAGATGGAAAGATATGGATTCCAACACTTACATCCTACGATTAGTGGATACTGACACAAGTGACATGCTTCAGCATAGATGTAATGTGACAAACACAGAACCCCCAAAATACAGTAAAAAAGACAGGACTTTATGTGAGCGCTTATATACAAAAATATAAGAACACAATCATGTGAGTATATATCACAATTATATACATACATACATACATATGTGTGTATATGTAAATAGATGCATGCATGGATTGATACAAGAAATTCAATCACATGTCACCAGAGCCACACCATACTCAATGTCATGCATCTTTAACATTATCAAACAATTTGAGAGGGCATTGGTTATAAAGTGAGTGACACAACATAAACCGCATAACTCAAATGTCTTCAGGGATACTTAGAAGGGGAGGAAAAAAGGCAAGACACATTTAAACATTTCCAATAGATTGTCCAAAATAAGTGAGCATGTGTACATCAACAACAAACTTTATAAAATCATCACAGTTTGAATTTCTGGACGATGACAGCATAAAAGGCAGTAAAGTTTGGATTTATCCAAAAAGATTAAACTAAATTATCAAGCGATTGCAGAATTTCATTCGTGGGGCAGTTGCAGGTATCTAGCTAGTGAAATTAAGCAGCAATACAACAAAAACAAAAACTCTATTTGAACAAAAACAAAGAGCCGATCGTTATATGTTACGATCCTAAATGTTAAGTGCTTAACCAAATAAGTCTTCATAAGTCCTGGGGCTTTTGTTACCAAGGTTAGGCAAGTAACATTATAAGCGTTCGGAGCAATAGTTTTTCAGTTCCAACAGGCATTCCATACCATTTAGAGCTAACATAAGCAAACTACCTAAAAGCCCAGAAACCACAATGTAACATACCTGAGAAGACACAACCTGGCTGAGAATTTCTCCGGTGCCTCGAACCTAAATAGGTAAAACAAGAGAAACAATCAAACCACCAACTTGTAAAATTAACCAAAAAGAAAAAAAAAAAGGAAAAAGAAAAGACACACAAAAAAACAAACAACAATACCTAAAACACTGCTTCTATCGAAACACCAATTCAATGATGCAAAACTAATTTTTTGATTTTGCAGATGAATGACAACTGAATAAAACAATATTGAAGACTTACAACGGCAGCAGCAGTGTCATCGCAACTAGTCTCGATGCCCAGAATGACCAAATCATCTTCAAGTCCAGAAGTCCTACTCTGGGGGTTTGGGGCATCGAATTTGGAATTGGAAAGACAAGCTGCAAAGGAATAGATAGGGGAATTCGTAGAGGACCAAGAGGGCCGTAGCATTAATTGTGGCCATAACCCTAAATGGAATCTAGAGCTTCCTAAAGTGAAAGGCAACGCGGGTTTCAGAACGAGATTTAACAGAGAAAACGCAGAGCTCAGGTTGAGTGCTACTGTCACCATTTTCTTTCTCTTCCTTCCCCGCTTATCCGAATTATGACATTTAACGGCTACATCTTGGCCTCCGAAAGATTTTCCTCGTGCTCTGGTAAAACTTTCTCAAAAGCCCTGATATTTTTTAATATTTACGAAGATTTGTGACCTTTCCATTCTATTTTCTGACTTCAACCTTTTCTATTTTATTTTCTGGCTTCTAAGCCCATTTCATGTAGGGATGCGTAGGGATGGCAATGGAACGGGTTAAATAGGCCGCACTATCCCTAACGGGTCGGGTTTGGTATTGCCAACCTCCGATTAGGGTTGGTTCGGGTTTAGCCCAACCTGTGTTGAACATGACTATTGTTTATTTAAAATATTAATTTTATAGGTTTTAAATACTATTTTAATATATATCATATACAATAAATACATTTTTAATAAGTAAATATATTACTAACTGATATATTTTATTTAAAAAACAGTTTTTATTTTGTATTTCTTTATACAACCAGATGAACCCGACCCACAACCCATACAAACCCAATAAGGGGAGCTGGGAGGTTAGGGTTGGGAATTAGCTAAACCCTTGATGAGGCGAATTCGGGTTTACCAAAACCCGCCTTCTTGCCATCTCTAATTTCATGGGATGTATCAGCTAACCAAGTGAGTCGACTAGAGTTTTGGGGAAAATCATTATATTTATTAATATAAAAAATCTATAGTTATAAGATGCTTTACATGGCAAAATCCAACTCAAATTGGATACAACATGGCCAGAGATGACAAGAAAAGAAAAAAAGAAAAAACTAATTGGTGGTATGTGTGGTGCTTTTTAGACGTCTCCAAAAAGACATGTACGTATAAAAGGAAAGGAAACCAAAGAATAATAGAGGCTGTAACATCCCAAATTTTAATGTAATTAAAATTTGTTATTTTAGTAAGTAGAATAATGTTAATTGGCAAAATTCCGTAGAAAAGGAAACCAAAGGGGTTCAAATCGGAGTCTCGAGTGAAATCGGAATGAATGATTCTGGTTAATTAGGTAAGGAGCATTACTGGAAATTTTATCGGTTGGCTATGGTGGTTTGGAGGTTGGACCAATCATGGAATTAAGGGATATATTTAGTGCTCGTGTAGGGGTTTTTCCTGTAGTGGCATGCATGTGATCAGACTTTAAAAATCAAGTTTGGTAGCAGCTATAAAATGGGAGATTAAAGTCTGAGCGATGGTTAGTTCGTCGGAGGTTAGTGTTCGAAGATCAGAGAGAGGAGGAAGAGGAGAATTAGGGTTGAAGAGTTTAATTGGTTGCTGAGATGTTTAGGGAGGGAAGATCTGGTTAATGATCTCTACTTGAGTGAATTGCAGAGAAATTGTGGTAGCAAACGTATGGTTGTCTAGGAACAATGAAATCCAACAATATCATATCGATTCAGGTAAGTTATTATTGAATTGAGGTATTTTCATTTAAAATTCAGTTGTTGATTCAGATCAGTTCTTGGATCTATAATGCTCTGATCAATGTGAGATAAATCTCAGAGAAGTGAGCGGCTGAGTTGGTTTTGGTGGTTGCTGAGTGGTGTTAGGCGAATTGAGGGATCTGAGGCAGTGGTTTGTCTTCAATCAAGTAAGTGGCACAACCTATTTCGATTTAGTTATTTAAATCTGAATTTAGATTTGGTTTTGAAAAAGAGATCACACGAACCTCTGTTCTACAGATTTCTGGCGCCCAGCCTTGATCAATTTTAAAAATAGATTCAAGTGATTTTACAGTATGATTTTTGATTAATTTAAGGAGTTTTGATCTGCTGGAAGTACTAAGTTAAATAAATTTGTTCCGGTTGCATGTATATAGAAGTCTTAAGAGTGTTCTTGTTGGTTTTGTTTGAAGATGGGAGCTGGCGACTATGATAGTTGGTTATCTGATAATGTTTCAATTAAATTCGAATGTGTGTAAAAACATTGTTTAAAGATTTAGAATCATGCTAGAAATGTTTTTCATGAACGATATTAGATCAGTCTTAGAGAAAATTTGGTTGCCGCACTTAACCTGGGGATTTTGGTGTGAGCGCCTAGGATGGCCTACCTTCTGAGGTAGGCGCCAGTGAAAAATTGTGAGTGTGCACACCTAATTCTAGATCGCACACGAGGCGCACGGGAGTTCGTGCGTACCTCGGGACTTTCGGAGTCGCTACTGCCTGAGAAGTGCAGGCAGACACAAGGATTGCCTATCCGGGTCTAAGTCTGGTCTGCGGCTTTATTAGAGATCTAGCTAAGTCCTCGGTTATGTTTAGGGAAGTCCGAAGACACCCCGGCCTGCCCCGTCGGTTTGACGGGTCCCTCGGGTCTCCCTAGTTTTTGAGTCAATTTCACCATTTCCTAGACCAGCATGCCTCTGTTTTTGGTCTGGCGGGGTCCTCTGAAGGTGTGGGCCCCTTTTTATTATTATTTAGATTATATGGGTTGGATACAGGCCCCGTTGGAAGGCTTGTAAGGTACCAAGGTTGGGCTTGAGCCTAGCAAGGTTATTGAGTAACCCTTTTTGGTTTGTTGAATTAATTAAGCATTTTAATGGGTCCACGGGGCTTGGTTTTGGTCCACAAACCATTAAACAAGTGGCCTTAGGCCCGTTTGTTGAAAACGGGCCTGGTTTGGGCCGGTTGATATGTGGGCCCCATAGGTGGGCCCAATAAGGCCCATGGTCTAAAATTAGGCTTGGAATAGCCCAATGGGTTAACAGGATCAAATTAAGTCGGTTTGGGTTGGATCAAGTCTAACTGGATCCAAAAATTGCGGTCATGCCCAAACCCCCTTGTGAGTGGGTTTTCACCCGAATTTCCATTTTCATGCCGATTTTGGCTGGGATTAGTTTGGATATTCTCCAATGGCGTCCAGTGATCTTTGCTGAGGTTTTTAACTCCTTTACAAGGGTCCAAATGCTTTATCTTCAATCCATGCATCTTCTTTTTCTTCGTGTTCTTCTAAGGAACTCATCTTCCTTTCTTTTTGTCCATTCACACTGCTTGGGACTATGTGATGTTACGTGGGAAAGGAGAGAGGGAAAAAGTGATTTAGGGGATACATTTGAAGAATTAAAAGAGGACAGTTCCTGTGAGAACATGGGAAAAAATCACTCGAAGATGATCATCCCTCCGTCAACACGCGGGGCTCGACATAAAATTGGGAGAGTCGCCACCATTCAAAATTTTGAGGTGTGAATGGACACCAAAAGATTCAAAAACAAGCAAAAAGGGTTAAAAAACAAATTCTAGGGTAAAAATAACCCTACTTGAAAATCAAATCCAGAGATGGGTAAGGGGATTAGATTATGAACGGGGGAAGGTGTTAGGCACCCCCATTCACCCACACAAGGTGGTTGCCAAGTGTTATTCATGCTAAAAGAAAATAGAAAGCTTGCTAAAAAATCATGAAAACCTTGAAAAAGGACAAATATATGATATCTTCACATGAAGATCCAAATGAATTCCAGATCTTCTTTTATGTTAATATCACTTCTGGAATATTACAAAAAGATGGAAATCACAGCAAAAGTTGCACAAAACCAAGTTGAGGCAAATCCGGGAGATTTGGTAAAAAGTAAGGCCATTTCTCTTGAAATTAATCAAATCCAATTTTAAATTAAATCAAACCAAATCCATTTGAAAGATTAGGGTAAACAATAGTCTCATGCAAAATTTCAATTAATTCCGGTTGAAATCCTAAGAGTTATGGCTCTTTTAAGGTTGCTGCCGGAAAAAATCAAAAGTAGCAAGTAGGCAACTTTGGAAAATCACCTAGAAAAATCTGCTCCATAGAAATCCGTGAAATTTGGTGTCAATGAAGTTTGTATGGCCAACTTTCAAAAGAAACTAGCCTCATACAAAAACTCATTCGGATGTGCCTTGGGTGACTTCCCGAACAGGCCCCGAGGATCACAGATTGACCCAGAAAAGTGCTGTTGAGCAGTTCTGAGTAAATCTGCTCTCCACGACACAATTTAAATAAAAAAATTATGAAAACAATTGGATTTAAAAATAGACTCATAAAGGAGTGCCCAGAAACAAAAATCACTCGAATCGGATTTAAAACGAACACATGGCGCTCCGTCGAAGTGACAAGTTTTGTATTTGAACCTGAACTGTCCAATCAACTTCGATAGAGAGGTGTCAAAAATCCGCTTGATAAAAATTAATGAAATTTGGTGGACATAAACTAGACAGTCTCACCTTTCCCATGGTTTTAGAATCACTCCAAAATTCATCCGGACGATGAAGTTATGAGTGTCCGAAGTTGGGGTACAGTTGCTGTCAAGTAAAGCCCTTTTTGAACAAAATCAATGCAAAACTGTGACAAAGTGTGTGCAATTCGTGCAAGATGAACACAAAACCTTAAAAAATCATTTAAAGACATTCCAGAATTGATTGAGGCCATTTATTTGAGATTTATCACAATGAAAGTAATAAATCCCCAAATGTGAGCCTATCCCGCCAAAATAGTGCTATGTATGTGCAAGTGTGAAAAACCATACAAGATCAATAGCATGCATACATATTCATCAAAATAAGGTTCTAAAACAGCCTAGGGTTCCGTTCCATTATCGTTTCCCTTTGTTCTCTCTCCCCGTTAAACACGGTTCTTCAAGATAATCAAGGGTACTTTGAATATGAAACGGTTTACAATCAATCAAAAGGCTTATGCAAGTTAGGGTTCTAGTACTAGGGTCAATCCCCAGTCTCGTTTCTCCTAGATCCCGCCTCCACATTTTACGGCTAGGAGGAGTCTCGAGATACTTTGAGCCGGGGAAGGATTTTCACACACAAAGAATGCCTTATTCTACAGAAAGGTAGAAGAAGAGATCTAGATCTAGGAAAGTAAATACAGAAAAATAAAGGAGGGTTGAGGCTTACCTGGGGTTCTGGAAGCAATCCAGCAGCGGTTCCCTTCTTCACTCGGAGCTCTTGGATCTCCAACTTCTTGGCCATTTGCTTGAGGAGGAGCCTCCTATTTATAGGCAAAGGCTAGGGTTGATGGTAGACACAACTTAATGTCTAGAGCCCACCAACCTTAACCCTAGGGCTGTTTCTGAGATTTCCCCTCATTTAATGAGGGATATGATGGTAAAAAGTGATTTCTCTCGGAAAACCCTAATTTTTGAGCAAAACTTATGTATCCGGCATATCAGGCCGGATACACAAGGGCCTTAATGTATCCGGCATATAATGCCGGATACACTAAAGCTTTCTTGTATCCGGCATTTTCCATCGGATACAAAGAAAGGTACTTGTATCCGGCCTGAGTTGCCGGATACAAGGAAAAAAGCCTTTTTTCCAAATTTTAACACAGGCAATACTTATTTACATGTAATATCGTTTAAGTAAATGTCCTCGTATTTTTTAATCTCCATTTACTTAAGATATTACATGTAAATAAGCAAACACCCCCATTTGAATCCATTAAAAATAGTTTCAGACCCAAATTCCAAGTGAATAAAAAGTCAACTTTCCAGTTCTAGGCAAAATTCCGATTTTCCAGGTCTGGAAAAAAAGGTTCAATATGTTAAAACCAAGGTTTTCGTCAAGATTTAAAATCTCAAAAAATTCTTTTATGCAATAACATAGCTAAAAATTTGATTACCGGGAAAAATTATCTTGAAATCTGGCTTTAAAAAATATTTCATTTTCTGGGGTCAAAAGTCAACAAAATTCAACCGGAAAAAGTTTGACTTGCACAAAAGAGCCTTTTCCTTTACGGTTTTGGATTCAAATGGGTTAAGGATCTCAAACCCAATGCAAAGAATTGAAAATTCCAATAAAATATTTCTCTCCTTCAAGATTTATCAAAAAGCGTGTAATTTTGGGGTGTCTACAGTCCCCTCTTAAAGTATGCAAACAAAGTAAATTAACCAAACCATGTTATCTTTTAAAAGATTACTCTCCTTTCCTTTCGCGTAGAGATACCCATTTTTCATGGGATCTCTCATGCCATGCAAAACATAATAAACAAGTGAGAAACGGGTAGTAGAGCAAACGATAGGTAGAACCAAATTAGAAAAAGTTGAATTCAATGTATGTTAAACACAATGTTACTAGGAGTACACTTTTGCTATTACCTTTCGCTTTTGATGTGTGAGAGATCTCCGAGTGATTTTGGCAGCGCTTCTGCACTCCAGTGGATTTCCCAAAGTAAATTTGAAAAGGGGTTCACCTATTCTTGGTATGAAAGTGTGAAAGGGAAGGACAAAGGTAGTGGTTCCCGAGTGATTTTGGCAGCGCTTCCGCACTCCAGTGGATTTCCCAAAGTAAACTTGAAAAGAACCTCCTCGCCTTTAGGATTAAAAGGAATGGGTAGAGTCTAGGGGCAAAATGGGAATAAAAAGTGGGCTTGAAGGTGAAAAGGTATTTTGGCAGGGGCTAGACGCGAGAAAAGGCAGAGAAGGAGAGCTGGGGGGCCAAAGGGACCAGCCTTGCTTCTCTTTTTGATGTGTGTGTTGATTCTTCGAGAATTTCGGCAGTGCTTCCGCATTCCCGTTGGTTCTCCGAAATGAATTTGAAAAGAGGTTCATTGGGTTTTTATGCTAAAAGGGTGAAAGAGGAAAGTTTAGGCAGGGTCTAGGGCAAAATGGACATTTAGGTTGAGGTTGGCAGAGTGGGGGCAGGGTTTGGACGTGGAAAAGCTAAAAAAGGAGATGGAGAGAGAAGGGAGGGGGGTGAGTGAAGTGGGAGAGAGCAAAAGGGGGAAAAGAGACGGGTTTGATGCTTGGAATGGAATGGGGTGTGGCCCCTCTTTTATAGTTGAAAAAATGACCTAAAAATGAATTTTAATCACTTTTTTGACTGAATTTTAATTTCATGTTTCGTGTAACTAAAACTTAAATATTTTTTATTCTCATCCATGCAACTCATTAAGCTTATCCATATTATTGACATGTGGTTGTTATTTTTTGTTTATTTTTTATTTATTTTAATTCTTAGATTCTTTAAGTTTTATTATTATTTTATTCTTAAGCTTTTTTTGTTGTTAAAAACGCATGTGTTTTCTATTTTCCATCTTATTTTTGTTTTAATTTAATTGTTAGATATTTACAAAATATTATTATTTTATTCTTAGATTTTTATTTTTTATCCTTTCTTTAATCTTGCCACATGTGCAGATTTTCCGAGATTTTTGACTGCTTATAACTTTCTCATTTGATATCAGATTTCAGCAAACTTAGTGGCGTTGGAATCAGATTGAAATCTTTTATCTATTGATCTAGAGTTTGGTAGCAAATTCGGGCTTTTTAGCAGAAGTGCAAAGTCGCGTCCCAGATCCAGTTTTGCTTATATCTCCTTATTCGGACTTTGATTCCAACAAACTCAGTTGCGTTGGAGTCATGTCGATGCGCTCTTTCTGCTGGTATAAAATTAAGCAGCTGATCTGGGGTTTAGCAGAAAGTCAATTTCTGCTTTGCTCAGATTTGACCAGTCCATAACTTCTTCATTCGGACTCCGATTCGAGCAAGCTCAGTGGCGTTAGAACCGTATCGGAATCCTCTTTCCAATGGTATAAAGTTTGGTGGTCAATTCTCCTTGGATCAAAAAGTCAATTTTTGGCCCCTCAGGGTTTGACTTTTCATTTTTTTGCATTTTTAGGGGTGCAAAAATTAGGTGTCTATAGTGAGACGGCTCAAGATGGCCTACTTGGGGGAGGTAGGCGCTCATGCAAAACTATATAGCCTTGAGCGGCTATTTTCTCAGAAGTTGTATTTCATGGATTTAATGTTTAAAACATGTCCTATGATACCTAAATAGATGTTAGAAGTATTTGGTAAAGATTTTTAGCTGAGGATTTCATACAATTGTATTATGGAAGGATTAAAGTGTAAGATTGTGAAGGAATTGCTGAAATTAGCCCAGCTCTTGCTCAGTAATTTCTTAACTGTTTTAAGTTCTAATGGTGGGGAAATAATTAAGGAGTTAACCAAGAGTATTAAGGGACTGTTGGGAAAGAAGAGAGGTTGGATTGGGGAATAATTTCTAGGTGTCAAGGTTTGAAAATCAGCAGATGGTCTAGGTTAATAAGTGGAGTGTTCTTATGAGTTCTAGGATCTGTCCAGCTTTTATACTTTGTAATTTGTAAATCTGATATGGGGAAATTATCTAAAGGATAAATTAGAGATGAATAAAGGGAATTGGAGTGAAATATTAGATGCTGAAATGAATGTATAAATGAGGGGTTTAAACTAAAAAGCATGGGGAATATTTCAGATTTGGCATAGGTGATCTAGGTGCTTTGGAGTTACAAAGTAAAGACTAAATGAATGCTTTTTTTTAGGTTTAGGCCATATTTGAGTTTACTTGGGAATATAGTAGAGAAAAATTTCAGAGATTAAAACAACTAAAGGGTGGAAAGCTTTGGGATTGCATATAATGGAGTAGAAATATTATTAGAAGTATTTAAGGGTTTATTTTAAAGTAAGGAAACTAAGGATACTACTTGTAGTAAAATTTACAGTTTTGAGCTTTAAATGACTAGACCATAACTGGATTCAATAATATGATATAAATTTGAGATTTTGCACTCGAATTTGCCGGTTTAGCCGAGATTGACAGTTTTACTAAATTTTGAACTATTAATGGGAATTTTATGCAAAATTATAGAAAATAGGTTGTTAACAAATTATTTGGGTTTAAGAAGGTTATTCGGATTAAAGTTCTGATTTTGTGAATACGGTTGAACCTTTATTATTAGTACTGGATCTCAACTCGGATTAGACAGGATTGACATGATTATGAAATTTTTACGTTGAATTGGTTTTATACGGATTTTTCGGAAAGAGGATTTTAAATTGAATATGGATGTTTGTTTTTCTGGTTTGGAATTGGTTTTCCTCCATGTACTTGGAGAGGCGGATTGTGATGCCCATGTACTTGGGTAGATGTTATACCTCCGTGTACTCGGGGATGCCCCATGTACTTGGGATGTTGTTGCCTCTGTGTACTCAGAGATGTTTCGTGTACTCGGATGATATGATTGAGATTAAGATGAGTTGTGCTTGCTAGATTTCACGGTTGGTTTTGGTTTTAGAGCCTAGTGGGCATAGCTCGATATTGATCCATTTAGGAGCTAGCTAGTGGAAAAGATTGTTCTTTGCTAGTTGTAATACTTTGTTCATGCACGCGTTTCCACTGTGTACTCAGTGAGGCCTGATTGTATACTCGGCTGGTTGCGGCTATCCCTCATTTTATCGTGTACTCAAATTGTGATTGGATTAGTACATGCCAACCCATCATTGTACTGGGTGGGTTCTCCCGCAATAACATGAGGATCATGTACTCGGCATTCGCACTTAAGCCGGGAGGTGGCATAGTGGACATTGGCATTACCCTAGTTAAAGGCAGTCTTGTTTCATGAGTCCTGCTGTGACTTATCGACTACTGATTGGATGATACAGATTTGTTGTTACTGGATTATTCTTGTTATCTCGTACTGATCAATGATTTACTGATGGATTACTTCGATTATTCGAACTAATTTGTTACCGTTACTGTTGTATGATTTACAACTGTATCATATTTTAAAACTGTTAAACTGTATTTGAGCATGCATGTGCTACTTACTGGGATATTCATATCTCATTCCATTCTGTTTTGTTTTGTTTTTAGATTTTGGTAAGGACAACACCAACAGGTATATGCTTGGTTCATGTGAGTTAGCCTTGGTTATAGTATTTTATTGTTGAGCTTGGGTTATAGCGCACTCTGATTTTTCAGTTATTGATTTATTCATGTTTTCCTTCACTCTGATATTGCAATCCTGGGTTATATATTAACCTTCAGAGATAAGTTACGATTTCTCTACGTAACTTGGATCCGGGGCGTTACAGAGGCCAATAACAATGGAACATAAGTAACTATTTGGATTCTGAAAAGTCTTAAAAAATGTTGAGGGATATTCTCTAAAAGGTAAAATGTTAAAGTCAAATTGTTATAGTTGGCTTTATGTAATAGTACATAAAACAACAAAATTTAAATATAATTAACATAATTTCAATCAAAACCACGAAGTTCTTCATTAAACTAAAGTAATAAACATAGATAAAAGACAAAACATAATATTTCATAATTTTTATTCATTTTCTGTGGTCAAAAGTAGGGGTGCAACTCGGTTCAGTTCTGTCCGGGTTGATGTCAACCCAAGACCAAACTGAAATTACATATATTCAACTTAAAACCGAAGCGAACCGAATTATAAACCGAAAAGCTAAAACCAAAAATTGAACCGAAGTTCAATAAAATAACTGAAAATTGAACCGAACCGAACCGAATTACATGAGGTTGGTTCGGTTCGGTTCAGAGAGCTTTGCTACCAAGGGCAAATAGCCAACATGGCTTACAGAGATTTAGATCACCATCTCCGACAATATCTTTCCTTTTTCGATTGTAGATCCAGGTGAAGAAACAAATGGAAAGGCCAATGCATGAAACAAAGGGCTTAAACCCTTGATGGCCGTAGTCTGCATCCTTTCCTGTGGCCATGAGACCATTGGTCTGCAAAACTACGGAACCAGCTCACATGCAAGAAAAAATTACCGGGACTATCATCCCAGCAGGTTTTCTTTAAAAAAAATGGGGGGAAAAATAGTAGATATCAAGTCTCTCCTTGCTCCAATCAGTTGTCTGAAATATGGAAGTCGTTTGGAGATATGAAATCATCTCATTATGTTTTCACCTTTAAAGCACAACAAACGAGAGTAAAAAATTTAGAAGTTAAAGAGGGAAAGCCTGAGAATCTTGAAGACATGCGGCTGGCTGTGAATCTTGAAAACAGGGCATCCATTTTATCTTTCTGCGTCACTTTCACATGCGGCTGGCTGTGAATCTTGAAGACAAAGGCATGAAGAAGAAGAGAAGATCTGCTTGACGCTTGAACCATTGAGCGATAAACCATCGACAACATGAAATCAATAAATCTTACATGAAATCAACAAATCCACAAAGCTAGTGGCTGAACCCTAGTAAGTGAAGAAGAAAGGACGAAACGGCAGTGACGGCTGAACATATTGGCAAAGAGAAAGAGGGCTTCTGAAGGCTAAGAGATGAAAAATCAAAGATTGAAGGTGTCGTGAGTTTCAATCTCTCAGAAGTAGAGATTAAGGGCGTGTGTTTCGTAGATGAGAGATGACGAAGGTGTAGGGTTTGAGACTTTCGATTTTTAGTCGAGACAAAGCAATGTCTGCACTTAGCATTGGGGTAATGGGTAATGGGGTTTAGGGTTTGAAGATTGAACGAATGTTGAGTGGTGGGTTTGTAATTTTATTAAAGTTTAAATGTAAACTTATAAACTGTAATATTATATATAGTAGTTCCGTTCGGTTCGGTTTAACCGAACACCTAACCCAAAACCGAACCGATTTAATTCGGGTTAGGTTTTTATGAACCAAAACCAAATCGAAGTTTTAAAAAACCGAAGTCGGGTTGGTTTTGGGTTTACCCGGATCGAGTTGCAGCCCTAGTCAAAAGCAAACATCTTTGTCATTTACATAACAAAAATTCCTACAATAATATATTGATTGGTCAGTAGAGAATAGACACAACAATAAAAAAATAAAAATAAAAATATCATGTGAATCAATTTCGAAACGTCATGTTCACAACATCACTCGTAAAGTAATGGTTAATACTGTGAAGTTATTGACCAAATGAATCTCGTAAAAAAATCAAAATATTAGAAGCTAATATTGAAATCATAAAAAGGCATATTGAAACCACTTGCCTTTTAGTAGATCAATGAATCACAAGTAGAAATCTGAAGGTTTTTGCTTTTTCTTTTATTTTTATGTTTTTGTTGATTATTTTCTTGCCCTTTGTCTTGGCTTTTATGGTTGGTGTGAAATTAGGGTTTGTTTAACAAAATTTGTATACACAAATTTATCGTTTGAAATCAAACGGATCAGATGTGCCAATATGAATAAACTTGTATTTTTATTAAAAATAATGTGGGGTAGAGATCTCTGTGATTCCTTTGATTCTTTTCTTCAAAAATCTTTGATTTGAGGGCTAAAATAGCTTATTCTCAAATTAATCTTCGGTCTTCCTTGACTAACTTCACAAAAGGCAGACAAAATGGTAGATATGGTGGCTTCCACATGTAGATCTGTGCTGGATTTAGTAAGAAGTCTTTGGGTTGATCTTCGGCTTTTGTGTTTGTTGAAGATCTTGGAAAACTTTGGTATTTGATGTAAATCTCTGGGCTGTAGAGCGTATCAGAGATAGAATTCTTGAATATTCAGATCTTGAATGAAATATTTAGTCTTTAAGTCTTCAATTCTTCAAGGCTTGTTGGATTTTCATAACAGCAGTACTTCAATTCTTTAGAGATTTAGGTCTTCAGAACAGCAGAGCTCCAGTTCTTCAGGGTTTAAGTTTTCAGAGCAGCAGAAATTTGCTTCTTTTTCTTCTGTAGACTTCATGTGTAGAATGAAGAGAGAACCACTCTATTTATAGATGTTGGGAGGATATAGCTCTTTAGATCTAAAACTCTTGAGAGAATTATCACAATTTACAGATAATTCTCTATTTTTTGAAGAATTATTAGTATTTAGAGATAATTCATTTATTTTGAGAATTATCAAAATAATAATTCTTCAATGGGCCCATAAGAAATTTTATAAGCTTTTTTATAGAGAAAATTCTATTTATTTTATTTAAAGAATTTATCCCAAAGTAGGTCCACACTTTTGTGAGATTTTGCCATGTGGCATCTCAAAATTTTCTCTTTTTACAGTCTTAATATTGAGTCAATCAGGTTGTTGAGTATTATCCTGTAGGCAGCATTTAGGTCGTTTTTCCCTCAGATTTGCCTTCGTAGAATGTCCCTCAATCTAAGGAGTCTTTCTATTGTCTATATAATATGTTGGAGTTGTGCTCTGAGCTGATCACACTGCTCCGGCAGTTGATTGATGAGTTACTCTTCATCAGTTCCGCTGTTTGGGAGTTGCTTTTCATCAGGTCTGCCATTTGGAACTTCATTAGGTCCACCGTTAGGGAGTTCTCTTTATCAGGTCCTCCGTTTCGGAGTTGCTCCTTATCAGGTACACCGTTTGGGAACTTCATCAGGTCCGCTGTTTGCGAGTTACTTTTCATCAAGTCCGCTATTTGGGAGTTGCTCCTCATCAGGTTTGCCGTTTTGGAACTTCATCAGGTTCACCGTTTGGAGTTCCTCTTCATCAGGTCCGCCATTTGGGAGTTGCTTCTCATCAGGTTTGCCGTTTGGGAACTTCATCAGGTCCGTTGTTTGAGAGTTCCTCTTCATTAGGTCCATCGTTTGGGAGTTGCTCCTCATCAGGTTCGTCGTTTGGGAACTTCATCAGGTCTGCCGTTTGGTAGTTCCTTTTCATCAGGTCCATTGTTTGGGAACCTAATCAGGTCTATCGTTTGGGAGTTCCTCTTCATCAGGTTCATCGTTTGGGAACTTCATCAGGTCCGCCGTTTGGGAGTTCATCTTCATCAGGTCCACTGTTTGGGAACCTAATCAGGTCCATCATTTGGGAGTTCCTCTTCATCAGGTCCACCGTTTGTAAACTTCATCAGGTCCACCGCTTGTGAGTTCCTCTTCATCAGGTTTGCCGTTTGGGATTTGCTTTTCGTCCGGTTCGCCGTTTGGAAGTTTTTCTTCATCAGGTTCGCCGTTGAGAGCTTCATCAAGTCCACCGTTTGAGAGCTTCATTAGGTCCACCATTTAGGAGTTCCTCTTCATCAGGTCCACCGTTTGAGAACTTCATCAGGTCCACCGTTTGGGAGTTCTTCTTCATCAGGTTCGCCGTTTGGGAGTTGCTCTTCATCAAGTCCGCTGTTTGAGAAGTTCATCAGGTCCATCGTTTGGGAGTTCCTCT
Organism: Buxus sempervirens; assembly: GCA_947561395.2. Taxonomy (NCBI): domain Eukaryota; kingdom Viridiplantae; phylum Streptophyta; class Magnoliopsida; order Buxales; family Buxaceae; genus Buxus; species Buxus sempervirens. The sequence goes on from OX387193.1 coordinate 8,643,207, forward strand.
TCATCAGGTCTGCCATTTTGGAGTTCTTCTTCATCAGGTCCGCTGTTTAGGAACTTCATTAGGTCCACCGTTTGGGAGTTCCTATTCATCAGGTCCGCCGTTTGGAGTTGCTCTTCATTAGGTCCGCCATTTGGGAGTTCCTTTCCATCAGGTCCACTGTTTGGGAACTTTATCAGGTCTGCCGTTTGAGAGTTGCTCTTCCTCAAATCCACCGTTTGGGAGTTGCTCTTCATCAGGTCCGCCGTTTGGGAACTTCATCAGGTCTACCGTTTGGAAGTTGCTCTTCATTAGGTCCACCGTTTGGGAGTTGCTCCTCATCAGGTCTACTGTTTGGGAATTTCATCAAGTGCACTGTTTGGGAGTTGCTCTTCATCAGGTTCGTCGTTTGGGAGTTCCTCTTCATCATGTCAGCCATTTGGGAGTTGCTCTTTATCAGGTCCACCGTTTGGGAGTTGCACTTTATTAGTTTCGCCGTTTGGGAACTTCCTCTTCATCAGGTTCACCTTCTGGGAGTTGCCCTTCATCAAGTTTGCCGTTTGGGAGTTCCTCTTCATCAGGTCCGTCATTTGGGAACTTTATCAGGTTAACCGTTTGGGAGTTCCTCTTCATTAGGTCCGCCGTTTGGGAGTTGCTCTTCATCAGGTCCGCCGTTATGGAACTTCATTAGGTGTGTCGTTTGGGAGTTGATCTTCATCAGGTCCGCCGTTTGGAAACTTCATCAGGTTCGCCGTTTGGGAGTTGCTCTTCATCAGGTCCACCGTTTGGGCTTCATCAGGTCTGCCGTTTGAGAACTTCATCAGGTCCATCGTTTGGGAGTTCCTCTTCATTAGGTCCGCTGTTTGGGAGTTCCTTTTCATCAGGTTTGTTGTTTGGGAACTTCATCAAATCCATCGTTTGGGAGTTCTTCATTAGGTCCCCCGTTTAGGTTCCTCTTCATCAGGTCCGCCGTTTGGGAGTTCCTTTTCATTTGGTCTGCAGTTTGGGAACTTCATTAGGTCCGCCGTTTGTGAGTTGCTCTTCATCATGTCCGCTGTTTGGGAGTTCCTCTTCATCAGGTCCGCCGTTTGGGAGTTGCTCTTCATCAGGTCCACCGTTTTAGAGCAGTAGGGCTTCGCTTCTTCTTCTGTAGTCTCGTCTTCTTTACATGTCTAGAATGGAGAGAAGGCAATCCTATTTATAGATGTGGGGAGGATAGAGTTCTCCAGATCTAAAACTCTGGAGAGAATTATCACAATTTGCAGATTATTTTCTATTTTTTGAAGAATTATAAATATTTAGAGATAATTCATTTATTTTGAGAATTATCAAAATAATAATTCTTCAATGGGGCCCACAAACAATTTATAAGCTATTTTAAAGAGAAAATTCTATTTATTTCATTTAAAGAATTTATCTCAAAGTGGGGTCCACACTTTTGTAAGATTTTGCCATGTGGCATCTCAAAATTTTCTCTTTCTTCAGTCTTAATATCAAGTCAATAAGGTTCACTACAAAATTGTTCACTTTTATCGGTGGTTTTAAAACCGCCGGTAAAAAGAAAAAACCGCCGGGCGCCGACGGTCCCCCTCGCTGGCAAATGTTTTTGCTGGCGGTTTGGCCTGCGGGGGCCAATACCCGCTAGCAAACTCAAATAATAGCCGGCGGGCAAAGTAACCGCCAGCTAAAGTGTTGCCCGGTGGTTACTTGGCCGCCGGAATATGGGTTAGACTTCTCTCATCCATTTGCCGGCGGTCAGAAAAACCGCCGGCCATTATATACGCCAGGGAATAAAGTGGCTGCCGGCATCTTGATTAGACTTGTCTCAACGATTTGCCGGCGGTCAGAAAAACTGGCGGCTCTTTTATACGCCGGCGGTTATAGTGGCAGCTGGCATATAGGTTAGACCTCCCTAACCCATTTGCTGGCGGTCAAAAAAACCGCTAGCCGTTTTATATGCCGGTGGTTATGGTGGCCACCGGCGAATGGGTTGTGCGCTTCTAACCCATTCTCCGGTGGCCGATATAACCGCTGGTAAAAGGTATTACCGGCGGTTTTCAGAACTCAGATTTTTGGAAGTCCTGCTTGTATTTTCTATTCCGAATTTTTTTATCCTATAAGTTTTGCCTTAAACTATATATATACACTTGTAGAAACATCTTATGATTACAACCAAATCTTTTCAAGTGCCACAAGAAAGATCAAATCAACATAAATAAAACCTTAACAATTAATAAAAGTGCTAATACATTGTATTTCCATGAAACATACGTACACTCTAATAATTAATTTAAAAAGATATGGTCATTAAAATGTTTAATAATTGTGTCAAATACATGTAATTAAACTAAAAAATTCAATAGCTCTTCAGCTATAGTCGTTGTGCGCGCCCGATTTCGGTCGCACGACGAGGCGCACGCAAAACGATGCGTGCCTCGGGATTTGTTTGGAGTCGCGCACGCAAAACGATGCGTGCCTCGGGATTTGTTTGGAGTCGCCACTGCCTGATGGGGTGCAGGCAGACACCTGGGTGCCTAGGTTCTTCTACTAAGGCTTTTGGTCTGCGGCTTTTGAGATTCTAAGTAGGGGCTCGGTTGCGATCTGGGGAAGTCCGTAGACACCCCAGTCCACCCCGTCAAGTGACGGGTCCGATAGGTTTCCCTAGTTTTGAGTGAACTCAGTTGGTCTCTCACTCACCCGATTCCTATTCCAGTATGTGATTTGATTAAGTCTGGCGGGACCCCCAAAGTGGTGTGGGTCCCTTTACTTGATTTTATCTTTTTAATTAAAGTGATGTGAGTCTGATTGGGCGGGCCCCATTGGAAGGCCCGCAGATTCCTTGGTGGGCTTGGTTGAGCCCACATGTCCCCTGGTGGGCCTCAGTCTAAACCTGAGAGGCCCTTTGGGCTTTGGTTTAAGTAAATTGATTTTATGTAAATTCCAAGTTTGATTAAATTTGATTTCTATGCACAAGTGGGCCGGGATTGTTCTGTGGGCCTCACCTTGGCTGCCAAGTGTTATGAGTTATTCTTGATTAACCTTTACCAAAGTGGGCCAGGTATTGGGCTTGGGGCCCTTACCTAGGCTTGGGCTTGAAAGCCCAAGACTTCCTGAGTTAGGGTTTTGAAACCCTAAGTTGGTTGGGTTCGTGGGCTTAGTGGGCCCGATAGGCCCTGCCATTGGTCTCGGCCAAACCCCATCCTACTTTAATCATGCATGGCCCAATTAGGGCTTGGGTGGGCCTCAAGTGGTCTGGCCCACTCAAATATTTTATTTATCTTAGTTTAAGCAAAATAAATTGGTCGGGCTTGGTGGGCCCCGTTGGAAGGCCCACCGGAAATCAATTTGGACCGGGTCGGTCCATGGCCCATCTTGGGTTTCCGGGTGACTCGGAAACCCTACTGGTTCGCCCGGAGTTGATCAAACAAACCACAAAATCACACAAGATCAGCAAAAATGGTAAAAAGTGAATTCTGGCAATGTAGCCGGCCTGAGATGCCGGTTACACACAGGGTTCTGTGTATCCGGCATCTTTAGCCGGCTACACAGGGGATTCTGTGTATCCGGCATCTTTAGCCGGATACACATGGGTTTTGGTTGATCCGGCCTGAGTTGCCGGATCAACCTACAGAAGCTATTTTTTTGATTTTTGCTATGGGCTTGGGTTTTTAAGCCTCTTGGGATGTTCTAGGGGTGGTGTGGGCTCCTGTGTGAGCCCGCAGTGGTTCAGGTGAGCCACTTGGCTCTCATAAAGGGGTTTCCAAGCCGGATCATGGGAGAAGGGTAGGGGCTTCCCTTCTTCTACCTTTTGTACAAAATTCAGTGGAGGAACAGAGGTCATGTACCTCCATTCCGGGTGCTCACAGACCTATGGAGCAACGGCCAAGTATGAACAATAACAGGCAAACAACCAATCATGCATGGGGTCCTAAACAAGATACTTAAAACAGTAAAGCCATGCTTATCCCTTTCCATGCACACCCACCCAGCCTTGCTCATACACATGCTTGGAACACGCAGTCATGAAGGTGAAATCACAGGCATGCATACAACTATAATCATGTGCAAATGAGTAAAACAAATGCATCACCCTTACTCATACCCTAATCATGCAAAACTAAGTCACACACTTAGATAAAAAGATTGCCTAAAGAAGGGAATAGGGGGAGGCTTGCATATGGGATACATGAGATCAAGTAAGAGGGAACATGCTCCCTCATTAAATCACAAGAAGCATGCGAAGCAGTGGCCTACAGAATTAACAAAGCAAATGCAAGGGAGCTTCACTGAAAAACTGATTTTGAGCATGGAATAAGCAAGACTTTCTAAACATTAGGAAATGCACTCATTCTCATATATGTGAAATACAAGGTGTAGGGAAGCATTACCTTGAGGTTGGAATCCTCTTTCAGGATGTGCTTGAGCCTCCTTGTGGCACCGCAGTCCTTGGGCAGCACCTCCTCCTCTCCAAACGATCTCCAAGACCTCCTTCTTCTCACTTGAGTGTGGTGGAGAATGGTGGTGGAGGGCTTAGGAAGCCATGAAGAGAGCTTGGGAGAGATGGGAGAGAAGAAGCATGGGCTAACCAAAATGTGCTCAACCCCCCATACGTATGGGGGGTTGGTCTTTTTATAGTGGGGGGTATGGGTATGCATGCATGTGATGTGCATGCATGCATAGGGGACATAATTATGGGGGAGAGAGAGAGATAGAAGGTTATGGATGGATGGCATGCATGTATGATGCACATGCATGCTCATCAATCATGAGAGAGAGGGGATGCATGCATGGGTGATGATGTATGATCATGGGGGGAGAGAGAGAGAGAGAGAGGGGTGCATGCATGGATGATGCCCATGCATGCCCATAGGGGACACCAATCATGAGCAAATCTTGGTATTTGTGGATTGGTCCTTGGAACTTTGGATTTTTACAGATTTAGTCCCTGATACTTTTGGATATTTACAGATTTAGTCCTTGATACTTTTGATATTTACAAATTTAGTCCCTGATACTTTTGGATATTTACAGATTGGTCCCTGGGATATTTTCTCAAGTTTTGATGCTTATGGATCTAGTCCCTGATACCCTTTGATATCTGCAGCTTTACCATTGAGATATTTTTCACTGATTTGGGTAATTACAAATTTAATCCCTGAGACCTTTTTGCTCTGCTGCTTGCCACGTGTGCAGACTTTTGCCACGTGTGCCGTTTCCCAGCACGCTGCCCTAGAACTTCAACTGCTTACATCTTCTTCATCCGGACTCCGATTTGGGCAAACTCAATTGCGTTAGAACCGTGTCGGAGTCCTCTATCCATTGGCATAGGGTTAAGCAGTTGACTCGGGATTTAGCAGAAAGTCAACTTTTTGCTCTGCTTAAGTTTGACCGCCCGCAGAACCTTCATCCGGACCCCGATTCCTGCAAACTCAGTTGCATTGGAACCGTGTCGAGATTCTCTATCCAATGACCTAGGGTTAGGCCTTTGGATCGGATTTTAGCAGAAAGTCAACTTTTTGGCTCTGCTCAAGTTTGACCGCCCGCAGAACCTTCATCCGGACCCCGATTCCTGCAAACTCAGTTGTGTTGGAACCGTGTCGAGATTCTCTATCCAATGGTATAAAGCGAGGTGGCCAATTTTCACTTGATCCAAAAGTCAACTTTTGCCCCCTTAGGGTTTGACTTTTCAGCTAGGGTTTTGAGCTGTTTTGCTATCTTTTAGTACGTTTTTTTTGTTTTCTTATTTTCTTTTCTTTTTTTCTTCTTTTTTTTTCTTTTTTTGATTTGATCAAAATTTGGGTGCTTACAGTCGTCGCTTGCTGGTGCACATTCCAATAATGCACAAGTTGATTCATCCTGCTTCCTGCAAAAAAAAAATTTTTTTTTTGATAAGTTTAACATGAATGTTATATGACAAATAAACAGTATAAAAGACATACATGAAACTTTCAATTATAAAAAACATTTGCAATTACTCAAATTGAGTTTTCATATGCACTAAATTAAAAGTGATTAATTAATTTCAAGTTAGATTTATTTTAAAATCCCTAAGGAAATAAATAAATATAAAAAATAAATAATAATAATAATAATAATAAATAGCCCAAAAAACATTAAAAATGCCAGCTATTTCTTAATAATAAAATTCTAAGTCTCAATCAATAAAGATAAACCTAAATTTTGGCAGCACCTCCCCTAAAATGGAAGGGGTGACCACGCCCAAATAGGTCCTAAAATCAAATAACCTGCAATCAATAAAGATGAACCTAAATTTCGGCAGCACCTCCCCTAAAATGGAAGGGGTGACCACGCCCAAATAGGTCCTAAAATCAAATAACCTGCAATAACCTACAATTAAATCAAATAACCTGCAATAACCTACAATGGTGTTGTACCTTCATGGTTTTACACGTCCTTTCTTTGAACAATACAAGTGTTACTACAGGTTTAATCTTTCCATGATATAAGAATGCAATCACTATAAAATTGTGCCTTTATGGTGAGTCTCAGAGCGACAGCTTTATGAATACAAATTGATAGAACTGAATAAGAACATGCAAAAACTTACATTAATATTCAACTCTAATTTGGCTTGAAACTCGGGTTGGATTTGATCTGCATGCAAGTTGCGCCAAATCCTTCCCTGGTCAAAATTAAAATAAATCGGTTAGTTGAACATTTTATATAATACATAAATAAATGATTAACCAATTAAACAAATAACATACATCAAGACCAACCAGAGCAAAATAAGGAACAAATGTAGTGGACTATCCAGGCTGCTTCACGTGGCATAAAAAGTAAAAAAGCAGCAAAAAAATCTTCACATGCAAATGCAACTCGTTGGACCATCACGGCTTCATTCCTACTAAAAAAATGAGGAAAATCATGGCTAGCTAATTAACTTATCATCTCAAAACTCAATGAAATTCATAGCTCATCTTTTCTGGAATAGCTAATATCAAATTAATACAATTCCCACTTTAAAAAGAAAAATATACTTCCAGTTCATAGAATTTATTGATTTATTGACACTAAAACCAGAATGAATACTGAAAGTATACCTTCTAATTATTGAGACACCACATAGCCTTTTACAGAAATCCACTCCAATATACACAGACCCTACATTTATATTTTATGCCTTGAAAGAGTAAGAATCCATCCACCCACAAAAGAGAAAAAAAATCTTTCACCAAGAAATGGTAGACACACAACGTAAGGGTAACTTCAAAACCAACATGTTGAGTCTTTACCAAGTCCTTCAGGGCTGAAACTGAATCACTGGATTTCCTGGAACTCTCCAGCCTTGAATCTAGAAGCTTGGATGGCTCAGATGAAGTTGAAAGTGGCATAGAGTCCTCCTCGGAAGATTGTTGATGCCCAAATGAACTTAAATCATTTGAAAAACCATCAGCTGAAAGTTTTTCCAAATCCCCTTGTGTAGAGCTAGAATCAGGCTTTACATGTTACATACTTATCCGCAAAAACATTGTCCAAGATGATTAGAATCACCAAGAAGCATGCCAAAAAGAAAAGCCCTAAAAGATAGCCAATGGGAATCATTGTAACATGCAATTTTTTCCCTTTTGTTGTGGGGGTTTCTTGTTGTGTTTGTGTGTGGCTGGGGTTTGTTTTGAGCATCAGCCACTGTGTAAAGAGCATTTATCCAGGTAAATGAAAGGTGCATGAGAAGCTACCTTAAAATTAAAAAAAAAATGTTATATAGATTAAGAAGAAAACAGAAAGCAGCAAGTTAGACAGTCTCACTGCAATTGTTATCAGCCATCCAAAACATAATGACATTTGGTTCTCAAAACAAGGAGATCAGTAAAAACTCCAATATTTAGTAGAGTATTAATTGGAGAATGTATTGACAATGTATTAGATTCAGCACTAAAAGCAAAGGTCAGAGAATTCTGGCAGAGGAATAAGAGACCAAAGAAAAATGAACGTGGAACGGTATTTCCTGAATTAATGGAATGAATAATTCACAGAGAGCTTATACTAGGTGAATTTTAGCGTTTTGATGAACATCATATACTGGTCAAACATATTAATATGGTCCAATTACAGTTCTTGTCATGATTTAGCACTCTTATTTAGTACCTCTATTTTTATTTTATATTTTTTCACTGAAATATTTTATTGCCTATCCAAGAAAACATATAATGTGTATAGGATTAGGGTAACTGAATCGAAAAGAACCTGCCAACTTGAAGACACAATAAAGGCTAAGAAGATGCAGGACACTTGGAGTAGAACAAACAAGATATCTCAAAAGTTACTCCAAATACTGTGAAACTACTATTATAAGCAAGGCCATGATATTATGGGAAAGATTGATGGAGAACACTGAAAACAAATAACATAAGCATCAAAAGACTAGTTTGTTTTCTCCTGACCATTAAGGTTATTTTTTTCTTTGTTGGTTGAGAAATTCCAAGAAAAAGACCATTAAACAGTAATTGTTGATTTCCGAAAAACAACTAGTAGAATGCCTAAAGACTGAAACGAATTGGTTTTGACAACAGCAAACAATAATATCAAGCATCATGACTGACCCATAAGATGGAGCATTAACTAATGGGACGTCAAGAACATTCTGGTGATAGGATCAATGAATTTGGTCATTAATGAGCCCTTATCCCTTTCATTGATTATATATCAATGGAAAAATGTCAATGATTAGGTTCATTGATGTATGTTCCTTGTAGATGATGTGATGCAGGTCGACCAAACTAAAGCAAATAATGTAACTTCACTGAAAACAAAAAGAGAAATCATAAGTCATAATACTACGAGGAAAGAGTCATGAAAATGCCAAAGTCAGTCACATTCTAGATCAATCACGCATAAAGATGGGCACATAGAGAAGACTAATGAACCAACTTTTTTGAGCTGGATGGCTTACGTAGAGAGGTGCTTCCAGATTGTAGTATTATAAGTGCATTGAATTCAAGCAGAAACTAGTATAAGAAAATTTCATACAACCAATGATTTTAGACAAGCAATGATATATTGACCAAAATTTTGAGCAACCAAGAAACACATGACGAGTCTAACCAAGATGAAGATGTTGAGACAAATGGGCAGAAAGACTACGAAAGCTAAAAGAAAAGGCATCTTGGAGAACATATCATACAGAGAACCATTGTCATGCCTGTCAAAAAACAGTATTCATTGAAAGTTGAAAACCATAATAGGATAAGAATAAAATTCATGTTTGTGACCCGACAGCTACACGTGCATTCGCGTTTACACACACATACAAGGCACTTTTGTCATATTAGGTTTAGCATTTGAGATGGTTACTAGAATGCCAATTTAACATACTTCACTCAAACATAGAATCAAGAGGCTTGTAAATTACACAAAATTAGATAGATGACAAAATTATTAAGTATAAACTACAACTAGAAGGCATGATTAAACTTGCTTAATAAGCAGCAGCAAATTATTATTTAATAAAAAATGAAGGAAATAGAGTTGATTGTTCCCTTACTGGCCAAATTCATAATAGAACATTCTGCAGCCTGAAGCTGTGCTTCCTTCCTTGTTTTACCAATTCCCTCACCAATTTTCTCTCCATTAAACCAAACCTAACAGAAGCACCAAGTTCTATAAGCTTGATAAAGCATGTGATTTGGTTAAAAAGAAGAATAAGATGAAAACCAATGATGACTACAGATGCTATTCAGTCTAAAATTAAGAAATAAAAACCTAGCTAAACTTCCTCTTTGCCACCCAGAGAGATGATAAAAACAAATGACATGTGAAGTAAAGCCAAACAGCAAAACACAGAGGAGATTAAACTATGGCGAGGAAGAAAGATAATATGAGACATGAAAACCCAAAGGGTTAAGAACTCAATATAAATGCAAGAGAACAAAAAAGGCACTCAAATCTACAAACCCTTGAAGTTGGAAGGTAGATGTTAAAGCATTTATCTAAATAAAAACACTGTATGTTGTAATTATAATCTGTAAGTATCTGGTGTGTAAGGGATTTAGCATCCCAACAGAGGATAAGGCCAAAAAGCAACAGATCGGATGATCATAATGTCCAAACTCCAGAGTCTTTTCTGAAAACTAAAAAAAAAAAGACCAAGAGAAGACAATCACCCAGAGAACAAACCAATACACCCACAACAAAATTGGTATATGTCATGAACAGTCCTTAATATCTGGACAGGTTATATTTTGACCTTTTGGGATCTCCAAGATTGGAACATCACAGACGGTCCCAACATCATAGCAATCATAATAACCACAGAAGAAAATATTGTACACTTTGAGAACCAATTGTAGAATTGCAACATTAATCATAATCCAGAGCTCAATAAATGAAGATTGGACCCTAATATACCATTAAAAGTTCGTATTACAGAAAACGACAAATTTAAATACAGCTGAAAATAATGAGATTAGAAATTCAACTGTTACCTGAAAATAATAAGATTAGAGCCCTACTTGCCCAGGGCGTCCATGGAAATCTCTGTAAGCTGATCCCTGATTTGAGGCAGAACCTTAGGTATGGAGAAGAAGAAAACAATGACGAACCTTACCAACTGAGAAGAAGCTTGATGAACACGTGCCTTGATTTGGGGAAAAAAACCAATGTCGCAGAAAACGCAAACCGATGCGTGAAGTCATATATTCTTAGAGCCCTACTTGCCCAGGGCGTCCATGAAAATAATGAAGAATAAGAATTCTGGGTTAGGTTAGAAGAGGTACTACGATGATCGAATCTCTTCCCCCTTCCACAAGAGTTCATTGGTTGATCTTATCTCTTTGCCTATAGAATTAGGATTCGCCATGAGGAGAGCACAAATCTAAAAATGAATACCCAAACGGAGTCGCCAGGAGGAGGCACAGAAACAGTGGTTTCAGAGACTCACCTGGTTTGGATTCCTCAAATCTCGTTGATTTCTCATGTTTTTTCAATACAGGTTTTTATTTTTCTGATTTTAACTTTAGTTTTTGGTTTGTTACAGATGAAGATGTATTGATGGAGTTTCAGGAAACGGCAAGGTTACGAGATCGAGGGAGTAAGAAAGATACAGATCGAGATCGATTGAGTACATCACAAACGACGGAGATGCGATAGATTGATGCACGGAAGTATTTGAGAGGAAGGAGCTTAACTATCAGATCCCTTGAAGAATATAAACATATGACTATGGGTTTTGTACCTTGGAATCGTCGGAGGGTTCAAGCGAGAAGACGATGCTCGGCAATTGAAGAGGGTGTGCGGCGGCAGTGGTGAGCAATGGAGGACGATCGGTGCGCAGCGGTAGTGGTGAGGTGTGCAGCGGCAATGGTGAGGTGCCAGCGGCAGCAGCAGTGGTGAGGTGTGCAGCGGCAGCGGCAGTGGTGAGGCGCCAAAAATCTCAGAACGCGCAACCGGTGAGGTAGAGAACGCTCGAGTGCCAAAAATCTCAGAACCGGTGAGGTGGAGAACAATTGAGCGGAGAACAATCAAGCGGAGAATGATCGAGTGCCAAAAATCTCAGAACCGGTGAGGTAGAGAACGATTGAGCGCCAAAAATCTCAAAGTGAAACCCCAGAGGAAGAGGAAAGTGGAAAATGAAGAAGATCGAGGAAAGTGGAAAAACGAAGAGGAAAGTGGAAAGGATAAGATCAGCGGAAAAGCAAAGTGAAACGATAGGTGGAGAACGATTGAGCGTAAAAAATCTCAAAGTGAAACTCCAGCGGTAGAGGAAAGTGGAAAAACGAAGAATAGGAAAGTGGAAAGGATAGGATCAGCGGAAAAGGAAAGTTAGTCGGGACTTTTGCCGATGGTTTTTAAAAAGCCGCCGGCAAAAGTAACATTTGCTGGCGGTTTTACGACCGCAGGCAAAACTTCGCCCTCTTTGACCACTTTTTTTGTAGTGGTTGTTGAGTATTATCCTGTGGGCAGCATTTAGGTCGTTTTCCCCTCAGACTTGCCTTCGTAGAATGTCCCCAATCTAAGGAGTCTTTCTGTTGTTTGTATAATATGTTGGAGTTGTGCTTTGAGCTGATCACGCTTCGCCAGCAGTGGATTGATGAGTTCCTTTTCATCAGGTCCGTCGTTTGGGAGTTGTTTTTCATCAGGTCTGCCGTTTGGAACTTCATCAGGTCTGCCGTTTGGAACTTCATTAGGTCCGCTGTTTAAGAGTTGCTTTCATCAGGTTCACCGTTTGGGAGTTGCTCTTCATTAGGTTCCCCGTTTGGGAGTTGCTCCTCATCAGGTCCGCCGTTTTGAACTTTTCTTCATCAAGTTCGCCATTTAGGAGTTGCTCTTCATCAGGTCCGCCGTTTGGGAACTTCATTAGGTCCGCTGTTTGGGAGTTGCTCTTCATTAGGTCCGCTGTTTGGGAGTTCATCTTCATCAAGTCCGCCGTTTGGGAACTTCATTAGGTCAGCTGTTTGGGAGTTGCTCTTCATCAGGTCCGCCGTTTGGGAGTTCATCTTCATCAGGTCCGCCGTTTGGGAACTTCATTAGGTCCGCTGTTTGGGAGTTGCTCTTCATCAGGTCCACCGTTTGGGAACTTTATCAGGTTCGCCCTTTGGGAGTTGCTCTTCATCACGTCCGCCGTTTGGGAACTTTATCAGGTCAACCGTTTGGGAGTTCCTCTTCATTAGGTTCGCCGTTCGAGAATTCCTCTTCATTAGGTCTGCCGTTTGGGAGTTGCTCCTCATCAGGTCCTCCGTTTGGGAACTTCATCAGGTCCGCTGTTTGGGAGGTGATCCTCATCAGGTCCGCCGTTTGGGAACTTCGTCAGGTCCACCGTTTGGGAGTTCCTCTTCGTCAGGCCCACCGTTTGGGAGTTGCTCCTCATCAAGTTCGTCGTTTTGAAGCTTCATCAGGTCCACCATTTGGGAGTTCCTCTTCATCAGGTCCGTTGTTTGGGAGCTTCATCAGGTCCACCGTTTGGGAGTTTCTCTTCATCAGGTTCGTCGTTTGGGAGCTTCATCAGGTCCACCGTTTGGGAGTTTCTCTTCATCAGGTCCGTCGTTTGGGAGCTTCATCAAGTCCACCATTTGGGATTTCCTCTTTATCAGGTCCGTCGTTTGGGAGTTTCATCAGGTCCGCCGTTTAGGAGTTCCTCTTCATCAGGTCCACTGTTTGGGAACCTAATTAGGTCCATCGTTTGGGAGTTCCTCTTCATTAGGTTCGCCGTTTGAAAGATTCATTAGGTCCACCGTTTGGGAGTTCCTCTTCATCAGGTCCGCCGTTTGAAAACTTTATCAGGTCCATCGTTTGGGAGTTCCTCTTCATCAGGTTTGTCGTTTGAGAGTTGCTCTTCATCCGGTCCGCTGTTTGGTAGTTCCTCTTCATCAGATCCGTTGTTTGGGAACTTCATTAGGTCCGCTGTTTGGGAGTTCCTATTCATCAGGTTTGCCGTTTGGGAGTTGATCTTCACCAGGTCCGCCGTTTGGGAGTTGCTTTTCATCAAGTCCGCTATTTGGGAGTTTTTCTTCATTAGGTCCGCTGTTTGGGAACTTCATCAGGTCCACCGTTCGGGAGTTCCTCTCCATGAGGTCCGCCGTTTGGGAACTTCATCAGGTCCACCGTTCGGGAGTTCTTCTCCATGAGGTCCGCCGTTTGGGAACTTCATTAGGTCTGCCATTTGAGAGTTGCTTTTCATCAGATCCGCCGTTTGGAAGTTGCTCTTCATCAAGTCCGCCGTTTGGGAACTTCATTAGGTCTACTGTTGTAGACACCCCAAATTGCACCCCAATATAAGAGATTAACTAAGAAGGGCTCCAAAAGTCTTATTTGAGCCTTGACATATGTCAAACTTTCAAAAACAATCAAAATTGGTGACAACCGTACTGAGTATGCGGTTTTTATAATCTTGGTCTCAACCGCTCTGTATGTGCGGTTGCAACCGCACACACAGCACGGTTCACATCAATGCTTGTTGCGCTGGCGGCCACGTGGCTTCGCGAAGCTTCGGCCGTTAAGCCGCGTGGACAGCAATCAATTAAAGCATAACTGAATTGAACCGCCCTGTATATGCGGTTTGGTCAAATTTGTACATGAACCGCACTTTGAGTGGCGGTTGTGTAGAAACCGCACTGAGTATACGGTTTTGGCTGTTTCGGGGATTTGCGAAATGGCTCGATCCCTGAGCCTTATTTACGCATATTACCTCTCTCTTAGGGACTTGAACTCCCTATTTCACCCTCCGAAACTTGCTGAATTACTCCAATTCAAGCCTTGGAGGAGAATTGGAATAATCTAGAAGGCCTTTTTGGCCTACCCTTGGGACTCTTCTACCCTTGACTTGGCCTATAAATAGAGGGGTCCTCCTCTTGCAAATGGTTGAAAATTTGAAGCTTAGAAGCTCTGCAAGAAGAGGAGAAACTCTGCTGGATTGTCTACTCAAAGCTCAAGCTACCTAAGGTAAAGCTCTCTTTAGATTTCTGGTTTCCTCTTTACATTCCAGCAACCTCTCATCTTCTACCTTTCTGTAGTGTAAGGCCTTTGTGCATTTTTGTAATCCCAAACCCCTTCTAAAGTACCTGGGAATCCTCTCTAGCCGTAAAACGTGAAGAGAGAGCTTGGGGAAAAGGAAGGTGGAATGGATCCTCTAGGTTTAGAACCCTCAAATGATGAAAAGCATGCTATATGGTTATTTTGAACCCATGAATGCTTCTCTGAGTTATTTTGTATTTGGAGAAGATGTGAATCCATGCTCTCAATAGCCATGGATTCCAACTTTCTCATAGAAATGTGATTTTCCACATCTTCACACCCACTTTCCACTATTTTCATCAAAATAGGTTAGATCTTGGATTTCCATGTAAATATGGAAAATCTGAGATCATTGGCCTTAGAATGAGTTTTTAGAACTTCATGAGAGGGTTTTTTATTGATTTTGAGGTTTTGGTCGAATCCACATGCACTGGTTTCCTTGTTTCCTCTTCAAAAAACCTCAAAACAGGACAGATCTGTGGCCTGTCTTGGAAGACTCATAACTTCATCCTCCGGATGAATTTTTGAGTGATTCCAAAGACATGTGACAGATGGATGTGTCTACTTAATATCTGGAAATTTTCGTCCACTTCCATGTAGCCAATTTTTGACACCATCTGTTCAAAGTTTGTAAGTCAGTTCAGCCCAGATTGCTGAACTTGCCGCTTTGATGGTGCACCGTTTGCTCAGTTTTAATCCGTTTTGTGTGATTCTAATTTTTGAGTTTTCTTTGAGAAGTCTATTTTCATTTCCAACTGGTTTCAGCAGATTTCAATCTGTTTTGTGTCTTGGGTGCTCAGTTGACTCAGAAGTGCTCGCTGGCATAGTCCAGAGCTCATCTGTGGTCTTTTAGGCCTGTTCAAGAGAGCACACAAGTCACATCCGGATAGAGATTGGTGTGAGGTCTTTTTCTTTGGAAAGATGGCACTACATGCTTCCTCCATACCAATTTTCATGGATTTTTATCGAGCCAAAATCCACGAATAGAGCTTTGAAAATGCCTACTTAACGCTTTTTCTGAGTTATAACAGCAAATTTCATATGTGGATTTCTCTCTTGTTTTGAATCGGATTGAGCTGAATTTTCTACTGTATATTCTAATATGTATCAGTTTTCAAATGGCTTTGGTTTCATTTTATTTGGATTTAAATTGAATGAGTTATGGTTTATCAAAGTTTTCAAGCTCTTTTGACCTAATTTCTCCAGATTTGCCTTAGCTGGATTTTCTTCATTTTACCTTGATTTCACTTCACTCATGAAGTTCTAGAAGTGATGGATCCATGAAGAGAGCCTAAGTTCATTAGACTTCTCATGTGGAAGGGTCACACACATTGTGCTTGTTAAGCACCTCTTAGTTCATTTTACTAACAAATGATTTAAAGTATGAGCAAGCATATGGTAACCGTCTTAGACGGATGAGTGGGGGTGCCTAACACCTTCCTCCGCTCATAAATAATTCCTCGTACCCAATCTCTGGATTTTCCTTGTATTAGAGCTACTTTGGCTCTATTTGACATTTATGAACCCTTTGGTGTCCATTCACACCTTAAAATGGATGGTGGCGACTCTTATTTTTATCGATCCCCGCGTGACGATATCGGAAGTCATCCGAGATGACGAATCCATGTCTCACAACTGTTTGGAAGTTTCTCTTAATGAGGTCCGCTGTTTGGGAGTTGCTTCTCATCAGGTTCGCCGTTTGGGAGTTGCTCCTCATCAGGTCTGTCATTTGGGAACTTCATTAGGTCCACCGTTTGGGTGTTGCTCTTCATTAGGTCAGCCGTTTGGTAGTTCTACTTTATCAGGTCTGTCGTTTGGGTGTTACTCTTCATTAGGTCCACCGTTTGGGAGTTCTTCTTCATCAGGTCTGCCGTTTGGGAACTTCATCAGGTCCACCGTTTGGGAGTTCCTCTTCATGAGGTTCACCGTTTAGGAGTTCCTTTTCATGAGGTTCGCCGTTTGGGAGTTGCTCTTCATGAGGTCCACGGTTTGGGAGTTGCTCTTCATCAGGTCTGCCGTTTGGAAACTTCATCAAGTCCACCGTTTGGGAGTTGCTCTTCATCAGGTCCACTGTTTCATAGCAGCAAGTCCACCGTTTTGGAGAGAAGGCTACCTATTTATAGATGTGGGGAGGATAGAGTTGTTCAGATCTAAACTCTTGAGAGAATTATCACAATTTGTAGATTATTCTCTATTTTTTGAAGAATTATCAATATTTAAAGATAATCATTTATTTTGAGAATTATCAAAATAATAATTCTTCAATGGGGTCTGCAAGCAAGTTATTAGCTATTTTAGAGAGAAAATCATTATTATTTTATTTAAATAATTTTATCTTTGAGTGGGGTCCATACTTTTGTGAGATTTTGCCATGTGACATTTTTTAATTTCAAAATTTTTCCTTCCTACAAATGGCCTTTCGAGGCTTGTTTGCTTGCATGACTTGTTTTGTTTTAAGTAAATAAGGCTGACCATGTATTTGTGAGAATTGAATTTGTAGAATTTTGACAATATTTTTTTATGCATAATTGGTTGCACAAAAAAAAAAAAAAAAAAAAAAAAAAAAAAAAAAAAATATATATATATATATATATATATATATATATATATATATATATATATATATATATATATATATATATATTTTAAATAGCCGTGTAAAACCACCGCTCAGCCTTCATGTTTTGAACCAAGCAAGACCAAGGATCTCCATGTTCTTTATTGGAGAAGGACCCCTTCCTTTTTTATTAGTCTATAGGACCACTCATGGTCGACTGAAAATAACCCTGAGACCCATTAAATAATGCTTGTGTTCCGTACTAGAGAAACTCAGTTTGCTTAGTCTCTAGGACCATTGATAGGTCTTTATTCTTCACACTTGATCATACCCTTGTAATCACGCATATCTCGCACGTGAGAAACGGAGCTACCCCTTCCTTCAAACTTGGTAACTCAAACCCAATAATTCACGGGCTCCATTATTTGAATAAACTCCTTGTTTTAATTGATTAAGAAGACTTCACTCTCATTTACATAAGTGGCAAGCACTCTTACGTAATCCACTGGGACTTTGAAGTTTCTACAAACTCTTCTTTGAATTTAGTCAAACTATGAGGCTTTTCCATCTTTTTCTCTGCAAACTCTTCTTATGTCAGGACTCATGATAGTTTGAGTCATCCTTTTGTTGGAAAAGAATAATTGCAAATCCTGTTCGAGTATAACCCTTGAGTATCAATTAAACTAGGAGTTTATTTTCTCATATTATATAAGACAAGCAACCCCTAAACTTCAATGCTTTCCTTGAGATTTAAAGAAGAGGACATCAGTTCTAAAGCTTGAAGAATTATGGTATACACAAATTTATCGTTTAAAATCAAACGGATAAGATGTGCCAATATGAATAGACTTGTATTTTTATTAAAAATAAAGTGAGATACAAATCTCTGTGATTCCTTTGATTCTTTTCTTCAAAAATCTTCGATTTGAGGGCTAAAATAGTTTATTCTCAAATTAATCTTCGGTCTTCCTTGACGAACTTCATGAAAGGCATACAAAGTGATAGATCTGGTGGCTTCCACGTGTAGATCTGTGCTGGATTTGGTAAGAAGTCTTCGGGTTGATCTTCGGCTTTTGTGCTTGTTGAAGATCTTGGAAAACTTCGGTATTTGATGTAAATCTCTGGGCCGTAGAGTATATCAGAGACAGAGTTCTTGAATCTTTAGATCTTGAATACAATATTTAGTTAAGTCTTCAATTCTTCAAGGCTTGTTGGATTTTCAGAACAGTAGCACTTCAATTGTTCAGAGATTTAGGTCTTCAGAACAGCATAGCTCCAGTTCTTTAGGGTTTAAGTCTTCAGAGCAGCAGAAATTTGCTTCTTTTCTTCTGTAGACTTTATGTGTAGAATGAAGAGAGAACTACCATATTTATAGATGTTGGGAGGATAGAGTTCTTTAGATCTAAAACTCTTGAGAGAATTATCACAATTTACAGATAATTCTCTATTTTTTGAAGAATTATTAGTATTTAGAGATAATTCATTTATTTTGAGAATTATCAAAATAATAATTCTTCAATGGGGCCCACAAGCAATTTATTAGCTATTTATAGAGAAAATTCTATTTATTTTATTTAAAGAATTTATCTCTAAGTGGGATCCACACTTTTGTGAGATTTTGCCATGTGGACCCTGTTGATCGCCTGATTGAGAAGTTGCCATATGTAGCATTTCACAGTAGGTGTTTTTTTTTCACATTAAGATGTTTTTCATACTTTTCAATATGAAAAAACACCTATCCTGAGATGCTACATGCATGTAGTAGCTTCTCAATCAAGTGGCAAAGTCTATTGTAGGAGCTTGCGATAAAGACGATATATGTAGGATGGCCATGCCTTACAATAGAATTTTTTTTTAAAAATTTTTTTATAGTTATTGGTTAACTCAATTAAAATTTTTTTTTTTTTTTGAAATATGTGAGACATTTAGATACTTTCAGTGGTTTAGAAATATTCGTCTAAGAACTTGTCGGCACAAAAAATCTTAAGTTTATATTTATGAGTTGAGAGTATGTAGGAAAAGTTACTTTTTCTACATCTTGCATGCATTTAGATACTTGAAGATTAAAGGAAATAACTGAAATTCAACCCGCTTAAGAAAAACAAAGGCTTAAAATAATATTATTTTGTTTCTTGTTGAGGAGGTGATAAAACATGTCTTACTTGAGCAAAATATTCATATAAAACAATACTAAATGCATGATATTAATATCACGTTAGATCTATAGGCCGCATGCGATCAAGAACAATATGGGATTTCCCCATTATGGTGATTATATCATCAAGCTTCTGTTTTTATTTTACTAATCTATCCATTTTTTGCAAGATGTGATACATTCATTTTTAATATTTTTAAGATGTTTTGAAAAATGTCTATTTTTTTGAAATGCGATTCTTAATCTTCCCCTTATCTTATGTTAGAATTGATTAAAAATTAAAAAAAGAAGAAAAGAGGTATAATAAGAACAAGAAGTTTAGGTAAAGTGTCACTTAGAAGAGTGGTAAAAGTAATATCGCATGCGCTAATAAGATTAGATAAGGATCCCTAAATTCAACTTCACGACTTGAAAATGTTTTTTAATTATGTTTTTAAACTGTTGGGTTGACAATAACTTTAACCTTTTTAATTTAGTCAATAATTGGGCTGGATTAAGATTCAACATGGTATGGCAACGGGGATTAATTGGTTACCTAACCCTATCCGTTCCAAATGGTTTGGATTTAGTAATTCATAAATAGGGTTCGGGTCTAGTCTACCCGTCATATAAACCCGAACTTAAACTGTTATATATATCCCGTATAAAATATATATTTAGAAGATTAATTAATTTGTATATTCTATTTAAAAATATTAATTTTATTATTTAGGGAAAATACTTATGTTTTTAAATTGTTGGTTGATTATGACTTTAAGGTTTTTAATTTTGTCAATAAATGAGTTGGGTTTAAGATCCAACTACGGATGGCAACGGGGTTTAATTCGTTAATGTACCCCTATCCATCCCTAATGGTTAGGATTTAGTAATTCATAAATCGGGTTTGAGTCCAGATGAGATCCTATGCAACCTTTATTTACAACCGTATTTGCAACTTTTCACAGGATTGTTTAAAAATTTACAGATATGCCATTCACAATACACATGGCATGATCTTGTGAAAAACTGCAAATAAGGTTGTAGATAAAGGTTGCACAGGATCTCAATTGGTTTGAGTCTAGTGTCCCCGCCACTCAAAACCCCAATTTAATCTATTAAATTATATATATATATTTTTTACATATAACTTGCATAAAATAAAATTTGATTGTTGGGTCAACCCGGTCTCCACATATATTTTTTTTTGAAAAATATTGAATTATATTAATAAGGAACAAGTTCAGGTAACAAAATACCATGGGAGTCTGCCCTAATAAAAAATTAAGGAAAGGGGGAGGAGAAGAAAGCCATACACAAGAATAACAATCTAAAGCAAAATTTGCAAAAGCATCAGCAACATAATTGCCTTCTCTGTAACAATAACGGAAAATAACATCATGGAACCCGATCTCTCCATTATTAATCCAATAAAGTTAGGACTTAGGAGCAAGTTTGATTGAGCTAAAATTCTTAGATTTAGACTTTAAGCCTACAATTCCAATTCTGTGCTGATTCTTACTCCAATTCTTTGAGCCAATCGGGGCCTAAAGGGTAATTTAAAATGTTCCAAAACCTGCCAAGTTGCCATTCCTAGTTTCAACTCCTCCGTTTAACCTCAATTATATCTTCTTATGTAATTTATAAAATTATAGATACTAACAAAAATTTTTTAAGTAAAAAATTTAAACAGGTTAAATGGATGAGTTAATTGCGGTGTACAGCTTTATCCGGTTTCCGGTTATTACTTGGTCTCAAAAGTCGACGCCCACGCGATGGATTCGTCGGGAGCGGCGTTTCCGTATATGGTGGCCGTCGGCGCACGATAGTAGCTGAAAAACCGACAGGTCCCTTCATCTCTTCTCGGTCTTAGGCAGATGGAATCCAATGGGACCCACCTAGAATCTTTTGAAACAGATTAAAGTACGCAGATTCCAAATTCCAAGCTCCAATTCAACGCCTGCCCCTCATCGACAAAAAAAGATGCGAGATGACCGAGTCCACCAACACAGAGACAAACGGGCAATATTTGAGCACTCTCTGCACTCCCACCATCATTATTTTAAAATGCGCACAGCCTCTTTCTTTGACATTAAAATAAAATCTTTGAAAGTTCAAGTAGCCGCCACCACTGCAGGTGTCGTGTACTGTACCAAATCCATCCGAATGATTTATTTATATTTTTTTTCAGTTTGTTAAAAAAAAAAAAATAAAATCTGATGAACGGCTTAGATTGAACATCATGGTCGTGAAATGTTGTTATATGGAGTATCTCACAGTCACTGTTCTTTCAAGTAGGCTACACTTGACATATTTTTAAAAATAAAAAATAGTGGCTATGAGATGCTTCATATGACAACATTTCACGATCATAACAGTCTGCAATGCAGTGAAGCATTGCAGACGATTTCATTCCCACTTGAAAGTGCCAAGTTTTCAAAAGTCTAGATAGATGACGATAAACTGGTTTGTCCTTTGTGGGTTTGTGAAAGCTTTTGCCTTTAGGTCCAAGTCGTGGATTTGGAAAGATCTTGGGTCTAATAAAATTCAACAAATCTAACAAAAATCATTAATTACAAGTGAAAAAATGATGGAAAATGTTATAAGCAACAAAAATCGGAAGAGGAAATAAAATTAGAGAAGCATCTGCAAATTTGGCTAAACAACATGAATGCAGGTCGGAAAAAGAATTAAAAAAAGGGGCAAAAAGGGCAAAAGATATTTCTTTTGGGAAGGCCCTGCGATACACGCGTGTGATATTAACTGTACGGATCACACCACCGCTAACCTGTCTTTCAGGTTCAGAGTTTCCTTCGACGAAAATGTCTCATGGACGATACGAATCTGCGGTTTTGTGGGGCTTACGCGATAGAATAGAATTGAATGGTCTACGGTTGGGTCCACGGGCCTGCATGGCACGCACAAATATGACACTGACACGTGTCAGGCCTTTATCAGTCTCCTCGGGATCTTTATCAGTCTCACGGAAGTTCCTTCTTCTTCCTCCCATCCTTTGCTCACTCACAGCGAGAGAGAGATAGAGATAGAGATAGAGAGAAATATGGAGGCAATCAGTCTCTTTCGGATCCTGGTTCTTGTTCTGAGTGGCGTGCTTCTTCTCCTGATCTCTCGTTCATGGCTTCATCTTCCTTACACACTCTCCGACAAGGCGGAGCTTCTCGACTGTTCCATTTACTCACCATGGTGCACCTCCAAGAACAGGTTCCAATCCAAAACCAATCACATACTGAACCCAAAACGATCAAATTCACACAATCACAACTCCGATGTACCTCACCACCCACTAGACCCACTCACCGTCCAAGAAATCAAGAAGGTGAAGATCATCTTGTCAACCTACCAACCCCTTGTCTCTTCACCTTTCACAGTCCAATCACTGGTTCTCGAAGAACCCCAGAAGCCACTTGTCTTGAAATGGAAGAGAGGAGACCCCCTCTTGCCCAGAAGAGCTTCAGTGATCGCTCTCGTCAACCGCCGGTCCCACTTGCTCACCGTCGATCTGGGGTCGAACCAGGTCATCCGACACGACACCGGTCCGGCGTCCGGCTACCCTGTGATGACCATTGAAGACATGACCGCATCCACAAAGGCTCCTCTCGCCGACGCCAACTTCAACCGGACAATCCTCAAGCGAGGGATCAGTTTGGCCGATCTCGCTTGCTTACCCATCTCTCTTGGATGGTTCGGAAAGAAGGAGGAGAACCGCCGATTGATCAAGGTTCAGTGTTACTCCTTGGAAGGAACTGCAAACTTCTACATGCGACCCATTGAAGGCCTCACAGTGCTTCTTGACATGGACACCAAGCAAGTAGTGGAAATATCCGATCAAGGCCGAGACGTACCGATTCCCAATCCTGCAAACACAGATTATCGTTACTCCGCACAGAACAAGCCTCACCAAACCAATCTTCTGA
Source organism: Buxus sempervirens (assembly GCA_947561395.2). Taxonomy (NCBI): domain Eukaryota; kingdom Viridiplantae; phylum Streptophyta; class Magnoliopsida; order Buxales; family Buxaceae; genus Buxus; species Buxus sempervirens. Next base: position 8,666,275 of record OX387193.1, read on the forward strand.
ACCCCATATCGATTGAACAGCCCAAAGGTCCAAGCTTCACTGTTGAAGATGACCACATGATCAAGTGGGCGAACTGGCAGTTCCACCTCAAACCAGACCCGAGAGCCGGCGTGATCATCTCTCAAGCCATGTTTCGGGACCCTGAGACAGGGAAGCTCAGGAGCGTGATGTACAAAGGGCATACGTCTGAACTGTTTGTGCCTTACATGGACCCGACTGATGCGTGGTACTTCAAGACATACATGGATGCTGGTGAATACGGGTTCGGTTTGCAGGCTATGCCGCTCGTGCCGCTTAACGATTGCCCCCGAAACGCTTATTACATGGACGGTGTGTTTGCAGCAGCGGACGGGACGCCGTACGTCCGGTCGAACATGGTTTGTGTCTACGAGAGCTACGCCGGCGATATTGGGTGGCGGCACGCGGAGAGTCCGATCACCGGAATGGGGGTGAGGCTTCTCGAATTTTGTCTGGTTTATCGTTTTCGTGTGGAAGGTGGAAGAGATGAGTGTTAATGGCGGACGTCAACGTTGGAGGTAACGTGTCGATGTTTTTTTGTTTTGTTTTGGCAGATTCGTGAGGTGAGGCCGAAGGTGACTTTAGTGGCGAGAATGGCAGCGTCAGTCGCGAACTACGATTACATCGTGGATTGGGAATTTCAAACAGATGGCCTTATCCGCATCAAGGTTTGTTACTGAATCACTCTCAGAATCTTTATCCTTTCCCTTCGCTGCGTTTGTTCAGCGGATTGTTCCCGGTTTTTTGCCGGAAAGGCAACTTTCCAACAAAAAAAAAAAAAAAAAACTGCGTTTGGTTGATAAGAAAACGTGGGACCCACAAAAAGTAAAATCAATCAAACCACTCCCAACGCATCTTTTGCCCCATTTTATTTTCCGACCAAATGGTCGGATTTTACCCGAAAGTCAAAACTGAATTATGTTCTTACCTATTTGTTCCCCCTTTTTTTTTTTTTTGTTTTGTTTTTGTTTTAAATCCTCCTTCTTTAGTGTTTAATTTGTCTTTTATTAAATATTTAAGTTAAAAAAAAAAACACAAAAGGAGTTGGGTGTTGTATGTACTTCATTTAAAAAGAAAAACCTAAAGTAAAAAAAAGGGGTGAAGTGTTGCATGTCCATTTTTTCAAAAATACTTTAAGTAAAGAAATATATATATATATATATATATATATATATATGTATATATATATATATATATATATAATTTTCAAAGAATTGTTTTTTTTTAAATTGTTTTTATCAGAATAAAAATCTTTCCTAAGAAATTCTTTATCTATTTGAAATTGTTTTTCTATCATTATCAAACTGGGGTCTGTTTGAGGATCTTGCATTTGTGAATATGTTAATAAAAGATTTGTATATATATATATGGGATTACTAATATATTATTTATATTAAACTGAAAAAAAAATTATATATATATTAAAAAGGTTAAGTTTATTCATATTTATTCATATAAGGAGTTAGTGTTTATAATAATTTTTTTCAATTTTATATGATTTTATATGGACAAAATTAAAGGGTAAAATACGAAAATGTAAAACTTTACCCATTCATTTTGATTAACCAAACAGCACAACCAAGATTTTCCATCAGTTTTCATAAATTTTCCGGATGCATCCAAACAACATTCAGGAAAGTTAACTTTCACTTTCCGAAATATCGCTTTTTGCCATATCACTTTCCCAACAGACTTTCCAACTTAATCCGGCTATCCAAACACAGCTAAATTAGGTTTTTTATAGGGAAAATTGGTTTTTACAGATTTAGTCATCTAATTCTTGGTAATTTTAAAATAGTGATATTTTTAAAAATAGTTGAGAATGAGTCTATTTTACTGTTTATAAAATTTTTATTTCATAAATGCCCTTGACATAGTTGCAGACCCTTTTTTTAACAAACCAAATAACAGAAGGTTTACAAGTCTATTAAAGGTATTTTTGGAAGAAACTCTTTATGAACAGTAAATTAACACATTCTCAATTATCTTAAAAAAGTATCAATGTTTCTCAATTACCAAGAATTGAATGACTGAATCTAATTTACAATCTTTCTGCATATATCACATACCAAGCAATGCAATAAGAGTATCAGAAGATAAATACTCCCCTACAATGAAATTTAGTTAGACTCATACTGATTCAATTACAAGCCTCACTCTCTTTTGAGTCATGTATTCGGATCTGGTTCATTGATTAGCAAAATCTAATTCATCTGAGTTGATAAATGCTACTTGTTGAATAGTGAGTTCTAAATTCATGTCCCTACAAGACTAACCCCTTGTTTCAATATATGCAGGTTGGGCTTAGTGGCATCCTAATGGTTAAGGGTACCCCTTACTCGAACACAAACCAAGTGCCCAGAAACGAGAAACTCTATGGCACCCTCTTGTCGGAGAATTTGATCGGCGTTATCCATGACCACTACATCACCTTCTACCTGGACATGGATGTCGATGGCGCCGATAACTCCTTTGTCAAGGTTAATCTTGCAAGGCAGGAAACCTCACCCGGAGAGTCTCCAAGGAAAAGCTACTTGAAAGCTACAAGACACATTGCCAAGACAGAGAAGGATGCACAGATTAAGCTCAAGCTCTATGACCCCTCAGAGTTCCATGTTATAAATCCATCAGTGAAGACTAGAGTTGGGAACCCAGTGGGGTATAAGGTTGTCCCTGGAGGTACAGCTGCTAGCTTGCTTGATCACAATGATCCTCCACAATTGCGAGCTGCCTTCACAAACAACCAGATATGGGTGACCCCATATAACCAGAGTGAGCAATGGGCCGGTGGAACGTTTGTGTACCAAAGCCATGGGGATGACACTCTTGCTGTCTGGTCTGAGAGGTAATAGCTTCTTCACTTATGTACTTAGTTCTAACCATGTGTCATTTAAATGGGTTAAGAGTTATATGAGAAATGTGAAATGAAGATTTGAGTCATATTGCCAATCCCAACTAGAAGAGATGAGGAATTTGGTGTTGATTAATAAATTGATTGATTCACTGAGAGGTACAAATGAACATGTTTAAACCCAATTAAACCCACCTGGTTTTGAATGGGTTTTGGTGGGTTAAGAACACTGCATGGTGCTAATTGTCTTAGCAACCCAACCTGTTAAATCTTTGGATGTTCTGTTTTGAGTTGTGAAATGGCTAATTTTCACATAAACTTGGATTGATTTGCAGGAACCGGCCTATTGAAAACAAAGACATTGTGGTTTGGTATACCTTAGGATTCCACCACATACCATGTCAGGAGGACTTCCCTATCATGCCAACTGTGTCCTCAAGCTTCGATCTAAAGCCAGTAAATTTCTTTGATAGAAATCCCATTCTTCAGGTGCCGCCCAACACGGAGAAGGATCTGCCTGTTTGCAGGGAAGCTGCATCAGTTTGAGAGTGGAGAAGGAAGTCATGAGGTCTAAGAAAAAATTTGTACATGAATGATTATATGCGTTCAGTATGTATGTGTAGGCATAATTGTAGGGACTCATGGCTTCCTTAGCAAGAAGCAAATGAAACTGAACTAGTTCACAAGGAAGTCAGGAGCTGGGTTTAGGAGCTGTGGATGTGATCTCATCATGTTGTAATGGAACATCTGTAAGCAAGCAAAATAAGTTTCATTCTCAGACTTCCAATGCCAGTAAGTTAAGAAGTTTTCGCATTCTCCAGATTGTGTAAGATGTTATAAGCCTTTACAAATCCACTTTTTCTGCGCTTAGCCCTCTGCTTCATGAAGCGTTTATTTGTACTTTTAGGTTGCATTTGGGATTGCTTAATTAAGCACTTAATTCAGCTTTTTCATGCTTTGATTTCACCTCTCTCTATCTAGGTCTCTCCTCTTGCTTAAGCGCCAAACACAAGCATTTACCCATTTACCAAGCCTCAATTCTTTCAAATAATCAACTCCTTACAATTGTGGATAATCCCTTTGATCAAATCACTTATTCATTAAGTGCTCACCCATAAGCACTACTTCTTAAAGTAGATTTTCTTCTTTAGTTTCAAACTTGGGTTCTTAAATAAGAAGAACCAGAACTGACTGGGAGCTGCTTTACTTCAGTGTAAGTTGTAAGGTCACTGACCAATTGCTTCATTACTTCCCACCCCATTAAGGCATTGTTAACCACAAAAAAGCTTTAGAAAGTAAGCACATCCAAAATTGATAAAAGATTGTTTAAGAACAATGGGTACATGATGACTGGGCACATATTGGATGGTCTGCAACCTTTTTCTGTAGTGCTCCATAAAATAGAATTGCGAAGCTCATTAAAGGGGATAAAATTAGGCTGAGGGAGGAGTTAAAAAGTAGCTTAAAATAATGAAAAATAAATAAAAAAATTATCCCATCCTGGTGCGTTCTTGGGCTAGGCCACTTTATGCATGACTGACGTGAGGAAATATAAATAAATAAATAAATAAAAACTCAACCACTACATCTAGGCTGGGTGGGCTGGGCCAAGAAAGTATACGGAATTAATACTGCCTAAGGTCCATAGGGCAGGCGTAAACAAATTTTGTGATTGTGTATAAGATTGCCAATCCAAAATAAGTGGTATGCTTCTGAGGTCGGATTAAGGTTCAGACCAAGAGGGGGCATTTTGGCCCAGTTATTTTGGAGGGAACCAAACTAATTAATGAAAAGTAAATTAATATAAATATTATGTTCACCAAAAAAACAAAACAAGCATTGAAATCAAGCAAAGTTTGTGAGGAATGTTAGAAACTGTTTTTAGTGTATTGGATTAGGGTTATAACTAGGGATATATAGGAAACATAAATTGCGATTATAATTTGTTTTTTTAGTATGTAATAGAAAACTTTCTTCTCTCCTGTTGACATACATATAATACCAAACTACGTAAATCTATATACGATTAAACTTCTTGTTTTTATTGATTTTATCATATTTGCATACCAATAGTTTTGGTCAACAATGTGGTAACTAACACTATAGTCAGTTGCATGGCAACGAAAGTTAAGAACTTAAGATGGTGAAATTATGTTGTTTACATCCATAGTTAAGAACTTAAGATGGTGATATCATGTACGTGGAGTATCTTATGGAGGGTATTTTCAGGATTAATAAACATTTTCAAAAACAAAAACGTTGCAACCTTTTTGATGCTCCACAAAATACCATCTCAATCAAACTACAGGCACATTTGCAAGAAAAGGTAGCAGCCAATCTCAAACCGTTATGGAATGAAATTGTGTACTATGTACTACCTCTTCTCGCAACGATGCAGTTTGAGTGAGATGCTCCACGAGAGCTAGAGTTTTTCCAATAAGAAAAATCTTTTTGTATTTTTGAACATGAAAAAAAGGGTTGAAATCATCACCTGCAAAACCTTGCGACAGACATTTGCAACCGCCTGAGATGTTGTCACGTGCAAAATATCACGGCTTGTGTTTTTTCACATTTTTCAATGTGAATAGACATTTTCACATTTAAAAAACAAGCAGTGAGATGTTGCACATGACAACATCCCACTGCTGTAAATTTTTGCTGCAGAAGATTTCATCCTTGAAAAAAATACTTGCTATCACTCAAACTCCATGGTTTGTTGCATGATGAAGCAGCAACGGTTTCAAACTCTAGTGGGGGTGATGAGTCCTGTTCATGACCCGCCCTTAATTGTTACCTTGTTGCAACGGTAATGTATGAAAAGGAAGCCCCCAAAAATTTTTTAAGAAAAAAAGGAAAATTAATTTTTAGTGATATTTTTTTAATATAATTTTCAGATGTTCTAAGTTTTAACTTTTAAGACACTTCTATTAAGATAATTAAATTATAGTGAAATTTTACTATTACAATTCTTCCAATAATGCCCTTATCTCACTTGGGTCGTACAATTTAATAAAATGACATGTACAAATTCGTATAGAATCTTTTTTATTGAGTTATATAAGTCATGTGAGTAAGTGGAAGAGGGGAATTCTTGGAGATTGTGTTTGTAATAGTAAAATATCATAAAATTTAGTTATTTTGATATCGATGACTGAATATTAATCCTTTTCGAAAAGTATCGGTTAGAGTTAATTTTCCCAAAAAAAAAATCAAGAACTCTTTTACCTTGACGGTTATCTGAAGTTTGGCCTTCCATGGAAGATACTTCTCCCAATCATTGGCGGAAGGTGTATAGCTAATTTTGCCCCCCTCTAAATTTATGTTTTAGTTAAAATTTATGTTTTGCTCCTGCCCCGCCCCCCCACCACTCATTGAAATTTCTAGATTTCCATGAGAACCCCATCTAAAATTTATGGTTTGTGCCCCTCATTCATTGAAATTTCTATATTTCATAAGAAGTGTTAATTAAAAATTTTTTTTGCCCATCTTGGTCTCCTCACATGGACGGAGTGGATTCAGATCACCGGCGCCCAGCAGCAAATGGGACAAGGCCACATCATTGGCGGCTGCCAGTGATGTGGCCCTGACTTTATGATTTTCATTGGCTGCTGGGCACCCAGCACAGCAGGTGATGTGAATCTGGACGGAGATGTGAATCTGGACGGAGTTACCTTATCAGGAACTAAACCAATGGATGAGCTTTTTATCCATAGAAGATATTTCTATCATGCACGGAGTTACCTTAATCATCAGGAACTTAACCAATGGATGAGCTTTTTACCGATGGAAGCTACTCCTATCATGTACGGAGTTACCTTAATTATCAGGAAATGGACGAGCTTTTTATCCATATATGGAAGATACTTCATGCACGGAAATACCTTATCAGGAACTTAACCAATGGACGAGCTTTTTATCCATATATGGAAGATACTTCATGCACGGAAATACCTTATCAGGAACTTAACCAATGGATGAAAGGAGAGACGGTTGGCATCTCCCCTGACAGGGACGGGAACGGCCTTCGGGCTTTCCTGTTACCACACATCGGTTAAGGCTACCTGCTGCGGCAGATCTTACCCCAATTTTTAAACCCCAAAGGGTTGGCCTAGTGGTCAAGGCTTGGGGCTTGGGGGTTTGCTCCCTCCAAGGTCTTAAGTTCAAAACCTCTTAGGTGTTACCAATCCTTTGGGGCTACCTACATAAGGTCTATGGGCTTTAGACTTAACTGGGCCATGTGGGTTGTAGGGTCTTACATGGGCCCTCAGGGATTAGTCGGTTGAGCGTAAGCGGGCCCGGATACCCTGAGTTCCAAAAAAAAAAAAAAAAAACTTAACCAATGGATGAGCTTTTTCTTATCCCTACCATATTTCGTCTGTTAACGTTGAGGAGTTTCTATTTAACTAGTTTAGCATACAGTCAAATCTAAAAAAAGATACACTCAAAGCTTCCCTTCAACTATCAGTTTGTTGCTTCTTGCCAGATCTAACCAGATATGCCTTTGAACGTAGGTTGGTCATGGTGGTGGCAAAGGAACAACCAGAAAGATGAATTCAATCCATCACTACTATCCCTTTCGGTTTTTGCCATAACTGCAATCTTCCTCTACCTATGGACTTCTAACAAGTCCAAACAGAGAAGCCCGCCATTACCACCTGGTCCCCGTGGCTTACCACTAGTTGGCTACCTCCCTTTTCTGAATTCCGATCTTCACAGAACCTTCAACAACTTGGCTTCAGTCTATGGCCCCATCATGAAGCTTCAACTAGGAACCAGGTTATGTGTAGTCTTCAGCTCCCCAGCCCTAGCGAAGGAGGTTCTCAGGGATCACGACACAGTGTTTGCTAATCGTGATCCAAACGTCGCCGCTCTTGCACTCTCTTATGGTGGTAATGACATGGTTTGGAACTCTTACGGCGAAGACTGGCGCAAGCTGCGCAAAGTATGTGTGCGAGAGATGCTAAGTAACAGCAACCTGGACGCTTCTTACGCCCTCAGGAGACGTGAAGTTCGGAAGATGGTGAGAGATGTGTACAACAAGAGAGGTGAAGATGTTGAGATCAACAAGTTGATGTACTTAACGAGCTTCAACGTCGTAAGGAGCATGATCTGGGGTGGGACTGTTGAGGTTGTGGGGGTTGAGTTCATGGACGTGATAGGGGAAATGATGGAACTGTTAGGGAAGACCAACATCTCAGATGTGTTTCCTGTTCTTGCGAGGTTTGATATACAAGGAATTGAACGACGACAGAAGGAGCTCTTGGCACGGCTTGATCGGATATTTGAGTCTGTGATTGATCAACGTGAGAAAGAAAATATGGCAGCCGAAGGGAAAGTCGTGAAGGACTTTCTGCAAATTGTATTGGGTGTTAATAAGCAAGAAGAAGGTAAGAAACAGATAACCAGGACCCAACTCAAGGCCTTGTTTCGGGTAAGTTTCAATTAATATATCTAGAATTAATTTAGTTATATCGTCCATTTAGATCTGCAAAATTATGGAAAAACAAAGTGTAAAAAGCAGTAGGATATGGCCTCCGTTTAATTAATTACGTTTCGTGTTTATTTTTGTCTGATTAATCTTGCAAGAATTGTTAACACAGGACCTGATCACTGGCGGGACAGACACGACCTCGAATACAATAGAGTGGATGATGGGAGAGATGATGAAGCAACCCAGAATTCTCAGGAGAGCACAACAAGAACTGGAGGAGGTAGTGGGGATGAAGAACATTGTGGAAGAATCTCATGTACCCAAATTGCATTATTTGGAAGCAATTGTGAAGGAGACACTGCGCCTCCACCCGGTGGTGCCGCTCTTAATCCCACGGAGGCCAAGCATCTCTTGCACAGTGGGTGGCTTCACTGTTCCAAAGGGTACACGGATCATGATTAATGTCTGGGCAATGCATAGGGACCCTCAGATTTGGGACATTCCCTTGGAGTTCCAGCCTGAAAGGTTCTTAAGGGATGACACTGCGAGATGCGATTATAGTGGCAACGCGTTTCACTACCTTCCATTTGGATCTGGGAGGAGGATATGCCCGGGAATTACATTAGCAGAGAGAATGATGATGTCTGCAATGGCTTCACTGTTGCATTCCTTTAACTGGAGATTGCCAGAAGGGACAGAACTCGATTTTTTGGAGAAGTTTGACATTACTTTGAAAAAATCAAAGCGTTTAATTGCCATCCCAACACCAAGATTATCTGACTTAGAGCTCTACGCTTAGCACAAATTATGGTGGGGATGTAAAGAATCTTCCATGCAAGGCCAACCTTCAGCTAGTTAGCCATCAGAGCAAAAGATACCATGATATTTTTGGGTTCTTTCGTGCCGGTGCAACAAGTGAGCATTACGGGCCACACAGTACCGTATGCGGTCAAGTTTAGAAAGCCGCGTCAAATTGGCTGTTTCTACGATGACTGACTACTAGGTGCGTAGAAAACGTGTGCCTATTTTGATAAACAGCCAAGAATAATAGTGAGAGATTCTTTTGTTTGGGGAAGATAATGCTTGGAAATAGAGAAGGGAACAGAATCTAGTGGTAATATTCCTTCCTTTTCTCTTTATATATAATATAGTATAGATATAAATAAGCTCTGGATGTATTTTTCATTTTTGATAAAATGATAAGCTATGGATGTATGCAACTGATTTCCTCTCCAATGAATGGTCTTGCGTGTGCCGATTGCGCGACACGTCTCTTCTCTTTTGAACGGCAATGGCCTCCGTTATCAAGAATTCCACGTCGTTCGAGCCGCGTTCAAACCTCGTTCGAACGAGATTTCTCACCCCCGAAAATTTCAAAAATCCCTTTTCGTCATTTCACCTTTAGATTGCGCGTGAAAGGAAGTAGGTCGATCTGTTCGTTAAACCTACATCGTCGTAAGACCTTCGTAGGAGAAGCAAGAGGTAGATTTCCCTTGCCGATTGCGCCCCAAAGGAGAGGACGACGCCCCTGGTATTGTGCGATATTTCCGTTCGAACGCATATACAGGTTATCACTGAGGGGTCAAAACTCCCTCATCGTTCAAACGAGAATCCGAGAACGTTCGTAGGAGATGAAGAAGACTGATTTCCCCTAACGATTGCTGTCCAAAGGGGGGTGACCCACCTACTATTGTCAGACATTGTTGTTCAATTGAACAAAAGGGTTATCGGCCGCTGCAAAAGTCATCGAAAGAACAGCCGACTTCTCCCACATTAATATCTTTGTTCTTATAATCTCAATATAGGAGAGTACCATTAATGGGTGGAGAGGAAATCGGTTGGGCAGAAGGCGGGACCTCGGTTAAGAGTCTTCTTCTTCAAGTTTCTGGGAATTTCTCGATTTGAATCCGGCCATCATTTCTCCCATCTGAACCCTAGTTGCTTTTTTTCTAATCACTAGTAATCTGACTCCTTCTCCGTTCTTTCAGGTATCTCTTGAGCAATTCGTCTTATTTTTGCTCTGTTAAAGTTTTTTTTTTTTTTTTTTTTCATTTTTTGTTCTTATTCGAATTAAGGACCTATGATTTTTCAGACAGATAGATTTTGGTGCTCTTGAGAACGAAATGATGCATGCAGCATCGAGCTCTGGAATTCATCCCTCTTTGGAGGACCAGAAACGCTTCATGATGTTCAACCATTTCTCTTCAATTTATTTGCAGATCCAGTATGTTTATTTCTTATCATCTTATCTTGGTGTATATATGACTAATATAAATGGATAACCGATTCTTAAGATCGAATCAATAACTTTAATTTTTTGAGCAGGATATTATACGACTGCCCAGGCTATTCCAGTTTCTCCAGAGACCACTGGCACAATTGATTTCAGTTCTCAGGGCTTCAAAAAGTAAAGAAGGATATGCCGCCATAGGTGGTGGATCACCTTTGCGGAAAATAACAGACGAACAGGTAACATATTGCTTGAATTTCTTTGTATTAAGTTGTTTTTTGGTAGTAAGAAATAGTTTAATTGCATGACAATTGTCCAGGTTCTCAAAGAAGAGTAAAATTTTTTGTTCAAGTGATCTGGTTAATACCTCCATTGTTAAGAGATTATTGTATGTCTTTTCTGTAATTCTGGGATTTTGTCTTAATAGTTGAGATTTTGCAGGTTCGTGCACTTGAAATGACTTTGCAAGAAAAGAAATTGCCTGCAAACGTGTATGTTGGAATGCGATACTGGCATCCATTTACCGAGGAAGCAGTTCATCAAGTAAGCCCCTTTAGTTTTTGTTTCACACATCATTAGCTTGTTGTATCAACTTCTTTCCGTTGATTTTATCTTCCCAGCAATCTCCATATAGTTTTTCATCTGCCTTTATAGTTGATTTATTATTTATTTTTTCAGTTATTATATGGTGATGGTCCACGATATGGGAGAATTAGATGAATTTTAGCATTTTCATATGCCTAGATATAATAATAGTGTTCCCAGAGTCATGGAGAAGCCTATTTTTCTTCCTTTTTTTTAAAAAAACTTTTAATATACTTTTGGGCTGTTTCTTACAATTAGTAAAGTGCTGGCCTTATGATAAGTGGAAAACCTGAAATTGAATCATACTAGGGATGATATGTTGAAGAACTTTTCAGGATAATAATTATCTCAATAATAAAAATGTTTGCCAATCATGGAGCCGGAGTTGCTTCCCACAGATGAAGATCTTAAACTTCATGAGTGATGATAGATGTACATGATGCGTTTTCTTTGAAATAACTAGTAGTCTCCTTGGATTGCTTTAGATGCAAAGAAGTTATCCTTAAACGTGTGTCTCAAGAGTATTGTTACAGGGTGCCATTAAAGGATAAACATATAGATCAGGTCTTTCAGCAAGAAAATCTAGGTTTAGGTGTTTAGCTTCAATAGTTAGCCGAGTAGGAGAAACTTTCCTCTCTGTATCTTGATGAGCCAAAGTAGTCCTGTAAACAATTATCATGGTGACATACATGTTTTATGAATGATTATACTTTGGCTTAAGAGCTGGGGGATTAAGAATGATCATACCTTGGGTTACCAAGTGGAGATTAAGAATGATTATAACAAAGTAGTATTGTAAACCTTTGCCCAGTATGAGAAACTTCTCTCTGTATCCTTCTCTGTGTGTGTGGGTGTAAACAAACTTGTTTTATGAAAAGAATCTTTACTACTGATTTGGTTTCTTGTTGGCCTGTATATTTGCTTGCTTTATTGACAAATGCTTGGTTATTGATGTGGATATAAATATCCACTTATTTAATGGTGAAGCTTTTAACCAAGCAGACCTTTTTTTTTTTTTTGAATGCAGTGATAGAGACCTTACCTTCAGCAACAGCCATATCAACGTCAAAAAACATGTCAGAGGAAGATGAGAGTAATCCACTAACATATGCTATCAAAATGCTCTTCGGTTCAATCTTAGCATTTGTTTTACTATTGTCACCAAGAATGATCTCAGCATTTAAAAATTACCAGCTCTAAGGTACCGTGGTCGGTTATAATCACGGCCAAATTTTGTGGATTATGCATCTCGAATTAGAGTATAAATAATACTGGCATTGTCAATGTAAGAATTTCTGGAATTATATTTTCATAATCAAGGAATGGTGGGTTGTTTCTAGCATAAGAAGTTCATCAAGCATTCAAGGTTCAAAAATGGTAAACCAATAGATGAAAAACTTGATGAAATTAATCAAAAACTGGATGAGCTAATTCATGACCGGAGATTTGGAGAATTCACTGGAGAATTTTATGATGGACGGTTGAATATTCACTGAAGAATTCTACGAGACAGTTGAATATCCCCTGGAGAATTCTATGAGGAACTATCAGGATCATCCTGTCCAGCAAATTCGGTGATAGATAATTCACAGAACAGTCACGGTTACATCATTCCTCACTATTACATCACACCTGAAGGAGTTCAGATCCTTTCTTCTTGAGTTGCATAAACTCTGCCAAAAATTTTAAAAAACTGAAACAGAGGCAACTGAGTGGATGGGGGAAGGAATTAACACATAGGCAGGTTATTGAGGCCTCCATTATGTTCTGCTGAATCTTCAGCTTTAAATTTCTCCAAAGAAAACAAAGACAAAACTTTGGCGTAAAATTGGGGGTCACAAATCACCCTAATGACATGAAGGTTATAAATTCAAGCCCGCAAGAGTTTTCTCAATGCGGTTTGTGCTCAGACATAGTAACCAGTGAAAGTAAATCCTCTTCCCACGATCTCGCCAACACAGTACCAGCAAAAGCACTCAAGCCCAAATAGAGCGCCAACGCCAACATCTTCGACCTTTAGCTCTTGCCTGTTCTTCCACAGCTGCTTGACATGATCAAGTTCCTTCCAGAATGATTCATTGCGTCCAGGAATACTGTTGAGAGACAATTAAGTTAGATGATCTTAAATACAATTTACATGTATATGCAAGCATAGTAGGTTGTTTCACTCATTTTCTTTTTCTTTTGATAAAGTAAAAAGTTCCATTGATAGGAAAAAGGAGACAATACAAAGGTTTGCCCCAAAGGGCAAAAAGCAAAAATAGTCCAGCAAATGGTACACAAAAAAGATCTCACACTAGAACTCCTAAAGTAACAGAGCTTCATTCATTCAAATTATATGAAATTATTCAGGAATCAAAGAAATTTTATGTATAGGTATTCTTTTCAAATTTTCTTCTTCAAATCAGTTGAATATTTGGGGTTTTTTTTTTTTTTTTTAAATACATTGATCTGAATATGATTTTTTTTTATTATGAGGAACAATAATCATATATATTGTCAAATTTGTGTAACAAAATACATGTTTCAAGGGAAGACAACCAGTAAAAACTATCAGTAAGGAAAAGGAAAACTACATTATGATATCCAAAAGACATTAAAACAAATAATAATAGTAGCAGGAAAAATATGAAACTAACAACAAACTATCAAAATAGAAACCAAGTCACACCCCCATTAAAATGGAATTCAGGTACCCACAAACCTCCTCAAGCCAAACTGTCTGGTAGAGATTTTTCAGCCCTAGTTACATAAGATAACAAGGTGTGAAACCATCTACAAGGTGCCGAGTCAGCCAAACAAAATTCAGTAAGACCCAACAGCACTCCTGTATAAAGGTCATCCAAGAGATAACTGAGGTAAGAGTCATTTTCTCTCTCCACAAACTACAACATGAACTCACGCCTCTCTCAGAGCAATTACCAATACTAAGATCTCAACACATGTATAATCCCCGATATAATTGGCCCTTAAAATGTATAAAGAATGAGTTTACTCTCATCCTTGAAATACCTCTTATCCTTGAGCGGCTGACATTTCCTCACTAAACTGAAACCAATTTATAAATTCTCCCTCCATTTGTATCTCCTTGTCTTCCTCAAAGCTCTAGTTATCACTTCTTGTAACTGTATATAGCTTCCATTTCTATGTTCTAAGGAGCATCCTTAGCTTTGAAATCCCAAATTCATGAACCTTTGTTATTTGAGCCAATTTAACCACGTGATTTTGGGACAACTAGAAAACATTCGAACGCTGCATTTCACGCTCTCGAATGCTACTCTCAGGTTTGTCTACAAACACTGAACGGTCGAACGCTGCATCTCACGCTCTCGAATGCTACTCTCTGGTTTTTCTGTAGGCACTCAACGTTCGAATGGTGCTTTAAACGTTATTTAACGTTCATCATAACTTCTTCAATTTGATTCCGATTTTGACGCCGTTTGATCCATGACTCCTATAACCTATTCCAACCATCTTAAACACTTTAAGCACATACTATTTGATATTGAATTAAGCCAAACTAAAATATTAAACCTAATAGTAGTGATGTTATAATGACACATTTAAATGCCGAAATGCGAGTGTATGTGGCAAACATTATAACTACACTTTAAAAAACTGCCATAACAGTTTACATTATAATGGTATTTTTAAATGCCGCAAAAAGTCACTTTATAGCAGCATATTCGAAAGTTGTCATTGAGCATTGGGTTTGGGTTTAGGTTAGGCTTCATTTATAGTCCAAAGTCGAGTTTGGGTTCAAGCTATACAACCCGAAGCTCGAAGTTAATGTAGGCTATATGTACACACTCTTATATATACAAATAATAAGTGAATATTATTTGTATATATATGTGTCATTGTTTTTTTCCTCTTTTACGAAGTATTTATATTTATGCAATCAACTATTAAACATAAAATTTATTAACGGTTGATAACAAATTTATAAACTTATTCTCAAATATCAAATAAATAATTTATACCCACATACATCAGCATATATGCTATAATAAATGTGATATTTGGGCGCACGTCTTCTACAAGAAGGATTGTGCAAAACCACAAATGTAGTAGGCCAATATTATATTTTAAAAATAATTTTTAAAAAAAAAAAATTAATTAAGTGCTTTTTTTTTCCAAATTCAAGGGACTAATCAAGGGGCATTTATAACATTTGCATTTACAACAAACGAACATAAAAGTATGTTGATAGACGATTTAATTAATGAAATTCCAACATTTGCAATTATAACAAAAATTGAAAATTTTACATTTTATTTGGGCTAACCCAAACCCAGCCCGAACTCAAATAATAACGTTTGGGTTAGGTTCGAGTTTAATAACGTTTGGGTTAGGTTTGAGTTTAATGAGTTTGGGTTAGGGCAAGTCATTGATGAGTTTGGGCTAGTAAATCTTAGGTTGGGCTAAGCACGAATTCTTATAACCCAACCTAACCTGCCCTAATTACACCTCTACTATTACTAGTCAACCAAAGCTTGTGAGGAATGTTTTGTTCCAAGGCTTGTCCCCCTTTAATATTAAGCCTTTTGCCACCAAAAATAAAAAAAAAAGCTTATGTGGAATGTTAGAAAATTATTTTTTTAAACATAGATGCCCTAAATAATTATTTATCCTTTTTTAATTGTATCCATATAATATTGCACATTCCACCTACTAGTTTTACTATTTTATTGTATCCATATAAAGGGACATATTAGTTTCTAACATCTCAGGAAATATATACTTTTTAACGCTTTTCTAAAACCTTTTGAAGGCGAAAACTATTTCTCATATTGGGTTTGTACCATACATGGACATGTTTTCATGTATAATGGGGTCATACGTGGCAATCATGAATTAGAGAGGTTAAATAGTAATAATCGTAGAAACGAGGGATTTTAATATTTGACTACGTCAGCGTTCTGAGGTCGTTGAATGATACGTCCAATAATGGAGTAAAAAGTCATGTTCTTGAAGTCTCTGTTGGCGGTACGCGTGGAACTTCCTTGTCTCTTTTGGATGGAATGACCGAATGAGTACGTCTGGGATCTTAAGTGAGTGCGGAGCTTCTAGAAAACAGAAAGATGCCAACGATAAAAAGGTAAGAAAAGCTCCTCGTTATGAATATAATTACCATGATACCACTCATGTTGATGCCTTAAATGACTTGCACAAAAAGCCAAATACTAAGGCTACGTTGTTTACCGGTCATTATACATTATGGGATGTTGAATAGAATGTTGCACCTTGGAATTTATGGGATGAAATCGTCTACAGCCATTGTTTGTAGCTAATCCAGCTGCTTCATTCAGATGTTGACATATGTAACATCCAATGGTTGTAGCTTTTCTCTTCTCAAAGAAAGGTAAGAATTTTTTTTATAAAAAAACCCAACCATGAGATGCTACTTATGGAGCATCTCACAATCGTTGCATGAATAGCAGTAGTAACGGGCAGTGCACGATTTCATCCCAGAATTTATATTAAAAAGTTGGGCAACTTCTTGACCCAATCAAGAAACAATCCGTGGAAAGTGAAAAACCACTTTTTTATTTTCCAACACGGAAGAGCAAGAAGGTTCGAATTGTTACTTACCTATTTGGCAAACAATGATTGTCCACGTTGAACCCTTTTATGGGCTGAACAATAGATGATAAACCTCACCGACGAGTTATAATCTATATTTATAATATATATAACGCGAATTAGGAATCATGCCAACTAAAATGTTCGACTTTCCAGAACAACACTCCGACATGGTTAATAAGATTCATTAATAAAATGGTACGTCAAAAACTATGTGAATTTTTTCAAAACTTAAGAGTTAGTTTCCCTTCCTACGTACGTGCGTACATCTTGCCGGCCATAATTAAACCAAAATATTAATTTGGGAATTTATTCTAGAATAGTTAGATAGCTGGAGTTATTATTATTATAATTCTTTCAACAAAAAAAAATTATTATTATAATTCCTACGTACACCTTTTATAATAATTATTATAATCACAATCAGTCTCACTTCCCTTTACTTCATTACTTTTCAACCCGGCCATTCCTAATGGTCCGATCAAATAAATAATTTATAACCACATACATGAATGAGTATATATGCTATAATAAATGTGATATTTGGGGGCACATCTTCTACAAAAAAGGATTGGAAAAAACCACAAATATAGTAGGCCAATATTTTTAAGTGCTTTTCTTTTTCCAAATTCAAGGGACTAATCAAGGGGCATTTATAACATTTGCATTTACAACAAATGAACATAAAAGTAACATAAAATTATGTTGATAGACAATTTAATTAATGAAATTCTAACATTTGCAATTATAACAAGAATTGAAAATTTTACATTTTGCTTGGGTCAACCCAACCCTAGCCCAAACTCAAATAATAACGTTTGGATTAGGTTCGAGTTTACTGAGTTTGGGTTGGGGTGGGTCATTGATGAGTTTGGGCTAATAAATCTTAGATTGGGCTAAGAACGAATTCTTATAAGATGACCTAACTTGACCTACTTACACCTCTACTATTACTAGTCAACCAAAACTTATAAGGAATGTTGGAAAATTATATTTTTAAACATAGATGCCCTAAATAATTATTTATCCTTTTTTAATTGTATCCATATAATATTGCACATTCCACCTACTAGTTTTTCCATTTTATTGATATATAAAGTGGACATATTAGTTTCAAACATCTAAGGAAATATATCCTTTTTAACGCTTTTCTAGAACTCTGAGGTCGTTGAGTGATACTCCCAATATTGTATTCAAAAGTCATGTCCTTGAACTCTGAGCCGCCACGGCGGCTGTAAATGGCACCGCCAGGTACACGTGGAACTTCCTTGCCTCTTCTGGAGTGGGTACGTGTGGGTATCTTAAGCGAGTGTGGGGCTTCTAGAAAACAGAAGATGCCAAGGATAGAAAGGTAAGAAAAGCTCCTCGTTATGAATGTAATTACCATGATACCACTCATTTTGATGCCTTCAATGACTTGCACAAAAAGCCAAAGGCAAAAGCTAAGTTGTTTACCGGTCATTATACATTATGGGATGTTGAATAGAACGTTGCACCATGGAATTTATAATAAAAAGTTGGGCAACTTCCGGACCCCATTGAAGAAACAATCCGTGGAAAGTGCACTTTTTGGCAAGCAATGATTAACTACGTTGAGCCCTTTTATTGGCTTAACAGTAGATAAAAACCCTCACCGACTAGCTACATCTGTATCTATATATAACGCGAATTACGTCCTAGGAATCACGCCATCTAAAATGTTTGACTTTCTAGAATAACACTTCGACACCGTGATACAGTGGGATTCGAGACAGATAATGCTAAGTTATCAGATTGCACATTGATGGCGTTGAAATACCATGAGTTGGCAGATCATCGCAAAGGCAAGAAGTGATTGTGATATCTTTCTAATTGGAGCAGTTTTGAGTGCATTTTAGTATTTTAGTTATAATTTTGGCTACGGGTATCGGAATCGAGCATATGACTCCAATTCTGAAAGCTAATTCCAGCGCACACGTTGTGGACACTGACCCAAGTCGGTGTGCAATTTTTTGGACGTCAAATTCTACTGTTGTCCCCTCGTAATCACTATTTTTAGTTATTTTTTGCTATTTCTGGTAATATTTCGTTTGTCAATTAGGAAGTGATTTTAAATCCGATTTGAGCCAGATTTTTCATAGGTTGCTTATTTTATTCTGTATTTCATTTAGGCATGCTTTAGGGGATTTTGTCGTTTTTAGTAAATTTCCAATACAGACGATTTTTGGCTATAAAGTCCGGCTTGTGGACTGATTTTAGTATTACTTGATTAAATAATATTCAGTTGAATCTCAGAGATGATTTCTTTGTGTTTTTTGGGCAAACTGTTTGTGTTCTTCCTTGTTAATTATCTGTTCAAACTAGCCTGCAGAATAATCGCTATTTTGTCCGGCATCACACCGTTAATAAGATTCATTAATAAAAGGGTACGTCAAAACTATATTAATTTTTTTAAAACTTAACAATCAGTTTTGCAACTGTTTCTTTCTACGTCTCCCTTCCCTTTCTACGTACATGCATATATCCTGCTAATCATAATTAAATCAGAATATTAATTTGGAAATTTATTCTAGAATAATTAGATAACTTGAATTATTATTATTATTATAATTTCTACGTACACCTTTTATAATAATTATTAGAATCATAATCAGTCTCTCGGTCCTATGCTTCATTACTTTCAACCACCTACTCCATGGGTTGACATCGTCGACCGCCAAATCCTGCTGCACAACCTGCCGCTCGTATTATATGTGGTCGCGTGGAGCGTATTGTCACATCACGAAGTTTCCGTTTCTCGGCTCTGTTAAAATTGAGAATCGGCGCGCCATCCCCTTCCTCTTCTTTCTACTTTATCAGGTAAAGATAAAGAAAAATCAATTAAAAAAAACAAAAAAGGGAAACGGAGATGAGCACTGGGCTGAAGGTTATGGGAAAATTAAAAGGAAGACCCTCGAGTGCTTATTCGACTTGGGTTGGATGAGCTTCATAGCAATGGCGAATTTTGTAGAACAGAAACATGGATGGGAGCTTATCGATGTTCTCTACACTGGTGGGTATTTCAGAAACATTTTGCAGAAAGGGTAGGTCGTTAATGGAGGCCTGTGTGTCGGCGAGTGAGTGACGGATGAAGGGAGAGTTTGCTGGAGTGATGAAAGATGGAAACCGCGACTCCGCGGAGGAGAACAAGGCGCGCGAGTTGGAGAATGGGGATGGTGTGGCCGTTTCCATCTTCATCACTTCGGAATCATTAAGAGCAGTTTCTCAAACCTTACTCCCTCTCCCTCCGGTTTTTTTATTTTTATATTTTTTATTTACCTGATAAAGTAGAAAGAAGAAGAAGAGGATAGCGCGCCGATTCACGATTTTTTTTTTTTTTTGGTAATGTCCGATTCACGATTTTAACATAGCCGAGAAACGGAAACTTCATAATTGAGCTCCACGTGGCCACTTATAATACAAGCGGTAGGCAGCAAGATTCCGCGGCAGACAATGTCAGGCCCCATTCGACACAGCTAACGGGTCGGCAGGCATCTCATCAGATGAATCAAGAGATAGGGCAATCATCACTCGCTAGATCCGTCCCTTTTTTTTATAATTTTTTTTTGTTTGTGCTTGAAGACCCGTGAATGAATAAGTTACAGATTATAGTGGTGGTTGAGGAATTGATCCACAGCTAACACTATTATTTATCCATATATAATATTTTATAATCTTTTCCATAACTTTACTACAAAGCTGTTACACACACTCGCAAAGGAAACAATGCACATATGCTACCCAGTTCAACTGGCTATATGGTAGAGAAGACAATATTACACACAAGCCGTACATTAATCTATAACAGCTTCACAATCGTTTAAGCAGCTCTGGTGCTAAGCGTAGAGCTCTAAATTAGATAGTCTTGGTGTTGGGATGGCAATTAAACGCTTTGATTTCTTTAAAACAAAGTCAATATCCTCCGAAAAATCGATCTCTGTCCCTTGAGGCAATCTCCAGTCAAAGGAATGCAACAACGAAGCCATTCCAAACCTCATCATTCTCTCTGCTAATGGAATTCCCGCGCACATCCTCCTTCCAGATCCGAATGGAAGGTAGTGAAACGAATTGCCATTATAATCACACTTCACAGTGTCCTCCCTCAGGAACCTTTCAGGCTGGAACTCCAAGGGACTGTCCCAAATCTGAGGATCCCTCTGAATTGCCCAGACATTGATTATGATCTCTGTATCCTTCGGAATAGCGTAGCCACCCACTGTGCAAGAGACGCTTGTCTTCCGCGTGAGTGTCGGCACCACCGGGTACAAGCGTAGTGTCTCCTTCACAATTGCTTCCAAATAATGCAATTTGGGCAGATGAGATTCTTCCACAATGTTCTCCATCCCCACCACCTCCTCCAGTTCTTGTTGTGCTCTCCTGAGAATTCTCGGTTGCTTCATCATCTCTCCCATCGTCCACTCTA
Organism: Buxus sempervirens; assembly: GCA_947561395.2. Classification (NCBI taxonomy): domain Eukaryota; kingdom Viridiplantae; phylum Streptophyta; class Magnoliopsida; order Buxales; family Buxaceae; genus Buxus; species Buxus sempervirens. The sequence goes on from OX387193.1 coordinate 8,687,417, forward strand.
TTGTAGTCGAGGACGTGTCTGTCCCACCAGTGATCAGGTCCTGTGTTAACAATTCTTGTAAGATCAATAAGACAAAAATAAACTCGAAATGTAATTAATTAATTAAACGGAGGCCATATCCTACTGCTTTTTAAACTTTGTTTTTCCACAATTTTGCAGATCTAAATGGACAATATAACAAAAGTATTTCTAGATATATATTGAAACTTACCAGAAACAAGGCCTTGAGTTGGGTCCTGGTTATTTGATTCTTAGCTTCTTCTTGCTTATTAACATCCAATACAATTTGCAGAAAGTCCTTCATGACCTTCCCTTCGGCTGCCATATTTTCTTTCTCACGTTGATCAATCACAGACTCAAATATCCGATCAAGCCGTGCCAAGAGCTCCTTCTGTCGTCGTTCAATTCCTTGGATATCAAACCTTGCAAGAACAGGAAACACATCTGAGATGTTGGTCTTCCCTATCAGTTCTATCATTTTCCCAATCACCTCCATGAACTCAACCCCCACAACCTCAACAGTCCCACCCCAGATCATGCTCCTTACGACGTTGAAGCTCGTTAAGTACATCAACTTGTTGATCTCAACATCTTCACCCCTCTTGTTGTACACATCTCTCACCATCTTCCGAACTTCACGTCTCCTGAGGGCGTAAGAAGCGTCCAGGTTGCTGTTACTTAGCATCTCTCGCACACATACTTTGCGCAGCTTGCGCCAGTCTTCGCCGTAAGAGCTAAAAGCTATGTCGTTAGCACCATAGGAGAAAACAAGAGCTGCGACGGTTCGCTCACGACTAGCAAACACTGCGTCGTGATCCCTGAGAACCTCCTTTGCTAGGGCTGGGGAGCTCAAGACAACACATAAACTGGTTCCTAGTTGAAGCTTCATGATGGGGCCATAGATTGGAGCCAGGTTTTTGAAGGTCCGGTTAATATCGGAATTCAGAAAAGGGAGGTACCCAACTAGGGGTAAGCCACGGGGACCAGGTGGTAATGGCGGGCCGCTTCTCTGTTTGGACTTGTTGGAAGTCCATAGGTAGAAGAAGATTACAGTTACGGCAAAAACCGAAAGGTTTAGTATTGTTGGAGTGAATTCATCTTTTTGGTTGTTCCTTTGCCACCACCATAACCAACCTACGTTCAAAGACATATCTACTTAGATCTGACAAGAAGCAACAAAAACAAACAGATAGTTGAAAAGAAGGAAGGCTTGATTGTATATTATTTTAGATCAGTAGTATTCCTTAAATAGAACTGCGGCAACTGCCTCAACGTGAACGGAGGATTGCATCGGCAGGGGCTCTATCTACAAGTATTTACGATGCAAACACGTGTCCTGTAAGGATAGTCAAAGGCATTGCTAACGGCGTTAGACCCAAACGATCTGAATTGAGATTAATCCCACGAATCGAGGCGTCCCAGCTCACAGCAGCTGCTGACTGCTGTCTCATTTGCCTATCTTCTTCTTCTCTCTTCCATCTTTGTCCCTTCATTTTACCTTTCTTTCCCCTCATTCTCTCTCGAAGGGAATGCAGAAATATTGTTGGAGCCTCGCTTTGATTCTCTCATCTCCTTGGGCGTTCAATCTCTACTCTGAAGTGCTAAGATGTAAGGTCTATAAGATTGTTAGAAAGTATGAGCTCGGTCGGTTTTGGGGCAAGGAACTTTTCCAAGGCTTACCTCTCTAAGAATCTGTAGAAAGAGAAAAGACGTGGGCCATGATGGTTGTGGGCAAAGAGAAGGTGATTAACGTAGGAATGATGGAGCAAGTGAAGCGAGAAATTGATGTGATGAAGATGGTGAAGCATTCCAACATTGTACAGCTCCACGAAGTCATGGATAGCAACTCCGAAGGTCGTTTGAAGCTCGTTCACCAAGGTCGCTAGAGGTCGTTTGAAAGAAGACAATGCTCGAGGTTAGTTCCAATAACTCATCTCCGCCATTGATTTCTGCCAGTCGTGGTGTTGATTTCTGCCAATCGTCGAGATTTTCGCTGTAACGCCGGATTTCATGGTGGTGGAAGTGAAGAAGGATGGTGGTCAACATAATAGACCCAAATAATATATCAGGTCATTTTTTGGTGAACACAATCCGCCATAATCTCTTCGATCCCTTCATCTTATGTGCCAGAGATTTAGTAGGGAAGTGAAGGAGAGTTTTTTTTTTTTGTTGATAGATAATAATCAAAGAGAGTGGGAAAGCTGCAGTAAATCTTTGGAAAAGCCTGGTTCTTGTAGAGGCTGTTCCGGTAATGATGCACATTGAAGTGGTCACTCAAAGTCGATCTTCAGGCTCTCATATTCTCCTGGGTTGAGCTGATCGGTGGAATCCCATAAGCTAATTTGTATTCCAGGTCGCGTATCCGACCAAGGAGCTCCGCCTCGACAGCGGCGTATTGCGCTCACCAATCATAAGGGACTTGTTGGCCCTCTGACTTAGAGTCCTCGAGCAAGACATCCATCTCACCGGAGCTCTCAACCCAGTTGGAGCTGGCGCTTTCGTCTATTGAATAGAAGAAGAAAGAAAGCCACTTTGTTGTTCCCGCATCAAAAATGAATTACAGAAGAATTGACCAGATAAATAAAGAGTAAAAAATGAAATTCCACTTAATAAGAGGCCCAATGGATCAACAAAGGGATTCCCCATATTACATAAAACCACCTTTACTCAACCCCGACCTACACAGGTGGTTTTAGAACAAAAATGAATCCGGTATTGACTCCGGCAAAAGATAAAAACATGAATACGGCATGGATGCCATAATCAAAATCAAGAAATCTCATTCGGCGCTTTCGTCTATTGAATAGAAGAAGAAAAAAAGCCCACTTTGTTGTTCCCACATCAAAAAATGAATTACAGAAGAATTGACCATTCTTCCGGATAACTAAAAGCCCACGACCTGGATCAACTGATGCGCAGTCACCCTGGGGGCTGCTAACATGCACAGCCTTACAGATTAGGTCTTCATGGTCATCTGCAACTCGGATCTAGAATATTCCTGTTGAATCTATCTTCCCCTCAATGCTGTATAAACAGGTTCACACCAGCGCTATCTTTGCATTCCAACCTGACCTTTGCATCCGCTCAGTATAAAAAGGTCACCATTGAACGATCTTTAAAACAATGGGGGTGTGGATTGTGCGCAGGAAAACGAAGAAGAAGAAAGTGAGGGGAGATAAGTTTTGGAGGAGACAGTCGCAGACTACTGCTCCGACGCGTCGAAACGAGACGGCAAATGCAACGTTAACGTTAATTAGTTTTTGCTCTCCGTTAGTTCGGATGGCGGACTATGGAACTCCACACTGACCCCTTTGGGAGTTGAAATCGTCTGCGACATTGATCCTGTGGCAGACCACGCAGCATCGCGGGATGCTGCCATGTGGAGCATCCACCTATGTTACATTTTTCACATTAAAAAAATGAAATGTCACCTCACGTGACATTTCACTTTTTTTAAAGTGAGTCAACAACATCCCATGAATGCTGCAAGACCACTGAGGCAGACGATTTTGTCCCCACTTTTGGATGGGGCTCTTATGGTATGTTGCCATCTGTATGATTCAATGCACATGCTCCTCACATGCTTATGTATTATATATATTATATTAGGTTGGTTTAATTTGGTTTATGCAAATATATCAATTTAATTCAGTTTCGATTTGTTTTAACCAATCATCCAACACGAAACCAAGCCAACTAAGTTCGGTTTAGCAATTTTTAGATTGAAGCTGAACTGAAGAATTGAAAAACCGAACTAAATTGATTCGAAGTCAGTTTGGGTTCGGTTTTAACCAAACCGAGTTGCACCCCTATTAATGAGAGGTATAGAGACAAATGCAAGTAACCATGAAGTTGATCTATACAGTCTTTGACATTGCCATAACAAGAACATCCACTTTGATCAAAAATAAATGTTAAGGTATGATTCATCCTTTTTGGGTCTTTATTTAATCGGCACATTCACCCCTTCTAGTCTTCTAGATGCCATGTTTGGAGCCAGGTGCAAGAATTTTGGTGGGCGATAGGAAGAATCTATACCTGTGCACACTTTTCTGCATGGTTCAGACCTTATTGAGAACTTAAATTCAAAAAATCTACACCCAGATGATGACTCCAAGCACATTTTTATTCCTGACTAGAAATTGTTAGCATTTGCTCTCATTTTCCTCGATGTGGAAGTGTTTTCTCTTATCCATCAGTTTCATGACCTGTGCTAGCTGTGACTCCATCAATTCACAGCACAAGTTCATGTAGTTATTCTTAAGAATTGTTGATAAAGGGTCCATCAATCATCTAAAACGAAGATGATTGATTGAAATCATCTGTATGTGGTTGGACTTGTCAGGGCAAGAGCTTTATTTGAATCAGGTGGCATGATTTTGTGTTCCTAATTCACCTTTGGGGTTCTCTTCTCAATTCATTTTAAATTTAGTTTACAAAGTCACTGTTACGGTGTGGATATATGTATATTTTTTAGAGCTTTTATATTATGTTTCAGAGCATTGTTTTGACATTCTGAATTTCGTAGAAAGTTGTGAGTGGTTTGTGAAGAGAAATTGTGTTGACAAGTGGCAATAGCAAATAACGTAAAAAAGAAATTTAGTCTTATATTTGCAATTGTGGATGAATATTTATGAGAAATGCTCGGTGATCGTTGTTGTGGAATGAATATGTGTAATAAAGCCTGAGAACAGTTCAGTTTTACTTTTAATATGGGTCATTGCATTTGTAACATGTTTCTTATAGCCATGACCAAAGGTGTAGTTGCATATCTTCGTCATAGTTGAATGAGATTCTTCGTTTTCTTCATTTGCCAAGATTCTTCTTTCTTAATTATAATGCGGTTATCTCACTTTGACAAACAGGTCCAAAGTTGGTGGGAGGAGAAGTGGGAGGCTTTAGAGGTTTGAAATGAAGATTCATCAATTATGTAAGCTTCAATAAAAAGTAGGGGACTGCACGCGCGTAAATTTGTGGGACTCACTTAGATAAATAGCCCGCTCTAATAGATATCATGCTATTATAAATAAATAGTTACAACGTATTTAAATTTGAACGTAGAAAGAGAAGTAGTGGTATAATGGGAGATTGTTTTATTTGAGGAGGGTAATGTTTGGGAAAGAAAAGAAAGAAGGGGGCTAGAATCTGGGAGAATATTCCCCCTCTTCTTTTTACTAATAGTATAGATATATTTTGAAGTGTAGAATCAAGAAACTTACATTATCACAAACTTTTTGTATAAATAGATGACTATTATCACTTCACACCATCTCCAGCGCAATAAGAGACATCGTGATAGGGCCCAGCAAGTGAATATTTGGTCAGCCCCATGATATCTGATGTCTCTTGCTGGAAAGCTTACATGCGAGAAAGATGTGAGTTCGGGGTCAAAAGAGCTCATAAATTGGAGTAGCAGCCAACAACTTGGCCAACTCGCTTGATTTTCAAATGCAGATCACCAGTTTATCAACAATTCGCAAGAATAACTGCATGACCTTCTACTGTGAATGGATGCACTCAAGCGACAGAGGTCATGGAATTGAAGTGATGGGGATAAAAGAAAACACTTCCACATCATGGAAAGTAAGAGCAAATGCTAATAATTTCTAGTCCCTTCTGCTGTGAATGGATGCACTCAAACAACACAAGTCATGAAAGTGATGGGGATAAAAGAAAACACTTTCACATCGTGGAAAATAAGAGCAAATGCTAACAATTTCCAATCAAGAATGAAAACGTGCTTGGAAATAAGAGCAAATCCTAACAATTTCCAGTCAAGAATAAAAATGTGCTTGGAGTCATTATCTAGGTGTAGTTTTTAGAATTTAAGTTCTCGATGAGGTTTGAACCATGCAAAACAATGTGCACAGGTATAGATTCTTCCTATTGCCCACCAAAATTCCTACACCTGGAATCAAACATGGCATCAAGAAGACTAGAAGGGGGGCATTGTTGGAGAGAATAATTACAAAACTGATTGTTGGTTCTTGGAAAATCTGAGACAGTTTTGACCATTTTTTTGTAAATCTTTTCAATATTGTGTAAGGGCTGTTTTGAAAAGCTGCATATTTTGATCGGCTTCTTCCTGTATTTTAAAAGAGAAGGGAAGGAGTTTTGTACGAAAATTCAAATCCCAAATTTCTTGTTGTCAAAGTCAAACGGATAACGACAAGGTCATTCCTTAATGTTTGACTGTTGCCGTTAAGCTCTCCATTACGTAGGCATGTGAGGAGCATGTGCATTGAACTAGACAGGTGGCGACATCCTGTGAAAACTCCAACTAAAAGTGCAGATTGGAGCTCCGCAGTCCGCCATTCGGGCCCAGCTTCAGCTTGCCAACAACTTAAAAAAGCTTCATACAATACCGTCGCAACATCGGCTTGCCACATATACAATCATGAATCATACAAGCATAAATCATTCCATGCATTTTTCATTACTTTGTTTGAAAGTTCTTCTCGTTCTTTGCTTAGGTCCCAATCATTGGTGATGACATCCATCAATCGTGAGATGAATGCTTTGACTCAATTATTTGCAATCTCTCTCAGGGGTAAATATGTTTTCGAACAGTTGGGATCCTGTACAGCCTCTATCTGCAAACCTAAATGAAGCCCCCACAGGATGCTTCCACGCGTCTCACGTTTTCCCACTAACGCTATCTCTCAACAGGCGAACATGTGACGTTAACGTTAACGTCGCCCAAGAGAAGCCGTCACCGTCCCCTTTTTCAAATTTTGAATCTCACGTTTCAACTAAAAGGCGCCTTCCCATCGTCTTCCCAAGTTTTTCATTTTCGTCTTCCCTGATGTCGAAAAGCCAACCATCCTTCCCATCGTCGACGGTTTAACATCCAAGCAGTAGTGGCGCATTTCAGACGCTTGCAAGATGACTCCAAAGTCTTAAAAAGGTTTGCCCAATCGCTTCCATCTTCAAGTTCTTCTATATTGTTGCAATGGTCGCCTCCTCCTCCACCCTTCTATATTGTGCTTTCCAAATAGGAAAATTGGTGCGGGTAAGCTTGAAGATGTTAAAGGATGAGGATGGATTGAAAGAGGGTAAAGTAGAATTACCATTATCTAAGGTTGTAGATGAGGAAGACATTGTTGACGTTGGTCAAAGGAAGGCTCCGATACCATGTAAAGTTTGAGAGAAGATAAGAAATTCTGTATTTTCACTTGTTTCTAATTCTGTAGTCAGATGTACAATTTAAGGAGGTGCAGTAGAGCTCCTCAAGAGTTGTTACAATTTGAAATTCAAATGAATTCAAAAAAGAAGTTACGATTCAATTCTGAGGATCGGGATCATCCTTATCTTGTGCTTTAGAATTGGTCTTCACACTTAATTCAACAGAGCCTATCGTAGGTCCTCTTCTTCTTGCTGACAGGAGATTTCTTCAAATGATTTTCTCTCCAATTCGGTTAAAGCCGTCAAGCATCCAATTGTTTCCTGAGTATGCAACAACCCATTTGATTCAATGATGTATAGAGTCAAGCTGGAAGGTGGTGGAGGTGATGAAGTGGTGCTTTGGTACAGCAATGAAGAGTTTTGTCTGCTGGTTTTGGTGTTGGTATGTAGATGCACCCAAGTTTTTTTTTTTTGCCTGTTTTGATTGTTTGCTTTGTTTGTTCTTGACAAAGACTTTGATGTACTCTTCCTCAAGATTTAGTTAAAAGAGTTTGAAAGGCAATTTGAAGCTTACGATTATACCAGTAATCTGGAGTATATGTCACCATGGAACCAGGTCATGGCACAGCAAGATAGCTTCATGGAAGCTATTAAGGATCATAGCAAGCCCCCTAAGAAAAATCTTGAAGGTTTTGGTGAGGTTGAAGTTGGGCACCTTAGGCAATTCCCAATGCTTGCTCTGCAAGCATTTGACTTGAGAATGAGAATGGTTGCCTACTGGAAGATTGTGCTGTGAAGGCTGGTTGACAGCTTGGCTCTTCACCTGCTGTTCAGTGTTCAGAAACTGGTGAACAAGGAGATGGAGAAGGAGATCGTGAATGGACTGGTTGGACCTCATGGTGGAGGGATAGAACAGATGCTTGAGGAATCACCTGCTGTTGCTCAAAAAAGTGAGCAGCTAAACAAGAGTATTGATCTACTGAGGGAATCTAAGAGGGTTGTTGCCGATATCATTGATCGAATTGCAATTACAAGTGATTATACTGAGTAGAGTGGTCGTTTTGGGTCTGATTATGTTAAATCTTTTGTTCATGTCTGTTTCTGCTATTCATTGAGATGTAAATGTTCCCTATCTGCTGTATTTGTTAACATTCCTGATTAATTATGTAATACCTTGTGGCCTTCTTCTTCGCCGCCTTGTCTGGCTAACACTTTTTGTACTTGTATATTTTTAATCATATTAATGGGGGACACTTAACTTCCAAAAAAATGAAGAAGGAAAAATGGCATTTGCTTCACATTTGTGGCATTCAGTTCGACCTAGCTGAAGCTACAACAGACATGGGTTCAAGTGTTTAAACTCGATCCAGGTTCTGGTTGCAGATAAATTTTGTGGACCTGGACAATCAACTAAAGGATCCAACCATTATATTCCTCCTTTATACTCCTGTAGTCACGTGTGTTAAACAGTACTGGATACTAGGAACACTCCAATTTGTCAATAAACAAGGAAGGAGACGCCACGGAAAAGTTGAACTTGAAGATTTAAGCATTGTTATCACAGCCAGGGAGTCACCCTCTAATATAACATGCGATATCCCCAACATATAAGCAAACTTTAAACTCTCTAAAACCGCCTGGAACTCAGCTACTATTGCTGAAGAAGCAGAACAGATAGATGCAATAGCACCAACAAAGGCACCTGATTCACTTCTGATAATTACCCCAAGACTTGCTGCGGAAGAGGACCTACGATAGGCTCCATAAAAATTTACTTTAAAGAAGGGTGGAGGAGGAGGCGACCATTGCAACAATATAGAAGACCTTGAAGATGGAAGCGATTGGGCAAACCTTTTTAAGACTTTGGAGTCATCTTGCAAGCGTCTGAAATGCGCCGCTACTGCTTGGATATTAAACCGTCGACGATGGGAAGGATCCTTGGCGCTTCGACATCAGGGAAGATGAAAATAAAAAACCTGGGAAGACGATGGGAAGGCGCGTTTTAGTTGAAACGTGTGAGATTCAAAATTTGAAAAAGGGACGGTGACGGCTTCTCTCTTGGCGACGTTAACGGTTAACGTCCCATATTCCTCCGTTAAGAGATAGCGTTAGTGGGAGAATGTGGGACGCGTGGAAGCATCCTGTGGGGGCTTCATTTAGGCCTGCAGACAGAGGCTGTATAGGATCCCAAGATTCCCAACTGGTTTTCAGTTTTCGAACGCCAATTCAGCTCTACCCATGCCCTTAGGTCAACAATGGAGGGCTATCAATCACTGCATGTCGTCTAGTGATGTACTGCAAAAAACATGATTTTTGTGGGCCCTACTTCATCAATTGCAACCGATGTACATCCAATGTAAGCTATAGACAATCAGTACTCAAGATCAAGTATGGGACGAGTCTATCTCAATTAGTATTCAAACCAACATTGTGATATTATCCGATCGGATTCCAAATATATCGATTCAAATTCAAATTTGGACTCAAGTGATATTAGGGTTTCTTTCTTGTTTATGGTCTAGATCTGGCTGTGATTGTGACAATGCTGACTTGTTTATGGTCTTAGATCTAGCTGTGATTGTGACAATGGTGAGTCAGTGACACTGATGTTAGGGTTTCCTTCTTCAGATTCTAGATCTATTATCTTAGTTGTGCGCGAGTTCTTTTTAGATTTTTATATATTATTTTTTATGGAAATTTAGAAAAGGGAGTGTATTATATCTACTAGAAGGGGTGCACGTGCAGTACTACAAGTGTGTAGGAAGGGATAAAGGGGAGACAATGTTGGAGGGAACAGTTGCAAAACTGTGTTAGTTTTTGGAAAAGTTGAGGCGGTTTTGACCGTTTTATCCTTTTATTAGTAGATTTTTTTAATAGTGTGTAAGGGCTATTTTGGAAAGCTGCGTATTCTGTTTAGCACGATTCCCAAGAGGCCTCTTCGCATTAAATATAATATAGATATAATATTGATTCGGTTTGAGAAATATACAAATTCGGTTCAGTTCGATTTAACTGAGCATCCAATCCAAAATCAAACTGAAGTAGTTCGGTTTAGGGATTTTTAAATCGAAACTGAACCAAATAATTAAAAAACCGAATTGAACCGAAGTCGGTTGGATTAGTTTGTGTTCGGTTTTAACCGGACCAAGTTGCACCCCTAGTTAGAATAACAGAACGGACGAAGTATAAAAGCGACATGAGTGAAGGAATCAGGTACCGCTCCACACAATATATTTTATTAGAATTGTTATTGTTGGATCACATGTGCTCGATAGCCTTCTTTCATGCTACTTTTTTTTTTTTTTTTGATGGAATTTTTTCATGCCACTTGCTCTACATTCGCAAGGATGTAATTTAGGATCTCCCCTTTACTGCTCAATGTTGCAATGATGTGCAAGGTTTTCTGTACTGGGTACTGGACTGATCCGGCCCGATTCCGATACAAACCAGACCAGACCAGATAGACCGGCCGATTCTAAACGACAAATAAGGCAAAAGAAAGAAAAGGTCCTCAGTCATAGACCAGGCGGTCCAGACCGATAACGGACAGTAGCAACTGAACCGCCCGATCCCATCCGGTCTTCTTCTTGAAAAAAGGATTTTTTGCGTCGTTTTAACGCCACAATAAACGAGGAAAAAGGAACGTATGATGACAAGGAAAAAATTATGATAGCATTTATGACACATATTTGGTCGGCCCCATGGTATCTGATGTCTCTTGTTTCTACCAAGAAAAAAAAAAAAAAAATCTGATGTCTCTTGCTGGAAAGCTTACATGCGAGAAAGATGTGAGTTTGGGGTCAAAAGAGCTCATAAATTGGAGTAGCAGCCAACAACTTGGCCAACTCGCCTGATTATCAAAAAAATAAAAAACTCGCCTGATTTTCAAATGCAGATCACAAGTTTATCAACAATTTGCAAGAAAAACTACATGACCATCTGCTGTGAATAGATGCACTAAACAACACAGGTCATGAAAGTGATGGATAAAAGAAAACACTTCCACGTCGTGGAAAATAAGAGCAAATGCTAACAATTTCCAGTCAAGAATAAAAATGTGCTTGGAAATAAGAGCAAATGCTAACAATTTCCAATCAAGAATAAAAATGTTCTTGGAGTCATTATCTCGGTGTAGTTTTTAGAATTTAAGTTCTCGATGAGGTCTGAACCATGCAAAACAATCTGCACAGGTATAGATTCTTTATATCGCCCACCAAAATTCCTACACCTGACTCCAAACATGGCATCAAGAAGACTAGAAGGGGTGCACGTCCAGTATTGCACGTGTGTAGGAAGAGGAGGGAGGCATTGTTGGAGAGAATAGTTACAAAACTGATTGTTGGTTCTTGGAAAATCTAAGGCACCTTTTATTAGTAAATCTTTTCAATATTGTGTAAGGGCTGTTTTAAAAAGTTGCGTATTATGTTCGGCTTCTTCCCGTATTTTAAAAGAAAAGGGAAGGAGTTTTGTACAAAAATTCAAATCCCAAATTTCTTGTTGTCAAAGTCGAACGAATGACAGCAAGAATGTCGTTTTTGTCACTATAACATAATGCAACACGTACAACTTGAAATGGCATTTTGTCAAAATGCTAACAGAATTTTCTCATAGTACAAGGGCACTTTCGAAGTGCCACAATAAAATGACCTTTTACGGCAGCTGTCCCTTCTGTTTGATTGAGTTGCTATCATGTGGAGTATCTTATGGAGGGTATTTTAAAAATTTTCAAAAGCAAAAACGTTGTAACCTTTGATGCTCCACATGATACCATCTCAATCAAACAATAGGTACATCCGCAAGAAAAGATAGCAGCCAATCTCAAACCATTATGGAATGAAATTGTCTGCTACTTCCTCTTGTAGCAAACGATGCAGTTTGAATGAGATCTTGTATGATGGCTAGTGTTTTTCTAATAAGAAAAATCTTTTTATATTCTTTAACATCAAAAAAATACTTGCCATCACTCAAAACTCCATGGTCTATTTCATGATGAAGGAGCAAACGGTTTCAAACCCTAGTGGGGTGACGAGTCCAGTCCATGACCCACCCACCCTTGTTGCTACGGTAATGCATGGAAAGGACCAAAATGAAAAAACGTGGAAATAATTTTTAGTGATATTTTTAGAATGTAATTTTCAGTCAGTGATGTTCTAAGTTTTAACTTTTAAGAAAATTCTATCAAAATAACTACATTTTAGTGATATTTTACTATTACAACTCTTCCAAAAATGCCCTTATATTACTTGGCTTTTACAATTCAATAAAATGATTTGTAGAATGTACAAGTCTTTTTTATTAACTTATATAAGTCCTGTGACTAAGTGGTATATGGGCATTCTTGGAAAATGTGTTTGTAATAATAAAATGTTATTAAAATTTAGTTATTTTGATATTGATGACTGAATATTAATCATTCTCAAAAAGTATCAGCAAAAGTTAATTTTCCCAAAAGAAAATCAAGAACTCTTTTCCATGGACGGTTAGTTGAAGTTTGGCCTTCCATGGAAGATACTTCTATCATGCACGGAGTTACCTCAATTATTAGGAACTTACCGAATGGATGAGATTTTTATCCATGGAAGATATTTCTATTAATGGTTTTGAGTTTCGGTGTCGATGGCTTTGTCGATCCCTGAAAAAATCGGCACGTCGGAAAAATCAAAAAGGCAAAAAACTGGAAAAAAAATAATTTTTTTATTTTGTCGAAATTTCGCTGGCACGCCGCTAAAAATCTCTAATGAAAATTTTAAAAAAATTCAAATTTTCTCTCTTTATCGTTTGTTTCACCCGTTTTGACCCATTTCACTCGGTACGCCGCACCATTTCGTCGGCACCAGTGGCGGAACCAAGACTCTAAGTCTAAGGGGGCAAAAAAAAATTTCAATTAACATTTATCATGAAATATAGAAATTTTAATGAGTTAGGGGGACAAACCAAAAATTGGGCGGGGGGGGGGGGGGGGGGGGGGGGGGCGGCCCTCTAGCTCGAAGGTGGTTTCACCATTGGTTAGCACACCGCAAAAAATCACCAGACATGCAATTGAGTGATTTTTTTCTTCCAAAACGTATCGTTACTTGAAAAAAACGAAATTTCGACGGCATGCTATGGCGTACTGTCGAAACTGTAAACGCTGCTTCTATTATGCAGAGAGTTACCTTATCTGGAACTTAACCAATGGATGAGCTTTTTCTCCATGGAAGATACTTTTATCACGCAGGGAAGTACCTTACCAGGAACTTAAGCAATGGATGACCTTTATCTTATCCCAACCAAAAATACTTTTTCAAAATATTTAAAATTCAGTCAACAAAGCTTCAAGCTTTAACTTTTAGTGAATCTTTATCTAAATAATTAATGTTTAGTGACATTTCATTATTACAAACCAACTGTTCCAAAGATACCCGTACATTACTCACTCAAAATGCTAGTACAAGTTATTTTATTGTTTGTACAAGTCATTTTATTACTTGTACAAGCATTAGTGGTATAAGGGTATTCTTGGAAAAAAAATTCGAATTAATAAAATGTCATTAAAATTTAATTATGTTTATAAAGGTTCCTTGAAAATTTGAAACTTTGACTGAATTTTAATTATGTTGAAAAAGTATCACAAAAAGTTAATTTCCCCTTCTATTTAACTAGTTTAACGTACTATTAAATCTAAAATAAGATACGCTCAAAGCTTCCCTTTAACTATCAGTTGTTGCTTCTTTGCAGATCTAGGTAGATATGTCTTTGAACGTAGCTTGGTCAAGGTGGTGGCAAAGGAACAACCAGAAGGATGAATTCACTCCAACACTACTAACCCTTTCTTCGGTTTTTGCCATAACTGCAATCTTCTTCTACCTATGGACTTCCAACAAGTCCAAACAAAGAAGCCCGCCATTACCACCAGGTCCCCGTGGCTTACCACTAGTTGGCTACCTCCCTTTTCTGAATTCCGATCTTCACAGAACCTTCAACAACTTGGCTTCAGTCTATGGCCCCATCATGAAGCTTCAAATAGGAACCAGGTTATGTGTAGTCTTCAGCTCCCCAGCCCTAGCGAAGGAGGTTCTCAGGGATCACGACACAGTGTTTGCTAATCGTGATCCAAACGTCGCCGCTCTTGCACTCTCTTATGGTGCTAATGACATGGTTTGGAACTCTTACGGCGAAGATTGGCGCAAGCTACGCAAAGTATGTGTGCGAGAGATGCTAAGTAACAGCAACCTGGACGCTTCTTACGCCCTCAGGAGACGTGAAGTTCGGAAGATGGTGAGAGATGTGTACAACAAGAGAGGTGAAGATGTTGAGATCAACAAGTTGATGTACTTAACGAGCTTCAACGTCGTAAGGAGCATGATCTGGGGTGGGACTGTTGAGGTTGTGGGGGTTGAGTTCATGGAGGTGATCGGGGAAATGATAGAACTGGTCGGGAAGCCCAACATCTCAGATGTGTTTCCTGTTCTTGCGAGGTTTGATATACAAGGAATTGAACGACGACAGAAGGAGCTCTTGGCACGGCTTGATCGGATATTTGAGTCTGTGATTCATCAACGTGAGAAAGAAAATATGGCAGCCGAAGGGAAAGTCCAGGACTTTTTGCAAATTGTATTGGATGTTAATAAGCAAGAAGAAGCTAAGAAACAAATAACCAGGACCCAACTCAAGGCCTTGTTTCTGGTAAGTTTCAATATATATCTAGAATTAATTTTGTTATGTCGTCCATTTAGATCTGCAAAATTATGGAAAAACAAAGTTTAAAAAGCAGTAGGATACGGCCTCCGTTTAATTAATTACATTTCGTGTTTATTTTTGTCTTATTGATCTTACAAGAATTTTTAACACAGGACCTGATCTCTGGCGGGACAGACACGACCTCGACTACAATAGAGTGGATGATGGGAGAGATGATGAAGCAACCCAGAATTCTCAGGAGAGCACAACAAGAACTGGAGGAGGTAGTGGGGATGGAGAACATTGTGGAAGAATCTCATATACCCAAATTGCATTATTTGGAAGCAATTGTGAAGGAGACACTGCGCCTCCACCCGGTGGCGCCGCTCTTAATCCCACGGAGGCCAAGCGTCTCTTGCACAGTGGGTGGCTACACTGTTCCAAAGGGTACACAGATCATGCTTAATGTCTGGGCAATGCAGAGGGACCCTCAGATTTGGGACAGTCCCTTGGAGTTCCAGCCTGAAAGGTTCTTAAGGGACGACACTGCGAGATGCGATTATAGTGGCAACGCGTTTCACTACCTTCCATTCGGATCTGGGAGGAGGATGTGCCCGGGAATTACATTAGCAGAGAGAATGATGAGGTCTGCAATGGCTTCGCTGTTGCATTCCTTTAACTGGAGATTGCCTGAAGGGACAGAGCTCGATTTTTCGGAGAAGTTTGACATTATTTTGAAGAAATCGAAGCGTTTAATTGCCATCCCAACACCAAGATTATCTAACTTAGAGCTCTACGCTTAGCACAAATTATGGTAGGGATGTGAAGAATCTTCCATGGAAGGCCAAACTATCTAACTTCAGCTAGCTAGTTAGCCATCAGAGTTATGTGAAGAATAATGATACCGTATGCGGTCGAGTTTAGAAAGCCGCCATCAAATTGGCTGTTTCTACATTGACTGATAAGCTATGGATGTATATTTTTTTTTCGGTAGAATGATAAGCTATATATGGATGTAAAGAAAAGGAAC
The DNA here is from genome assembly GCA_947561395.2 of Buxus sempervirens. Taxonomy (NCBI): domain Eukaryota; kingdom Viridiplantae; phylum Streptophyta; class Magnoliopsida; order Buxales; family Buxaceae; genus Buxus; species Buxus sempervirens. Next base: position 8,703,231 of record OX387193.1, read on the forward strand.
TCCCCATCTTAACGTTCACTATCATGCAAGCAACTCTAGTCCCGTCTTAATCTTCGTCGTCATGCAATTAACTCTATTGATAGTTGCCAAATTGTTGACGAAAACTATTGGAATGTCAACATGATAAAATCAATAAAAACAAGAAGCGTATAGATTTATTCTGGGAAAATTATTGAAAAGTGCTAAGTTTTTTTTACCTATTTACGAAAACATGCTTAGAAAAGTCTGGTCACTAAACATCCTGCTTTTTCAAAGTAATTACCAATAAATATATTATAAAAACATTATAACTTAAGGTTCTATTCTGATCCACAAATGCCCTACAAAGAACGTGCAAGTATGCTGCGATTGCGATGACTGGACTGGTATCCTTGGCTTGTAGCTAACAATAGTAACAATAATATCTCACAAAGAACCTGCTAATATCTTACGAAGTATCGATTAATCGTTTACTCGCTAATCGACTTTTTTCTTTTACCATTATTCGTAGATGTGTTTGATTAAACGACTTTTTTTCCCATTAATTGTAGATGTATTCAATTAATAGACATTTTTTGTTGGATACCATTCAAATCATCATGGGTACCGGTGTTATATATCATCGTGGACTAGCCAAATCTTCCTTAGACATTAGTCCAATCATCATAGGATACTAGCACATTCATCATGGGATACTATTATTATCATCATTGACTACAAGTCAATGATATCAGTCCATCTTATGATGCTAACATGTTCTTCATGGGATACAACCATCTTCTTTGTAGGATATATATTAGTTGATTCAATGGTGAGATACATGTAGGCATTCTTCATAGGATACTGTTGTTATCATTGTTGGCTATAAGTCAAGGATATCAATCCAATCATTATAAGATACTAACACTTTTTTCGTAAGCCGTTTGGGGAATAGAACATTAAACTATAGCCTTTTTGGACTTATTGACAATTACTTTAGAAAAGTATGATGTTTTGAGACCATTAACTTTTCCAAGCATGGTTTTGTAAATTGGTTAGAAAAGTAGTTGCTTTCAATCATTTTCCTCTTTATTACTTTACTTAGTTTGATATTAAATAGCTATGGTAACAAGAGAGAAGAAATTTAAATTAAGTTAATTTTTTTACTACATGTTAAAAAAACAAACTAGAATCACAACTTATAGTTTCCAATCCCTAGCTAGTTATAATCCTAATCCGATACATTAAAAAATAAAAAATTTTCTAACAATATTCCTCACAAACTTCAGTTATTATTATCATTATTTTTTTAAATTGTTGTTTGATTTTGCGTGAGTGCATTGTAAGTTTTCCCAGGTTAACGTTTATGTCCAAGTCAAGGTCAAAAGTTAAAGTTTAGTTCCTGCTGATAAGATAACTCCGTGCATGATGCATGTGAAGAGTATCAAAGAGTCTTCCATGTAACGCCAAGCTTCAGCTCGCCATGAGCGGAAAATTCACCACCGACTCTACTTTGTCCCAATAATTGACAATGACATCCAACAACCGTGAGAGGGATGCTTGACTCAATTATATATACTAGGGGACTGCACGCGCTACGCAACAAGGAAGCCATGAAGACCACACAGGACCGCCCATTACTTGCCACAGATATGAGCCGTAAGTCATTCTTGTTTGATTATTTTGTTTGAAAGTTCACCTCCGACTCTACTTTGTCCCAATCATTGACGATGACATCCGACAACCATGTGAGGGATGCTTGACTCAATTATATATACTAGGGGACTGAACGCACTACGCAACAAGGAAGCCATGAGGGCCACACAGGACCACCTACTTGCCACAGATACGAGCCATAAGTCATTCTTGTTTGATTATTTTGTTTGAAAGTTCACCTCCGACTCTACTTTGTCCTAATCATTGACGATGACATCCGACAACCGTGAGAGGGATGCTGTGAGACATGGAAATGTCATCTCGGATGACCTTCGATATCGTCACGTGGGGATCGATAAATGTAAGAGTCGCCACCATCCAAGTTAAGGTGTGAATGGACACCAAAGGGTTCATAGAAACCAAATAGAGCTAAAGTAGCTCTAAGATAAGGAAAAATCCAGAGATTGGGTAAGGGAAATTATTTATGAGCAGGGGAAGGTGTTAGGCACCCCCACTCATCCGTCTAAGACGGTTGCCACATGCTTGCTTATGCTAAGGATTGTTTGTTAATCAAAAGGGACAAAGGTTACTTAAAAGTAAGCAACATGTGAGTGATTATTCCATATGAGTGGTCCAATAAATATGAACTCTCTCCATGGATATATCACCTCTTAGAACTTCATGAGTGAATAAGATTCAAGATGAAAATTGAAGCAAAACCAATTCAAGGCAAATTTGGAAAAATCTGGCTAAAAGAGCTTGAAAGCTTCGATTAACCATAACTCATTCAATTTAAATCCAAATCCATTGAAACCAAAGCCATTTGAAAACTGGTATATAGTAGAGTATACAGTAAAAAATTCAGCTCAATCCGACTTAAAATGAGAGAGAAATCCACATCTGAAATCTGCTGTTATAACTCAGAAAAAGCGATGAGTAGGCATTTTCAAAGTCCTATTCGTGGAGTTTGGCTCAATACAAATCCATGAAAATTGGTATGGAGAAAGTATGTGGTGCCATCTTTCCAAAGAGATAAGCCTCACCCCAAACTCTATCCGGAGGTAGCTTGTGTGCTCTTTTGAATAGGCCTAGAAGACCACAGATTAGCTCTGGACTACGCCAGCGAGCAACTTTGAGTCCATCAAGCACACAGGCCTCAAATCAAATCAAAATCTGTTGAAACTAGTTGGAAATGAAAATAGACTTCTCAAGGAAAACTCAGAAACTGAAATCACTCAAAACGGATTAAAATTGAGCAAATGGTGCACCATCAAAGCGGCAAGTTCAGCAATCTGGGCTGAACTGACTTACAGATTTTGAACAGATGGTGTCAAAAAATGGCTTCATAAAAATGAGCGAAATTTTCCAGATATCAACTAGACATATTCATCTATTACATGTCTTTGGAATCACTCAAAAATTCATCCAGAGGATGAAGTTATAAGCATTCTAAGACAAGCCATAGATGCTGCCCTGTTTTGAAGTTTTTTGAAGAGAAAACCAAAACTAGTGCATGTGTGCAAGTGGATTCGACCAAAAAAACTTAAAATCATGAAAAACAACTCATGAAGTTCTAAAAGTTCATTCTAAAGCTTGGGGTATCAGATTTTCCATATTGAACATGGAAAGCCCAAGATCTAGCCTATTTGATGAAAATAGTGAAAAGTGTGTGAAGAGGTGTGGAAAATCACATTTCTAGGAGAAGGTTTGAATCCATTGCTATTGAGAGCATGGATTTGTGCATCTTCTCCATAGGTAAATACAAAAACAGATCAGAGAAACAACCATAGGTTCAAAATAACCAATAAACATGCTCTTCATCATATGTAGGTTCTAAGCCTAAAGGGTCCATTCCACATTCCTTTTCCCAAGGCTCTCTCTTCACGTTTTACGGCTAGAGAGGATTCCCAGGTACTTTGGAAGAGTTTTGGGGCTTGCAAACAATCACACACTGGCTTTACACTACAGAAAGGTAGAAGTGGAGAGTTGAATGTAAAGAGGAAACAAGAAAATCAAATAGAGCTTTACCTTTGGTAGCTTGAACACTTAAGGCAGCAATCTAGCAGAGTTTCCCTTCTTCTTGCAGAGATTCCAAGCTTCAAATTATCAGTCATTTGCAAGAGGAGGACCCCTCTATTTATAGGCAAAGCCAAGGGTAGAAGAGTCCCAAGGGTAGGCCAAAAAAGCCTTCTAGATTATTCCAATTCTCCTCCAAGGCTTGAATTGGAGTAATTCAGCAAGTTTCGGAGGGTGAAATGGGGAGTTCAAGTCCCTAAGAGAGAGGTAATATGCGTAAATAAGACTCAAAAATCGAGCCATTTCGCAAATCCCCGAAACAGCCAAAACCGTATACTCAGTGCGATTTCAACAGAACCGTTACTATAAGTACAGTTCCTATGCAAATTCATCTCAACCGCACATACAAGGCGGTTCCAATTCAGTTACACTCGTCATGATTTCTGTCGACATGTCTCAACGGCCGAAGCTTCCAGAAGCCACGTGGCAGCTCACGCAACAAGCATGAACATCAACCGTGCTGTGTATGCGGTTGCAACCGTACATACAGGACGGTTGAGACCAAATTCTGAAAAACCGCACATATACCACGGTCAGCACATTTTTGGTTGGTTTTGAACCTTAGCTGCACAGGCCAGGCTAATTTACATGTAATATCGTTTAAGTAAATATCCTCATATTTTTTAATCTCCATTTACTTAAGATATTACATGTAAATAAGCAAACACCCCCCCCCCCCCCCACCATTTGAATCCATTAAAAATATTTCCAGACCCAAATTCCAAGTGAATAGAAAGTCAACTTTCCAGTTCCAGGCTAAATTCCGATTTTTCAGGTCCGGTAAAAAGATTCAACATGTTGATACAAAGGTATTTGTCAAGATTTAAAATCTCAAAAAATTCATTTATGCATTAACATTGCTAAAAACCTAATTACCGGGAAAAATTATCTTCAAATCTTGCTTTAAAAAATATTTCATTTTCTGGGGTCAAAAGTCAACAAAATTCAACCCGAAAAAGTTTGACTTTGCATAAAAGATTGAATTCGGGCCTTTTCCTTTGCGGCTTTGGATTCAAATGGGTTAAGGATCTCAAACCCAATGCTAAGAATTGAAAATTCAATAAAATATTTCTCTCCTTCAAGATTTATCAAAAATCGTGCAATTTTTGAGTGTCTACAGATGCTTGACTCAATTATATATACTAGCTAGGGGATTGCACGCGCTACGTGAGTGGTAAATTACAAAACACCTTTGTGTGGCTTGCTTAGAAAAAAAATCACGTTTGAAGAGTCCAGAATCGGTAAAACACCTTTGTGGGGTCCACATTGAGTCATTCTAGGCAATCTACTTCCTGTAGACCCTCTATCTACACCCTTTAAATAGACCCTCCATAGGATTGTGCCATGTACCCCTTGAAGCATTTAAGAAAATTACATTTACATCATTCAAGGGACACATGACGCAATCCTGTGAAAGATCCACATAAGGGGTGTAGATAAAGGATCTACAGGATTTCAATTGCATTCTAGGGCTTTCAACATACGTTTCAAGTTATCCGATCGGATTCCAAATATATCGATCCGAATTCAAATTTTAATTCGCTTCTTTATGTTTGAATTCGACCAATATAATGCCTAATTACATTACATCATATTTTGTTTTAATTTAAAATTCAAAATTTAGATCAAACAGTTCATGATTGTATTTAAATAGAATATGGGTTGAATTAGGAATCTAAAATTTGACTCATTCAAGCAAGTGAAACATATTGTGGTTAGGGATGTTCACAGGCCGAGCGGTTAAGTTGACCGGCCTGTTCTTGAACATGCTTTGGTCTTGGATTTGTTGATCGTAGGGTCATGCTTGGATTGCTTTTAAAAAGCCTGAAAAAAGTTTGGGCAGGCTTGGTCATGTATGTGAAACCACGGGCCAGGCTGGCATGGCCCGATTTTAAATATATATATGTTAAAAATTTAAAATGTTTATTGGTTTTTTTTTCTACTTTAATATTTTATATTTTTTTCTTATGATTCTAGAAAAGTACTATCAGCATTGTAATATTTGTTGTCTAGCTCAACCCCAACATCTTTTTTTTTTTAATTATTAGAATAAGAAAAGAAACAAATTAGTTTTTTTTTAAATTAGATATATAATTAAATATCATAGCCAGTAGGGTTCGGTCGGACTTGGGTTAATTTAGTGTAGTTCACCATGTGCGAAAATTAATTTTTAGTGGTGCTTTATCAAATTATTTAAGATTTAGTTAGCAAAGTTTTGAGTTTTAACTTTTAGTACACCTTTATCAAAATAATTAATTTTTAGTGTCATTTTACTATTACAATGGTAAAATGATTCGGGTCAATTAGTTAACAATGGTTAATCTTCTGACGTGTTAATTTTCTCAAATGGAAAAAGATCATCAATGGTTAATCTTCTGAAGTTTCTCAAGGCTTATGAGGAAGCTTCGGGTCAATTAGTTAACAAGTCCAAGAGCTAATTCATTGCATCCTCTAAAATATCTCCTACTAGATTGGAAATGCTTCAGTCCCTCTCTGGTTTCAGAAAGGTCAGTTTGCCAATTTAATATTTGGGAGTTCCTTTATTTCATGGAAGAGCATCTCTATCCATGTTTACTGAAGTTCTTGAGAAGATTCAAAAGCGTATCAGTGGTTGGAAATCCAAACTCTTGTCTCAGGGTGGGAAATTGACACTCATTCAAAGTGTTTTGTCTAGCATTCCAATCCATTTGTTATCTGCTATCCCTCTTCCTAAAGCTGTCTTGAAAAGAATCAAAGGTTTATTTGCTAACTTCTTCTGGGGGAAGAGCTCTAAACATGGGGCTAAGAAGCTCTGGTTAAGATGGGACAGAATTGCAATTCCCAAAAATGAAGTCATGAAGTGTCTCCACATAAAGATGGGATGGGGGGTACTTTATGGGGAAAGCTTATGGGCTGACTTTATGCGAGCTAAGTAATGTGGCAGGAACCATACTCAAGATATTAGGGAAAGGTGTGGAAGTTCAAAAATATGGAAAGCAATTCTCAAAGTGAAAGATGTAATTTTTGACAATACGGCTTGGTCTATTGAGGAAGGAAATGTAAGCTTCTGGTTTGATCACTGGTCTCATTTAGGAAAACTGGTGGACTTCCTTCAAGGTGAGGTTTTACCTCTTCTTGAAGTGCGGGTGATTGATTCCATTAGCCCCCTTGGAACCTGGAATCTTGACGTTCTTAAGGATGTTCTTCCCCAAGATACAATCTCTCAGATCGAGGACCTCCATCTGAGCCTATCTAATCTCAAAGACAAGCCTTTGTGGAAGGCTTCTACTTCAGGTATTTTTTTTACCTCCTCAGCTTGGAGCATTGTTAGAACTCGTGGAGTTTCTTTTCCCTGGAGTAAAATTATTTGGATGAATTTTATTCCAAAAAAGTGTTCTTCTGGAAAAGGTTAAAGAGGGCGATCCCTACAGATGAAAGGATTCAACTCAGTGGAATCCACATGTGCTCTCAGTGCAACTGTTGCTTCAACAAAAGATTTGAGACTCTCAATCATTTATTTTCTTTTGGTGATATTGCTCAATCTGTTTGGGAATATTTCACCAATTGTTTTCAATGTCAGTTTCATCCCCTTCATGACTTAGCCACCAAAGTATCCTTTTGGTTTAGTGCTAGCTCTTCTGATCAGTGTAGCTTATTGCTCAAAGCAACTCCTCTGTTTATTTGTTGGGAAATATGGATCTCAAGGTGTAAAAGCAGATTTGAAGATGATGCCATGGTTGCAAGTCAAATTATCAGAAAAGTTCAGCATTGGTTGAAGGAAGTATCCTACCTCACAAAGCCTTCAAAAAACTGTAAGTTCGAAGGTGCTTTGATATTGGATCAAATGAATATTTTTTCTCCTTATATCAGACCCCCTAAAGTTCTCTTTGTTCATTGGACTCAACAAAGGACCTTTCCATTCATTTCGAATGTGGATGGAGCTTCTAAAGGTAACCCAGGAATATCGGGAGGTGGTGGAGTCATTCGTAACTCTGCCGGTTTTTTCCAGGTGGCGTTTTCAGCTAGCTATGGTTTTAACTCTAATCTTTTGGCTGAGTTGCTTGCTTTAAGGGATGGCCTCCGCTTGGCGGACTCTCAAGGCTTTCAAGATCTGGATATTGAATCCGATTCAAAGGTCTTGGTTGATATTATCAATGGATTGGCTTCCGTCCCATGGAAATTTTTTATCTGGTGGAAAGAAATCAAAGAAAGACTTAATAGTTTTAACCGGCCAGTGAAGCATGTTTTCAAGGAAGCAAACTCAGTGGCAGATGCTCTTGCCAACGAGGCATGTGCCCATTCTTCAAAGAAATTTTATGTTTCTCACTCAGATTTATCTTCTTAGGTTCGAAATTGTTTATTTCATGACCGAACTGGTTTGTATGGCATCAGGCATTAGTTTTGTTGGGGTTAGGCTTGATGCGCCCCCCCCCCCCCCCCCCCCCCATTGTTGTTATTTTTTTTGGTTGTTGGTTTTTCTTATAGGGGTAAGGCTCGATGTCCCCCCCTTGCCGGTGTAACTCTTCTATTTGGTATTAATATACAGGTCAGGGTTTGCCCCAACCCTCCTCCCTCCATTGGAGTGCCACTGTGGTTATTCATGCCTTAGTGGGTTTTCCTTTAAAAAAAAATCTCAGACTGTCATGGAATGAAATTGTTTGCTACTTCCTCTTGTAGCAAACGATGCAGTTTGAGTGAGATGTTATATGAGGGCTAGTGTTTTTCCAATAAGAAAAATCTTTTTATGTTTTTTAACACACAAAAAATTCTTGCCATCACTCAAAACTCCATGGTCTGTTTCATGATGAAGGAGCAAATGGTTTCAAACCCTAGTGGGGGTGATGACTCTTGTTCATGACCCGCCTTCCCTTGTTGCTACGGTAATGCATGAAAAGGACCCAAAAAAAAAAGGGAAATAATTTTTAGTGATATTTTTTGAATATAATTTTTAGTAAGTGATGTTCTAAGTTTTAATTTTTAAGAAACTTCTATCAAAATAACTAAATTTTAGTGATATTTTGCTATTAAAACTCTTCCAAAAATGCCCTTATATTACTTGGGTTTTTATTAACTTATATAAGTCATAAAATGCCCTTATATTATTTGGCTTTTTATTAACTTATATAAGTCATGTAAGTAAGTGGTATAGGGAAATAATATAAGTCATGTAAGTAAGTGGTATAGGGGCATTCTTGGAGAATGTGTTTGTAATAGTAAAATGTCACTAAAATTTAGTTATTTTGATATTGATGACTGAATATTAATCATTCTCGAAAAGTATAAGTAAAACAATAGCTCGGTTCCCCTCCATCCCACCAACTGGTTTAGACTCCAAGATCAAAGAATCTGCCTTGAGCTTCTGGATGTAGGTACCCGTGTGTTGAATTGATGGTGAATTACCTTCAAAGATGGCCATGTTCCTCTCCTTCTAAATAGTCCAAATAAAGTTTGCTACCTGAGAAAGAAAAAACTTTTTGTTAATACTTGCTTCCCCATTAGGACTAAGCAATTTATTAATAAAATCAAACCATCGGAGAAAGGAGGTTGATGGGCCAAGAGGGACTGCATAATGCCCCCAATCTCCCTAAACCAAAGTGCTCGAGAGAATGGGCACTCTCAAAAGAGGTGAAGGAGGGTCTCATTTGCTTCATAACAGAAAGAACACAGTGGGTCAAAACCACCCATTCTGGAGTTGAGAAGATCTGCTGTAGGGGCAGCTTCGTTGAGACATTTCCACAAGAAAAATTTTATCATATTGGGACAGTGCAAGTGCCAAACTTTCAACCACATTATCCATCATGGGATGTTGAATAGAATGTTGCACCTTGCCCTTGGAATTTATAATAAAAAGTTGGGGAACTTTTTAACCCTATCAAGAAACAATCCATGCAAAGTGAAAAATCACTTTCTCATTTTCCAATGAAAGAGAAAGAAAGGGCAGGGATTGTTGCTGGTCAAATTTGCCAAGCAATGATTGACTACTGTTGAGCCCTTTTATGGCATGGACTCAACAGTTACATTATAAACCTCGCCCACTAGCAATATCTATATTACATATAATAGCTATATGTACATTTATAACAAGATTCATTAATAAAAGGATACAACAGTAAAGGATATGTGAATTTTTCCAGAACTTAACAATCAGTTTTACAACCGTTTTCTCCCACATATCTCTCTCCGTCATTTTCCTTTCTACGTATGTGCCTACATCCTATTAGTCATAATTAAACCAAAATATTAATTTGGAAATTTATTCTAGAATAACTAGATAGCTGGAATTATTATTATTATAATTTCTACGCACACCTTTTATAATTATTATTATAGTCATAATCAGTCTGTTTCCTTTGCTTCATTACTTTTTAACCGGCCATTACACAGCTAACGGGACCCACAAAAAGTTTCCATTCCTGGACAACAACTGAGAACGGTAAGGTTGGGCCGGCAAGCACCTGATCAAATCAATAAGAGACAGGGCAATCGTCCAGCCCTGTAGACACCCCAAATTGCACTAAAAATGAGAAAATAATTGAAAATATTAATTGGGATTTGAAACAGGTCAAAAAAGCGTAAAATCTGGCCAAATTGGTCATGACCGTATTTTGTCTACGGACTGGTCATACCTGTAGTTGATATACGGTCACGGCGTGCCCGTATTAATAATACGGGCAGGGCGCGACCGTAATATATATACGGGCACGGGGGTATTTGTGCGAATTTTACATTTTTTATTTTTGAGCCTTATCTGTACCCAAATATCTCTCTTGGATAAGCGAATTCTCTTATTTATCTGTTCGAATTATCTCATTTATCCTTGATTGGCTATGGATGGGCATTATCTCCAATTTTCACTCTATCCTGAGGATCAGGATATATCCTTCTGGACCAACCATACCCCTGGGTGTGTCTATAAATAGAGGCTCATTCCTCTAGCTAAGGGCCACGAAATTTTGAAGAATTAAAAGCTCCAAGAGAAGAGAAAGGAATCCCTGCTGCTCTGCCTGCTCAATCCAGGTAAGTCCCCTATCCCTTTTTATTTTCTGTCTTCAATTCTAGAAGTAATAGGATCATCTCTATTGCAGTAGAATAAGGCCATATCTGTTTTTGTATCCCTAAACTTGTCTCTAAGTACCTCAAGGGTCTCTCTAGCCGTAAAACGTGAAGAGAGAACTAGGGGAAAGGGGAACAGGTGGATCCCTAGAATAGAACCCCATATCTGTTTTTTTGTCTTTTTCATAGAATAAGGCCTGTGATTGTGTTTGTGTAACCAAACCTATCTCTAAGTACCTCAAGAGTCTCTCTAGCCGTAAAACGTGAAGAGAGAACTAAGGGAAAAGGGAACAGGTGGATCCGTAGGGTAGACCCCCATGTGCTCTAATTTGTGAGATGTGGCTGTTTTGAATATCCTGATCATGTTTTAATGCTTTTTATGATATATCTGAATGAATAACATGAATCCATGATGTTTATAGCATGAGATCCCCTATTTTTGATAAAATTTGGATTTTTGCCACTTTTGCACCTACATCACTGTTTTTGTGATTTTTGTGGTTTTAGGCTAGGATCTTGGATTTATCATGATCAATATGGTAGCTCTGGATCTAGAAGCCTGAAAATAAATTCTAGGGTTTCATGAGATGATTTTTAAATTGTTTTTCATTATTGAGAGAAGACCCTACGGTCTAAATTCTCCCCTTTTGGTGTTTTTCATAAACGTGGGTATTTTTGGCTTTGATTTTCAGATTTAATGTGAAATTTGGGCTTTATCTATGTCCTGGACTGTTCAAGTTAAATTTTGAAATATTTTATAAAAATCATATTTTTCTAGATTTCTAGAATTTTGACTTGAAGCCATATTTTTGGATTTTTCACTTTAAATTGATTTTATCTCAATTTTATTTTGATCATGAAACCCTAGGAATGGTATGATCATATTTGAAAGTTCTGGATCAATCAGACTATTCATATGAAAAAAACCATATATTTTTGCCTTTTTTGTGATTTTTCGTGATTTTTATAGCAAGCTTTTTCCTTTATTTTTAACATGAACAAATACCTGGCAACCACCTTGTGTGGATGAATAGGGGTGCCTAACACCTTCCCCTGTTCATAACTTAATCCCCTTACCCATCTCTGGTTGTTTTTTTAGGAGGGATATTTTGCCCTAAAATTTGCCTTTTGTGCTTATTTAATATTTTGGTGTCCATTCACACCTAAATTGAATGGTGGCGACTCTTTGTTTTATATAATCCCGTGTGATGATTGAGGAAATCATTAGATTTTGATTTTTTCCCATGTCTCACAACTGGCGACTCTGCTGGGGACTGGTGGATTTGAGCCTTTTGGTGTTTTAGTTCATGTTTTTGATATTTTTTGATTTGCTTGCTATTTTGTGTTTTTAAGCATGTTGAGTATGTTTTAAATCTGAATTATTGCTTAGGAATTCATGGGAGTAGAAACATGCTTAATTTTGATTTATAGGATTGTTTCTACAAACATGCGTAGGGGAGGTCCGTTTTGCTGAACCATGCTTATTTTTGCTATATTTTAGGATAGCATGTTTTAATTTTCAGTATGATCTCCATGATGATTTTGGGTGTATAACATGATCATATGTTTGCATGATAGATGATTTTTTATGAGCATGTTGTTTTGGGTGCTATAGGATTGCTTTATTTACTTGTTTATTTTAAATATGCTTTCCTATTATGCCTTGGTTTGTTTATGCATGGCTGCGAAAAGAGTGGCAAGGGTTTGGGACGTTGTGAATGCACCCAATTTTTACAATGCACTGTGCACATTTATTTTTACACAACCTACCCTTAACCTATAGGAAGTTGAACCCGAATGTGTGTAGCTTGGCGCAACGAGGTCGATACTTCGGAAAGCGAAAGTGAAAACATTCACCTTAGAACTTTGAGCTAATGATGTGATGATAACGTGGATCTGGGATTCTGGTCATCACTAGGCTTGAGTGCTAAGTTGCCATTAAGCCAAAACCCAAAACCCCTACGCTTGAAGGTGGAGTTACACGTTTTTTGCTAAAGTACACAATTACGTGGGAATATGGGTTTGTATGATTGTGGGAAGGCCGTGTGCATGGCTTACAAACCAGGGCATAATGCGGATGCCATATTGAAGGTAAACAAGGTAATCCTATTGTTTTGCATTATTTTCATGTCATAGGGGTGTCATGGTGCCTATTGGTTCGGGATAAAATTGGTCCCAAAATATGCATATTTTCTAAAATTGGTGCAACCCATAGGAAGAGTTTCTAACTCTGTTTAGAATCAATCCTACCCTATGTTCATACAAGAGGCAACAAAAGGGTACCAAATTCTTGAGTATGGTGTCAATTTGGAGGGTGCATGTGCCTTCCTAAGCATGTGTTTTAGCAAAAAGGCCAAGGTTCACTTTGGAACAGTTTAGAAGCTCTGCAATGGGTGAACCGTACGTTTGGATGAACAATGAAAGTGATCAAACCACTAAAAACTGGAAAAATATAACAGGGTTCCGTAAAACCGCATTTAGTACACGGGCTGGGCTTGCCCGTATTGGTTATACGGGCTAGGCTCGCCCGTGGATTGCATACGGTCACGGCAGGCTCGTAATTTGAATACGGGCAGGGCTGGACCGTAATGTGTATACGGTTTTCTCGAAATATTCAACTTTAATCAGTTTTTCCCACTAAAATATTCTTTTAACCTTTAAATAATGATAAAGGGAAACAAGTTTGAATAAAATGCTTCAAAAAAAAAAAAGAGAAAAACAAACAAACAAACAAAATAATTAAAAGAAAAAAATGTGAGAGAAAGGTTCCTTGGGCTTCTGAAAGCCTTTGAATTTCAGACTTTTTCAAAACTCTTGGGCCTCTGAAAGCCTTTGAATCTCAGATTTTTCAAAAAATCCTGGGCCTCTGAAAGCCTTTGAATTTCAGACTTTTTCTCAAAAAACTCCGGGCCTCTGAAAGCCTTTGAATTTCAGAACTTTTGGGCCTCTGAAAGCCTTTGAATTTCAGACCTTTTTCTTTTGGGCCTCTGAAAGCCTTTGAATTTCAGAACTCCCGGGCCTCTGAAAGCCTTTGAATTTCAGACCTTTTTCTTTTGGGCCTCTGAAAGCCTTTGAATTTCAGAACTTTTGGGCTTCTGAAAGCCTTTGAATTTCAGACCTTTTTCTTTTGGGCCTCTGAAAGCCTTTGAATTTCAGAACTTTTGGGCCTCTGAAAGCCTTTGAATTTCAGACCTTTTTCTTTTGGGCCTCTGAAAGCCTTTGAATTTCAAAACTTTTGGGCCTCTGAAAGCCTTTGAATTTCAGACCTTTTTCTTTTGGGCCTCTGAAAGCCTTTGAATTTCAGAAACTTTTGGGCCTCTGAAAGCCTTTGAATTTTAGACCTTTTTCTTTTGGGCCTCTGAAAGCCTTTGAATTTCAGAACTTTTGGGCCTCTGAAAGCCTTTGAATTTCAGACTTTTATCAAAAATCCTTGGGCCTCTGAAAGCCTTTGAATTTCAGACTTTCATCAAAAATCCCGGGCTTCTGAAAGCCTTTGAATTTCAGACTTTTTCTCAAAAAGCCCGGGCCTCTGAAAGCCTTTGAATTTCAGACCTTTTCTCAAAATGTCCTTGGGCCTCTGAAAGCCTTTGAATTTCATATCTTTTGAGCCTCTGAAAGCCTTTGAATTTCAGAACTTTTTCTTTTGGGCCTCTGAAAGCCTTTGAATTTCAAATCTCTTGGGCCTCTGAAAGCCTTTGAATTTCAGACCTTTTTCTTTTGGGCCTCTGAAAGCCTTTGAATTTCAGATCTTCTGGGCCTCTGAAAGCCTTTGAATTTCATACTTTTCTCAAAAAATCCTTGGGCCTCTGAAAGCCTTTGAATTTCAGACTTTTTCTCAAAAAATCCTTAGGCCATCTAAAAGCCTCTGAATTTTAGACAAATCATTCCTTTGGGCCGTCTAAAAGCCTCTGAATTTTAGACAAATCATTCCTTTGGGCCGTCTAAAAGCCTCTGAATTTTAGACAATCATTTCTACAAATCATTCCTTTGGGCCATCTAAAAGCCTCTGAATTTTAGACAATCATTTCTTTGGGCCGTCTAAAAGCCTCTGAATTTTAGACAATCATTTCTTTGGGCCGTCTAAAAGCCTCTGAATTTTAGACAAATCATTTCTTTAGGCCGTCTAAAAGCCTCTGAATTTTAGACACAACCTTTTTGGGCCGTCTAAAAGCCTCTGAATTTTAGACAATCATATCCTTTGGGCAGTCTAAAAGCCTCTGAATTTTAGACAATCATATCCTTTGGGCCGTCTAAAAGCCTCTGAATTTTAGACAAATCATTTTTTTGGGCCGTCTATAAGCCTCTGAATTATAGACACATATCTTTTGGGCCGTCTAAAAGCCTCTGAATTTTAGACAAATCATTTCTTTGGGCCGTCTAAAAGCCTCTGAATTTTAGACAATCATTCCTTTGGGCCGTCTATAAGCCTCTGAATTATAGACACATATCCTTTGGGCCTCTAAAAGCTTTTGAATTTCAGACTTTTCTCAAAAATCTCTAGGCCTCTGAAAGCCTTTGAATTTCAGACTTTTTCCAAAAATATCCCTGGGCCTCTGAAAGCCTTTGAATTTCAGACTTTTTCCAAATAATTCCCCCGGGCCTCTGAAAGCCTTTGAATTTCAGATCTTTCTCTCCCTTTTTGTGGGACCTGTTGGAAGCCCTAGAATATTCCAACAATTCAATTCAAAAAAAAAAAAAAAAAAAGAAGCAAATAAAGAAAAAATCCAAACTCATGTTCACCCAGCTTGCACATAGGCATTCCTAGGCATGTGAATGAGATTAATTGGGCACTGATATTTTCTCCTTTATTTTGTGGCCAGGTACCAATACACTTGCAATCATAGCTCCTGTAACCAGATCAAGAGCTCACACCATGAATCCCATTGAGACTGAAGCTGATGCTCCTCACCCAGATCTTGTCCTGCTTCAGGAGCAAGTGGCAGGACTAGCCCGAATGCTAGAGAACATACTATCGGTGCAGGCCCAACAAGTTCAAGCCCAGAACCAAGCACCTCCACCTCCAATCAATATCCCACCTCCGGTTCAACCTATTCCTGAACCCATTTTTGAACCTACCCCTGAACCTATACTGATCAGGGAGGAGATGGTTGAGTCTGAGAAAGAGAATGAAAAAGAAAAGATGAGGGATGAAATAGAAAGAAAATTCATGCACAGGCTGGAGATGATCCAAGATGAAATGAGGGAGGTGAAAGGGATACGTAACTTTGGGGGCACCAATTTTGAAGATCTGTGCCTATGCCCCGATGTATGTCTACCGGCCAAGTTTAAATGCCCAGATTTTGATAAATATGATGGTACTGGCTGCCCAATGAGCCATTTGAAGTTATACTGCGGGGCTTTATGCCAGTTTGGCCGGGATGACGGCATACTAATTCAGCTCTTCCAGAGGAGTTTAACTGGAGCTGCTTTGAGGTGGTTTGCCACTTTGGATCATGGGAAAATAAGAAGGTGGAAGGATTTAGCAGATTCCTTTTTGGCATAATACAGGTTCAACTCTGAGATTATACCAGATAGGTATGACATGTTGAGGATGACAAAGAGAAATGATGAGACCATAAGGCAATATGCCAAAAGATGGATGGAGACTGCCTCTCAGGTCAAGCCACCTATGCTGGAGCCAGAAATGATTTCAACTTTCATCATGACATTGGGGCAACCATTTTACAGTCACTTGGTGGGTCAAACTACCACCAACTTTGCTACCCTAGTGCAAGTGTCAGACAGAATTGAAGATGGGATCAAGTCTGGGAAAATAGCTGATTACTCTGCAGTGTTAAACCAGGAAGCTCCCACCACTTTCTCTACACAGAAAAAGGAGAATGGTAATGAAAGAATAAAGAATGAAGAAAGGAGAGAATCAGAAGTGAATATGGTACAACTTCTCAGGGAACCCTTTCAAATCAATGTCCATCCACCTCTTATCAAGCCAACCCATCAAGTTCCTTTGCTGCCTATCCAAATTAATGTCCCTTCCGCACAATCTCTGAAGGAGGAAACAGAAGTAAGGAAAAGAAGGGAATTTTCTAAACTGCCTATGAGACCATCTGAGCTTTTACCTACTTTACTTCAGAAGGGTTATGTGGCTTTGAAGTTGCCAAATCCTCATGCAAGCAAAGGGAAGAATTATGATTCATCTGCAATCTGTGAGTATCATATGAGCACTCCAGGGCATACCACTGATCGTTGCTTGGCCCTAAAGCATGCAATCCAGGATTTGTTGGATAATAACTCCTTATCATTCAATTCAGTCACACCCATCCCACCTACCGATAACAATGGGGCAGGTAGCTCAAATGCAATAGGGGCAATTTTCTCTGGAGAAAGAAGATTTGACCCTTCTCAGCTTATCACTCCTATTGGTCCAACAGTCATGGTTTATCTTGAAAGAAATGCTCCTGGTTATGAGCAGGAAGGCTTGCCTCACTCAGCAAAAGAAAGAAATTATCTGAAAAAGGGAGAAAAGTCAACTTTTGCCTTTAAGAACAGGGGCAGTTTTCGAACTCCCATGTTCTTTGAAAAGAAACTCCCATAAGAAGAATGCACATTTCCTGAGGATCCTAAGGAGCCTTGTTCTCAGGAAGTGATTTTAATAAAGGCTCTTCAAAAAAAAAAAAAAAAGATTTTTCCCTTTAACATTTTTCTAGAAAAGAAAAAAAAAAGTTTTTTCAGCAAGGTCCTTTTACTTATGAATCATATCTCTTATTGAATTTTATTGAGTTGAATATGACTTTGACATTGGGCTCAATTTTGAGACCAAAATCGAAGAAAAAGACATTTTATATGAAAATTCAAATCTTTTTAAGTGTCATGAGAAGAATATTCTGCAAAATTATGAAGTGACCAATTTTATGGCCTTTGGAACCAAAAATGACCCACAGTCTTCAACAGAAAAGATAGAAGAAGATTTGAAGTTTCTTCATTAGAATACAGAAAGAATCGCACCACTTGCTGATTCGTTCAAAGGGAAGTTGATAATATTGTTTGAAGAAATTTTAGGGCTTTGCACTTGAAAATATGGGAGAAGATTTGACATTTTCATTGGAAATAGAATTGGGCATCATTTGATGGAAAGAATCCAAATTCAAAAGATTGATCAAAAGGTGAAGAGCTTGTTCATAACAGAGGTTCTATTTGAAGATGCTTTTATCTTGACAGAAGGTGATTAAGAAGAAAAAAAAAGAGAAGAAAAAATCCTGAGCCAGTCATGTAGTACAACTTTACCAAGTCTAAAAATTCAATTTTTCTTAAAATGATAAGAGGCCTTTCTTTCTTATATCCCCAAAAATTTTAAAATCCCTAGTTAAACCCTTTGAGCTTGATACATTTTTCCAAGTAACCTAAACTGAGAATTGTAACCCCACACTGGGGCAAATTTATTAAGGCATAAAAAAAAGGGAATGAAGGGACAATTATTGAAGTTCAAGAGGGATTTTGAATATGTTTTCAGAAAATGGGGCAAAGAAAAAAAAAGAAATGAAGAAAAAAAAAAGGAAGAAAAAAAAATCAAATGCTATTTGGAGAATGTCTTCAAAATTGTGAAGAAAAGAATGGAAAAAAAAGAAAAGAAGTTCAATACTGGAGAATAAGTTTCAAATGAAGAAATCAAATTGAGGGAAGAACTTCATTATTGGGAGCAATTTTGTATTCATTCCAAAGGAAGAAATGCCTTAAAAATTACAATTTCAGTTAACCCATTTGATCATATGGTATTTGAGCCTTTTATTCCTTTTCTTTCTAAACTAACACCAAGCCTTCGTTTCGTCCTATTCATAAGTCCTCTTTGATTAAGATATTTTGAATTAAGGCAGTTTTGACTACATGGTTGCTAGTGATGAAGGATAAAAAAAAAAAAAAAAAAAAAAAAAAAAAAAGAAGAGAAAAAAGAAAAAGGAAAAAATGGAGAAAATATAGTGAAAACCTAGAAGGGCGTTACATGGCAAATAATCAGCTATCTACAAGAAGGAAATCGTTAGAGAAGAAAGCCCAAAATTGGCATAGATCCAAGTGAAGTCTTCATGTTGGTGGTTACTTTTGAGATATAGTCACTCTCCAAGTGATTGAGGAAAATTCTCTTTTCAAGACTGAAGCAACATAATCAGAACTGTGATATGAATCATCTGTGAACAAGTTAATGGCCATCAAAATTGCCATTAGGAAATTATTGCTGAAGTTGAAGTCATAAATTCCCATATCATGGATACAATGGAGAAACAATTGTTCTTCAATTAGATGAAGGAAAATGTTTTTCCAAGACTGGGGCAAAATAGTCAGATTGAAAGAGTCGTCATATCTGGAGCATCAATTGACAAGCCGATGGTTATGGGGATGACTCTAAAGGTTCCAAAGGTTGATTTTGGTCTTTCTTCATTTTCTGAAATAATCTTCTCATTATTCAACTTGATTTTAATTCTTTTGGACTATATGCTAATAAGTGATTGGATCATTTTTCAAAAAAATAAAAAAAATAAAAACACAAAAAAAAGCAAAAAAATATTTTTTTGGCCTATGATGAGAATCTATATCTTTTCATAAAACATTGGTTTTGCAAGCATTAGAGAATTCTGAGGCCACTAGTATAAAACCTATTTTCTTATGTTTGCATTTGCATTCTTCTATAAGGGTTTCTTTTTGGCAAAGGTAAGAAAAAAGAAAAAAAAAAGAAAAAAAAAAGAAAAAAAAAAGAAAAAAAAAAGGAAAAAAGAGGATCATCTCTACTGAGGGGCAAGTACTTCTTCAAAGCAATCAAAACTGGGGCATGCTCAGTGTCTTTCCTTCTGGGTTTTCATTGGAATGAATTCCAACATCTGAAAGAAGCAATCAAGCTTTAGTCTTCGGATTTGAAAAAAAAAAAAAAAGAAAAGGCTTCGAAGCAGTGGCATGTTTTCTTCATTAAACATGGGTTCCCAATTCTTCAATCATGAAGAAGGATTTTACTGAGGCAGCAAGAAGGCATGAAAGACAGATCATGGGTTGTAAAGGCATGAGGTTAGATCAACAGATCATGATCTATCAATCAAGATGAGGCATTTACTTGGGCAATTAAAAAGCATGAAGACAGGTTATGGGCAGTAAGGGCACATACATCGTTATTGAGAGAGCAAGAAGATAAAGAAGCAAAAGCAAGTTGCAGAGTATTCAAGCACAGGTTTGGGCATCAAATGGCACCCAGGTATATCGAATAAGAAAATCAATCAGGAAAATTCAAAAAGTGAAAAACATCAAAATCAATTGAGTTTGCAGTGGTCAATTTTAAATCCACATTCTTTTCAAAATTTGCTTGTCTCAGATTTCTTTTCATAGCCACGAGAGCTCCAAGAAATCTAAGATAAGGAAGAGACGCCACCCCACTTCAAGCAGGGGTTTCATTGGCTATCTTCGAATACATGTTTTTATCATTTCTTTGTTTGACCAAAGCAAGTTCAATTAATGAGATGTTTTTCAAATGTGTAATTTTGAGTTGTGTCTGTTCTTTGCTGTTTATTTTGCTACAACTGCAGGCCACCCAGAAAAATTGTCTTTTTCATCATTTTCTCCACACTTTTCAGGAGATCAATGTTTATATTAGTTGTAAGTTGCAAGGATTGCCACCTTACCCACTTTTGTTTAAAAATTTTGTCTCAAATCTCACTTCATAGCCCACAAGTGCTCAGTGAGAGGAGAGAGGAGGATTTGGCCCTTAAGCTGAAGGATTTCTTATCAAATCTTCCACAATCAATTCTTTTTTTCAAAAATCATCCATTTAATCCTTGCAAAGTGCAATTGATTAGACAAAAATCTCAGAAAGTGCAATTGGTGGGTCTTTTTGCTCTCTGCTTGTAATTGGTTCCAATTACCAGCAAAGAGGGGGCAGCTGTAGACACCCCAAATTGCACTAAAAATGAGAAAATAATTGAAAATATTAATTGGGATTTGAAACAGGTCAAAAAAGCGTAAAATCTGGCCAAATTGGTCATGACCGTATTTTGTCTACGGACTGGTCATACCTGTAGTTGATATACGGTCACGGCGTGCCCGTATTAATAATACGGGCAGGGCGCGACCGTAATATATATACGGGCACGGGGGTATTTGTGCGAATTTTACATTTTTTATTTTTGAGCCTTATCTGTACCCAAATATCTCTCTTGGATAAGCGAATTCTCTTATTTATCTGTTCGAATTATCTCATTTATCCTTGATTGGCTATGGATGGGCATTATCTCCAATTTTCACTCTATCCTGAGGATCAGGATATATCCTTCTGGACCAACCATACCCCAGGGTGTGTCTATAAATAGAGGCTCATTCCTCTAGCTAAGGGCCACGAAATTTTGAAGAATTAAAAGCTCCAAGAGAAGAGAAAGGAATCCCTGCTGCTCTGCCTGCTCAATCCAGGTAAGTCCCCTATCCCTTTTTATTTTCTGTCTTCAATTCTAGAAGTAATAGGATCATCTCTATTGCAGTAGAATAAGGCCATATCTGTTTTTGTATCCCTAAACTTGTCTCTAAGTACCTCAAGGGTCTCTCTAGCCGTAAAACGTGAAGAGAGAACTAGGGGAAAGGGGAACAGGTGGATCCCTAGAATAGAACCCCATATCTGTTTTTTTGTCTTTTTCATAGAATAAGGCCTGTGATTGTGTTTGTGTAACCAAACCTATCTCTAAGTACCTCAAGAGTCTCTCTAGCCGTAAAACGTGAAGAGAGAACTAAGGGAAAAGGGAACAGGTGGATCCGTAGGGTAGACCCCCATGTGCTCTAATTTGTGAGATGTGGCTGTTTTGAATATCCTGATCATGTTTTAATGCTTTTTATGATATATCTGAATGAATAACATGAATCCATGATGTTTATAGCATGAGATCCCCTATTTTTGATAAAATTTGGATTTTTGCCACTTTTGCACCTACATCACTGTTTTTGTGATTTTTGTGGTTTTAGGCTAGGATCTTGGATTTATCATGATCAATATGGTAGCTCTGGATCTAGAAGCCTGAAAATAAATTCTAGGGTTTCATGAGATGATTTTTAAATTGTTTTTCATTATTGAGAGAAGACCCTACGGTCTAAATTCTCCCCTTTTGGTGTTTTTCATAAACGTGGGTATTTTTGGCTTTGATTTTCAGATTTAATGTGAAATTTGGGCTTTATCTATGTCCTGGACTGTTCAAGTTAAATTTTGAAATATTTTATAAAAATCATATTTTTCTAGATTTCTAGAATTTTGACTTGAAGCCATATTTTTGGATTTTTCACTTTAAATTGATTTTATCTCAATTTTATTTTGATCATGAAACCCTAGGAATGGTATGATCATATTTGAAAGTTCTGGATCAATCAGACTATTCATATGAAAAAAACCATATATTTTTGCCTTTTTTGTGATTTTTCGTGATTTTTATAGCAAGCTTTTTCCTTTATTTTTAACATGAACAAATACCTGGCAACCACCTTGTGTGGATGAATAGGGGTGCCTAACACCTTCCCCTGTTCATAACTTAATCCCCTTACCCATCTCTGGTTGTTTTTTTTAGGAGGGATATTTTGCCCTAAAATTTGCCTTTTGTGCTTATTTAATATTTTGGTGTCCATTCACACCTAAATTGAATGGTGGCGACTCTTTGTTTTATATAATCCCGTGTGATGATTGAGGAAATCATTAGATTTTGATTTTTTCCCATGTCTCACAAGCCCGCATCCTCTCTTTTCAACGGTCGTTCGAATGGTCATTCGAACGACCTAAACGCGACGCGTGTCTCCCCTTTAAACAAATGCGCCGAACGGCGATTAACGCAATAGCCCCGTTAGTTTACGTTTTCAGCCGTGAGCCGTTACTTTTGATTTTTGGCCGAACCAGTCTCAACCACTAGACCAAAGAGGCATTAGACCGTGGTTCGCTCAGACATTCTTCTTCCTATTCAAACAAAGTCGACGAACGCCCAAATACCTGTTCCGACGAGCGCGAGAGGCAGAGGATTTTCAAAAAATCCTTCAACGTATACAAAACCACCTTCCTCATCAACATTTGCAAGCTTCTTGGTTTATCTTGTTCCTCTCCAACGAACGAAGGGCACCAAACTTCTTGGTTTACCTCCTTTCTCTCCAATGAACGAGAAACAACGTTTGCATCTTTCTTGGTTTACCTCCTTCCTCTCCAACGTTTGCATCTTTAACTGATTTGTAAGTGTTGACTTGATTAGTATCATTTCATTTCCCTTGTTTTTTTGTATGCAATATTCATGAAATGACTGATACATACATTTCTATGTTTCGAATTTTTCCACACCCATATATACATTATACATGAATTAAAGTCAGAGAAAAAAGGAAAAGAAAAGAGAACCACATATTTCCCCCATTGCTTCTCATTGGGGAACTCTAGGGAATTTTCCCCTAAATGGATGTTGCCGATGATATTATATTTGAATTGATTAAATATCCTAAAACACTCCAGGAAAAAAAAAACGAAAATAGGGAAACTGGCGGAATAGAGTTAGGTAAACACCTTGTCAAGGTTCCTATGCCCAAATATTTTCAAATTAAAAAGTGTATAAATTTTGCTCTAATAAAGCATTGTAAAAATCCAAAGACTCATGAATTTTTGTCTTGAAATGGATTTATCGTTATTGAACGATTGTGTTCTCTTAAAAAATGAGATTTTGGAGGAAACCAAAAGTTTTCCAGGTATACAAAAGAAATTATAATTAACGAAAAGCTAGTTAATTTAAAATTATAAACAGCAATTCAATCTTATATCTTCATAATTTTAAATTTTTTGTAATTTTTAATTACATTTTATTGTATTTAAAATATAATTTTTTAATTGTTTTGTAATTTTAAATATAATACCACACAGGAATAGGGAAAATAAAATAGATATACAAGATCAACTTATCTTCAACCCAATAAAGAGGAAAAACAACTGGTTTAATGTTCTTGTGGTAATGTTTGTTCTTTGCTAAGTAAAATATTTTGAATATTAATATCTTCGGAGATACACATAGTTTCTTTGATTTCCTATGTTTTGCTGATGAACATGCTCAGATTTCTCAATAAACCAACGCCTCGGAGAGTGGATGCACAATCATTGGTTTCTTTTAGTTTTAAACCTAAAAGAGCGGAGAGTGGATGTGCTTGACTCAATGGATGGGGGGCGTCGTGCGGGACATCAATCCATAATTGAAACGCAGGTAATTTTTTTATTAATGAAATTTTCTCATACCATTTACAACACTTAGCATATTGACCCATGGTTCGTCACTTGTAGATCCAGATGTTGGATAAGATCTTACGTGACTTCGGAGGTGGTGATCAATTTCCACTTCTACTGTGGGAGTTGCGGCGGGTTAAGGTCCCACACCAAACCAACGGGTAAGCCGTTAGGTTTGTTTTGCTTGACACTCGTTTTGTTTTGCTTCATACATATGTTAGCTTCTTACAAGTGATGTGATGTGATTATATACCGTCAGGTCTGATTGTGGTGTTTTCATGATGAAATACATGGAAGTGTGGGATGGCAGCACCTTGTCTGAAGAATTTGATCAGGTGCACATATAACTTAAATGGTTTATTTATAATTATAGTTATGAAGTACGTCGCTAGTAACACACAAGTACATCTTCTATGAATTCAGAGTTATATGGCACATTTTAGGGATAAGTTCCTTATTGACCTCGTTAAGCACCCTTCTAACCAAGTGCGAGACATAGTTCTGTCTAAGGCAGCAAACACAACTGAGGCGGAGACTAGTGAAGGTGAAGAAGCCGAAGAGGTAAGACCTACCTGTCACATGTTCAATAACAAGGTTATTTGAAACTAATAACATTCAGGTGCGTACATAAACTTATGATTGCATTGTTTATAGGTATGATTCACAACTCCAGCATTCCTGGCTCGATAGCAAGGTGAAGAAGTTGAAGGACGTCTTAAATATCCAAGTAGGACGGAAGATTGTGTATAGAAAACTTGTACATTAAATTGTTTGTAAATTTATTTTGCTAACGAGTGAAGATGGTTGTAAATTTCGGTCTCTATCTGTGAGAGGAAAACAATTGTAAAATTACAATATTTGTACATAATTTTAGGTTATATAATTTTCATTATATCCCCATTTTTTTCCTATATAATTTTCTAGTAATCCAAATTATCATTACGAAGCAACACCACCATTGTAGTGAGAACAGGATGAAGCACTGTCATGTTACAAGTCCCACAAGTCCAACAAACCCTACTTACAAGTCCAACCATGCCTACTTACAAGTCCAACCTAGCCTATTTACAAGTCCAACCTACCCCACTTACAAGTCCAACGAACCCTACTTACAAGTCCAACCTACCCTATTTACAAGTCCAACCTACCCCACTTACAAGTCCAACCTAGCCTATTTACAAGTGCAACCTACCCCACTTACAAGTCCAACGAACCCTACTTACAAGTCCAACCTACCATACCCTACTTACAAGTCCAACCTAGCCTATTTACAAGTCCAACTTACCCCACTTACAAGTCCAACCTACCCTATTTACAAGTCCAACCTACCCCACTTACAAGTCCAACCTACTCCACTTACAAGTCCAACCTACCCTATTTACAAGTCCAACCAACCCCACTTACAAGTCCAACCTACCCTATTTACAAGTCCAACCTACCCTACTTACAAGTCCAACCTACCCTACTTACAAGTCCAACCTACCCTATTTACAAGTCCAACCTACCCCACTTACAAGTCCAACCTACCATATTTACAAGTCCAACCTACCCCACTTACAAGTCCAACGAACCCTACCTACAAGTCCAACCTACCCTATTTACAAGTCCAACCTACCCCACTTACAAGTCCAACCTACCATATTTACAAGTCCAACCTACCCCACTTACAAGTCCAACGAACCCTACCTACAAGTCCAACCTACCCTACCCTACTTACAAGTCCAACCTACCCTACTTACAAGTCCAACCTACCCCACTCAACTTACAAGTCCAATCTACCTTACTTACAAGTCCAACCTACCCCACTTACAAGTCCAACCTACCCCACTTACAATTCGTAAAAGATGGGAAAAAAATACTAAGGGTGACGATTTTGGAACGCTTTACGCCCGCTCGAGCGACAAGCGCAAATTTCAGATACACAGGCAAACCGAGCGTGACGCGTTCTGCGCGTTTTTTGCCCGCTCGAGCGTCAAGGCAAAAGGTAAAAAACTCAGAAAACCCGAGCGTGACGCGTTCTGCGTGGTTTTCGACCGCTCGAGCGTCAAGGCAAATTTTAAAAAAACTCAGAAAAGCCGAAATTCGGGCAGTTCCTCAAGATGTCAGGTATGAACTCCTTCAGACAATTTAATCAACCTGAACGCAATGTACAATGTTGCACAATTAAATTTAGATGAATTTCCAGGTCGATGGAAACCAAATGGGGAAGAAAAAGCACCTGAATCTACAGTCTCACACAATCAATCAACTTGAACTCAATCGGTGGGTGGGGCAAATCAATCATTCTCTTCTCCAACAAACGTGAGGGGAAATCAATAAATTTCAATCGTCTGTGCGCAACAGGAATCGGAGAAGACAAAGGAGGGAGTTTTGAAAACTTCGTTCGTTTCGTGTTTCGCGGGCGCAATAGGAAGGAGAAAATCCATTCGGCCGAACCACGGTCGAATGGTTCTTATTAACCATTCGGCCGAAAAGGAAAAGCAACGGGGTTTGGCCGAAAACGGCAACTAACGGGGCTATCGTCATCGTTAATTTGCGTTTTCGTTTTCGTTTTAAAGGGGGACACGCGTCGTGTTGAGGTCGTTCGAATGGTTCGAATGACCATTCGAACGACCATTGAAAAGAGAGGATGCGGGACTTGCCAGCTCCGTATTTTTTATTTATTTATTAGTTTTTTTGTTTGTGCTTGGGGACCCGTGAATCAATAAGTTAGAGACTATAGAGGTGGTTGAGGAATCGATCCACAGCTAACAGTCAATTATTTGTCCATATATAATATTTTATAATCTTTTCCATAGCTTTACTACAAAGCTGTTAACACACACTCGCAAAGGAAACCACGCGCTTATGCTACCCAGTTCAACTGGCTATATGGTAGAGAAGAGAATATTACACACAAGACGTACATTAATCTATAACAGCTTCAACAATCGTTTAAGCAGCTCTGGTGCTAAGCGTAGAGCTCTAAATTAGACAGTCTTGGTGTTGGGATGGCAATTAAAAGCTTTGATTTCCTTAAAACAAAGTCGATTTTCTCCGAAAAATCGAGCTCTGTCCCTTCAGGCAATCTCCAGTCAAAGGAATGCAACAGCGAAGCCATTCCAAACCTCATCATTCTCTCTGCTAATGGAATTCCCGCGCACATCCTCCTTCCAGATCCGAATGGAAGGTAGTGAAACGAATTGCCATTATAATCACATTTCGCATTGTCCTCCCTCAGGAACCTTTCAGGCTGGAACTCCAAGGGACTGTCCCAAATCTGAGGGTCCCTCTGCATTGCCCAGATATTGAACATGGTCTCTGTATCCTTTGGAATAGTGTAGCCACCGACTATGCAAGAGACGCTTGGCCTCCGTAAGATGATTGGCACCACCGGGTACAAGCGGAGTGTCTCCTTCACAATTGCTTCCAAATAATGCAATTTGGGCAGATGAGATTCTTCCACAATGTTTTCCATCCCTACTACCTCCTCCAGTTCTTGTTGGGCTCTCCTGAGAATTCTGGGTTGCTTCATCATCTCTGCCATCATCCACTCTATTGTGGTTGAGGACGTGTCTGTCCCGCCAGAGATCAGGTTCTGTGATAACAATTCTTGTAAGATCAATAAGACACAAATTCTAGATATATATATATTTTGAAACTTACCAGAAACAAGGCCTTGAGTTGGGTCCTGGTGATTTGTTTCTTAGCTTCTTCTTGCTTGTTAACGTCCAAGACAATTTGCAGAAAGTCCCTCATGACTTTACCTTCTGCTGCCATATTTTCTTTCTCACGTTGATGAATCACAGACTCAAATATCTGATCAAACCTTGCCAAGAGCTCCTTCTGTCGTCGTTCAATACCTTGTATATCAAACCTTGCAAGAACAGGAAACACATCTGAGATGTTGGTCTTCCCTAACAGTTCTATCATTTCCCCGATCACCTCCATGAACTCAACCCCCACAACCTCAACAGTCCCACCCCAGATCATGCTCCTTACGACGTTGAAGCTCGTTAAGTACATCAACTTGTTGATCTCAACATCTTCACCTCTCTTGTTGTACACATCTCTCACCATCTTCCGAACTTCACGTCTCCTGAGGGCGTAAGAAGCGTCCAGGTTGCTGTTACTTAGCATCTCTCGCACACATACTTTGCGCAGCTTGCGCCAGTCTTCGCCGTAAGAGTTAAAAGCTATGTCGTTAGCACCATAGGAGAAAACACGAGCTGCGACGGTTCGATCACGATTAGCAAAAACTGCGTCGTGATCCCTGAGAACCTCCTTTGCTAGGGCTGGGGAGCTCAAGACAACACATAAGCTGGTTCCTAGTTGAAGCTTCATGATGGGGCCATAGATTGAGGCCAAGTTGTTGAAGGTCCGGTGAAGATCGGGATTCAGAAAAGGGAGGTACCCAACTAGGGGTAAGCCACGGGGACCAGGTGGTAATGGCGGGCCGCCGCTTCTCTGTTTGGACTTGTTGGAAGTCCATAGGTAGAATAAGATTGCAGTTATGGCAAAAACCGAAAGGGTTAGTGGTGTTGGAGTGAATTCATCTTTCTGGTTGTTCCTTTGCCACCACCATGACCAACCTACGTTCAAAGACATATCTACTTAGTTCTAGAAAGAATCAACAAAAACAAACTGATAGTTGAAATGCTGAAGCTTTGATTGTATCTTATTTTAGATCAGTAGTATTCCTTAAATAGAACCCCCTCAACGTGAACGGACAAATATGGTAGGGATAAGAAGAATCTCAACCGTTAATGACTAAGTGCAGTGATGGTTTAGTTCCTGGTGATAACTGATAAGATAACTCCGTGCATGATGTGAAGAATATCGAAGTATCTTCCGTATCGGATGGTGAAGCTCCAATCCGCACTTTTAGATGGGATTCAAATCATCCGGTGGGTGTCATGCTGGGCATCGAACATCCAATGGGAATCCCGCACGTCAGGGTCACATCAGCAGCAGCCCTGACACAAGCCATTAGTTTTTAATGTGGCCTTGACGTGCGGGATTCCCATTGGATGTTGGATGCCCAACAGTGCCGGACACCCAGCAGATGATGTGAATCCGATAGATGGAGCTCTGCTGTTCAATGCACATGCTCCTCACATGACTATGTAGATCACCTTTATCAACAATTCGCAAGAATAACATCATGAACTTGTGCTGTGAATGGATGCAATCAAACAGCACAGGTCATGAAAGTCAAGAATTAATAAGAGAAAACACTTCCACATCGAGGAAAATAAGAGCAAATGCTAACAGATTGAGAATCATGCATTATTTTACTTTCGTTTGCTGAGAAAATCAAACAACACATGGTAATAAGTAAATGAGGTTGTTCAAAGGCCTCTGCATAAGCGGTCACCTTTAAACATAACACAAATCCTTTTTAATATACACTGTTTCTGTTTTCAATAAATGTAGTGCAGTTCACCATGTGTTAATTTAATGAGGTTGTTTGTGTGTTAAGGCCAATTTGCAGGAAGCCTAGGCAAAGGAGTAAGGAATCTGGTAGAAGTCTCAAGCACAAGGGCATCGAGTCAGGCGAGGATTCTCCTCCCTGAAAAAAACAACCACCCACCGCCGGATGGCATTTGTTTATGACAGTGATGAAGAATTAAGGAGCCTGTTGACAAACATTATCAACAACAAGTAAATTCTGATTTTCTCATTACAGCTACCAGCAAATTAAATTTTTTTTATTTTTATTTCGAGTTGAATTTTTGTCACACAATAGTCACAAGTATATGTATTTCAGGAAAGAGATTTTGTGTTGCATCTCTGGATTATATGTTCCACATGGAGACATACATTTGTGTTAAAGGAATTTAACAAAACTGAGCTCAGGCTCAGACAGGCCTATTAATATTTTTTTCTTTTTGGGCTCATGCTTGAAATTATTAGACCTTTCTCCAATTGTAATGGGATTTATTCATGCTATCAACTTCAGTGCAGGAGTAACTGGCCGGACAGTGAAAGAGGGCAATATTGTTTCGTACTAATTTTCAATTCAAGTGATTTTGGTTTTTGTTGAGTGTCCTTCCACAATGGCATCACTTCGTGACTGTTAGTTGCGGTGAGAGCTTTCAGACGTGTTGTGGGAAGGAATGGGGGGTGAGGGGTGGGCGTGTGTGGTATATTATTATTTTTTTTTAAAATTAATATACTTTAGTGGCACTGGGTGAGTTAGTTGCGGTGAGAGCTTTCAGACGTGTTGTGGGAAGGAATGGGGGGTGAGGGGTGGGGGTGTGTGGTATATTATTATTTTTTTTTAAATTAATATACTTTTAGTGGCACTGGGTGACCGCCGCTAATGCCTTCAAGTGATGGCAGTTTTATAACAACACATAACTGTTGTAGTAGTGATGTTATAACGACACATTTAAATGCCGAAATGCTGGTGTATGTGGCAAACATTATTACTACACTTTAAAAAACTACCGTAACAACTTACATTATAACGGTATTTTTAAATGCCGCAAAAAGTCACTTTATAGCAGTATATTCGAAAGTTGTCATTGAGCGTTGGGTTTGGGTTTAGGTTGGGTTTCATTTATAGCCCAAAGTCGAGTTTGGGTTGGGTTTGGGTTCAAGCTATACAACCCGAAAGCTCAAAGTTAATGTTGACTTTATGTACACACTTTCATATAGATATATATATATATATATATATATAACTTCACCAAATAATAAGTGAATATTATTTGTATATATATGTGTCATTGTTTTTTTCTCTTTTACAACGTATTTATATTTATGCAATCAACTATTAAACATAAAATTTATTAACGTTTGATAACAAATTTATAAATTTATTCTCAAATATCAAATAAATAATTTATACCCACATACATAAGCATATATGCTATAATAAATGTAATATTTGGGCGCACATCTTCTACAAGAAGGATTGTGCAAAACCACAAATATAGTAGGCCAGTATTATATTTTAAAAATAATTTTTTAGATAAATAAATTAATGAACTGCTTTTTTTTTTTCCAAATTCAATAGACTAATCAAGGGGCATTTATTACATTTGCATTTGCAACAAACGAACATAAAAGTATGTTGATAGACGATTTAATTAATGAAATTCCAACATTTGCAATTATAACAAAAATTGAAAAATAAATTTTGAAAATTTTACATTTTGTTTGGGCCAACCCAAACCTAGCCCGAACTCAAATAATAACGTTTGGGTTAGGTTCGAGTTTAATGAGTTTGGGTTAGGATGGGTCATTGATGAGTTTGGGCTGGTAAATCTTAGATTGGGCTAAGCACGAATTCTTATAACCCAACTTAACCTGCCTTACTTACACCTCTACTATTAATAATCAACCAAAGCTTATGAGGAATGTTAGAAAATTATTTTTTTAAACATAGATGCCCTAAATAATTATTTATCCTTTTTTAATTGTAACCATATAATATTGCACATTCCACCTACTAGTTTTATTATTTTATTGTTATATAAAGTGGACATATTAGTTTCTAACATCTAAGGAAATATATCCTTTTTAACGTTTTTCTAAAGCCTTTGAAGGCGCAAACTATTTCTCATATTGGGTTTGTAGTTTGTATTGTACCCGGACATGTTTTCATGTACAATGACACTTAGTAACTTCGAGATTGTTTCAGGGTTTTCCTTGCGGGTTTTGCCTGGGAGATTGAAGCGTCAAATGCCATACATATGCTGAAGCTTGTGCTGTCTTAGAAAGTTTGAAGTTGGCCAAGGCATTCCATGCATCCCATATTGTATTGGAGGGCGATTCCCAATCTCTCATTCACTTGCTGCTTCATCCTCTTGCTCGTATCCCTTGGAAACTACTGGGTCTCATTACCCAGATTAGAGACATTGTTTCATACTTTTCACATGTCTGCTTCTCCCATACTCTCCGCGAGGGCAACAAGGTGGCAGATTCGTTGGCTAATTCCGCCATCGATCGCTTTTCTGGTCTTTGGTATCATACTTTTCCTTCCTGTATCTCTATTCCCCTGCTTGATGATCTAAGGGGTTGTACTGTTCCTTGTTATTAATATAATTTCCTACTCTTCACCCAAAAAAAAAAAGCTACGTTGTTTACCGGTCGTTATACATTATGGGATGTTGAATTGATCATGTTGCACCTTGGAATTTATAATAAAAAGTTGGGCAACTTCTTGACCCAATCAAGAAACAATCCGTGGAAAGTGAAAAATCACTTTTTCATTTTCGAACACGGGGAGAGAAAAATGGCGCGGATTGTTGCTTCCCTATTTAGCAAGCAATGATTGGCCACGTTGAGCCCAACAGTTAGATTATAAACCTCGCCCACTAGCTATATATATCTATATCTATATTACATATAACGCGAATTACGTCCTTGAGAATCACACCTGCTAAAATGTTCAACTTTCCAAAACAACACTTACACACCATTAACAAGATTCATTAATTAAAGGATACAACGGTAAAAAAAATATGTGAAATTTTTTCAAAACTTAGTAATGTTTTACAATTGTTTTCCCTCATTTCTCTTTTCTTCGTCCTTTCCCTTTCTTCGTACGTGCATACATCCTGCTAGTATGATTACAGCAAAATATTAATTTGGAAATTTATTCTAGAATAGTTAGATAGCTGGAATTATTATTATTATAATTTCTACGCACACCTTTTATAATTATTATTATAGTCATAATCAGTCTCTGTTTCCTTTGCTTCATTACTTTTCAACCTAGCCCGAATCCTCTCTTTTGAATCGTCGTTCGAATGGTCATTCGAACGACGATTCAGCGACGCATGTCCCGCTCGATCTCTCTCCTCAGCAAACGTCGACTAACGCGTTCGGCCCGTTAGTTTTCGTTTTCGGCCAAAACCCGTTACTTTTGGACCGTCCAACCACTAGACCAAAGAGGCATTAGACCGTGGTTCGCCTGTGAGCATTCCTCTACCTATTCGAACGAAGTCGACGAACGCCCAAATACCTGTTCCAACAAGCGCGAGAGGCAGAGGATTTTCAAAAAATCCTTCAACGTATACAAAACCACCTTCCTCTTCAACATTTGCAAGCTTCTTGGTTTATCTCGTTCCTCTCCAACGAACGAAGGGCACCAAACTTCTTGGTTTACCTCCTTTCTCTCCAACGAACGAGAAACAACGTTTGCATCTTTCTTGGTTTACCTCCTTCCTCTCCAACGTTTGCATCTTTAACTGATTTGTAAGTGTTGACTTGATTAGTATCATTTCATTTCCCTTGTTTTTTTGTATGCAATATTCATGAAATGACTTATACATACATTTCTATGTTTCGAATTTTTTCGCACCCATATATACATTATACATGAATTAAACTCAGAGAAAAAAGGAAAAGAAAACAAAACCACATATTTCCCCCATTTCTTCTCATTGGGGAACTCTAGGGAATTTTCTCCTAAATGGATGTGTGAGATATGGAAATGTCATCTCGGATGACTTCCGATATCGTCACGTGGGGATCAATAAAAATAAAGAGTCGCCACCATCCATCTTAAGGTGTGAATGGACACCAAAGGGTTCATAGAAGCCAAATAGAGCCAAAGTAGCTCTAATACAAGGAAAAAATCCAGAGATCAGGTAAGGGGAATTATTTATGAGCGGGGGAAGGTATTAGGCACCCCCATTCATCCGTCTAAGACGGTTGCCACATGCTTGCTTATGCTAAGGATTGTTTGCTAATCAAAAGGGACAAGGATTACTTAAAAGTAAGCAAAATGTGAGTGATTATTCCACATGAGTAGTCCAATAAATATGAACTCTTTTCATGGATATATCACCTCTTAGAACTTCATGAGTGAATAAAAATCAAGGTGAAAATTGAAACAAAACCAATTCAAGGTAAATTTGGAAAAATCTGACTAAAAGAGCTTGAAAGCTTCGATTAACCATAACTCATTCAATTTAAATCCAAATCCATTGAAACCAAAGCCATTTGAAAACTGGTATATAGTAGAGTATACAGTAAAAAATTCAGCTCAATCCGACTTAAAATGAGAGAGAAATCCACATCTAAAATCTGCTGTTATAACTCGGAAAAAGCAGTGAGTAGGCATTTTCAAAGTCCTATTCGTGGAGTTTGGCTCAATAAAAATCCGTAAAAATTGGTATGGAGGAAGTATGTAGTGCCATCTTTCCAAAGAAAAAAATCTCACACCAAACTCTACCCAAATGTGGCTTGTGTGCTCTCTTGAACAGGCCTAGAAGACCACAGATTAGCTCTGGACTGTGCCAGCGAGCAGCTCTGAGTCAACCTAGCACACAAGCCTCAAATCAAATCGAAATCTGCTGAAGCCAGTTGGAAATGAAAATAGACTTCTTAAGGAAAACTCGGAAACTAGAATCACTCAAAACGGATTAAAATTGAGCAAACGATGCACCATCAAAGCGGCAAGTTCAGCAATCTGGGCTGAACTGACTTACAAACTTTGAATAGATGGTGTCAAAAATTGGCTACATAAAAGTGGATGAAAATTTTCAAATATAAACTAGACAGGCTCATCTATCACATGTCTTTGGAATCACTCAAAAATTCATCCGGAGGATAAAGTTATGAGCATTCTAAGACATGGTACAGATGCTGCCCTGTTTTGAAAAACCTTGAGTAAAAGTGTGAAACCAGTGCATGTGTGCAAGTGGATTCGACCAAAATAACTTGAAATCATGAAAAACAACTCATGAAGTCCTAGAAATTCATTCTAAGGCCAGAGATCTCAGATTTTCCATATTGAGCATGGAGAATCCAAGATCTAGCCTATTTGATGCAAAACAGTGAAAAAGTGTGTGATATTGGTAAAAACACATATCTAGGAGAAAATTAAAATCCATTGCTATTGAGAGCATAGATCATGTTGATTTCTCCAGATTCAAATAGCACAGATAATCGGCATATAAAAATAACATGCAAATCATTCAAGGTGGGTTCTAGCCTAAAGGATCCATTCCATCTTCCTTTTCCCAAGGCTCTCTCTTCACGTTTTACGGCTAGAGAGGATTCCCAGGTACTTTGGAAGAGGTTTGGGGCTTGCTAACAATCACCAAATGGCCTTACACTACAGAAAGGTAGAAGTTGGGAGTTGAAATGTAAAGGAGAAGCAAGAAATGAAATGGAGCTTTACCTTTAGTAGCTTGGGCCTTGAGTAGACAATCCAGCAGAGTTTCCCTTCTTCTTGCAGAGCTTCTAAGCCTCAAATTGTCAGCCATTTGCAAGAGGAGGACCCCTCTATTTATAGGCAAAGCCAAGGGTAGAAGAGTCCCAAGGGTATGCCAAAAAAGCCTTCTAGATTATTCCAATTCTCCTCAAAGGCTTGAATGGGAGTAATTTAGCAAGTTTCGGAGGGTGAAATAGGGAATTCAAGTCCCTGAGAGAGAGGCAATATGCGTAAATAAGGCTCAGAGATCGAGCCATGTCGCAAATCCCCTAAATAACCAAAACCGTATACTCAGTGCGGTTTCCACAAAACCGTCACTCTAATACGGTTTCCATGCAAACTCAACCCAACCGCACATACAAGGCAGTTCAATTCAGTTACGCTCGCTATGATTGCTGTCGACGTGGCTCAACGGCCGAAGCTTCCGGAAGCCACGTGGCAGCTCACGCAGGAAGCATGAACATCAACCGTGCTGTGTGTGTGGTTACAACCGTACATACAGGGCGGTTCAAACCAAATTAACCAAAACCGCACATATACTACGGTCAGCACCTTTTTGGTTGGTTTTGAGCCTTAGCTGCACAAGCCAGGCTTATTTACATGAAATATCGTTTAAGTAAATGTCCTCGTATTTTTTTAATTTCCATTTACTTAAGATATTACATGTAAATAAGCAAACACCCCCCCCCCCCCCCCCCCCATTTGAATCCATTAAAAATATTTCCAGACCCAAAATCCAAGTGAATAAAAAGTCAACTTTCCAGTTCCAGGCTAAATTCCGGTTTTTCAGGTCCGGTAAAAAGATTCAACATGTTGATACAAAGGTATTTATCAAGATTAAAAATCTCAAAAAATTCATTTATGCAATAACATTGCTAAAAACCTAATTACCGAGAAAAATTATCTTCAAATCTTGCTTTAAAAAATATTTCATTTTCTGGGGTCAAAAGTCAACAAAATTCAACCCGAAAAAGTTTGACTTTGCATAAAATATTGAATTTGGGCCTTTTCCTTTGCGGCTTTGGATTCAAATGGATTAAGGATCTCAAACCCAATGCTAAGAATTGAAATTCCCGATAAAATATTTCTCTCCTTCAAGACTTATCAAAAATCGTGCAATTTTTGGGTGTCTACAGGATGTTGCCGATGATATGGTGGTAAAATCAGAAATGTAACTCCTTGCATGCAATGGCATTTGATACAAAATAAAAAAAGACAAGCATGCAATTCTCAATGCTTGTGATCAGATTCCTGCTCCAACTAAAATTTCAATATAAATAAAATATAACATGAACAACAAACTTCAACGGCATCAGAAGTTATATCACCATCCATATTTATTGCCGTGACTGTTACCCAGATTAGCATGTGATCATTTTTGGTAAGTCAATATTTTAAAAATGCCCAACTTCAAGTGAAAAATCAATATATTTGAATTTGTGGTTGCCTTACAAGCTTATGGTACATGTGGCAAAAGGATGACATGTATGCCGAGTTGTAATCAGATAAGACAGAGACTGATATAGTATAGACCCAAACTGTAATAATGCAGTCATTCCCCCATTGTTGCTTGTTTAAAAAAAGGGAAGTGGGTGTGTAAGACATGGAAATTAGGCAGTGGTGAAAGACTAAGAAAGTGAGATATATAGAAAAAAATGATGCCACCATTGATTCTTTCGATTTTGTCGAAGAATCAAATCTTCGGGTGAGATTCATTCTGATAATATCCTCACTAATACTAGATTATATCATCTTTTAGTCTCAAGTCTCTTATTTTATGCCTAATAAGTTCCTTCAGATAATTAAGTTCTTATTGTCTTCATCTTAGATTCTATTTTACTCAATCATCCTCCCTAAGATCTAGGTCTGCATAACATATGGATTACTTGAAATCCTCCAGAATAACATAGAAGTATTGTATTTGAATTGATTAAATATCCTAAAACACTCCAGGAAAAAAATAAATGAAAATAGGGAAACTGGCGGAATAGAGTTAGGTAACCACCTTGTCAAGGTTCCTATGCCCAGATATTTTCAAATTAAAAAGTGTATAAATTTTGCTCTAATAAAGCATTGTAAAAATCCAAAATTCTGATCATGAAAGTCCAATATCTTGCATTCCTATAATTTTTCCAAGTTTCACACATTAACGGTCAATATTTGTGCTAGATAGACTTTGAGACCCCAATGAAAGAGGATATGTTTTTGTCCCAACTGAGACCTTGCTCTTTTGCTTTCTTATGGTTTTCTTTTTTTTTTCTTTTTTTGTTGAAAAGATATTTGTCCCATAAGAGACCTCTTTTTCGAGGGGAGTGGCATATTGGTGGTCCTTAAGGTGTGGAGGCCATGTTATGGGATTTGATGATAATAGAGGATTAAATTTTGGCACATTGACCTAAGGTTTGAAAGAGTCAAATGGGTCAATGGGTTAGGGGGTCAGCGTGTGAACTAAAGAGGACGACACCTAATTGAATAGATACATATTAATTGCTAAGGAACAATAAATTTATTAATTAGATGATGAGAAATTCTATTGTCTAGGAAAATACCTATTTAAAAAGCCTTGTTAGGCTCAAAACAATTCAAAACACATACTGGAAATCATGTCAAAGCACACTGTAGAGACATTCTTCTCAGTGAAATAGTTTATTCTCTACGGCTATTGTCAAAGTGATGAGATTGCATTTTGAGCCTTGTGATGCACAGTACAAAATGCAAAGCCTGGTTCCTACAGTGAATTTTTGTTAAGTTTTGCAATTGTTTTTCTTTTTCTTATTTTTTCTTTTTTTGCATTAAAATATTTTGAATTCTAACATCTTTAGTTTTCAATTATCATACGCTGGATGTTGATATTCATAAATTCAATAATCATACGCTGGATTTGTAATTTCCAACAGAGGAGATGAATAAATCTCACTCAACATCTTTAGTAGGTGGATGTTGCTCAATTGGCTCGAATGACCAATTTTGTTGTCTACCTTGTTAAGTACTACTAAGATTTTTTCAGTTGAAATGGAAGGAAAAAGAGATGCAAAGCGTTTGTATTAAAATGATTTCGTTCGTTTCAATTGAAAGAATAGATTATTTTTATTACATTTAATGAGAGTTTTGTCTTTATTTTAAAATTCCTCTGTTACGTGATGTTGTTGGCTTTAATGAGAGTTTTTTGCTTGAAGCTGGAAATATAAATTGTGAAATTGCCTCTGTTAATGTGCAGGAAAAGTTTGACTACTACAATGGAAACTGTTGGATCATCATCAACAGGACAAAAACAGCCGCGCAACAGTTGGCTACACTTCAGGTAAAGTTTCCTTCACTTATTTATTTGTTTTGTTTTAGAAGTAAGCATGGAAGCAATCCAATATTCTGGATCATTCTCTTTGTATAAGTTTGGGTATGGTTGTCAAGATGACGGTTATTTTAATTCCTTTTGCATCCTTGTAATTCTTAATATATTATTGACCATGATTTTCCTTTTGTTCTTTTAGGGAATATTATGTAAACGAAAGAATATAGAATCGTATTGAAGGTGAACAAATCCTGACGAAGCAGCAGGTAGGCATTATCAATGGTACAGGTTAAGGAACATCGATCATTAATTTTATTTATTTTGCACTTCGTCGATCCTATGCAAATGAATTTATCTATTTAGTTATTGCATTTCAGTTATTTGCGGATGCTGCTGGAGCATGGAGGTCGATGAATCAAGCTGAGAAAGAAGAATTTAAGCGAGCGTCACGGCTTGAGTGGGACGAATACAAGAGGGCTATCCCACAGCAAGGGCCGCGAAAAAAACAACAGGTTCGTAAAATATCTTATCTCTAATTGGAATTATTGTGGATAATTAGTTGAGACTGATATATAATTTCATTTTACCTTTCTTTTTTGTAGGCTGAGATAAAGACACGTTGTTCACCTGGACGTTTCATTACGTTTATGCACGGTCTTTCATTCACCACTTCTCAGGAGCAGTGCCTTAGAGATAGTGGCTTTCACTGTCTTCTGAATTTACACGCGACGAAGCTTTATCGGCGACTCTGTCATTGGATTCTTCCGAATGTAGATACTAAGAAGAGATGTATCAGAGTTGGGTCCCAGAATATTTTCTTTGACACACACGACGTGAAGACTATAATTGGGTTACCCATAGAGGAGATAGATGTTGATACATCTAAATCAGAAATCCCCGATACGACAGAGTTGCATAGATTTTATGGGGTACGCAATGGAAGCATCCCTATTGAGAATGTTGAGAAGAGCTTGAAAAGCCCAGAGAAAGATCATGAGTGGATCCGTTCTTTTGTATTATATTCGTTGACGACCTTAGTAAGTCCATCTTCAATGATTGATGTGAGTGCATCCTATCTTCCCTTGCTGGTCGATGTAGAGAGGATAGGAGGTTACAACTGGGGGAAGTACCTTTTAGACACATTGATGCATCATGTAGCCAAGTTTCAAAAGGGCTAACGGAAATCCGTCAATGGCTGCTTATTATTTTTACAGGTATGTATAGTATTTAAAAGATGCATTGGCTTCTTTATCCTAGCTTATGATAATTATAGTGCGTCTAATGATATTTTGATCGTTGCTTAGTATTTTTATTACGATCGGATGATCGTTGGTCAAGCAACACCTCCTACCACTCCACGTATGGCAGCGTGGACGGATGCATTGCTTTTCCAAAGGGAGAAAGATGAAATGGCGCTCGGTGGATATGGAAATGGGAAGGTATACATATATATATATTTGAGTTGAACTGATTATTGTAGGTTTTGTTGTCAATTTTGCATATAATGCAACATTTCTATGTACTCACTAATATACACGTTAAATATTGTAGGTGATTGAGCATCGTGTTGATAGCTGCGTCGAAGATGAGGCATCAGGCAAAGCCCATGAATTAAATTTCATTGATCTTCGGCAATTTCGTGGAGATCCAGATCCTGTAAGATTGGGTTTTATTTATTTTTTTTATTAGTTTTCTTATTACGAACACCTCTGCATGTTTTATGATTAGGTGTTGTGTATTCCAGGTTATTCAAGGTCATCTCACGAGGATGTTGGACACGTATAGCGAGATGCTAAATCATGTGAAGTCAAGGGAAACCGTGGACCCCTCCGATATCCACGTGTGATGTGAGAGCCCTGCTCATATGGATACTCCCGACTGTTCCATGCCTGATGTTCTTGATGAAGCAATGATGGCACCCTCCCATCATAGCACCCACGAGAGCGGTGATCATACCACCGCTCTCGACACGGCGGTGGTTGTGGAGGTACAAAAAGATAAAATGCAAGAGGATGAGGTGGCGATAGTTCCGTCTCGAAGCAGCACCAGGACCGAGGTAACCAAACCTCGAAGAGGGTCACGCAAGAAGACGCGTGGGAAACATTATCGCACTCCATTTATTGGCCATCGCTTGCGTCCTCGATTAGGCCCAAAAGGAAGCTCAATCCTACAATACGTTCGCGAAACAAGCATTCTGAGTAAGATAATATTCCTAAACTAACTTGTAAATGTTATTTATGTATTATAATTCGTAGTGAATAATTCCTGCTTGTTTTTTTCAGTGAAATAATATTCAAATTTGATTCCATCTTTGCGTCGGCAACTGAATTGGCATGTTTGTTAGACAACAAACATGTTAATAGTGTGGTATGCAAAGCTTATCTTGTGAATAATATATTGTTTATTCAATTGTACATGTCATCGCTAATGGTATTTTTTTATAGGCTATCAATGCTTTTGGAGCATGTCTTATGAAGAACCAACAATTGTCGACTAGCCGCAAAGTTAGCCGACATTATTGTCCCACATATATTTGTGTAAGCACTTTTTGTGATAGCACTAGTAGTCGTTATGATTGTACAAATGTTGTTGTTCAAGGCTAGACTAATGACTAAAATTTCCTTTCATATATTATGTAGGAGTGGATGATGAAAATTGATCGTGGTTCCACTGAATCCTTGCGTCCGTACGTCGATCCAGGGCGACTAGGGTATTCTGTGGTTGCATGCAATCTTGTAAGTTCCTTGGGATGCAATGTGCCACCTTCACAAATGATTAGTTTCAGATTTTTTATGCTTTTATCCTTACTTACTTAGCAGTCTGTAATAAGTTCTTTACTTATAAGGGTGTCTTACTTGTATGTAGATTTTTGTTCCCATGTATCTGCGCAATCATTGGTTTCTTTTAGTTTTAAACCTAAAAGAGCAGAGAGTGGATGTGCTTGACTCAATGGATGGGGGGCGTCGTGCGGGACATCAATCCATAATTGAAACGCAGGTAATTTTTTTATTAATGAAATTTTCTCATACCATTTACAACACTTATCATATTGACACTCGCTTCGTCACTTGTAGATCCAGATGTTGGATAAGATCTTACGTGACTTCGGAGGTGGTGACCAATTTCCACTTCTATTGTGGGAGTTGCGACGGGTTAAGGTCCCACACCAAACCAACGGGTAAGCCGTTAGGTTTGTTTTGCTTCATACGTAGTTCTGTTTTGCTTCATACATATGTTAGCTTCTTACAAGTGATGTGATGTGATTATATACCATCAGGTCTGATTGTGGTATCTTCATGATGAAATTCATGGAGGTATGGGATGGCAGCACCTTGTCTCAAGAATTTGATCAGGTGCACATATAACTTAAATGTTTTTTTATAATTATAGTTATCAAGTACGTCGCTAGTAACACACAAGTACATCTTCTATGAATTCAGAGTTATATGGCACAGTTTAGGGATACGTTCCTTGTTGACCTCGTTAAGCACCCTTCGAACCAAGTGTGGGACATCGTTCTTTCTAAGGCAGCAAATACACATGAAGCGAAGACTAGTGAAGGTGAAGAAGCCGAAGAGGTAAGACCTACCTGTCACATGTTCAATAACAAGGTTATTTGAAACTAATAACATTCAGGTGCGTACATAAACTTATGATTGCATTGTTTATAGGTATGATTCACAACTCCAACATTCCTGGCTCGATAGCAAGGTGAAGAAGCTGAAGGCCGTCTTAAACATCCAATTAGGACGGAAGATTGTGTATAGAAAACTTGTACATTAAATTGTTTGTAAATT
The DNA here is from genome assembly GCA_947561395.2 of Buxus sempervirens. NCBI lineage: Eukaryota > Viridiplantae > Streptophyta > Magnoliopsida > Buxales > Buxaceae > Buxus > Buxus sempervirens. The sequence goes on from OX387193.1 coordinate 8,745,401, forward strand.
TATTTTGCTAACGAGTGAAGATGGTTGTAAATTTCGGTCTCTATCTGTGAGAGGAAAACAATTGTAAAATTACAATATTTGTACATAATTTTAGGTTATATACTTTTCATTCTATCCCCATTCTTTTCCTATATAATTTTCTGGTAATCCAAATTATCATTACGAAGCAAAACCACCATTGTAGGGAGAACAGGATGAAGCACTATCATGTTACAAGTGCCACAAGTCCAACAAACCCTACTTACAAGTCCAACGAACCCTACTTACAAGTCCAACCATGCCCACTTATAAGTCCAACTGTAACACCCCGGATCCGGGTTACGAAAAATAACCGTAACTCGTACCCGAAGGTTAATTAAAATATTCCACAAGATCAACAAAGTAAGGGAAAACATGAAATAGAATAATATAAAGATTCAAATGTATGATATCCAGGTTCACTAATTTTTCCCAAACATATCCAAAAATAATACAGGTTCATAATAAACTCACTAAAGTGAATAAAACCAACAACTAAGATCTACTCAATAAAGTAATCCTCCTCACGATACTCCGGATAGTCCACCGAATTATCAACCCCCACGGTATCGTCCTCGCCTAAATCTGAAAACAAAACAAAACAGTGAGATACGACGATCTCAGCAAGTAGCAATGCATGCACAAAAATACAGTTATAACAGTTCTAAAACATGCACAAGTTATAATCACTTAAGTCACGATTAACCTCGGTTAATCTGACTAATCTCGGAAATACATCGTCAATTACAATTTCGGAACACATTATATATTAGGACTCGTGAAGTTTGTCTATTTTGTGTGGCTAAGCACTAGAGTTCCAGACAATCCAGTCTAATACTGCAACAGCTCGAACATCCAATATCGTCGCCCTCATGGCGGAAAAACTCAAGTGACCTCACCCTCATGGTGGAAACGGAGTTGCTGCAGCGCTTCCCTCATGGAAGGCCTCTCCATCATGGAGGAAACGCATGAAGGAACTCCAGACTTAAATCCAGACAAAATCTACAAAATTCAATTACAACTCGACTGTGGATCCACATTAAGTCTTGCCCTAATACTTTGTCAAGGTTATCATTTACTATGTAAATTTATCATAAAACATGCTTATAATAGAAGAAGCCAATTTATAGTTAAAAATATCATATTCGGTGTCAAATAGTTACTAACGCCATCTCACAGTAAAAATTTACAGCAATTGGCACTTCCCATGAATTTTACTTACAATTGCATCGAAACAGGAACAAATAAACACTGGAAAAATCCATAAGCAAAAAAACATTTTCAGGTTATAATATAGATCAGCAATATCAATGAGAATTAAAAATAGTTCAATAGTTTTTCAAAGAACCATCCTTCAAAGTTCAGTTATTTGGATTTTGCCAACTCCCAACTAATTGGTTCTAATACCAATTATATCTAATTTTTATTGTCATCACTAATTTCTATAGGTTGCTGCAACTCTTGGATCTTAATTGATACTTGAATAATTCTGGTGGTGTATTATAATAGATTAACACCTACGATATGCTCAAAAGAACCCAACCTCAAATGACAGAAATTTATCTTATACCAATAAATTTTTATCACAAAAAAAATCCTTTACATCATGCTTCTGATTTATCCTCTATAAGAATTCTAACAAAACTACATATTAATTGAATCAGCATTTGCTCATTCGAAAAGATAACATATGGCTTAATTTATACACTCTATATCAATTAGACGCAATTTACATACTTTATAGAGATTGCTGGCCTTGGACGCCTAGGCTCTCTTGGGCATACATTTTGTTTTTCTTTTATTGTGTATGAACCAAACCTTAGAGAGGTTAGCACTCCTGGCACTCAAGCGTATTTTAAGATTTAGTTGCAGAAATTCCACACTCTTCAGTTCTGAACCAAATCTCTTCATCCGATACATGCTTAACATCATAAACATCCTCTAACTAACACATCTACAATACTTCGAATTTAATCCAATCAAATATCAACTGAACTCAGAGATCATACGTCCAGATATGCACAGAAAAAACAGAATTTTCGTTTAACAAACCTTTCACCTTTTAGGCAACCAAAACCCATACGAACTCATGCTAAAAGAAAGTGCTAACTTGTATAATAAAATATCATCTAATTGACCATCTTTAACTACTGTAAAAGTATTCTAAACAGCCTTATTAAAACAAAAATATCAAACGCCAAAAACAGAACCTGAATATGGTATTTTGTTTAATCCAATTCTACAGTTCTATATATTCATAAAACCACATGAAATTATTGCAGATGCTACTTGCTAATACTAAACTCAGTTTACTCCCATATTTAGTCAAAGTTTAAAGAATAGAAACCTTATATTTTTACTTCCCAACATCAGCCGCCCACTTCTGTAGGTTCATTAGAATAAAATTACCAAGTTCCCAACATCAGCCGCCCACTTCTGTAAGTTCATTAGAATAAAATTACCAAGTTCCCAACATCAGCCGCCCACTTCTGTAAGTTCATTAGAATAAAATTACCAAGTTCCCAACATCAGCCGCCCAATTCTTGTAGGTTCATTAGAATAAAATTACCAAGTTGGACAAGGCTTCACTCCAACCAAACAGTCGTAAATTTTCTCAAAAAAAAACTTCTACATTGGTGTTAACTTAACACTTCTCTCTGATACCAGCTCAGGGACAGAACCACAATATTTTACCAGCAGTTAACTTAACACTGCTCCCTTCTAGATCTAGTTGGTGTTAACTTAACACTGCTGGTAAACTTATTCTCTTAAGAACTGAACCACAATATTCAACCAAACCATTATCATATGATGAAAAACAAAACAAACTAACAACTCAATATACCCATTCGAAAATTTATCTAGTTAGACAAAAGATGAACTCAGATCAACATTATTCTATGAACAGATTTCTGGAAATTCTCTGGTTTCATCAAATCTGGAAAATCCGAAATTTAACAACACAATGCAAGGTTTTGGAAGGTGCTACTTGCCTCTTGATTCCCTCTTCACCAAAACAGCAACTCAATGGATGATCTTCACGTCTAGCATCTCCAAACAGCAACTCTGAACTGAACGTCTCTTGCTCCAACAACAATGGACGACCTCCTCTCTACAAAGCCAAGGTTTCCTTCTTCTTCTCCAAGAAATCCTCTCCACTCACCTCAACTCTCAGATCTACTTTCCATCTGATTTGCCTTCTCCGACTTTGTAACTATTGGTAACGCTTGGGGGAGAAACTCTTGTTACGATCAGCAATTCCTTACGTTAAAAAAAACTGCTTGTCATCTATTTTTTTTTTGATCAAGTGTGGTGCCTTACCACCATATCACCTACACCAACATCCTATTCTATTTTAATACTTTGATTTATATAATCTTAAATGAAATATTAGTACCACTAATAGTTAACAAAAATTATTACATATTACTTATTGAATATTAAAAATTGTAGCTTAACTTGACTTACCTTAGTTTAGCTAAATCCAACCTTTAAGAAATTTACCAACTTGCCATTGTGCATTGCTCACCTGAAAGTCCACCACATAAAGAAATAATTTTTATTAATTATTTCTCAAAATAAACCCCAAAAATTTCGGGGTTTTACACCAACCTACCCTACTTACAAGTCCAACCAACCCTACTTACAAGTCCAACCATGCCCACTTACAAGTCCAACCTACCCTACTTACAAGTCCAGTCCAACCAACCCTACTTACAAGTCCAACCATGCCCACTTACAAGTCCAACCTACCCTATTTACAAGTCCAACCTACCCTACTTACAAGTCCGTCCAACCTACCCTAGTTACAAGTCCAACCTACCCTACTTACAAGTCCAACCAACCCTACTTACAAGTCCCTACTTACAAGTCCAACCATGCCCACTTACAAGTCTAACTTACCCTACTTACAAGTCCAACAAACCCTACTTACAATTCGTAAAAGATGGAAAAAAATACTAAGGGTGACGATTTCAGGACGATTTCCTGACGCTCGAGCGGGAGGTTCCGAATTGGGGTTGGTTTTCAAAAATTTTGGAGCGTTTTACGCTCGCTCGAGCGTCAAGCGAACCTTTCACAAACTCAGAAAACCCGAGCGTGACGCGTTCTTCGCGTTTTTCGACCGCTCGAGCGTCAAGGCTAAACTACCAAAGCACAGCGAACCTGAACATGGAGCGTTCTACGCGTTTTCTTGCCGCTCAAGCGTCAAGGCGTAAATTTCAAAAAAAAAAACCACGAACCCTAAATACTTGCGCGTGCCCTTCTATTCTCTTATTGCAACCCTCAAACCGCCGCCCCCACCACCCCTTTCACTATTCGCAGTGGTTTCGCCAGGAATTTTCGAATTTGTGCTTGGGATTGGATCCAGGGCATATTTGCGTTCGTCCGAGGTACGTGGGGTGTATCTTTTAATATTTATTCCATGCTTTGAGGATTTCATTTAGGATGGATTATACGTTGAAGAAGACGACTCTTGTCGTTTTTCCTCTGAAATTTTTTAAAACGGAAACACCTAAGCATGGAAGTGGAGTACATTTTTGCATCATGAAGGCAATATAAAGCACTATCCTAACAACTGGAATCAGTTTCTATTAACGTTCTGTGCTTCAGTTTTAGGGAGTTTATACTCTAGGGAATGGAGAAATCTGCAATGCTTCGATTAAGTTTAACAGAACTTTTGTAAAAACTTAAAAAATGTTAAAAGTGTTTTTAAAAATAAGGTTGACTATTTTTTTAAAGCGTCATTTAGTCATATTGCAAAAATAAAAAAGTTTTTAAAAAAAAAACTATTTAACATCTACTACAAAAAAGAAACATTGCCAAATTTATACAGGTCATTTCTTTTCCACAGAGTTAAATTTATTTAAACCAACCTTTTTCAATAGTGTTATTTAAAAGATTCTAAAATTTTACTTAGGTTTAACTCCACACATCCAAATCCAATAACTGGATTCTAAAGACCTGATTCTATGAAATTTGTTCACGTACTTGCAAATTCTAGTTGTTTGTTAAAGTAACTATTATTTTAAGTATTATGACCAACCTAAAATTTAACAACAATAAAATCTCAAAATTGCTACAATGATTAGGCAATTCTATGAAATTTTTTAAGGCAACCTTCTGTGAAGAAATTGATGAAAAATGCTAGATTTTATATTGCCACAAGCAGGTAGTGGTGCAGGTGTCACCCGTGGGCATGCCACTAGGATTTAGATTTGTCTTATCTCCATATCATAGGACATGGGGGCTTGGCCTGTATCATATATCTTGAACTTATTGAAGCTATTTTGTAACTATATAATGAAGATAAAGGGAGCATTTGCTTAGAATAAAGGAAAAATCTGTTTGAAAAATTATACATGTCTTTGAAGGATAACCTAATAATGTTCACTCTTCACTGACAGAATGATTAGAGGAACCACTCACTTTTTCTCATGAAAGTGAAATTTACTTACAAACATTGAGTGAATGAATGAGTGGGTGCAAAAAAGAAAACCATGTATTATGCAATTTCATAAAGTACATACCCAAGGTGCCCATGCCAAACGGAAACACCTAAGCACAGTACTCACCAATGTAACTTTGGATGCTGGCAAAAAATAACGATTGTAATCAAAGGAATAATAAAGAATATATATATATATTTGAACCAATTTCATCTTATTTATTTTATTTTTGTTATATTTCCTTTCTCCTTCTTCCATTGCTTGAATATGTGCATCTCAACCTTTCTTTTCATCGAGATCTAATACTATACTGTTAATGCAGATGCCTAAAAGATGCACCCGAGGGTCTACGTCTAACGTACAACCTCATGAGGTTGATACAGAAATATTTATTGACAGCCATGCGCAAATGAGGTTTCATCAATACCTGCACAACCGGAGTCTCCTGTTAGAGCGGGAGGTACTAATCCGCGAACTTGATCCCAAGATTACTTCAGTTTTTACTTCTAGGGGTTGGGAGCCTTTGCTCAAAAATCTTCCTGCACCCCAAGCCATCCTTGTTCGGGAGTTCTATGCAAACATGTATGGTTGGTCCCTTGGCCCTCTCGGATTCAAAGTGTCTTTTCGCGGTCAAACAATTTCCATCACCCCTGATGTCATCTCTCAGATATTAGGGATACCAAGAGTGCCTGAGCCTCGATATCCTTACCATGAGACAGACCCCCCTTCACCTACTCATATGGCATCTTTTGTGTGCAACAGTACTACCCCTTTCTATGGAACACATCTAGTGATTGATAATATTCCAACTCATCGGTCGGTTGTTCTTCGGATTATAAGCACCAACATATGCCCAGTGGGTCATTTACATACCCTCCCACTCCAGAGACTTCGCTTCTTTTATGCATTACTCCAAGGTCATTCAATAGACCTTCCTTCCCAAATGGTTCGTTCCATGCTACACATTATAATTAACGTCAAACGGAAGCGGAAACTTATATTTCCTTGCCTCATTACCCGACTCAGGCAAGGACTTGATGTATTAATCCCAGAAATTGAGCGACCTCTAGTGCTTCCACCGCCTATTGGGCCTACCACCGTAGCACAAAGTGTTGTGCATGCTAATGCTGCTACTCGGGCTGGTGCTCTTTGTCCACGTCGTCAATCATCTTCCCAGGCTGGAACCTCTCATTCTGGTTCATCTTCGGCTGCTCCTTCATTTGATCCACCTGCCGTTATGGATTATTTTTCAAGGATTTATGAAGTCCAGCAACAATCGCGTGCAGAACTGGCGCTAATCCGATCTACCCAAGAGACTCAAGGCCGGCAGCTTTCAGAGTTACAGGGAGCAGTGTGGCAACTTCAACTGCACCGTAACGAGGGTGAAGAGGACGAAGATGAAGATGAAGACGAGGATGATGATGAGGATGACGACGATGAAGCAAGTGAGGCAGACTGAAGTAGAGAGGGGAGCAGAAATTTTACTTTTTTTGTCGTGGCTTTGATTTGCTCTATTTTGTGGCTAAACGCTCAGCTTTTTTTTTATTTATTTAAGGTTGTACTCCATTAGTGGCTTGCTGTAGACACCCCAAATTGCACAATAATCATCAAAAATCATTATCTCCTTGAAAGCCAGCACAAAAATTGAAGAAAATAAGTTTTTACCTGTATCCGGCAACTCAGGCCGGATACAAGTACTCCTCTTTGTATCCGGTGGAACATACCGGATAAAAGAGCGCTTTAGCGTATCCGGCATTATAGGCCGGATACCTTAAGGCCCTTGTGTATCCGGCCTGACATGCCGGATACATAAGTTTTGCTCAAAATTAGGGTGTTCCGAAAGCTTTTCACTTTTACCATCATATCCCTCATTAAATGAGTGGAAATCTCGGAAATGGCCTTAGGGTTAAGGTTGGTGGGCTATAGACATTATGTTGGGTCTACCATTCTCACCAACCCTAACCCTAACCTTTGCCTATAAATAGGAGGCTTCTACTTAAGCAGAAGGCCATTAACTCTTGCCTTGAATTCTTGCCAAGAATCTCTGCCAAGAAGAGCTCCAAGAGAAGAGGGAAACCGCTGCGGAAGTGCTTCCAGAATCCAGGTAAGCCTCAAACCTCTTCTTTAATTTTGCTTTTACATTTCTAGATCTAGATCTCTTCTTCTACCTTTCTGTAGAATAAGGCTTTGTTGTGTGTATGAAAACCCTTCCCTGGCTCAAAGTATCTCAAGACTCCCCCTAGCCGTAAAACGTGAAGGCAGGATCTAGGAGAAACGAGACTGGGGATTGACCCTAGTACTAGAACCTTATCTTGCATAAGCCTTTTGAAATCTTTGAAGCCCATTTCATGTTCAAAGTACCCCATGATTATCTTGAGGAACCGTGTTTAACGAGGAGAGAGAACAAAGGGAAACGATAATGGAACGGAACCCTAGGATGCTTTTAGAACCCTATTTTAAATGAATGAGAATGCATGCTATGTTGTTATATTGTTCTTGAATGATTTTCACTTACACATACATTGCACCCGTTTTGGCGGAATAGGCTCATATTTTGGGTTTATTACATTTATTGTGATAAATCTGAAATAAATGGCCTCAATCAATTCTGGAATGTTTTGAAATGATGTTTAAAGGTTTTGTATTCATCTTGCACGAATTGCACATACTTTGTCACAGTTTTGAATTGTTTTTCTCCAAAAAGGGCTTAACTTGACAGCAACTGTATCCCGACTTCAGACACTCATAACTTCATCGTTCGGATGAATTTTGGAGTGATTCTAGAACCATGGGAAAGGTGAGGCTGTCTAGTTTATGTCCACCAAATTTCATTAATTTCTATCAAGAGGAGTTTTGACACCTCTCTGTCAAAGTTGATTGGACAGTTCAGGTTCAAATACAGAACTTGTCACTTCGATGGAGCGCCATGTGTTCGTTTTAAGTCCGATTCGAGTGATTTTTGTTTCTGGGCACTCCTTTATGAGTCTATTTTCAAATCCAGTTGGTTTCATAATTGTTTGACTCCATTTGTATTATTGGTAACAAATTTACTCAGAGCTGCTCATTAGTACTTTTCTGGGTAAATCTGTGATCTTAGGGGCCTGTTTGGGAGACCACCCAAGGCACATCCAAGTGAATTTTTGTATGAGGCTAGTTTCTTTCGAAAGATGGTCATACAGACTTCAATCACACCAAATTTCATGGATTTTTAAGGAGTGGATTTTTCTAGGTGATTTTCTGAACTTGCCTACTTGCCACTTTTGATTTTCTCCAGCAGCAACTTTAAAGGAGCATAACTCCTAGGATTTTAATCGGAATGGGATGAAATTTTGCATGAGACTATTATTTAACATAATCTTTCAAATGGATTTGGTTTGGTTCAATTTAAAATTGGATTTGAATGATTTCAAGACAAATGGCATTACTTTTCACCGAATTTTCCGGATTTGATTCAACTTGGCTTTGTGCACTCTTTTGCTTGGATTTTTATCTTTTTATGACATTCCAGAAGTGATATTGACATAAAAGAGGATCTAGAATCCATTTGGATTCCTCATGTGAAAATATCACACATTGGCTTAATTCTTTTCCAATACTTTTAATGATTTTTAGAAAGCTTTCTTATCTTTTTTTGGCATGAACAAACACTTGGCAACCACCTTATGTGGGTGAATGGGGGTGCCTAACACCTTCCCCCGTTCATAATCTAATCCCCTTACCCATCTCTGGATTTGATTTTCAAGTAGGGTTATTTTTACCCTAGAATTTGTCTTTTGGCTATTTTTGCTTATCTTTAATCTTTTGGTGTCCATTCACACCCCAAAATTCTGAATGGTGGCGACTCTCCTAATTTTACGTTGAGTCTCGTGTGCTGACGGAGGGGAAATCATCCCGGTGATTTTTCCCGTGTCTCACACTTGCACTCTTGCAAATTTAGCACACTAAGCTTGCTTCTTAGAAAAATTGTTTTGATATCACCATGCAATATTTTGCTTACTCTATTTGGAAATTGGTTTACGGTTCGTATTGGTTCAGCAGCGTAAACATGAACGAAGGTCTCGTGTCTTATCGACGCGGCGTTTTGTGATTGGCGCCGTAAATGATGGGGTTTACTATCAATGAAAAAATGAAAGCATATCAGTCGGAGCTACTCCATATAAGATCTGGTGGCCCAACGATAAATGTGTATGCATGAGCTCGGGTCCACATATTTCACCATTGGTTATAACAAATTAAACAGCTAATGCTCCAACTAATATTAAGTCATGAAAATTGATTAGTCACCCTATATCATTGATTTGTTACCAAACAGGTTTCTTGTCACTTGTTTTTAAAAACCCCAAAAACAGTTATTGTTACCAAACGGGTTTCTTGTCACTTATTTTCAAAAACTAAAAAACAATTTGAAATTGTTATTGTTAGATTTTTTTATTTTTTTAAAACATATGAGTTGGGTTATTTAAAGGGATGATTTGGAAATATCATCCAAAGTGAAGTAGGGATCAATAAAAGGAAGGTTATGGAATTTTAAATCTAATCCATTGCCTTATAAGTGTAGAGTTGGAGCATTTCTTTTGATCATTATTAGCAAGACATTACATGTAAAAGAAAATAATAAAAAAGTTCAAATTAATATCTTTTTTTAACAAGATTTTGATTTAGTCTTTTTTTTTTTTTTAAAAGATCGATCCATAAGGGTCAATAAAGAGAAAATATTAAATCCATAAGGGTCAATAAAGAGAAAATATTAAATGTACATAAAAAAAATAGTTCGAATTTAACATGTTATAATTTTTAAGAAAATAAGATAAAGATTATATGCATATGTATTATATGTAAGAATCTAGGAGTAGTGGCTAAATTCTAAATAATTTATCTTCACATATAAACTTTGATATCATTCATATTAATCTTTTCCATGCTAATAGCATATTGTATTTTTATGCTTTTAAATTTTCTAGATTATAAAAAAAGAAAAATATGAAAATTAAAGATTAAAACATGCAAAGTATCACGCAAACTCAAATAACATGTAATTGTCAGTTGTCTAACTGATTAAGAATATATTGAAGCAAGCCACTAAGATGAATATCTATACAAGATAAAACTCAAAGTATCACATAAACTCACACGTCTATGCTCCTTTAATTGCTACATTTACTTTTTAACTCAAGTTTAATAATGAACCCATATCGAGCTAACAAGTAGGACCGAGGAGGAGGACAAAAGAAAACAATAGGAGCAGGTTCAAACAGATCCAAGCTACAAAGCTATGGGGCAAGAAGCATTGCTTAATTTAGTGGCAGGGCAAGTTGAAGGTATCCGCTACCTGAAAAGTGAACAAGTGACTTAATAAAATGAAACGGCAAGAGCAAGTTAGAGTATTCACAACTGGAAGTATTCAACTAATACCGTAGGTTGTCCCATTGTGTGCTTGCATTCGGTGGATTGCCATGCTGCATCACAAATGGCTGCAAAAACGATAATTTTATTATTAAAACAGGTTTGTAAATTATTGATTGTGAGTCAAGAAATTTGAACTATTACTTACAGCATCTGAGTGAAGCCATAATTCCCTTGAATACCCTGGGCGAAAATCCTATGATCAACAACACCACCTTGTGACATTTGGTTGGAAGCAAAATATGCCTGCATATTTTGTCAGTTGCCTTATAAGAAACACCAAGACTGGGGTTGTTTGCAAAACAAAAATAATGGAGTAAAGTATACCTGCACTGCTGGCGTATGTGGAGTCATCGGTGCAATAGGCATCATAAATGCATCCCTCATATAAGGTGTTAGTGGAGTGCAAGAATTCTGAGTAGATTGGCTACTAGAGGTAAACGCCCCAAAAGTTGCTGCAACCTCTGTTTGGTTCATGGTTTCCTCTACTGACTCATTGACCGTTTGTTTTGCTTTCTTCTGTGTACACTTAATAGATTGTTCCAACGCACCTTTTTGCCTACGAACACTTGAGCCAACCCGACCACCCCTTAGCTTCTTTTTAATACCTTTTGCCCTTGAAAGGATCTCCGTATCGTCAACACCGATAGCTGGAGAATCATTGTCCCTAACATTATTGTCCCCAACACTATCTAGAAGTGTGCAATCTGGCTGAGAATTTGCTTGTGAAACATTCACCCTTCCAACTTCACTTTGACTTCCTTCTTTTCTTGATGCATCATCCATATCTCTAGCTTTGTTTTTTTCTTTTACTATTCTATTCGCCTCACATTCAATCTGTTTAACCAGATCACTCGCAAAAGCAGAGGACTCTTCATGCAGTGAGGCCTTCCTTGCAGCTTGAACAAAATTGCGACACAATTCTCTAAACCTCCTCCCAATTGCCGCTTTGGAGTCCTCCTCAGCAACAGTCCTTTCTTCATATGCAACCAAACCACTCTTTGCATCTTTAGTCCATCTTTTCAAGATATATTGATCAGGTATCTTCTTTATCCTATTAGCATGAAGAATATAAAATGCATGACTGCACAATATGCCACTGAATTCAAATTTCTTACAGCTACAATTGACTGAAGTAGTTTCACGGTCGAATGTAACAGTATGTTGACGAACTCTCCGTTCGGCATCATTAGTGACTTTATACTCAACCAATCCACCAACTTCCCCACAAACATACATCTCACAATTAAGGACACCATCAAGTATTTCTTTACGAACTAATTCAAGGATTGCTTCTGTGTAGACGTTTCATGCACATTCCAACATTTGATTTCCCTCAATCGGCAACGCAGGAGTACTATTTATCATCTTACAATCAGCCCTCAGTTCCTCATACCGCCTATCATCCAATAATTCATCGAAGCGCCCCAAGAATCGCAATAAATCCTTTTGCCTCTGTAGATGACTTTTCAGTGAAGCATTCATGCTCTCGAACCTTTTTGTCGTACTCATGTTTGTACAGAACGTGTTCCTTCCGTATGCCAGAGACCATTTCTCCTTTTCCTCAAACTTTGCTTTCAACCATCTATTCGAGGATAAATCATATTTGTTAATCATTGTGTTCCATGCTTCTACGAATTCCTCATCGTCTTCATACTCATAAACACATCTACTAAAATCTTTTGCAAATGATTTCTCACTGTTAAACACATTGCTAAGATGCTTTACAGCGTTTTGGAACATGTGCCAAACACAGAAGCGATGGAATGTATCCGGAAGCATCAAAGCTATTGCACTCGTCATAGCTTGGTCATGATCAGTGAGAATTGTCTTCAGCCTTTTACCAGACATTGCTCTTACAAAGCTTTCAAATAACCAACTGAATGTCTGAACGGTTTCATCATATAATAGGGCAGCGCCAAAGATCTTGGTTTGTCTGTGATGATTAACACCAACAAATAACCCGAATGGTGTACCGTACTTGTTTGTTCTATATGTGGTGTCAAAACAAACCACGTCACCAAAGTAAGTATAATCTACCATCATCCCAGAGTCAGCCCAAAATATGTTACTAATAAGATCGTCTTCATCTAACTGAATGGCATAGAAGAAGGATGCATCTTCCGATTATTTTCTTTGAAAGTATTCCAATAAGGCTCCTGCATCTCCCTGTTGCATGGCTACCCTAAGTTTGGACCGCAAATAATTCTGACAGTCTACCCGCATGAATCCTAAGCATTCAACGCCACCTACTTCCCTTCTCATCATTTCGACAGTTCTCTTGGGCTGTATCCCTGTCGAATCTGCAAGATCAATTTCAGCTGCCTGGGCCTCTGTTACTTTCCGATGCGATCGTAACATATGGACCATGCTTGGCAAAAGTAACTCATGATTATGCCCCTCCTCGAACTGTGTAATTACATATTTTCCACTCGCTTCCAATACAATTTTTATTCTTGCCTTACACCCAGTCCTTGTATCTGCACGATGTTTTACAACCGCCATATCCCTTTTATCTGTCCGACGATAACCTTCCTTTGAGCAACAAAAAACCCTATCCAGGAGGATGCCCGTACGTTGATGCTTGTGCTGTAAGTCTTTTCTCGTTCCGAAACCAGTTCGTCTTGCATACTCATTATAAAACTGATGTGCGTCGTTTTCTGAATCAAACACCATCCCAATCTTTGGTAAATATGCTGTCTGTATTGATTCTTGCAAACCATCAACATCCCTATCGATGGTGTCTTCAATGCCATCAATTGATCTAGATGACAATTCCTCCGCACTATCCATTTCCGCTGTGTTTTCTGTTTACATATAAAACCCTCATTATTGTATAAGCAAATAACCAGACTTAAAATGAAATATCATAAGAGGCCAGGTTTGTTTCGTCCTTCTTAAAACCAACAAATACAATGGATAAACAACATTCACGAAGTAATTAACATCCAAGATGATCAAGCCATGGTACATTCAAATTGAACCCAAAAAAAAACAATTAAATAAAATAAAGGTTTATTTAAAAGGAGAAGAAAATAAGCATTACTCAGACATGAGCACATGATCAAGCCACTAGTAAAGAATAATAATAACAGATGGACAATTACTAAAAATGAGAAACTAACTTAACTAAATATATAAGCCTAAGGGGGTGTTTGGTGGGCATTATAGAATCTGGATTATACTTGAATTTGATTACATAATCTAAAAGCCGTGTTTGGTTGGGATTTTAAGGTCGGATTCTACTATCCAATTGCATAATCAAGCCCATAATCACTACCTACTTTCTTGGTGATTATAGGGATTATGGACATTGGTGCTTAAATTTCCAAAATCTATGTTTTTAGAGATTATGTATAACAAATTATATAAAACATATTATAATAAATGATAACGTTAAAAGTATTATAATGTAATATATTATAATATATTAATATATTAGTATATTATATTTAATATCATATTATTAATATTTCATATTATATTAATATAATAAACATATTTCATAATCATAATATTATATTAAATTTAATATATTATTATAATAAATTTAATATATTATTATAATATATGATAATATTTAATATATTAATATAATATTAATATATTAAAATATAATAATATATTAATATATCCTACGCAATATAGTAATATTAATAATTCATATTATATTGATTTACATATTATAATATAATAAACATATTATATTGATTTATAAACATATTATAAACATTATAATATATAATAAACATATTATATTGATTTATTGCCATTAATAATATTATACTTATAATAATTTAATTATATTAATATAATATTATAATATATATACTATTTTACAATTTCATATTGTAATAAATTTCTTATACTGATATAATAAACATAAATTATATTATTATAATATGATTCATATTATAATATAATATAATATTATAGAAGTGTGCAATTATTATAATTGTTACGTATATTATATAATATTATAATAGTATTATATAATGTTACAATGATATTATTATAATACACATAATATAACATTATTATATGATATTATATATAATATTATTAATATATAAATTTGAATATTTAAGTAAAAAGATACATATTATATAATAATATATACAACTTTAAGTAAGACATTTATTTTTCTATATATATTATATTATATTATTTTTTATGCAATTTTTTATACAAAAACTTCAAATTTAATCTCAATAATCAATGTCAATCAAACATGATTTTTAGATTCTAGTTTACAAATCTGACTTCATAATCTTGCTTATCTAAATAGGATTTTTAGGTTCTTAAATCTTGGAAATATAATCTGGAATATAGAATCTAGGTTTACTAACAAAAAAAACGAAGAAACACAATGTCACTTGAAGATTACTTGATAGTGAAAAAGCAAATAATTCATTCCATGCATTTTCAAAAATATTTAGACGTTCACCGTTCGCACAACTCGATTCCGAAGCAACTCCTTCAAGCCGTTAGCTCCCAAAATTCAGGCAATTCCTCAAGATGTCAGGTATGAACTCCTTCAAACAATTTAATCAACCTGAACGCAATGTACAATGTTGCATAGTTAAATTTAGATGAATTGCCAGGTCAATGGAAACCAAATGGGGAAGAAGAAGCACCTGAATCTACAGTCTCGCACAATTAATCAACTTGAACTCAATCGGTGGGACAAATCAATCATTCTCTTCTCCAACAAACGTGAGGGGAAATCAATAAATTTCAATCGTCTGAGCGCAACAGGAATCGGAGAAGACAAAGGAGGGAGTTTTGAAAACTTCGTTCGTTTCGTGTTTCGCGGGCGCAATAGGAAGGAGAAAATCCATTCGGCCGAACCACGGTCGAATGGTTCTTATTAACCATTCGGCCGAAAACTTTGGCTAACGGCTCACGGCCGAAAGCCAAAACTAACGGCCTATCATCGTTAGTTTTTTGCCTCTCTTTCGATTCAAAAGAGAGGACGCGTGTCGCTGAATCATGTTCGAATGACCATTCGAACGACGATTCGAAAGAGAGGATGCGGGCTGTTTTCAACCGGCCATTACACAGCTAACGGGAACTTCCACCAAAAAAGTTTCCATTCACTGAACAACAACTGAGAACGGTAAGATCGGGCCGG
This sequence comes from Buxus sempervirens, assembly GCA_947561395.2. Classification (NCBI taxonomy): domain Eukaryota; kingdom Viridiplantae; phylum Streptophyta; class Magnoliopsida; order Buxales; family Buxaceae; genus Buxus; species Buxus sempervirens. The sequence continues at coordinate 8,761,403 of OX387193.1, forward strand.
CAAGCACCTGATCAAATCAATCAAGAGACAGGGCAATCGTCGCCACTCCGTCCTTCTCATTTATTTATTATTATTTTGTTTGTGCTTGGAGACCCGTGAATGAATAAGTTAGAGAATATAGAATATAGAGGTGGTTGAGGAATTGATCCACAGCTAACACTCAATTATTTGTCCATATATAATATTTTATAATCTTTTCCATAGCTTTACTACAAAGCTGTTACACACACTCATAAAGGAAACCGCGCACTACATATGCTACCCAGTTCAACTGGCTACATGGTATAGAGAAAGACAATATAACACAAGACGTACATTAATCAATAACAGCTTCACAATCGTTGAAGCAGCTCTAGTGCTAAGCGTAGAGCTCTAAATTAGATAGTCTTGGTGTTGGGATGGCAATTAAACGCTTTGATTTCTTTAAAACAAAGTCGATTTTCTCCGAAAAATCGAGCTCTGTCCCTTCGGGCAATCTCCAGTCAAAGGAATGCAACAGCGAAGCCATTCCAAACCTCATCATTCTCTCTGCTAATGGAATTCCCGCGCACATCCTCCTTCCAGATCCGAATGGAAGGTAGTGAAACGAATTGCCATTATAATCACATTTTGCAGTGTCCTCCCTCAGGAACCTTTCAGGCTGGAACTCCAAGGGACTGTCCCAAATCTGAGGGTCCCTCTGCATTGCCCAGATATTTAACATGACCTCTGTATCCTTTGGAATAGTGTAGCCACCGACTATGCAAGAGACGCTTGGCCTCCGTAAGATTATCGGCACCACCGGGTACAAGCGGAGTGTCTCCTTCACAATTGCTTCCAAATAATGCAATTTGGGCAGATGAGATTCTTCCACAATGTTCTCCATCCCTACTACCTCCTCCAGTTCTTGTTGGGCTCTCCTGAGAATTCTGGGTTGCTTCATCATCTCTGCCATCATCCACTCTATTGCGGTTGAGGACGTGTCTGTCCCGCCAGAGATCAGGTTCTGTGATAACAATTCTTGTAAGATCAATAAGACAAAAATTCTAGATATATATATATTGAAACTTACCAGAAACAAGGCCTTGAGTTGGGTCCTGGTGATTTGTTTCTTAGCTTCTTCTTGCTTGTTAACGTCCAAGACAATTTGCAGAAAGTCCCTCATGACTTTACCTTCTGCTGCCATATTTTCTTTCTCACGTTGATGGATCACAGACTCAAATATCTGATCAAACCTTGCCAAGAGCTCCTTCTGTCGTCGCTCAATACCTTGTATATCAAACCTTGCAAGAACAGGAAACACATCTGAGATGTTGGTCTTCCCTAAGAGTTCTATCATTTCCCCAATCACCTCCATTAACTCAACCCCCACAACCTCAACAGTCCCACCCCAGATCATGCTCCTTACGACGTTGAAGCTCGTTAAGTACATCAACTTGTTGATCTCAACATCTTCACCTCTCTTGTTGTACACATCTCTCACCATCTTCCGAACTTCACGTCTCCTGAGGGCGTAAGAAGCGTCCAGGTTGCTGTTACTTAGCATCTCTCGCACACATACTTTGCGCAGCTTGCGCCAGTCTTCGCCGTAAGAGTTAAAAGCTATGTCGTTAGCACCATAGGAGAAAACACGAGCTGCGACGGTTCGATCACGATTAGCAAAAACTGCGTCGTGATCCCTGAGAACCTCCTTTGCTAGGGCTGGGGAGCTCAAGACAACACATAAGCTGGTTCCTAGTTGAAGCTTCATGATGGGGCCATAGATTGAGGCCAGGTTGTTGAAGTTCCGGTGAAGATCGGGATTCAGAAAAGGGAGGTACCCAACTAGGGGTAAGCCACGGGGACCAGGTGGTAATGGCTGGCCGCCGCTTCTCTGTTTGGACTTGTTGGAAGTCCATAGGTAGAAGAAGATTGCAATTATGGCAAAAACCGAAAGGGTTAGTAGTGTTGGAGTGAATTCATCTTTCTGGTTGTTCCTTTGCCACCACCATGACCAACCTACGTTCAAAGACATATCTACTTAGTTCTAGAAAGAATCAACAAAAACAAACTGATAGTTGAAAGCAGGAAGCTTTGATTGTATCTTATTTTAGATCAGTAGTATTCCTTAAATAGAACCCCCTCAACGTGAACGGACATATATGGTAGGGATAAGAAGAATCTCAATCGTTAATGGCTGTGGAGCTCCAATCTACCCTTTTAGATGGAGCTCTCACAGTATGTTGCCATCTGTCCGGCCAGTTCAATGCACATGCTCCTCACATGCCTATATATTATATTAGGTCCTCTCAATTCGGTTTAGGCAAATATATGAATTTGATTCGGTTTCGATGTTTTTTCAACCGATCATCCAATATAAAACCGAACTGACTTAATTCGATTTAAGGATTTTTAGACTGAAACTGAACTGAACAACTAAAAAACTGAACTAAACTAAGCCGAAGTCGGTTTGAGCTCGGTTTTAACCAAACCGAGTTGTACCCCTAATGAGAGGCATGGAGATAAAATGCAAGGTACCCCTAATATGGAGACAAATGCAAGGAACCATGAAGTTGATCTATACAGTCTTTGACATTGCCATAACAATAACATCCACTTTGATCAAAAGTAAATGTTAAGGTATGATTCATCCTTTTTGGGTCTTTATTTAGCTGGCACGTGCACCCCTTCTAGTCTTCTAGATGCCGTGTTTGGAGTGAGGTGCAGGAATTTTGGTGGGCGATTGGAAGAATCTATACCTATGCTCACTGTTCTGGATGGTTCAGACTTGATCGAAAACTTAATTAAATTCTAAAAATTACACCTAGATGATGACTCCAAGCACATTTTTATTTCTAACTAGAAATTGTTAGCATTTGCTCTTATTTTCCTCGATGTGGAAGTTTTCTCTTATTCTAGAATTTCATGACCTGTGCTGTTTGATTGCATCCATTCAAAGCACAAGTTTATGCAGTTATTCTTGCGAATTTTTGATAAAGGTGATCTACATTTGAAAATCAGGCCAGTTGACCAAGTTGTTGGCTGTTGAGGTTTGGAATTCAAAATTTGGACTCCAGTGATGTTGAGGTTTCTTTCTTCTTTACAACTTTACATTCTAGATCTGGCTGTGATTGTGACAATGGTGAGTCGTTGACAGTGATGTTAGGGTGTCTTTCTTGTTTAGGTTCTAGATCTGGTCGTGATTGTGGCTATGGTGAGTCGGCGACAGTGATGTTAGGGTTTCCTTCTTTAGATTCTAGATCTATTGTCTTAGTCGTGGACGGAGTTATTTTTAGATTTTTAAATATTATTTTTTATGGAAATTTAGAAAAGGAAGTGTATTATATCTATTAGAAGGGGTGCACGTGCAGTACTGCACGTGTGTAGGAAGGGATAGAGGGGAGACAATGTTGGAGGGAACAGTTGCAAAACTATTTTGGTTTTTTGAAAAGTTGAGGCGGTTTTAACCATTCTATCCTTTTATTAATAGAATTTTTGAATCGTGTGTAAGGGCTGTTTTGGAAAGCTACACATTTTGTTCAACACGATTCACAAGAGGCCTCTTCGCATTAAATATAGTATAGATATAACATTAGTTTGGTTCGAGAAATATACGAATTCAGTTTAGTTTGGTTTAACCGAGCATCCAATCCAAAACCGAACCAAAGTAGTTCAGTTTAGGGATTTTTAAACCGAAACCGAACCGAAGTCGGTTGGGTCAGTTTGGGTTCAGTTTTAACCAGACCAAGTTGCACCCCTAGTTAGAATAACAGAACGGATGAAGTATAAAAACGACATCAATGAAGGAATTAGGGACCCACTCCACACAACATATTTTATTAGAATTGTTATTGTTGGATCACCTGTGATCGACAGCCTTCTTTCATGCCACTTGCTCTGCATTCGCAAGGAAGTAATTTAGGATCTCCCCTTCACTACTCCATGTTGCAGTGATGTGTAAAGATACAACCAGCCTTAGACTAAGTGAAGACCCTATCACCGACAAGTTGCTACAACTGTGAAAAAGTGCAATTAACGCAAAAATGATATTAAAATGCGGAACTATAGAACTTACGTGGGGGCAGTGATGAGCAGTCCTGCATGTAAACCATGCTTCTCTGATGTACCAAGCATTCACCATTGGAGTTTCGGAATGGAATGGATGTCAGAGTGATGCAATTGATGCTAAGTCAATATCCCCAAAGAAATGCGTGCTCATCTCATCTTCCCTGCAAACAGAATAAGAATAGAAAGGCAACACAAGTAATGGTGGGACCCACACATGAATGGTGGGCCCCCCCACTAAATGTGAGGGGGTGTATGCAGCGTATGCGGTAAGGGATGTGAGTCCCAAGTAATAACTGTAGTCTGTATCTATAAAAGGAAAAAAGAAAAAACTAAAAGAACAAAGAAGATTGATGGCGAATTGATCAAGTGAGAACCAAGTGAGTGAACTAGATAGCGCTTTTTCTAGTTATCAGAATAATGGCTCTAATAGTGACAATCCATACTATGATCATTACATTTATGATACTAAATATAATTGGAATAATCTCATTAATAGTTGCATCGATAGTTATCTTTGTTCTGAAATATGTATTGATAGTTACATTTTAAGTAGTAGTGACAGTTATATTTATAGTTACATTTGTAACGAATGTGTAAATAGTAGTGAGAGTTAAGATACTAAATATAATTGGAATAATCACATTAATAGTTGCATCGATAGTTATCTTTGTTCTGAAATATGTATTGATAGTTACATTTTAAGTAGTAGTGACAGTTATATTTATAGTTACATTTGTAATGAATGTGTAAATAGTAGTGAGAGTTATGGTATAAGATCTAGCACGAATGGTAGTGATTTAAAAAGGAAAGAGCAAAGAAGACTGATGGAAAATTGATCAAGTGAGGACCAACTAAAACAAAACAAAATTGGCTGCGGCATCAATCATCTAAGTAAAACCATATAAATGATGATCACTCTCACCATGGTTTTCTCAAGGGACAAATGTTCTACTTGAAATGACATGGGAAAGAAGATGGGGAAGAAATTGTTGAGAATCGTGTAATGTGAACAGTAAAATCGAGAAGAAGAAGAGCAATAACAAAAAAATTTATGTGGTTCAGCAATGTGCCTACATCCACTGGGTACGACAAAAATTTCAATTAAGATCCTCTAGAGCTTCTATTTGCACTTTTATCTGGAGCCTCTATAGAATCATGCTGTGTGTATTAAAAATTCACCTTAATGGTATAACTGTAAATTTTTAATTACACTTGACACAATCCTATGAAATGCTCCAAATAAGGGTGTAGATAGAGGCTTTACAGGATGTGAACAGCAAAAATTTCCACTATTTTCAACTAGGGTTACAACTTACAACACGATATATATATATATACCAACCCTAAACCCAGTATTTTTGACATCTCAAAAATACCCCTGTACCATACCCTTGGAAGCAGTAAATGAATCACTGTTTCCAACAAAAACCTTGCTCACTTGAGGAGACAATTACAACTCCATGATAAAGAATTCGATCTAATTGAACAGGGATCTAGAGATCTTCAAATGGTTGGTACAGAAAGTATGCAAATCATGTTGATTCTCATGGATTCGTTGGAGAATATATGGATATAGGAAAACAGCAGTTTTTATGCTGGCAAAGATAACAAAAACTGTGTTAATCAAGCAGAGTTTTCAAAACAACAATGATGGGGTATGCATACCCTTTTGGCTATTTCCACACCAAAGAAATGATGCTATGTATTTCCTAGACGGAACTTATACGAACCATTATATAGGTAGTGGAAATAGAAAGATAGGTTTGGCAGTAGAATTAACCATGGCAATATGACAGCATTAGTACTAAAGGCAGGCCCTATCACAGAGAGTAGCACTTGGCTGACAATAACATCAAATGGAATATTTAAAAGTCAGTAATATAACAAATACCTGCACCTAAACCAGAATAATACCTTAAAGACAGAGAAAAAGCAAACAAAGAAGGTTAAACAGAAGAAATACTTACTTTTTTCTTTCTTCAAGTAAGATATCAGGCCTTCATATTGATATCATTTTTCAGGATTTGGATCTTCATATCTTAGTAACATTCAATATCCATCTACAATATCATGATGACAAGAAACACTAAAAATACCACCAATAAGACAAACATAGTAGCATTTTACACCATCCAACAATGCTTTGGATTTTGGCTTTGTTTTATGAAAGAAAGTCTTTCGCAACAATAAATGAGGAAAAAGGAAAGTGTGATGACTAGGGGTGGCAATCGGTTGAATATGGTATGGATCTGCTAAGATCCGAATCCGATCCGAAAAAAATTTACCGATATCCGAATTCGATCCGATATCCGACGGATCTTTAATACTTAAATCCGAATTCGAAATTCAATGAATATCCGAAATCCGAATTCAATCCGATATCCGATCCTAAATCCAAATTCGATCAGAAATCCGAATTCGAGCCTGTTTGAACCTGAAACTTTAAAAAACAATTTTAACAATTAAAGTAAATTTAACTATAAATTTTAACACAAATCCAAGTGTCTAATGATCAAATGATAATTTAACCCTTTTAACTTATGGTTGAACCATGGTCTGGACTAGGTTTATATATATTATAAGTATGTTTTCAGTTCGGATTTTTTTCGGATCGGATACATGTATATCCGAATCTGAATCCGAAAAAAATTCGGATCCGAAATTCGAGATCCGTATCAGAACCGTGGATCTAAATCCTATATCCGAATTCGGTAATTTCGGATCGGATTCGGGTCGGATTCGGATATATATCCGACCCATTGCCAGCCCTAATGATGACAAGAAAAAAATTATGATAGTATTTATGACACGTATACCAAAAAGGTTTAAAAGAAGACAGAAAAAAAAATTTTGTTTGGACTTTTTTCTTTTTTTTTTTGGTAAGGGGATGCTAAAATTTACTTTCTGATGGATCTTACATAAGAACCCTCCCATATGGTTAAAGCTACAGACAATGGACAAAAAAAGGAAGAGGCTTGTAAAGCTAGAAACAAGAGTATTCATCCAAGGCATAATTTGCTGGAGTGTCTACAACACTGTTAACTTCCCTAAAGATATGGGTGATGGAGAAAAATTTGAACTGTCTAGTAAGGAGTTTTGCTTCCTCTATAATGTTTGCCACAGTCCATGGAACATCTGAGTAGTTCAATTTCATGAAGGTTGTTATGCTGGTTGAATCAGTTTCGAACTCGACTTCACCTAAGTTTAACGATCTGGCCAGTTTTATGCCTTCAAAAGACCATGCGCTTCCGCCACCATTGCTGAAGTAGTACTTAGAGCGTGAGCAATTGCCACCATAAACTCCCTATCAGGTCCTCTGCAAATGATCCCACATGCCGCCTTGCCTAGGTTACCACGTGCTACGCCATCCACATTTATTTTCATTCTTCCACCTTGTGGTCGTTTCCATCTCACTGCCACTTCCTCCATATCTTTCCTTTGTTTGTCATTCTTTAGCAACCTTTGAGAGTCCACCTGCAATGAATTGAAAATGGACAGGCTTAGAGTAGAGTTTGGCTTAAGTCCTTCAAACAATACCTGGTTGCGGGCTTTCCATACGGTCCAACACAGGTTGGCCCATGCAGCAGATTTGTGGGGGTCAGCACTATATTCTTAGAGAATTTTAAACCACCAGTCCTTCATGTTGTTTTGGACTTCAATTCCATCAAGTTGGCCGCCCATGGCTCCAAACCAGTCCTTCATGTTGTTCTTGGAGAATGTTTTTGTTTGGATTTGGAGAAGACATTTTAGACCCTTTTTTCCCCTCTCCTTTTTTTTATGGGATTTTCCCCTCTCTCCTCTCTCTCTCTCTCTCTCTTTTGCAGAACTGCAATAAATGAGGACAAGACCTAATTTGCAGAATAGCAATAAATAAAGGTCGATTACCAAAAATAAATAAATAAAGGTCTCCTCTCCAATTTGCAGGAACTGGGGGACGTCTTGATGCCCTTCAAGCTCAAGGAAACTGCAAGGATTGGTGGTTTGAAAGAATTAAGGATAACTTAGAAGAGCCTAGAAGGCAAGCGGAGCTGGCAAACTTGTGCTGGACAGTCTGGAAAGCCCGTAATCAGGTAATCTTTGAGGGAGCTAAACCAAACCTTATTCTCAGTCTTTCTTCTTTTCTCTCACTGCAGATGGATTCATTGAGGTTGATTGATGAGAAGCCAAAGACAAGGATGAATGAGGAGATTGAAGTAAGGTGGGCAGCACCAAAGGAAGGAAGCTTAAAGATCAACGTTGACGGAGCTTCAAGGGGTAATCCTGGCAAGGCGGCGTATGGCATTATAGCAAGAGGGCACCAAGGGCAATTCATAGCGGCCATGGCAAACTCAATCGGGAGCTCAACAGCAATTGTTGCTGAAGCATACGGCTTGTTGGAGGGAATAAAGCTAGCACGAATGATGAATGCAAGGAATGTGGAATTTGAAAGTGATTCTCTATGCTTAACGCAGATCATGAACTCCTCTACTCTAGACATTCCGTGGACTGTGTCGAATATAATCCTCGAGGCTAGGCACCTGTGCAGTGGGTTTGATTCCTTTTCTATTTCTCACATCTTTAGAGAGGCAAATTCAGTTGCCGATTCTCTTGCAAACTTCGCGTTAGATGATTTCTCATGTTTTTGGAAAAAGTTTCCCCCTTCTTTTCTTGGGCCGCTCCTCAGCTCTGATTATATGGGAGCTATTCATGTAAGGCATTCTGGCAGGGTTTAATGAAGATTGGTTGCAGGTTTTCTTACCAAAAAAAAAGGCTTCAAGGTTCAAACCAGACTGTCCGTGTTTATTTAAGAAAACAACCAAAAATTAAAATCCTGGATGACAGCAGCTGCTGTCAATGCTTAACTCGGGCAGTCCCGAGTTGGACCGCCCAAGTTTGATATCGTTATAACTCGGGCGGTCCAACTCGGGACCACTCGAGTATGGGATGGCCGTTCTATACCGGCCGGTCCAAAAAACCATGGTGATGTGTGAAGATACGACTAGCCTTAGACTAAGTGAAGACCCTATCACCAGCAAGTTAATGCGGCCGCCCTTGATCTCTTGCCTCCATTGAATGCACAGCAAGGGAAAAGCAACCGGTACCTAGGTAAGCTTTGTTCAAGCCAGGAGAGTAGCTGAGGTTATGGCTAGGTAGTACAGCTAGTACGAAGCCCTAATATACACTATCAACAGACGCCTCATTTAACCCTTCTCTATTTACCGATACCACGCGATAGAGAAGGGAGGCCGGTACTATTAGTAGGGTTTGCATTTTTCTTTAAGTTGTTTAGAGTGTGCCCAACTTCAGTCGTTGTCAAAAGGCCGTTGTTTTCCAACATCCAATGTCCATTGTAACGAGACTCGACATAATAAAAGTACATACCTTGGCCGCATTTTAGCGGTCCAAGCTTTGACTAAAGTCATTTTTTATTTAATTGCCATTTACCATAATTATTCAAGAACCTTTTACTAAAGGATGAACCCTCAAACTTTGTCTACATCGCCTAATCACTATATCTTACAAGTGGCTTGCAGTACGACCGAGCCGGTTCCGCGAGGTACTGGCATTGGAACAAACACCTGGGGTTGAAACCCGATCTAACAAATTGTACCCACGAGGTATTGGCATGCATATGCATAAACACAACATGTTCATCACGTGGCGAGTCCGGCAAGATTTGGGAGGACACCTTACATATACAAAGTACTTAGTAAAGTGGAAGAGCCTGCCAGATGCGGAAGCAAGTTGAGAATTAGGCATTATTTTACATAATAAGTCAACCATGTTGTCAAAATAACAATCTGGAAAGATAGATTTAGTGAGTCCATTCCAAGCAAATTGAGGGTTTATGCTGAACGGGGTTCGCAGCGGCTAGGGTTTCTGGTAAAGCATATGTTTTTGGTGCGACTTTGCAATGGCTTTCAGAGGATCGATTTTCAGTGGGTGCCATTTGATCAAGTTTTCGCTCTCGGGCGTACAACAAAGGAACGGCACTCGGTGGTAAACGTTTTGGGTTTCGTTTCTGATGGAAATCAAAGGTGAAGAGAATGAAGAAGGGGATGAGACTGGCGCTGACGACGGCGTCGGTTGGCGTCTGTAAAACCCCAAATTTCTCTACATGATTTTGTTTATGAGAATTAATGAGGTGTGTATGTAGGGAAAGCTTGGTGGGTGAGCATGCACCGAATCAGGGTTTTTTTAAAACTCGTCGAGCGGCAAAGTATATAAGGTAAGTATAAATACATAAGGTAGTTAGATTCGTAGGTTTCGTTTTCTCGCATACTTTGTGTTGAAGGTGATTTCGGCTGGTGATCTAGGGTTTTGGAGAGAAGAAGACCGTGTTTTTCCTGCCGATCAAAGTGTTCAGAATCAAGGGTGTTCAAAAGAAAACCTCTTACGAACAGAGGGAAACTGGGTGGCGATCGACTGTGGGACTTGCTATACTAGGAGTTGTTGTTGCAAGGCTTTGGAATGTATAACAGTGAGTAGCATCGTTTTGATTATCGTTGGTTTTGATCTCTAAGATTTGTCGAAAGCATGGTTTCTGAATAAGATATGTTCGAGCGTGAGTTATTTGATGGGTTTAGAGTCGTGATTATAAAGTTGTTTAGATTAAATCCGAATCATGTTTAATAGTGTTTTGGTAATGGTAGAAGCATAGAAAAATGGTTACAGAGGTCAAAAATACGGTTAGTCATGGAGTTCTGAGATTAACAGAGAGTCGCGAGTCGGAGGTAGTGTCCGCCGACTTGGCGCCTACCTAGCGCCAAGAGGATTAGTCAGCGCGAGATATGTTTGTTATTCTCGCCGAGTTCGCGCTCAGCTCGCACCAACAGCGCGCTAAGTGTTTTTTTTTTTTTTTTTTTGTATCACCGAATTCGCGCTTGTCTCGCGCCAAGTAATTTTAGTCCGCGCGAGACGCTGTTTTAGTATACGCCGACCTCGCACCAAGCGCCAGAGGTCAGCGCACTCAATAGAAACTGCCGAAAGTTGGTTCTGACCAATCCAAGCCAATTTTTGATACTTTGAGATTTCAACCTCTTACCCAAAGACTAGATTAGGATATTAGAAATATTATCTCTGTTCAAAACAATTGGGAGAGCCTTAAATCAAATTCTGGGTATTCCTATAAGTGTCCGAAGGGGGAATTGTAGGAATCTGGGTAGGTTATTAGTTGTTCATGACACTATAAGATAATGAGTTAGTCTTCTTTATGTATTATATTTGTTAACTGATTATGAATCTGTTTAATCTGGATTTGTTTGATATCAAAGGGCTAAATAGTATTGTAAATTTTCTTGTGTGAGTAAAAGAATTTTACTGCTAATGAGGTTTGTTTGTTTTAGGGTTGGGATACCTATTGAAATTACATGAGTTGTTATTCTGATTGGAATGACTTGTGATGAGTGTATTGGGATACACATGATGGTAATCAATGTGGGTTTATTGTTTTGCAAATACTGAGTTTTGTGAACTTGTTAATTTGGTTTTGGGTTTAGCTTCCCTTGGATCCATGTTAAGCTTAGTAATGTGATGGTATTGTTTGTTGGGGTAATTGTATGGCCTTGTGTGTTGCCACAACCGGTGTAGAGCAGCCAGATACCCTGAGTAGGCCTAGTTGTCAATGCCGATACCCGGAGTATGCCGGCATTGGATGACGATACCTTGAGTAGGCCGTCATTTCAAAGTGTCTGAAACCCTGAGTAGGCCGGAACTGTGTACATGGAGGTGTGGAGTGTCTCCTTAGCATGTGAATTAACCAATTTAAGCAATATGCATGACATTGACCTTTCGTTGATTTATCGGTACTGTGGTTGATATTGATGTATTAGACTTCTGGATTTCCATCTCGTATTTATCTCTATTGAAGTATTGGTGTTGCTTATTTATTGGTGCATAACTTATAACTGTGGTTAATTATTTCTACATGCATATGCCACTCGCTGAGATATTCGTATCTCATTCCTTTGCTTTTGTTTTGTTTTTCAGATATTCGTGGTGAGGCGCCTACTGGAGTAGATCTGACTGACACATATTGGGAGGAAGATTATTACTACAATCCATAGACTAGTAGGTTTATTTTAGATTGGAACTTTGACTCATTTGATGCTAGGAAATGTAATAAAGTAGTTGATGTGGAATCGTTTGATTTTGATTAAGGATTATTTTGGACTTCTTAGATAAGAATTAACCGTGCACTCTGATATGGTATTAATTGCGTGATTATCCAGCGATCACACTTATTTTGGATCCTTACCTAACCCTCTGTGAGACGTGTTATATCTTTAATGAACAACACGGATCCGGGGCGTTAGAGCGTCCATCGGACCTTGTTTGGTCTAACAACCAGTGCCGACTGATAGCTCGCCCTCGGCCAAAGGGCTTCGCTTCTCTTGAAATCTCTCTTTCTGTTGGGTTTTTGTCAAGATTTGTATAGTCTAGGAGTCTGTCTTCAAATTGCAGTGTTTATCGCTAGATTCTTCAAATTGTAGTGTTTACCGCCAAATTCTTGGCTCAGATCTCCAAGACCAATAGCTTTCTTTTGGCAGTTCAGGTGATGTTCATAACCAGATTTCAGAGGACTTCCATTACCCTATGTTTGTCTCTACACATCGTTTAGGTGAAGATCAGTGCTCCAATCACTCCCCGCTCCATCGCCTATTCGGCAGCAATGATTTTCCCTTTAAGGGACTTTTCCATCGACAAGAAAGCAGACCCATCTCAAGCGTACCTTATGGGTATCCATTAGGTTTTCTGGCTTTGACAGTTTGCCTAATTGTGTTCTTTATTCGTGCAGACACAAATATTAGGGTTGCTGGTAATGTTACTATAAATCTGGTTATGGGTACCATTTCTATTCTTGGTGTTTTTTGTGTCCAATGGTGACTTCAGCCTTACTTAGTGTATTGATCTTTTTGAATGAAATAAACTAGTTCTGACTTTTACCCCCAAAAAAAAAAAAGGATAGATTTAGAGTTAGGGTTCAAAGCAGTTCAATGCCTTGACTACTAACAAGCGAACCAGAACAATGGGCTGCCCGAAGTAAAGACTTAGTTGAACACATTTGGACTACCCTTCTCTCCATGCTGGAGCCGTTTGTTGATGCCCACTACCAGCCCAACCCAAGCATGAGTTCCGGCCACATATCTTATATACATTAACGCTTCAACATGAATCCTGCATAAAATGTGGTTTATGATCTACATAAGTTTTTTAAGAGAGCAACTTGATTGGTTCAATTAACTCTTTTTTGACCTGGTAAAAAGGTGCAATTAACTCAAAAATGATATTAAAATGAAGAGCTATAGAACTTACGTGGGGGCATTGATGAGCAGTCCTGCATGTAAACCATTCTTCTCTGATGTACCAAGCATTCACCATTGGAGTTTCGGAATGGAATGGATGTAAGAGCGATGCAATTGATGCTAAGTCACCATCCCCAAATAAATGCATGCTCATCTCATCTTCCCTGCAAACAAAATAAGATTAGAAATGGCAACACAAGTAATAAATGTAGTCTGTATGACTGTATCTATAAAAGAACAAAGAAAAAAATGAAAGAACAAAGAAGACTGATGGCGAATTGATCAAGTGAGTGAACTAGAAAGCATTTTTTCTAGTTATCAGAATAATGGCTCTAATAGTGACAATCCATACTATGATCGTTACATTTATGATACTAAATATAACTGGAATAATCAGATTAATGGTTGCATTGATAGTTTTCTTCGTTCTGAAATCTGTATTGATAGTTACATTCTAAGTAGTAGTGACAGTTACATTTATAGTTACATTTGAAGTGAATGTGTAAATAGTAGTGAGGGTTCTGGTATAAGATCTAGCACGAATGACAGTGATTTAAAAAGGAAAGAGCAAAGAAGACTGGTGGCGAATTGATCAAGTGAGGCCAACTAAAACAAAACAAAATTGGCTGCAGCATCAATCATCTAAGTAAAACCATACAAATGATGATCGCTCTCACCATGGTTTTCTCAAAACCACATATGTTCTACTTGAAATGACATGGGAAAGAAGATGACATGGGGAAGAAACTCTTGAGAATCGTGTAATTAATGTGAACAATAAAATCAAGAAAAAGAAGAAGAAGAGCAATAACACAGAAATTTATGTGGTTCAGCAATGTGCCTACGTCCACTGGGTACGGCAAAAATTTCAATTGAGATCCTCTGGAGCTTCTATTTGCACTTTTATTTGGAACCACTATAGGATCATGCTGTGTGTATTAAAAATTCACCTTAATGGTATAACTGTAAATTTTTAATTACACTCGGCACAATCCTATGAAATGCTCCAAATAAGGGCATAGATAGAGGCTTTACAGGATGTGAACAGCAAAAATTTCAACTATTTTCAATTAGGGTTACAACACGATATATATACCAACCCTAAACCCAGTATTTTTGGCATCTCAAAAATACCCCTATACCGTACCCTTGGAAGCAGTATATGAATCACTGTTTCCAACAAAAACCTTTCTCACTTGAGGAGACAATTACAACTCCATGATAAAGAATTCGATCTACTTGAACAGAGATCTAGAGATCTTCAAATGGTTGGTACAGAAAGTATGCAAATCATGTTGATTCTCATGGTTTCGTTGGAGAATATATGGATATAGGAAAACAGCAGTTTTTATGCTGGCAAAGATAACAAAAACTGTGTTAATCAAGCAGAGTTGTCAAAACAACAAGGATGGGGTATGCATACCCTTTTGGCTATTTCCACACCAAAGAAATGATGCTATGTATTTCCTGGACGGAACTTATACGAACCATTATATAGGTAGTGGAAATAGAAAGATAGGTTTGGCAGTAGAATTAACCATGGCAATATGACAGCATTAGTACTAAAGGCAGGCCCCTATCACAGAGAGTAGCACTTAGCTGACAATAACATCAAATGGAATATTTAAAAGTCAGTAATATAACAAATACCTGCACCTAAACCAGAATAATACCTTAAAGACAGAGAAAAAGCAAACAAAGAAGGTTAAACAGAAGAAATACTTACTTTTTTCTTTCTTCAAGTAAGATATCAGGCCTTCATATTGATATCATTTTTCAGGATTTGGATCTTCATATCTTAGTAACATTCAATATCCATCTACAATATCATGATGACAAGAAACACTAAAAATACCACCAATAAGACAAACATAGTAGCATTTTACACCATCCAACAATGCTTTAGGGTCTCTTTAAAAATGAATCCTGTAAGGGAACACTGTAGTTAAATTAGTCTAATGTGGATATGATTGAATTCCCTGAATGGTACAAGGAGGAGGAAGCATTACAATGTACACTTTAAGATCTACAACAATCAAAGCTCAAAATAAATTGTCCAGAAGCATGCAACTGATGACTGAATTCCTTTTTCCTTAATTTATTCATAATTTGAAGGGCTACCTCCGCAATCAAATGGTAGATTCTCTAACCATGAATCATCCAAGAGAAGGGATGAAGATTCTAACTCTGTGGGCCATTCAGAACTAACATCTATTTCATCAAAAATAACAGGTTTGCATTTCCAATCCCTGTTTTGACTAATATCCTGCAGTCTAAGATTGCAGTGCACAAAAACCAAATCATTTAACTTCTCCTGCTCCATCCTGTTGTGTTTCTTGGTATGAAGGTAATCAAAGGTACTCCAGTTCCAGCTGCACCAAGAAGAACTACAAGGTTGACTCAGTATCCGTATCGCGGCTCTCTGCAGCGTTGGTACTGCATAACCATACCCGGCCCACCAGTCACCTGAGATAGATACTGACAAGTTAGAATTACAGTTAACATATAAGATAGTACATAAATGATAAGAATTGTTTCCACCTGCCTCTTCCCCACATGCAGAACTGGACACAAGGTCCGCAAGGACCTACCATAAACTCCCTTAAGGATATACTCATAACAGACATGAGCATCCATTCTACAGACTTCCCAAAAACAAAGCCTTCTTTCTGACTACTAAGTATGTCAGATTGGTGGCATAATTTTCAGATCATGTTGATTTTAGGAATAGACATGCTCAATGTAACATATTTACTAGCAAGTCTTAAAGCTGTTCTCTAATTGCCACGTGTACAGAACAGACAAGATGAAGGCCTCTTCCAAATTGGACAATAAAATGACTATTCCCCTGATAAGACAAATATCACAAGACGTAGAAGACCTATAATACCAACAAGTAGCAAGATGTACCTGGCGTGTTGAGCGTCCTTCCCATTATTGCAAAATCACTCCCAATAGCACCCTGTGCCTTTACATACATTGGATGTTCCTTAGTAATTTCAATCCTATCTTTGTCCTCAGTAACTATTTTCATCATGGCTTCTTGGAACCCATTCCTTATCTTTAAATCAAACTTAAAATTTGGGTTGTAGAAAATAGAAGGATTAAGAAAAGCTGCAGCTGCATGCAATGGTGAATTATGCTGCAAATTCCATCTCCTTTCAATAATATCCCAAATTGGCATATATTTCTCTTCCATCCCTTTGTAATATGTCTTAATTGTAGCCTTTGCCCTTTCAATGCCTTCATATATGTAGCCCATAGCAGGCATGTCTCCATCTACAATCCTCAGAATTTTAACAAGCGGCTCTGACACACTCACTGCTTCACGAGCAGACTTCCAAAACTTATCCAAAAATAATAGCGACCTGATGGCTTGGGCATCAGGACGTCTGCCATACACGGATGATAACCATTCTGTGTGGGAGAACATATGCCTCAAATTGTCTTCTTGAATCACAATGGACCTTAAGGACAGGAAATTTGTCACAAATCTGGTAATTCTTGGCCTGATCAATTCTCGTACCCCTGTAAACTTCCTCGTCAGATTTAGAATCCATGAATGACTATAGATGTACCGTGTGATGGTCCTAGCCTCCTCCATGACTGTACCCACCCATTCCTGCTTACCAATATCCTCCAACATCTTATCAATACAATATGAGGCACAAGGAGACCAAAATAAAGAAGTGTACTTGGACATGAGAAGCCTTCCTGCATAAACAAAACTAGCGGCACTATCTGTTATTACTTGAACAACATTTTCCACACCAACCTCCAAAACAACTGACTCCAATAACTCAAATAAGAAATGGCCATCGTCTGCATGGCCTGATATATCAATCGATTTGAGAAATAATGTCCCTTTAGGGCATGTAACGGAAAAAACTACAAGTGATTTGGTCCGACCATCAGACCAGCAATCAGACAAGATTGTGCAACCTGTCTCTTTCCACTCATCTCTAAATCTCTTGTAATTATCATTCATTTCACATTTGACCTTCTCCAGTAATGTAGATCTTAACTTTTCATAAGATGGGGCCTTATAGCCCACTCCACATTCTGCTACAGAATCCACCATATCCTGATAATAAATGGATTTAGTGGCACTGAAAGGGATAGAATTATGGAAAAAGAATAAAGCAATCTTTTTGTCTGCTTCATCATGCTTTTGTTTGTGCATGTCATCCACAGTTGGTAGTGCAGTAGAAGGATGAGGAAATAAGAAAGATGGACCGGTGCTTCCATGTTGTCCACTAGATGTAGGGTTGGGATGAAAATCACCACTAGCAGAAGAGCTATTTTGTGGACCATTGGCTACCCTATCCACTTTGGGCTTCTTGGGAGCTTTCTGTTTCTTGGGAGTGTTTAATATGTTGTGTATCATGTCCCTCACATCATTTGGGACCTCGGTACAGGGAACTATGTCTTTGTTCTTGATTTGAGCTAAATGAAATTTCATCCGGTAAACCCCTCCACTAAACTCCCGGTGACAATAATTGCATCTAACCTTTTGCCTTGTTGCATCAACCAGAACACAGTGCTCCCAACAGGCATCCCGTCCTCTGACCATTCTCCTGCAATAGAATAGCGA
This sequence comes from Buxus sempervirens, assembly GCA_947561395.2. Classification (NCBI taxonomy): domain Eukaryota; kingdom Viridiplantae; phylum Streptophyta; class Magnoliopsida; order Buxales; family Buxaceae; genus Buxus; species Buxus sempervirens. The sequence goes on from OX387193.1 coordinate 8,779,307, forward strand.
ATTTAGCAAGATCCCCTATTTTTCAAGTGATCCAGGTATACAACTCTCATATAAATAAAATGTGAAAAGGAAGTTTAAAAGTTTTTAAATTATAAATGGATTCTTTGAAGTTCTTAGAATCTGAACTGATAATTCCATACCATAAAACAATAAAATAATGTTTTGGAATACAACCAAAAAATGGGGCTTAGTCAAGGCAGCTCCAGCTTAGACTGCAAAAATCTACACCTAGTGCTAGAGCAAATCCTTTAGCACTGCTACCTGAATGGAACATCTGTCATCTAGAGCTGGCAAAAGTTAATCATACAAAAGTTTAACCATTAATTCCAGAGGCTGATGTGTTGACGGATTAACGAAATCTGTGACCACAAAAAGTTATTGTATATAAGAAGTTATTGCTCTAGCTGATAATTCGAACATGTTCTCAAATTAATTGTTCGTTTTCGAATTTCTTTTGAAGTTCAAAGTTTAATCCGTTCACGGTCAAATTCTCAAATTCCGATTCAAGTAAAAGAATTCGGCATTTATTCTTTAGGCGTTTGAATCATGCAATATACTTATCAACTGATTCCCCTGGTTGTTGTCTTAACCAAGCAAGATCAACTATGGTCACTTTGGGCTCCGTTTGGTAAAATTGGGAGTGGAATTTTTCTTCCATCGTGGCCCAATTCACAACGGAGTTAGCTGGCAACGCAATGTACCAAGTAAAGGCTTGTCCAGTTAATGAATTCCCAAACAATCATAATTTAAGGAAGTCATTTCTGAAAGCCTCTCCGCATTGTACCGTGAAACAGCCAATGTGCTCTATAGTGGACTGTTGATCTTCCTCTAAGAATAAGGTGAATTCTGGGATTTTATATCCCCTAGGAAACTCAAATTGGTGGTCTATCCAAGCCAGGTATGGTTTCCGGCAGACTAGTCTGGTCATCCGTTGGTGATAGGGATCTCTGATTATTTCCTGAATTAAGTTTTGGATATGGTTTTGATTCATAGCCATATTTCTCAGGCCCATCTCTTCCCTATGGTTTTCATGCATTTCCCGTTGCTCCTTAAGTGTACCTCTGGAGGAGGCACATTAACAGAAGCTGGGGCAACAGGAGGAATTTCTATTCCAACAGCATTAATGCCGACCATCCTGTTTCGTCCTTTGTCCCCCGGGTTTTCAGGTGGAGGTTGATCCATAATAAGTGGTCTTCCCTAAGCATTCGGGCTGGAGGCGGCCGATTCAGCCCCTAAGGCCAATCTGGCTATCATTGAAAGTCCCTCACATAATGTCGCTAAAATTCTAACGTTATCGGTGGAAATCTTATTAAGTCCTTAGCCAAACCCTGTCATTTGTTGGCTGAGACCCTGTATGGCCTGAATCAGACGTTCATTAGGTTCCAGTTGCAGATTTGAAGGTCCTTCAGCCGGAATTTCCGGTACAAGGGTAGGATTTACCTATGGTTTGGCATGTTCTTCTAGTATCAGATTATCCATATGTCGAGTACTCTTCTTGTCATCACTGCCCTTTCAAAGACGATGGGTCCCACCGGGCGTGCCAAAAAAGGATGTTGGTCCCAAATTGGTCCGAGCTTGACACGTGGCCGTGGGGATGATGTGTCTTCGTGCGAGCGTGCCAGTATCTTTTGATACAATGATTCCTGTCAAATCCTAACCCGAGGCACCTGTTCCGAATCTAAACCGGCGTCAGTCTAGCTGTATTACAAGTCACTGGTGATAAAATTGATCAGACGATAGAATGAAAACAAGGGGCTCGATCTTCGTTTGGGTTCTTGTTTGTATTTGAAAGCGGCAGTAAACAATAAGGAAGTACTTTTATTTAGATATCGATCGCCAAAAATGCAACCGTTGATTACAACAAATCCTTTAGAAACTCAAAAGGAAATAAAACCAAAGAAAACCAACTGGGTTGGCAGGACCGACCTCTTCTGACCTTATAGCCGTGATCGAAGTAAAAGGGAAGGAGGTAGGGGGCCTGCTGCTAACGAAGTTAATTCGGGGGGTTCACCCTGGAATACTACTTAGCTAATGTTTCGGCAATCACCTGGCTTGACCAAAGATGGTTTCAGGACCGACTACTCATAACCCTGTAGCATTGATCGGAGTTCAGGACTAGGAGTCAGGGGCGGCAGCAACCTCCTTGCCGGTGGCAAGGTCTTTACTTCACTTGGAGTAAGTAGTAGCTTGAAGTGTCACTGCGACAGGAAGCAGTGAGAGGGTTCTTAGATTATCCTTTCTTGCTGCAGTTTAGGTGTAGGGGACTGGATAGAGATCACGAATGATCGAGTTATAATCATAATAACCGGTTGCGGTTGAGTGGAGGTCATCCTTGAGCTTTTCGAGATTGTGCCTTTTATAGCCGGATTCCGGTGGTTACTACCGACCCATGTTTGCATGAACTTTGTGTTTGTTCCGGAAGTTATCCATCTGTTTCCTCTCATCCATGTGGGGTAACCTCTTTGCCACGATCCTAAACAAATAACTTCCTTGTCCATCGTCACCCATTCACATGGTCTCGGTGGTTAACCCTGTGTTGACGGTGATGTCACCCCTTAATCGTAAAGGAACAGTTTTTCCGTTGTAAGTGCTTATGTGGCTTCGGTCATGTGTCTGGCCCATGTGGATGTTGATGTGGCTTCTCTGGTGATGCTAGACCGTATATGTGCCACGTGGCGTTCTTTTATTCGCTGGTCTATGGTGGGTGTAAACAAGTAGTGATGTTATAACGACACATTTAAATGCCGAAATGAGGGTGTATGTGGCAAACATTATTACTACACTTTTAAAAACTACCGTAACAGCTTACATTATAACGGTATTTTTAAATTCCGCAAAAAGTCACTTTATAGTAGCATATTCGAAAGTTGTCACTAAGCATTGGGTTTGGGTTTGGGTTTAGGTTGGGCTTCATTCATAGCCCAAAGTTGAGTTTGGGTTGGGTTCAAACTATACAACCCGAAAGCTCGAAGTTAATGTTGGCTTTATATACACACTCTCATATATATATATATATATAACTTCACCAAATAATAAGTGAATATTATTTGCATATATATGTGTCATTGGTTTTTTTCTCTTTTACAACATATTTATATTTATGCAATCAACTATTAAACATAAAATTTATTAACGTTTGATAACAAATTTATAAATTTATTCTCAAATATCAAATAAATAATTTATACCCACATACATAAGCATATATGCTATAATAAATGTGATATTTGGATGCACATCTTCTACAAGAAGGATTGTGCAAAACCACAAATATAGTAGGCCAGTATTACATTTTTAAGTGCTTTTTTTTTCCAAATTCAAGGGACTAATCAAGGAGCATTTATAACATTTGCATTTACAACAAATGAACATAAAAGTATGTTGATAGACAATTTAATTAATGAAATTCCAACATTTGCAATTATAACAAAAATTGAAAATTTTACATTTTGTTTGAGCCAACCCAAACATAGCCCGAACTCAAATAATAATGTTTGGGTTAGGTTCGAGTTTAATGAGTTTGGGCTAGTAAATCTTAGATTGGGCTAAGCACGAATTCTTATAATCCGACCTAACTAGACCTACTTACAACTCTACTATTACTAGTCAACCAAAGCTTATGAGGAATGTTGGAAAATTATATTTTTAAACATAGATGCCCTAAATAATTATTTATCCTTTTTAAATTGTATCCATATAATATTGCACATTCCACCTACTAGTTTTATTATTTTATTGATATATAAAGTGGACATATTAGTTTCTAACATCTCAGGAAATATATCCTTTTTAACGCTTTTCTAAAGCCTTTGAAGGCGCAAACTATTTCTCATATTGGATTTGTACTATACATGGACATGTTTTCATGTTTTCTGTACAATGACACTTGGCAAATGGGGGCCATACGTGGCAATCAGGAATTAGAGAGGTTAAATAGTAATAATCGTAGAAATGAGGGATTTTAATATTTGTGTAGGTCAGCGTTCGTCCCAAAGCTCTGAGGTCGTTGAGTGATACTCCCAATATTGTAGCCAAAAGTCATGTCCTTGAACTCTGTGTAGTAGCGGACTCCAAATTTGAAGGGCAAAAAAAATTTTCAATTAATACTTTTCATGAAATATAGAAATTTTAATGAGTTAAATGGGCAAACCAGAAATTTTAGGGGGACAATATAAATTTCAATTGAAAAAAATATATTTTAAATTAAAAAATAAAATTTTAGGGCGGCAATTGCCCCCTCTAGCTCTAAGGTGGTTCTGCCACTGACTCTGTGCCACCATGGCAGTGGTAAGTGGCGCCTCCAGGTACGCGTGGAACTTCCTTGCCTCTTTTGGAGTGAGTACGTGTGGGGATCTTAAGCGAGTATAGGTTTCTAGAAAACAGAAGATGCCAAGGATAGGAAGGTAAGAAAAGCGCCTGGTTATGAATGTAATTTTTTTTTTTTTTTGGTAATGTCGTTATGAATGTAATTACCATGATACCACTCATTTTGATGCCTTAAATGACTTGCACAAAAAGCCAAATAAAGCTACGTTGTTTACCGGTCATTATACATTATGGGATGTTGAATAGAATGTTGCACCTTGGAATTTATAATAAAAAGTTGGGCAACTTCCTGACCCAATCAAGAAACAATCCGTGGAAAATGAAAAAGTGATTTTTCATTTTCCACGGGAGAGAGAAAGGGCACCGATTGTTGCTTACTTTTTTGGCAAGCAATGATTCACTACGTTGAGCCCTTTTATGGGCTTAACAGTAGATGATAAACCCCACCGGCTCTATATTATATATAACGCGAATTATGTCCTTGGATGTAAAGATTATTTTGTATTGGCTTTATTCCGTATGGTTTTATTAAAGTGGTCAAAGTATTTGGGGTAGATTATAAGTGTTGCAGTTCAAACGGGGTTAAGGTCGGAGTAAAATTGATAAAGTTACAACCAACGTTCGATGAACGTTCGCCGGTCATTCGACCGTTGGTGTTCCACAGAGAAACCCGAGAGCAGCGTTCGCTTCACGTTCTCTGACCGTTCGACCGTTGGTGTTACACAGAGAAACCCGATAGCAGCGTTCGCTTCACGTTCTCTGACCGTTCGAACGAGAAGAGGAAAAGTGAGTTTTGTATTGAACGTTCAAGCCGCGTTCGCTGAGCGTTCGAACGCTCATTAACAAACTTCAGTTTTAGAAGTCCGATCTTTTCTGATTTGTTTCCTTTTCCGCTTCTACCTTCTCCTAATCTATATAAGGAGTGTCTAGACTATTGTGAGGGTTATCCAAGACGTTTTAGAAACCCTAAAAACGTGTGTGAGAGCAAGAGTTCTTTCTTCTCTTCTTTCTCCTTCTTTGAGCCATCAAAACCATCATTCATCTTTCTTTTCTACCTTGGAGTTCCGGGTTGGAGAGTTTGCTCGTAGGAGTTCCTACGGTTGCTGAGCGAGTTTGTTTGACGCTTCACTAAGAAGATATTCAGAGTTCTGGATCGTTACAAGGATGCAAATCTGAAGAGTTCTTCAAATATTTACATTGTGAGTCAGAGTCAGTATTGGGTCGTCTGAACCACTATTGTAAGTCTTCTTCTTATAGTGATTTTCAGAGGTGGCACCTTATCGCCCAGAGGGTTTTTCTCTTTGAGAGTTCTCTTAGAGTTTTCCCTTCATCACCAAAATTGCTTGTGTTGTCTCTTCTTTATTTTTGCAATTTTGTGTGATGGATTGTTAATTGCTCAGACTTGTGCATGCCTATTAATTAAGAACTTGTTTTTAATTGGTAAAAATTTTATTCCGCAATCGGTTTCACCTATTCACCCCCCTCTAGGTGATATAGAGTCTAAACTGTGTTTTTCATTGGGAATCACGCCAATTAAAATGTTCGACTTTCCAAAACAATACTTAACACCGTTAATAAGATTCATTAATAAAAGGGTATGTCAAAACTATGTTAGTTTTTTTAAAGCTTAACAATCAGTTTTATAACTGTTTGTTCCCATGTCTCTCTCTATCCCTTCCCTTTCTACTACGTATATGCATACATTTTTTTTTTTTGGTAATCTACGTATATGCATACATACTGCTAATCATAATTAAACCAGCATATTAATTTGGAAATTTATTCTAGAATAATTAGATAACTTAAATTATTATTATTATTATAATTTCTACATACACCTTTTATAATAATTATTAGGGTCATAATCAGTCTCTCTATCCTTTGCTTCGTTACTTTCAACCAGCCACTCCACGGGTTGACATCGTCGACCGCCGAATCCTACTGCACAACCTGCGGCTCGCATTATATGTGGCCGCGTGGAGCATATTGACACATCACGAAATTTCCATTTCTCGGCTCTGTTAAAATCGAGAATCGGCACGCCATACTCTTCCTGTTCTTCCTGCTTTATCAGGTAAAGATAAAGAAAAATAATTAAAACAAAAAACAAAAAGGGGAAACGGAGATGAGCAGTCGGCTGAAGGTTCTGAGAAAATTAAAAGGAAGACCCTCAAGTGCTTATTCGACTTGGGTTGGATGAGCTTCGTAGCAATGGCGAATTGTAGAAAAGAAACATGGATGGGAGTTTATCGGTGTTCTCTACTCCAACGGGTATTTCAGAAACATTTTGCAGAGAGGGTAGGTCGTTAATGAGGCCTGTGTGTCAACGAGTGAGTGACGAATGAAGGGAGACATACATTTGTGTTAAAAAGGAATTGAACAAAACTGAGCTGAGGCTAAGACAGGCCTATTATAATTATTATTATAATCATAATGAGTCTCTCTTTCCTTTACTTCATTACTTTTCAACCGGCCGTTCCACAGGAGATGGTAACGGGCAGATCAATCAAGAGATAAGTGTTAATTGAAATTTTTTTTTGCCCCCTCAGGTTTGGAGTCCTGGTTCCGCCACTGTCCACAGCTAACACTAAATTATTTGTCCATATATAATATTTTATAATTTTATAATCTTGTCCATATATAATATTTTATAATCATAATATATTATTTGTCCATATAATATTTTATAACACTCAATTATTTGTGCTGGACCCGTGAATGAATAAGTTACAAATTATATAACACTCTTTTACAGTGTATATATTTATATTTATGCAATCAACTATTAAACATAAAATTTATCAACGTTTGATAACAAATTTATTCTCAAATATCAAATAAATAATTTATACCCACATACATAAGCATATACGCTATAATAAATGTGATATTTGGGCACACATCTTCTACAAGAAGGATTGTACAAAACCACAAATATAGTAGGCCAGTATTATATTTTAAAAATAATTTTTTAAAGAAATAAATTAATTAAGTTACTTGTGAGTCAAAGGATGAAAGTTCGATTAATCAAATTACTTGTGATTAATGGGGATGTATGCGATTAATCGAAAGTTGTTGATACCGATATCACCTGTATACTGCTACCACGTGTATAGATCGTTAATATTTCCGATTAATCGATGAATTTTATTGAAATCGAAATGTTCATCGAGGTTTTAAATTTCGATTAATCTATGTCAAGGGATACAATCCTATGAATCAGTGGATACAATTTATATTCGTGGAATACAATTCTATTAATCGAGGGATACTAATAGTTTGTCGTTAAACAATCACAAAGCATAAGATGGTATCCTACGATTACTACAATTATATCCGCGAAGTTAATGAGGATATCTTATTAGCATCGAGGATACAAATCTTACTTCGTAAGATATTCTTTAGACAATCGATGGATACTTATAGATGTTTGTGTGACCAACCTGAATAATGAGATGGTATCCTACGATTTCTGCAATTATATATGTGAACCACTTTGCAAATAGTTTCAAAAAGTATGTGGTTTTTGGAGAAAAGACTTTTCAACGACTTTTTAGGCAATAACTTTGTATATGACGGTCGTTTTAGTAATTTTCCCAACTTCTTAACCCTATCAAGAAACAATCCGTGCATAAGTGAAAAAGTCACTTTTTCATTTTCCACTGCAAGAAAGAAAGGGTAGGAATTGTTGCTTGACTATTTGCCAACGATTGGCTACTGTTTAGCCCTTTGAGCCTTTTTATGAGCTCAATAATTGGATTATAAACCTCACCCACCGCTATATCTATATTTATATTACATATAACGCGAACTACATCTTTGAGAATCACACCAGCTAAAATGTTTGACCTTCCAGAACAACATTTACACACCATTAACAAGATTCACTAATAAAAGAGTATAACGGTACAAAATATGTAAATTTTTTCAAAACTTAACAATCAGTTTTACAATTGTTTTCCCCCACATCTCTCTCCGTCTTTTCCCTTTCTTCATTCGTGAGCGTCCATCCTGCTACTCATAATTAAACCAAAAATATTAATTTAGAAATTTATTAGAATACTTAGATAGCTGGAATTATTATTATTATAATTCCTACGTATACCTTTTATAATTATTATTATAATCATAATGAGTCTCTCTTTCCTTTGCTTCATTACTTTTCAACCGGCCATTCCACAGGTAACGGGCAGATCAATCAATAGAGACGGGGCAACCGTACGTCACTCGCCAGCTACGTCCCCTTTTTTTTTGGTTTGTGCATGGTGACCCGTTGGTGAACGGATAAGTTACAGATTATAGAGGTGGTTGAGGAATTAATCCACAGCTAACACACAATTATTTGTCCATATATAATATTTTATAATCTTTTCCATAGCTTTAGTACAAAGCTGTTACACACACACGCAAAGGAAACCACGCACATATGCTACCCAGTTCAACTGGCCATATGGTAGAGAAGACAATATTACACAAGACGTACATTAATCTATAACAGCTTCAATTACAATCGTTTAAGCAGCTCTGGTGCTAAGCGTAGAGCTCTAAATTAGATAGTCTTGGTGTTGGGATGGCAATTAAACGCTTTGATTTCTTTAAAACAAAGTCGATTTTCTCCGAAAAATCGAGCTCTGTCCCTTCGGGCAATCTCCAGTCAAAGGAATGCAACAGCGAAGCCATTCCAAACCTCATCATTCTCTCTGCTAATGGAATTCCCGCGCACATCCTCCTTCCAGATCCGAATGGAAGGTAGTGAAACGAATTGCCATTATAATCACATTTCGCAGTGTCCTCCCTCAGGAACCTTTCAGGCTGGAACTCCAAGGGACTGTCCCAAATCTGAGGGTCCCTCTGCATTGCCCAGATATTTAACATGACCTCTGTATCCTTTGGAATAGTGTAGCCACCGACTATGCAAGAGACGCTTGGCCTCCGTAAGATTATCGGCACCACCGGGTACAAGCGGAGTGTCTCCTTCACAATTGCTTCCAAATAATGCAATTTGGGCAGATGAGATTCTTCCACAATGTTCTCCATCCCTACTACCTCCTCCAGTTCTTGTTGGGCTCTCCTGAGAATTCTGGGTTGCTTCATCATCTCTGCCATCATCCACTCTATTGTAGTTGATGACGTGTCTGTCCCGCCAGTGATCAGGTCCTGCGTTAACAATTCTTGTAAGATCAATAAGACAAAAATTCTAGATATATATTGAAACTTACCAGAAACAAGGCCTTGAGTTGGGTCCTGGTGATTTGTTTCTTAGCTTCTTCTTGCTTGTTAACGTCCAAGACAATTTGCAGAAAGTCCCTCATGACTTTACCTTCTGCTGCCATATTTTCTTTCTCACGTTGATGCATCACGGACTCAAATATCTGATCAAACCTTGCCAAGAGCTCCTTCTGTCGTCGTTCAATACCTTGTATATCAAACCTTGCAAGAACAGGAAACACATCTGAGATGTTGGTCTTCCCTAACAGTTCTACCATTTTCCCTATCACCTCCATGAACTCAACCCCCACAACCTCAACAGTCCCACCCCAGATCATGCTCCTTACGACGTTGAAGCTCATTAAGTACATCAACTTGTTGATCTCAACATCTTCACCTCTCTTGTTGTACACGTCTCTCACCATATTCCGAACTTCACGTCTCCTGAGGGCGTAAGAAGCGTCCAGGTTGCTGTTACTTAGCATCTCTCGCACACATACTTTGCGCAGCTTGCGCCAGTCTTCGCCGTAAGAGTTAAAAGCTATGTCGTTAGCACCATAGGAGAAAACAAGAGCTGCGACTCTTCGATCACGATTAGCAAACACTGCGTCGTGATCCCTGAGAACCTCCTTTGCTAGGGCTGGGGAGCTCAAGACAACACATAAGCTGGTTCCTAGTTGAAGCTTCATGATGGGGCCATAGATTGGAACAAGGTTGTTTAAGGTCCGGTGAATATCGGAATTCAGAAAAGGGAGGTACCCAACTAGGGGTAAGCCACGGGGACCAGGTGGTAATGGCGGGCCGCTTCTATGTTTGGACTTGTTGGAAGTCCATAGGTAGAAGAAGATTACAGTTATGGCAAAAACCAAAAGGTTTAGTATTGTTGGAGTGAATTCATCTTTTTGGTTGTTCCTTTGCCACCACCATAACCAACCTACGTTCAAAGACATATCTACTTAGATCTGACAAGAAGCAACAAAAACAAACTGATAGTTGAAAAGCAGGAACCTTTGATTGTATCTTATTTTAGATCAGTAGTACTCCTTAAATAGAAGAACGGGGGATTGCATTGCTTCATCTACAACCTTATTATTTACTGCCTCTTTCAAGATGCAAACACGTGTCCTAGATGCAAACACGTGTCCTGTAGAAATAATCAAAGGCATTGCTGACGCCGTTACACCCAAACGATGTGAATTGAGATTAATCCCACGAATCGAGGTGTCCCTGTAAAAAATTATTATATAAACATTACATGGATCTTGAATCACACGAATCTCACATACTTCAACATGTAATAAGTATTAAAACATACCTGAATCCATTGCAGAAAATAATCTTGCCTTGAGAGAGAAGGATCACCCTAGCAACTTTCCTGAAAGTGTCTCACGATGGCTTGAGGCACACACTATTGTTGTTGTGTGTAAGAACCCTTAAAGTCTCTCCACTTTTATAGTATAGAGTTTCCTAACCATCAAGGAAATTAATTGAATTTTTAACCCCTCACTTTAACTCATAATAACAACTCCTTAAAACTGAACCATTAAACCCATACTTAATTAATTGAATGTTATGGGGTGTGTGGGGTACTTTAATGAATATTAATTAATATTCTAACATTCTCCCACTTGTCCCATGCACCCATGAAAACAAAACAAAACATTTATTTTGCTATTGAAAAACATTTTACTTCAAAAATAAGCTGTTTTCCGTAAAAACGACTCTTATGGGTTTAAAATAAACAAACCATACATGTGCACATTTTATTTTGGAAAAACACTTATGGTTTAGTATACTACATATGAGTTCCATCATAACAATGTTGAACTAGAAACCAATGCGAGTCATGGCGGTCATTTGTTATATAATCAACAAAATTCCTTCCATGTACTACAACACTTGTAACTTCATTCAACATGATCTTTAATAGGGATTATTCTAAGGCCATAAAACTTTAATGCCTTGGGTTCACATTCATGTCTATTTCAGACATTTTCTTGCTAACATTCATCCATGCCATTCAATGTACATATAAATGGAAGACAAGAAAACAGAAACAACTATAATGATATATCCATGTATGTCCAAAAGAAAACAATAAATACATCAATGAGTTCATCAACATGTTCACATCATGAGTAAAGACATAAGACCCATATTTTCAACATGTTCTTTAAACTGCTTTGCTGCTAACCCCTTCGTTAATGGATCAGCAATCATAAGAGAAGTCTTGATATGTTCTATGGACACTATTTGTTTCTGTACTTCCTCCTTCACACTTAGGTATTTAAGCTCTATATGCTTTGCACCATTAGAATACCTGCCATTCTTGGAGAAAAAGACTGCAGAGGAATTATCACAGTAAATTCTCTGTGGCTTGGCTATAGAATCAACAACTCCAAGCCTTGAAATAAAGTTTCTCAGCCATAAAGCATGTACTGTGGCTTCAAAGCACACCACAAATTCAGCCTCCATTGTAGATGAAGCAATAATGGTTTGCTTCATGCTTCTCCATGAAATGGTTCCACCAGCTAGCAAAAATACATATCCAAAAGTGGATTTCCTGCTATCTGTGCAACGAGCAAAATCAGAGTTTGAATATCCAATCACCTCAAGATTGGCAATTCTTTTAAAGATGAGTGAATAATCCTTAGTTCCTTGTAAATAACGCAGCACCCTCTTTGCAGCTTTCCAATGAGACATTCCTGGGTTACTTTCGTAACGACCAAGCATGCCAACTGCAAAGCTAATATCAGGTCTTGTATAGATCTGTGCATATATTAAACTTCCCACAACTGATGCATACAGAATCTTTTCCATCTCTTTACACTCCCACTCATTTTTAGGACACTGAGATATGCTAAACTTATCACCTTTCATTATTGGGGTATCTATAGATGCACAATTCTTCATGCCAAATCTCTCAAGAATTCTTTCAATATAACTTTTCTGAGACAATCCTAACAATCCTTGCTTTCGGTCTTGAAAGATTTCAATTCCGATTACGAAGGATGCCTCACCCATATCTTTCATTTCAAAATTCTTTGAAAGGAAAATTTTAGTTTCATACAGTAGACCTAGATCACTACTGGCCAACAATATATCGTCTACATATAGGATCAGGAAAATACACTTGCTCCCACTGACCTTTACGTATATACATCGATCAACGATGTTTTCCTTAAATCCAAAAGCAACAATGGTAGTATTAAACTTGAGATACCATTGATGGGAAGCTTGTTTAAGTCCATAAATAGACTTTTTCAGCTTACCGACCAGATGATCTTTTCCCTTTTCAGAGTAGCCTTCTGGCTGCTCCATGTAAACCTCTTCATCCAAACTTCCATTTAGAAAGGCCGTTTTCACATCCATTTGGTGTAACTCTAAATCATAATGAACCACCAATGCCATAATGATTCTAAAAGAGTCCTTTTTAGAAACAGGAGAAAATGTCTCTTTATAATCAATGCCCACCTTTTGAGTAAAACCTTTGGCCACAAGTCTGGCTTTATATCGTTCAATATTGCCCTTAGAGTCGCGTTTTGTCTTAAAGACCCACTTACACCCGACTGTTTTGCATCCTTTAGGCAATTCAACGAGATCCCAGACATAGTTTTGATCCATGGATTTCAACTCTTCTTTTATGGCATTAATCCATTTATCAGAATCACTTCTTTCCATAATTTGTGAAAACGTTACTGGATCAATACTTGTTCCAATGTCAAATTCATGTTCCTGGAGATACATTACATAGTCAGATGATATTGCAGGTCTCCGTTCCCACTGAGATCTGCGTAAGACTACCTGTTCTTGTGTCTCCACAGCTTGTTTATCAGTGTTCTCATTATGAGATGGATCCTCATTTATTTGTTCCACAATATCATTAGAATGATCAATAAGTGGAACTATGATCCTTTCTGAAGTTACAGGAATAGGAACATCCACCTGTACTTCTTCAATGATCACATCTCTCAGTTCTTTACTGCCACTGACTTCACCAAGCTCAAGAAATTTGACATTTCCAGTTTCTACAATTCTTGGACTATGGTTGGGACAATAAAACCTATACCCTTTGGATCTCTCTGGGTAACCAATAAAGTACCCAGTTGTTGTTCTAGGATCCAATTTCTTTTCCTGTGGATTATAAAGCCTTGCTTCAGCTAGGCAACCCCAGACATGCATATGTCTTAAACTAGGTATCCTTCCAATCCACACCTCAAAAGGAGTTTTTGGAATTGACTTACTAGGCACACAGTCAAGATATACACTGCAGTCTTAAGAGCTTCACTCCACAATGATTTGGGTAAGGTAGAGTTACTTACCATGCTTCTAACAATGTTTAATAAGGTCCTATTGCGTCTCTCAGCAACACCATTCTGCTGAGGTGTTCCAGGCATTATATATTGTGCAACAATACCGCTATTCAAGAAGTTTGGAAAATGGGCCAGGATTACGGCCCAATTCATTGTATTTACCATAGTACTCACCACCTCTATCTGACCTAATGATTTTCACCTTTCTATCTAACTGTCTTTCAACTTCATTGAGAAATATCTCAAGGACTGTAACAGCCTGAGACTTCTCATGTAGCAGATAAATGTATCCATACCGTGAAAAATCATCAATGAAGGTGATAAAATACTTTTCTCCACCAAAACATTCTGTGGAGAAAGGTCCACATATTTCTGTATGAATTATTTCAAGAAGCTCATTACTTCTTGTGGCACCCTTCTTGGTATGTTTGGTTTGCTTTCCTTTAATGCAATCCACACACATACTGAGATCAGTAAAATCTAAAGTTGGAAGTATTCCTTCTTTTACTAATCTCTGTAACCTTTCTTTGGAGATATGCCCCAATCTTTTGTGCCACAAGTCATAAGACTTTTCATTAATCATGTTCCTTTTAGTTCCAATGCACATTTCATGGTGTTGGGTATAGACATTGTGAATGAAGGTGTTATCAAGAGAAAGCTGATAAAGACCATCAGAACGAAAACCAGAACCAATAGATATGGCATTCTTAAATAAACTAAAACAACCATTCTCAAATGAAAAAGAGTAGCCATTCATATCAAGTTTGGACAAAGATATCAAATTTCGTCTCACAGAAGGAACAAAAACATTGTCATGAAGGTCTAAACAATGATCAGAACTTAAAATCAAACGAAAGGTTCCAATGGCTAAAACTTCAGCCTTATTCTCATTTCCCATAAAGATGAAACGCTCACTGGGATTTGGTGTGCAGCTTGAAAGGAATCCCTGCATTGTTATGGAAACATGAACATTAGCACCAGAGTCCAACCACCAAGTATTTTTAGGAACATTTATAAAATTTGATTCGAAACATACATAAGCATAAAGCTTACCTTTCTTTTCAAACCAAGCCTTTCGTTTTTGACACTCAGCTTTCATGTGTCCAGCTTTCCTACAGAAAAAGCAAGTCACTCCAACCTGATTACCCTTAGCAGGTTCTTTTCCTTTTGGTGTTGCTCGTTTCTTTCCCTTGGTATAGTGGTGCCTTTTCTTTCTAGCTTCTTGAATCATAAAGTTAACAGAGAAGTACCCTTGTTGTTTCAGTCTAGCCTCCTCCTGAACTACCATACTTGCCAACTCATTCACATTCCATTTATCTTTAATAGCATTATAATGCATTTGGAATGGACCATACTGAGGTGGCAAAGAGTTCAGGATGAACTGTACAATAAAGGACTCCTCTACTTTCATTCCTAGAGTTCCAAGTTTGGCAGCTATGTTTGTCATTTCAAGAATGTGTTCCTGCATTCCTTTAGCCCCATCATACTTCATAGTGGTAAGTTTAGCCAATATGGTCCCTGCTAATGACTTGTCTGCTGAACGAAATCTTTCCTTAACATTCTCTAAAAAGATCTTGGCATCTTCTTTGCTAGGAAGTGAGTTCTTGATGTTTGAAGCTATAGTCAACTTGATGAACATCACGCTTAACCTATTTGATCTTTCCCAAGCCTTAAAGTGGTCTTTTGCTTCTTTACTACTAATCTCGGTAACAGGAGCTGGTTTTGGGGTTAAAAGGGATAAATCTAGGTCAAGGACTCCTAGAGTGAATTTAACCCTTTCTACCCATTCAGAAAAATTGGTCCCATTCAACATAGGAACAGAAGAAGCTTGAGAATGCAATGAAGCAGGTACAATTACTGCAAGGAATTACAATTTCATAACATTAATGCTTTTGAATTATAAACATATAAAACAATAATCAGAATTTAATCATTATGGATAAACTATCGTATCATTAAGATCCAACCTCTGGGAGGATTATAACATACAAGTGTTCTTCTTTCCAATATTAAATTCTGTGGATAAACATACAGTGTCATCAAAAAATATTCCTTTGGGAATAAAAAGAAATAAAATTTTAATATTCAAATTGTTCCCTCCAGGATAATACAATTATGCAATTAATTATTTGCCATCTAAAATCAAAACAAGATTTTGTACCTTTGGGCAAACAATTTCTCACTTGATTTTAATACAAATAATTCACTTCATATAATATATACTCATGTTATAAACAATTATATCAATAGTAAATAATTTCGTATATGATAAATACAAATGAAATTAATTAATATAATGTTTACTCATTCCAAATTTGAACATTTCGACCTAATAAATGTTAAGGGACAAACCAATCATAAAGATGCAGGTCTCATAATAGAATCCATATTATTCAAAGGGAATAAGCAGTGCATAATTTTCCTCAAATAAAAAGAAACTGTCATGTTCTATTCTTCAGTTACTGTGAAACACGGGAAAAATCACCGGGATGATTTCCCCTCCGTCAACACACGGGCTCAACGCAAAATGGGAGAGTCACCACCATTTAGAATTTTGGGATGTGAATGGACATCAAAAAGTTCAAAAATATGCAAAAATAGCTAAAAGACAAATTCTAGGGTAAAAATAACCCTACTTGAAAATCAAATCCAGAGATGGGTAAGGGGATTAGATTATGAACGGGGGAAGGTGTTAGGCACCCCCATTCACCCACACAAGGTGGTTGCCAAGTGTTTGTTCATGCAAAAAGATAAGAAAGCTTGCTAAAAATCATTAAAAACATTGGAAAAGAATTAAGCCAATGTGTGATATTTTCACATGAGGAATCCAAATGGATTCTAGATCCTCTTTTATGTCAATATCACTTCTGGAATATCACAAAAAGATGGAAGTCAAAGCATAAGTTGCACAAAACCAAGTTGAGGCAAATCCGGGAAATTTGGTAAAAAGCAATGTCATTTGTCTTGAAATCATTCAAAATCAATTTTAAATTAAATCAAACCAAATCCATTTGAAAGATCATGGTAAATAAGAGACTCATGCAAAATTTCAAGTAAATCCGGTTGAAATCCTAGGAGTTATGCTCCTTTAAAGTTGCTGCTGGGGAAAATCAAAAGTGATAAGCATGCAAGTTTGGAAAATCACCTAGATAAATCCACTCCATACAAATCCAAGACATTTGGTGTGATTGAAGTCTGTATGGCCATCTTTCGAACGAAACTAGCCTCATACAAAAATTCATTCGGATATGCCTTGGGTGGTCTCCCGAACAGGCCCCGAAGATCACAGATTTACCCAGAAAAGTACTAATGAGCAGTTCTGAGTAAATCTGTTACCAATAATACAAATGGAGTCAAAAAATTATGAAACCAACTGGATTTGAAAATAGACTCATAAAGGAGTGCCCAGAAACAAAAATCACTCGAATCGGACTTAAAACGAACACATGGCGCTCCGTCGAAGTAACAAGTTCCGTATTTAAACCTGAACTGTCCAATCAACATCGACAGAGAGGTGTCAAAATTCCGCTTGATAGAAATTAATGAAATTTGGTAGGCATAAACTAGACAGCCTCACCTTTCCCATGGTTCTGGAATCACTCCAAAATTCATCCAGACGATGAAGTTATGAGTGTCCGAAGTCGGGGTACAGTTGCTGTCAAGTTAAGCCATTTTTGATGAAAACCGACTCCAAATAGTGATAAAGTGTGTGTGATTCGTGCAAGATTAATCAAAACCATTTTAAAATCATTCAAAGACATTCCAGAATTGCTTAGGCTATTTTATTTCAGATTTATCACAATAAATGCAATAAACCCGAAATGTGAGCCTATCCCGCCAAAATCGTGCTATGTATGTGCAAGTGTGAAAAATCATACAAGAACAATATAGCAACATAGCATGCATTCATCTTCATCAAAATAAGGTTCTAAAACAACCTAGGGTTCCGTTCCATTATCGTTTCCCTTAGTTCTCTCTCCCCGTTAAACACGGTTCTTCAAGATAATCTTGGGGTACTTTGAATATGAAACGGTTTTCAATCATTCAAAAGGCTTATGCAAGATAGGTTCTAGCACTAGGATCAATCCCCAGTCTCGTTTCTCCTAGATCCCGCCTTCACGTTTTACGGCTAGGGGGAGTCTTGAGATACTTTGAGCCAGGGAAGGGTTTTCATACACATAGAAGGCCTCATTCTACAGAAAGGTAGAAGAAGAAATCTAGATCTAGGAATGTAAATACAGCAAATAAAGAAGAGGTTTGAGGCTTACCTAGGGTTCTGGAAGCAATCCGGCGGCGGTTCCCTTCTTCACTCGGAGCTCTTGGATCTCCAACTTATCGGCCATTTGCTTAAGGAGGAGCCTCCTATTTATAGGCAAAGGCTAGAGTTAGGGTTGGTGAGGTGGTAGACACAACATAAGGTCTATAGCCCACCAACCTTAACCCTAGGGCCGTTTCCGAGATTTCCCCTCATTTAATGAAGGACATGATGGTAAAAAGTGAAATCTCTCGGAAAACCCTAATTTTGAGCAAAACTAATGTATCCGGCATATCAGGTCGGATACACAAGGGCCTTAAGGTATCCGGCATATAATGCCGGATACACTAAAGCTTTCTTGTATCCGGTATTTTCCATCGGATACAAAAAAAGGTACTTGTATCCGGCCTGAGTTACCGGATACAAGTAAAAAACACTTTTTCTCAAATTTTGTGCTGGCTTTCAAGGAGATAATGATTTTTGATGATTATTGATCATTTTTGCTGTGCAATTTGGGGTGTCTACAGTTACTTGTATAAAAAAAAAATTTTTAAAATCTGTATGTGATCCTTTTGAATCATAAAAAATCAAATAAGATAAAAGGCAATTAATACTGATACAAATATATAGGACAAAAAACAAGTCAAATTACTTTGAATAAAAATGTTTATTTTATTCAATAAACATTAAACCATACGCTCCTTGGCCTGTTACTTTGTCTTTTATGCAAGACAAAACTTTAATAACTTGATGGGGTTTTTTTTTTTTTTTGTTAATTAAACCCAACAAGTTACTGGTAGGGCTGGCAATGGGTCAGATATATATCCAAATTCGATCCGAATCCGATCCAAAATTGGAGAATCCGATCCGAAATCTAAGATCCGTGGTTCGAATACGGATCTAAAATCTAAGATCCGAAAAAATTCGGATTCAAATATGAATATACATATATCCGATCCAAATAGGATCCGACCAAAATCGTATATATCCTATACATAAACCCAGAGCAGACATTGGTTAGATTGTAGACCATTTATAAACTACAGTTGAACCATCATAACTAAAACAAAAAACCTTTAGAGAACGATTTGCCCTAAATCTAAACTTTCTCTCCTCTTTGTCGCTGCCACCCTCCGGTGACTGGTACCTGCAAACCCACTTAAAGAACCAATTCCAAAACCCCCTTATTTTGCTTTGAAATTCCATTGTCCAGAACAGGCCGGTCGTTCTAAGTTCTGGGGTACGATTTTTTTTGCCAGTCGCTCAATATCCACTATTGCGTGGTGCTTCAAATTTGAAGTTCAAACCCATTTCTCATTTAAATCCCTCTCTGAGTAGGGTTGGCAATGAGCGGGATATATATCCGAATTCGATCCAAATCCAATCCGAAACCGAAATTGGCGAATTCGAATATAGGATTTAGATCCGTGGTTCGAATATGGATCTAAAATCTAAGATCCGAAAAAATTCGGATTCAAATACTAATATATATATATATCCGATCCGTATTTGACCGATTGCCACCCCTAGTCCAAAGTTGGTGGGAGGAGAAGTGGGAGGCTTTAGAGGTTTGAAATGAAGATTCATCAGTTATGTAAGCTTCAATAAAAACTAGGGGACTGCACGAGCGCAAATTTGTGGGACTCACTTAGATAAACAGCCCGCTCTAATAGATATCATGTCATTCTAAATAAGTAGTCACAACGTGTTTAAATTTGAACGTAGAAAGAGTAGTAGTGGTATAATGGGGGATTGTTTTATTTGGGGAGGATAATGTTTGGAAAAAAAAAAAAAGGAGGGCCAGAATCTGTGGGAATATTCCCCCCCCCCCCCCCCCCCCCCCCCCCTCTTTTTACTAATAGTATAGATATATTCTGAAGTGTAGAATCAAGAAACTTACATTATCACAAACTTTTTGTATAAATAGATGACTATTATCACTTCACACCATCTCCAGCTCAGTAAGAGACATCATGATAGGGCCCAACAAGTGAATATTTGGTCGGCCCCATGATATCTGATGTCTGTTGCTGGAAAGCTTACATGCGAGAAAGATGTGAGTTTGGGGTCAAAAGAGCTCATAATTGTAGTAGCAGCCAACAACTTGGTCATCACCTGATTTTCAAATTCATATCACCAGTTTATCAACAATTCGCAAGAATAACTGCATGACCTTCTGTTGTGAATGGATGCACTCAAACAACACAAGGGTCATGAAAGTGATGGGGATAAAAGAAAACACTTCCATACCGAGGAAAATAAGAGCAAATGCTAACAATTTCCAGTCAAGAATAAAAACGTGCTTGGAAATAAGAGCGAATCCTACAAATTTCCAGTCAAGAATAAAAATGTGCTTGGAGTCATTATCGAGGTGTAGTTTTTAGAATTTAAGTTCTCAATGAGGTCACCATGCAAAACAATTTGCAGAGGTATAGATTCTTCCTATCGCCCACCAAAATTCCTACACCTGGAGCCAAACAGTGCATCAAGGAGACTAGAAAGGGGTGGACATCCAATACTGCACGTGTGTAGGAAGAGGAGGGAGGCATTGTTGGAGAGAATAGTTATAAAACTGATTGTTGGTTCTTGGAAAATCTGATACAGTTTTGACCCTTTTATTAGTAAATCTTTTCAATATTGTGTAAGGGCTGTTTTGAAAAGCCGTGTATTTTGATCGGCTTCTTCCCGTATTTTAAAAGAGAAGGGAAGGAGTTTTGTACGAAAATTCAAATCCCAAATTTCTTGTTGTCAAAGTTGAACGGATAACGGCAAGAAGATCATTCGTTAATATTGTTTCACTGTAGCCGTTAAGCTCTCCATTACGTAGGCATCTGAGGAGCATGTGCATTGAACTAGACAGGTGGCGACATCCTGTGAAAACTCCAACTAAAAGTGCAGATTGGAGCTCCACAGTCCGCCATCCGGGCCCATCTTCAGCTTGCCAACAACTTAAAATAGCTTCATACAATACTGTCGCAACATCGGCTTGCCACATATACAATCATGAATCATACAAGCATAAATCATTCCATGCATTTTTCATTACTTTGTTTGAAAGTTCTTCTCGTTCTTTGCTTATGTCCCAATCATTGATGATGACATCCATCAATCGTGAGATGAATGCTTGACTCAATTATTTGCAATCTCTTTCAGGGGTAAATATGTTTTGGAGCGCCAATTCAGCTCTACCCATGCCCTTAGGTCAACAATGGAGGGCTATCAATCACTGCATGTCGTCTAGTGATGTACTGCAAAAAACATGATTTTTGTGGGCCCTACTTCATCAATTGCAACCGATGTACATCCAATGTAAGCTATAGACAATCAGTACTCAAGATCAAGTATGGGACGAGTCTATCTTACTTGGTATTCAAACCAACATTGTGATATTATCCGATCGGATTCCAAATATATCGATTCAAATTCAGATTTGGACTCAAGTGATGTTAGGGTTTCTTTCTTGTTTATGGTCTAGATCTGGCTGTGATTGTGACAATGCTGACTTGTTTATGGTCTTAGATCTAGCTGTGATTGTGACAATGGTGAGTCAGTGACACTGATGTTAGGGTTTCTTTCTTCAGATTCCAGATCTATTGTCTTAGTTGTGGACGAGTTCTTTTTAGATTTTTATATATTATTTTTTATGGAAATTTAGAAAAGGGAGTGTATTATATCTACTAGAAGGGGTGCACGTGTAGTACTGCAAGTGTGTAGGAAAGGATAGAGGGGAGACAATGTTGGAGGGAACAGTTGCAAAACTGTGTTAGTTTTTAGAAAAGTTGAGGCGGTTTTGACCGTTCTATCCTTTTATTAGTAGATTTTTTTAATAGTGTGTAAGGGCTATTTTGGAAAACTGTGTATTCTGTTCAGCACGATTCCCAAGAGGCCTTTTCGCATAAAATATAACTAGCAGGGCCCACGTGCAGTACTTCACGCACGAAAAAAGGGAGGGAGTAGTTTTAAAACGGTTTGTTAGGTTTTAAGAGATTTTGGACACTTTTGACCATTGTACCCTTTTATTGATAAGTATTGGGAGAGAATGTATAAGGGCTATTGTGAAAAGATGAATATTTTGCTTGGCACGCTTCCAAGGGGGCGCCTCGCTTTATATATAGTAGAGATATAGATATAATATTGCAGCTTGGTTCGGTTTGAGAAATATACGAATTCGGTTCAATTCGGTTTAACCGAGCATCCAATCCAAAACCAAACTGAAGTAGTTCGGTTTAGGGATTTTTAAACCGAAACTGAACCAAATAATTAAAAAACCGAACCGAACCGAAGTCGGTTGGATCAGTTTGGGTTCAGTTTTAACCGGACCGAGTTGCACCCCTAGTTAGAATAACGGAACAGACGAAGTATAAAAGCGACATGAGTGAAGAAATCAAGGACCCGCTCCACAAAATATATTTTATTAGAATTGTTATTGTTGGATCACTTGTGATCCACAATCTTCTTTCATGCCACTTTTTTTTTTTTTATGGAATTTTTTCATGCCACTTGCTCTACATTCACAAGGAAGTAATTTGGGATCTCCCCTTCACTATTCCATGTTGCAATTAGGGCTGGCAATGGGTCGGATATATATCCGAATCCAACCCGAATCCGATCCGAAAATCCCGAATTCGGATATGAGATATAGATCCACAGTTCGAATACGGATATCGGATTTCGGATCCGAATTCAAATCTGTCCATATCCGATCCGAATAGGATCCAAACCGAAATCAACATATACTTTTCATTAAACTGTTGGTAAACTCTGTACAAACCATGGTTGAACTATCCTTACTCATGTCTTGCTTTAATATTTATATGGCTCATTAGTTTTGATAATTAAAATTTGCTTTAATAGTTAAACTTGAATTTTGAATTTTAAGTTCAAATCGGATCGAATTCGGATTTCGGTTATTTATTCGGTCGAATTTCGAATTCGGATACAGTATATAAATTCGGTTTCAAATTCGGATTCACATATAAAAGATCCGTCGGATTTCGGATCGAATTCGGATATCTGATTTTTATTTTCGGTTCGAATTCGGATCATGACAGATCCATACCGCATTCGACCCGTTGCCAGCCCTAATTGCAATGATGTGGAAGGTTTTCTGTACTGGGTACCGGACCGATCCGGCCTGATCCCAATACAGACCGGACCAAATAGACCGGCCGATCCCAGACAACAAATAAGGCAAAAGAAAGAAAAGGTCCTCAGTCATAGACCAGGCGGTCCAGACCGATAACTGAACCGCCCGATCCCATCCGGTCTTCTTCGTGGAAAAAAGATTTTTGGCTTTGTTTTATGAAAGAAAGTCTTTCGCAACAATAAATGAGGAAAAAGGAAAGTGTGATGACTAGGGGTGGCAATCGGTTGAATATGGTATGGATCTGCTAAGATCCGAATCCGATCCGAAAAAAATTTACCGATATCCGAATTCGATCCGATATCCGACGGATCTTTAATACTTAAATCCGAATTCGAAATTCAATGAATATCCGAAATCCGAATTCAATCCGATATCCGATCCTAAATCCAAATTCGATCAGAAATCCGAATTCGAGCCTGTTTGAACCTGAAACTTTAAAAAACAATTTTAACAATTAAAGTAAATTTAACTATAAATTTTAACACAAATCCAAGTGTCTAATGATCAAATGATAATTTAACCCTTTTAACTTATGGTTGAACCATGGTCTGGACTAGGTTTATATATATTATAAGTATGTTTTCAGTTCGGATTTTTTTCGGATCGGATACATGTATATCCGAATCTGAATCCGAAAAAAATTCGGATCCGAAATTCGAGATCCGTATCAGAACCGTGGATCTAAATCCTATATCCGAATTCGGTAATTTCGGATCGGATTCGGGTCGGATTCGGATATATATCCGACCCATTGCCAGCCCTAATGATGACAAGAAAAAAATTATGATAGTATTTATGACACGTATACCAAAAAGGTTTAAAAGAAGACAGAAAAAAAAATTTTGTTTGGACTTTTTTCTTTTTTTTTTTGGTAAGGGGATGCTAAAATTTACTTTCTGATGGATCTTACATAAGAACCCTCCCATATGGTTAAAGCTACAGACAATGGACAAAAAAAGGAAGAGGCTTGTAAAGCTAGAAACAAGAGTATTCATCCAAGGCATAATTTGCTGGAGTGTCTACAACACTGTTAACTTCCCTAAAGATATGGGTGATGGAGAAAAATTTGAACTGTCTAGTAAGGAGTTTTGCTTCCTCTATAATGTTTGCCACAGTCCATGGAACATCTGAGTAGTTCAATTTCATGAAGGTTGTTATGCTGGTTGAATCAGTTTCGAACTCGACTTCACCTAAGTTTAACGATCTGGCCAGTTTTATGCCTTCAAAAGACCATGCGCTTCCGCCACCATTGCTGAAGTAGTACTTAGAGCGTGAGCAATTGCCACCATAAACTCCCTATCAGGTCCTCTGCAAATGATCCCACATGCCGCCTTGCCTAGGTTACCACGTGCTACGCCATCCACATTTATTTTCATTCTTCCACCTTGTGGTCGTTTCCATCTCACTGCCACTTCCTCCATATCTTTCCTTTGTTTGTCATTCTTTAGCAACCTTTGAGAGTCCACCTGCAATGAATTGAAAATGGACAGGCTTAGAGTAGAGTTTGGCTTAAGTCCTTCAAACAATACCTGGTTGCGGGCTTTCCATACGGTCCAACACAGGTTGGCCCATGCAGCAGATTTGTGGGGGTCAACACTATATTCTTAGAGAATTTTAAACCACCAGTCCTTCATGTTGTTTTGGACTTCAATTCCATCAAGTTGGCCGCCCATGGCTCCAAACCAGTCCTTCATGTTGTTCTTGGAGAATGTTTTTGTTTGGATTTGGAGAAGACATTTTAGACCCTTTTTTCCCCTCTCCTTTTTTTTATGGGATTTTCCCCTCTCTCCTCTCTCTCTCTCTCTCTCTTTTGCAGAACTGCAATAAATGAGGACAAGACCTAATTTGCAGAATAGCAATAAATAAAGGTCGATTACCAAAAATAAATAAATAAAGGTCTCCTCTCCAATTTGCAGGAACTGGGGGACGTCTTGATGCCCTTCAAGCTCAAGGAAACTGCAAGGATTGGTGGTTTGAAAGAATTAAGGATAACTTAGAAGAGCCTAGAAGGCAAGCGGAGCTGGCAAACTTGTGCTGGACAGTCTGGAAAGCCCGTAATCAGGTAATCTTTGAGGGAGCTAAACCAAACCTTATTCTCAGTCTTTCTTCTTTTCTCTCACTGCAGATGGATTCATTGAGGTTGATTGATGAGAAGCCAAAGACAAGGATGAATGAGGAGATTGAAGTAAGGTGGGCAGCACCAAAGGAAGGAAGCTTAAAGATCAACGTTGACGGAGCTTCAAGGGGTAATCCTGGCAAGGCGGCGTATGGCATTATAGCAAGAGGGCACCAAGGGCAATTCATAGCGGCCATGGCAAACTCAATCGGGAGCTCAACAGCAATTGTTGCTGAAGCATACGGCTTGTTGAAGGGAATAAAGCTAGCACGAATGATGAATGCAAGGAATGTGGAATTTGAAAGTGATTCTCTATGCTTAACGCAGATCATGAACTCCTCTACTGTAGACATTCCGTGGACTGTGTCGAATATAATCCTCGAGGCTAGGCACCTGTGCAGTGGGTTTGATTCCTTTTCTATTTCTCACATCTTTAGAGAGGCAAATTCAGTTGCCGATTCTCTTGCAAACTTCGCGTTAGATGATTTCTCATGTTTTTGGAAAAAGTTTCCCCCTTCTTTTCTTGGGCCGCTCCTCAGCTCTGATTATATGGGAGCTATTCATGTAAGGCATTCTGGCAGGGTTTAATGAAGATTGGTTGCAGGTTTTCTTACCAAAAAAAAAGGCTTCAAGGTTCAAACCAGACTGTCCGTGTTTATTTAAGAAAACAACCAAAAATTAAAATCCTGGATGACAGCAACTGCTGTCAATGCTTAACTCGGGCAGTCCCGAGTTGGACCGCCCAAGTTTGATATCGTTATAACTCGGGCGGTCCAACTCGGGACCACTCGAGTATGGGATGGCCGTTCTATACCGGCCGGTCCAAAAAACCATGGTGATGTGTGAAGATACGACTAGCCTTAGACTAAGTGAAGACCCTATCACCAGCAAGTTAATGCGGCCGCCCTTGATCTCTTGCCTCCATTGAATGCACAGCAAGGGAAAAGCAACCGGTACCTAGGTAAGCTTTGTTCAAGCCAGGAGAGTAGCTGAGGTTATGGCTAGGTAGTACAGCTAGTACGAAGCCCTAATATACACTATCAACAGACGCCTCATTTAACCCTTCTCTATTTACCGATACCACGCGATAGAGAAGGGAGGCCGGTACTATTAGTAGGGTTTGCATTTTTCTTTAAGTTGTTTAGAGTGTGCCCAACTTCAGTCGTTGTCAAAAGGCCGTTGTTTTCCAACATCCAATGTCCATTGTAACGAGACTCGACATAATAAAAGTACATACCTTGGCCGCATTTTAGCGGTCCAAGCTTTGACTAAAGTCATTTTTTATTTAATTGCCATTTACCATAATTATTCAAGAACCTTTTACTAAAGGATGAACCCTCAAACTTTGTCTACATCGCCTAATCACTATATCTTACAAGTGGCTTGCAGTACGACCGAGCCGGTTCCGCGAGGTACTGGCATTGGAACAAACACCTGGGGTTGAAACCCGATCTAACAAATTGTACCCACGAGGTATTGGCATGCATATGCATAAACACAACATGTTCATCACGTGGCGAGTCCGGCAAGATTTGGGAGGACACCTTACATATACAAAGTACTTAGTAAAGTGGAAGAGCCTGCCAGATGCGGAAGCAAGTTGAGAATTAGGCATTATTTTACATAATAAGTCAACCATGTTGTCAAAATAACAATCTGGAAAGATAGATTTAGTGAGTCCATTCCAAGCAAATTGAGGGTTTATGCTGAACGGGGTTCGCAGCGGCTAGGGTTTCTGGTAAAGCATATGTTTTTGGTGCGACTTTGCAATGGCTTTCAGAGGATCGATTTTCAGTGGGTGCCATTTGATCAAGTTTTCGCTCTCGGGCGTACAACAAAGGAACGGCACTCGGTGGTAAACGTTTTGGGTTTCGTTTCTGATGGAAATCAAAGGTGAAGAGAATGAAGAAGGGGATGAGACTGGCGCTGACGACGGCGTCGGTTGGCGTCTGTAAAACCCCAAATTTCTCTACATGATTTTGTTTATGAGAATTAATGAGGTGTGTATGTAGGGAAAGCTTGGTGGGTGAGCATGCACCGAATCAGGGTTTTTTTAAAACTCGTCGAGCGGCAAAGTATATAAGGTAAGTATAAATACATAAGGTAGTTAGATTCGTAGGTTTCGTTTTCTCGCATACTTTGTGTTGAAGGTGATTTCGGCTGGTGATCTAGGGTTTTGGAGAGAAGAAGACCGTGTTTTTCCTGCCGATCAAAGTGTTCAGAATCAAGGGTGTTCAAAAGAAAACCTCTTACGAACAGAGGGAAACTGGGTGGCGATCGACTGTGGGACTTGCTATACTAGGAGTTGTTGTTGCAAGGCTTTGGAATGTATAACAGTGAGTAGCATCGTTTTGATTATCGTTGGTTTTGATCTCTAAGATTTGTCGAAAGCATGGTTTCTGAATAAGATATGTTCGAGCGTGAGTTATTTGATGGGTTTAGAGTCGTGATTATAAAGTTGTTTAGATTAAATCCGAATCATGTTTAATAGTGTTTTGGTAATGGTAGAAGCATAGAAAAATGGTTACAGAGGTCAAAAATACGGTTAGTCATGGAGTTCTGAGATTAACAGAGAGTCGCGAGTCGGAGGTAGTGTCCGCCGACTTGGCGCCTACCTAGCGCCAAGAGGATTAGTCAGCGCGAGATATGTTTGTTATTCTCGCCGAGTTCGCGCTCAGCTCGCACCAACAGCGCGCTAAGTGTTTTTTTTTTTTTTTTTTGTATCACCGAATTCGCGCTTGTCTCGCGCCAAGTAATTTTAGTCCGCGCGAGACGCTGTTTTAGTATACGCCGACCTCGCACCAAGCGCCAGAGGTCAGCGCACTCAATAGAAACTGCCGAAAGTTGGTTCTGACCAATCCAAGCCAATTTTTGATACTTTGAGATTTCAACCTCTTACCCAAAGACTAGATTAGGATATTAGAAATATTATCTCTGTTCAAAACAATTGGGAGAGCCTTAAATCAAATTCTGGGTATTCCTATAAGTGTCCGAAGGGGGAATTGTAGGAATCTGGGTAGGTTATTAGTTGTTCATGACACTATAAGATAATGAGTTAGTCTTCTTTATGTATTATATTTGTTAACTGATTATGAATCTGTTTAATCTGGATTTGTTTGATATCAAAGGGCTAAATAGTATTGTAAATTTTCTTGTGTGAGTAAAAGAATTTTACTGCTAATGAGGTTTGTTTGTTTTAGGGTTGGGATACCTATTGAAATTACATGAGTTGTTATTCTGATTGGAATGACTTGTGATGAGTGTATTGGGATACACATGATGGTAATCAATGTGGGTTTATTGTTTTGCAAATACTGAGTTTTGTGAACTTGTTAATTTGGTTTTGGGTTTAGCTTCCCTTGGATCCATGTTAAGCTTAGTAATGTGATGGTATTGTTTGTTGGGGTAATTGTATGGCCTTGTGTGTTGCCACAACCGGTGTAGAGCAGCCAGATACCCTGAGTAGGCCTAGTTGTCAATGCCGATACCCGGAGTATGCCGGCATTGGATGACGATACCTTGAGTAGGCCGTCATTTCAAAGTGTCTGAAACCCTGAGTAGGCCGGAACTGTGTACATGGAGGTGTGGAGTGTCTCCTTAGCATGTGAATTAACCAATTTAAGCAATATGCATGACATTGACCTTTCGTTGATTTATCGGTACTGTGGTTGATATTGATGTATTAGACTTCTGGATTTCCATCTCGTATTTATCTCTATTGAAGTATTGGTGTTGCTTATTTATTGGTGCATAACTTATAACTGTGGTTAATTATTTCTACATGCATATGCCACTCGCTGAGATATTCGTATCTCATTCCTTTGCTTTTGTTTTGTTTTTCAGATATTCGTGGTGAGGCGCCTACTGGAGTAGATCCGACTGACACATATTGGGAGGAAGATTATTACTACAATCCATAGACTAGTAGGTTTATTTTAGATTGGAACTTTGACTCATTTGATGCTAGGAAATGTAATAAAGTAGTTGATGTGGAATCGTTTGATTTTGATTAAGGATTATTTTGGACTTCTTAGATAAGAATTAACCGTGCACTCTGATATGGTATTAATTGCGTGATTATCCAGCGATCACACTTATTTTGGATCCTTACCTAACCCTCTGTGAGACGTGTTATATCTTTAATGAACAACACGGATCCGGGGCGTTAGAGCGTCCATCGGACCTTGTTTGGTCTAACAACCAGTGCCGACTGATAGCTCGCCCTCGGCCAAAGGGCTTCGCTTCTCTTGAAATCTCTCTTTCTGTTGGGTTTTTGTCAAGATTTGTATAGTCTAGGAGTCTGTCTTCAAATTGCAGTGTTTATCGCTAGATTCTTCAAATTGTAGTGTTTACCGCCAAATTCTTGGCTCAGATCTCCAAGACCAATAGCTTTCTTTTGGCAGTTCAGGTGATGTTCATAACCAGATTTCAGAGGACTTCCATTACCCTATGTTTGTCTCTACACATCGTTTAGGTGAAGATCAGTGCTCCAATCACTCCCCGCTCCATCGCCTATTCGGCAGCAATGATTTTCCCTTTAAGGGACTTTTCCATCGACAAGAAAGCAGACCCATCTCAAGCGTACCTTATGGGTATCCATTAGGTTTTCTGGCTTTGACAGTTTGCCTAATTGTGTTCTTTATTCGTGCAGACACAAATATTAGGGTTGCTGGTAATGTTACTATAAATCTGGTTATGGGTACCATTTCTATTCTTGGTGTTTTTTGTGTCCAATGGTGACTTCAGCCTTACTTAGTGTATTGATCTTTTTGAATGAAATAAACTAGTTCTGACTTTTACCCCCAAAAAAAAAAAAGGATAGATTTAGAGTTAGGGTTCAAAGCAGTTCAATGCCTTGACTACTAACAAGCGAACCAGAACAATGGGCTGCCCGAAGTAAAGACTTAGTTGAACACATTTGGACTACCCTTCTCTCCATGCTGGAGCCGTTTGTTGATGCCCACTACCAGCCCAACCCAAGCATGAGTTCCGGCCACATATCTTATATACATTAACGCTTCAACATGAATCCTGCATAAAATGTGGTTTATGATCTACATAAGTTTTTTAAGAGAGCAACTTGATTGGTTCAATTAACTCTTTTTTGACCTGGTAAAAAGGTGCAATTAACTCAAAAATGATATTAAAATGAAGAGCTATAGAACTTACGTGGGGGCATTGATGAGCAGTCCTGCATGTAAACCATTCTTCTCTGATGTACCAAGCATTCACCATTGGAGTTTCGGAATGGAATGGATGTAAGAGCGATGCAATTGATGCTAAGTCACCATCCCCAAATAAATGCATGCTCATCTCATCTTCCCTGCAAACAAAATAAGATTAGAAATGGCAACACAAGTAATAAATGTAGTCTGTATGACTGTATCTATAAAAGAACAAAGAAAAAAATGAAAGAACAAAGAAGACTGATGGCGAATTGATCAAGTGAGTGAACTAGAAAGCGTTTTTTCTAGTTATCAGAATAATGGCTCTAATAGTGACAATCCATACTATGATCGTTACATTTATGATACTAAATATAACTGGAATAATCAGATTAATGGTTGCATTGATAGTTTTCTTCGTTCTGAAATCTGTATTGATAGTTACATTCTAAGTAGTAGTGACAGTTACATTTATAGTTACATTTGAAGTGAATGTGTAAATAGTAGTGAGGGTTCTGGTATAAGATCTAGCACGAATGACAGTGATTTAAAAAGGAAAGAGCAAAGAAGACTGGTTGCGAATTGATCAAGTGAGGCCAACTAAAACAAAACAAAATTGGCTGCAGCATCAATCATCTAAGTAAAACCATACAAATGATGATCGCTCTCACCATGGTTTTCTCAAAACCACATATGTTCTACTTGAAATGACATGGGAAAGAAGATGACATGGGGAAGAAACTCTTGAGAATCGTGTAATTAATGTGAACAATAAAATCAAGAAAAAGAAGAAGAAGAGCAATAACACAGAAATTTATGTGGTTCAGCAATGTGCCTACGTCCACTGGGTACGGCAAAAATTTCAATTGAAATCCTCTGGAGCTTCTATTTGCACTTTTATTTGGAACCACTATAGGATCATGCTGTGTGTATTAAAAATTCACCTTAATGGTATAACTGTAAATTTTTAATTACACTCGGCACAATCCTATGAAATGCTCCAAATAAGGGCATAGATAGAGGCTTTACAGGATGTGAACAGCAAAAATTTCAACTATTTTCAATTAGGGTTACAACACGATATATATACCAACCCTAAACCCAGTATTTTTGGCATCTCAAAAATACCCCTATACCGTACCCTTGGAAGCAGTATATGAATCACTGTTTCCAACAAAAACCTTTCTCACTTGAGGAGACAATTACAACTCCATGATAAAGAATTCGATCTACTTGAACAGAGATCTAGAGATCTTCAAATGGTTGGTACAGAAAGTATGCAAATCATGTTGATTCTCATGGTTTCGTTGGAGAATATATGGATATAGGAAAACAGCAGTTTTTATGCTGGCAAAGATAACAAAAACTGTGTTAATCAAGCAGAGTTGTCAAAACAACAAGGATGGGGTATGCATACCCTTTTGGCTATTTCCACACCAAAGAAATGATGCTATGTATTTCCTGGACGGAACTTATACGAACCATTATATAGGTAGTGGAAATAGAAAGATAGGTTTGGCAGTAGAATTAACCATGGCAATATGACAGCATTAGTACTAAAGGCAGGCCCCTATCACAGAGAGTAGCACTTAGCTGACAATAACATCAAATGGAATATTTAAAAGTCAGTAATATAACAAATACCTGCACCTAAACCAGAATAATACCTTAAAGACAGAGAAAAAGCAAACAAAGAAGGTTAAACAGAAGAAATACTTACTTTTTTCTTTCTTCAAGTAAGATATCAGGCCTTCATATTGATATCATTTTTCAGGATTTGGATCTTCATATCTTAGTAACATTCAATATCCATCTACAATATCATGATGACAAGAAACACTAAAAATACCACCAATAAGACAAACATAGTAGCATTTTACACCATCCAACAATGCTTTAGGGTCTCTTTAAAAATGAATCCTGTAAGGGAACACTGTAGTTAAATTAGTCTAATGTGGATATGATTGAATTCCCTGAATGGTACAAGGAGGAGGAAGCATTACAATGTACACTTTAAGATCTACAACAATCAAAGCTCAAAATAAATTGTCCAGAAGCATGCAACTGATGACTGAATTCCTTTTTCCTTAATTTATTCATAATTTGAAGGGCTACCTCCGCAATCAAATGGTAGATTCTCTAACCATGAATCATCCAAGAGAAGGGATGAAGATTCTAACTCTGTGGGCCATTCAGAACTAACATCTATTTCATCAAAAATAACAGGTTTGCATTTCCAATCCCTGTTTTGACTAATATCCTGCAGTCTAAGATTGCAGTGCACAAAAACCAAATCATTTAACTTCTCCTGCTCCATCCTGTTGTGTTTCTTGGTATGAAGGTAATCAAAGGTACTCCAGTTCCAGCTGCACCAAGAAGAACTACAAGGTTGACTCAGTATCCGTATCGCGGCTCTCTGCAGCGTTGGTACTTCATAACCATACCCGGCCCACCAGTCACCTGAGATAGATACTGACAAGTTAGAATTACAGTTAACATATAAGATAGTACATAAATGATAAGAATTGTTTCCACCTGCCTCTTCCCCACATGCAGAACTGGACACAAGGTCCGCAAGGACCTACCATAAACTCCCTTAAGGATATACTCATAACAGACATGAGCATCCATTCTACAGACTTCCCAAAAACAAAGCCTTCTTTCTGACTACTAAGTATGTCAGATTGGTGGCATAATTTTCAGATCATGTTGATTTTAGGAATAGACATGCTCAATGTAACATATTTACTAGCAAGTCTTAAAGCTGTTCTCTAATTGCCACGTGTACAGAACAGACAAGATGAAGGCCTCTTCCAAATTGGACAATAAAATGACTATTCCCCTGATAAGACAAATATCACAAGACGTAGAAGACCTATAATACCAACAAGTAGCAAGATGTACCTGGCGTGTTGAGCGTCCTTCCCATTATTGCAAAATCACTCCCAATAGCACCCTGTGCCTTTACATACATTGGATGTTCCTTAGTAATTTCAATCCTATCTTTGTCCTCAGTAACTATTTTCATCATGGCTTCTTGGAACCCATTCCTCATCTTTAAATCAAACTTAAAATTTGGGTTGTAGAAAATAGAAGGATTAAGAAAAGCTGCAGCTGCATGCAATGGTGAATTATGCTGCAAATTCCATCTCCTTTCAATAATATCCCAAATTGGCATATATTTCTCTTCCATCCCTTTGTAATATGTCTTAATTGTAGCCTTTGCCCTTTCAATGCCTTCATATATGTAGCCCATAGCAGGCATGTCTCCATCTACAATCCTCAGAATTTTAACAAGCGGCTCTGACACACTCACTGCTTCACGAGCAGACTTCCAAAACTTATCCAAAAATAATAGCGACCTGATGGCTTGGGCATCAGGACGTCTGCCATACACGGATGATAACCATTCTGTGTGGGAGAACATATGCCTCAAATTGTCTTCTTGAATCACAATGGACCTTAAGGACAGGAAATTTGTCACAAATCTGGTAATTCTTGGCCTGATCAATTCTCGTCCCCCTGTAAACTTCCTCGTCAGATTTAGAATCCATGAATGACTATAGATGTACCGTGTGATGGTCCTAGCCTCCTCCATGACTGTACCCACCCATTCCTGCTTACCAATATCCTCCAACATCTTATCAATACAATATGAGGCACAAGGAGACCAAAATAAAGAAGTGTACTTGGACATGAGAAGCCTTCCTGCATAAACAAAACTAGCGGCACTATCTGTTATTACTTGAACAACATTTTCCACACCAACCTCCAAAACAACTGACTCCAATAACTCAAATAAGAAATGGCCATCGTCTGCATGGCCTGATATATCAATCGATTTGAGAAATAATGTCCCTTTAGGGCATGTAACGGAAAAAACTACAAGTGATTTGGTCCGACCATCAGACCAGCAATCAGACAAGATTGTGCAACCTGTCTCTTTCCACTCATCTCTAAATCTCTTGTAATTATCATTCATTTCACATTTGACCTTCTCCAGTAATGTAGATCTTAACTTTTCATAAGATGGGGCCTTATAGCCCACTCCACATTCTGCTACAGAATCCACCATATCCTGATAATAAATGGATTTAGTGGCACTGAAAGGGATAGAATTATGGAAAAAGAATAAAGCAATCTTTTTGTCTGCTTCATCATGCTTTTGTTTGTGCATGTCATCCACAGTTGGTAGTGCAGTAGAAGGATGAGGAAATAAGAAAGATGGACCGGTGCTTCCATGTTGTCCACTAGATGTAGGGTTGGGATGAAAATCACCACTAGCAGAAGAGCTATTTTGTGGACCATTGGCTACCCTATCCACTTTGGGCTTCTTGGGAGCTTTCTGTTTCTTGGGAGTGTTTAATATGTTGTGTATCATGTCCCTCACATCATTTGGGACCTCGGTACAGGGAACTATGTCTTTGTTCTTGATTTGAGCTAAATGAAATTTCATCCGGTAAACCCCTCCACTAAACTCCCGGTGACAATAATTGCATCTAACCTTTTGCCTTGTTGCATCAACCAGAACACAGTGCTCCCAACAGGCATCCCGTCCTCTGACCATTCTCCTGCAATAGAATAGCGAATTTAGCAAGATCCCCTATTTTTCAAGTGATCCAGGTATACAACTCTCATATAAATAAAATGTGAAAAGGAAGTTTAAAAGTTTTTAAATTATAAATGGATTCTTTGAAGTTCTTAGAATCTGAACTGATAATTCCATACCATAAAACAATAAAATAATGTTTTGGAATACAACCAAAAAATGGGGCTTAGTCAAGGCAGCTCCAGCTTAGACTGCAAAAATCTACACCTAGTGCTAGAGCAAATCCTTTAGCACTGCTACCTGAATGGAACATCTGTCATCTAGAGCTGGCAAAAGTTATAATCATACAAAAGTTTAACCATTAATTCCAGAAGCTGATGTGTTGACGGATTAACGAAATCTGTGACCATAATAAGTTATTGTATATAAGAAGTTTCTCGCTCAATCAGGTTAGATACAACTCTAGGTTCTATTGTCAAAACCCACAAAAGGAAAAACAACATTTGTTATATTTCTATATCTTTAAGAAGGGCAAACTCAAACTGAAAATCAATAAATATATAACACTCCTTTGAAATGAGAAACAATATAAATTATACTAAAATAGAATAACAGGAACAAAAAGCAATAAAGAAGAAATAAAGAAGGATTAACATAACCTTTATACAAATACAAGATAACATCTCAGTAAGTAGCAGAACAGGTGTACTCATTTAAGCCCTTGAGGCTTTTATTACTCGGATACAATTTTGACGCAGTCCCCAAAATCCTGTAACATACTTTGCCTAATTCTATTAATGGTAATACAGTATATGTATATAACTATATATCTCTCAAAATTATAGTACCATGTGCACTGACTCTTGCATGAATGAAAATCTGACAGCCCAACTGCTCTATAGCGTCACAAGATACATCCATGTAGTTATGGACTATCTTTATGAAAATAAAGTCCTTAGTTTAAGCACTTAAGGTATACTGCAATAGAAATTATTCAAGGGCACAAAATGGTACATCCGAATAAACCACCAGTTTGCATTATGCATCTTTCTAGCAAAGAAACCTATATAAGGGCCATATACTCTGCATCCAATAGACAACAATGACACAACAATCAAGTAACTCAAGAAAGAAACAATTCTTATATCATACACAAGACAAGTAAGCCACCACATCATGCATAAAATGTCAGGAACATCAACCATCCAGTCGTGTATTTATAGCAGAGTCTACAATGACTTTCTATCTACATCTTACTAAGTGGAAAATGATCTTTGGTGCATGCAACTAACTTTATCTCAATCCTCCGCAACAAAACATATTGTTTTGAATTTCCCTATACTTTAGGTAGGAAGGAATTGTAACCATTTTGTAATGAGTTGATATCAATGACATATACGAAAGAATTCTAACCAAGGTGATAGAGATAGACAAATAAGTTCTTGGTAAAAAAGTTTAATTTGATGATCTGCTATGAATCCCTATATTCAGGATGAGGTGCGCTGGTGTTTGCTATTTGCTGATGATGTGATTTTGGAAGACTAACTAGAGAGGAAGCAAATGCAAAATTAGATTTATAAAGGATTCACTTGGAATCAAACAGTTATAACATAAGTCAATTTAAGATCATAAGGACTTTGAATTTAGCTTAAATAATAGTAGAGGTGAAGCAACCACAAAAATTGAGAATCAAGAGATTCCTAAAAGTAACAAATTTCATTGTCTTGGATCAATTATCCATAATAGGGGGTTTTTTATAAGAATGTAGCACAGAGAACTGGAGTGGATGGCTGAAGTTGAGAGGAACATCTAGAGCTTATATGATTGAAGTAGTCCACCCAAAGTATGAGGAAAATTTTACAGGACAGCAATAAGTCCTGTTTTGATGTAAAGATAAGAATTTTATACAACATAAAAGCAATTGATTCATTGCATGAGCATTGTTGAGATGAGGATTGTTGATTTATGTGCGGGAGGACTAGAAAATTGAGGTAAAGAATGCTTCTTAGGGTGGATCCCTTGATTATCAGATTTTGGGCTCTTCCTAAAAGGAATATCATGCAAGAAGGACTCTATAGCAGTGACATAG
The DNA here is from genome assembly GCA_947561395.2 of Buxus sempervirens. NCBI lineage: Eukaryota > Viridiplantae > Streptophyta > Magnoliopsida > Buxales > Buxaceae > Buxus > Buxus sempervirens. Next base: position 8,816,474 of record OX387193.1, read on the forward strand.
TCGATCATGTGCCTTCAAAATGTTTAGTTCTCACTTATGGAGAAATTTAAGATGTTCCTGGTGCAACCTAGTAGTTTTATGACTTGCTGACAAGTTGAGCAAGAAGGAAAGAAGAAATACAAGTGAGCAAGATGTTGGTCATTGTGGAAAGAGTGAAATAACAGAAACTTTCTGCTGAAGAGGGCGATGTTGATCTCCTCATTGGAAGGGCATTATTTCTAGGTGATAGACAGGGGATTTGGAAGCTGTAATTTGGGTTATGCGGGCTAGACCTTGTTTTTGCTAGCCCATACAAATTCTCTTGAGGTTTTGACTTTTTATCTTTACATTATAACGTAATACAGCATAATACAACATATCTGATCAATCAAAAAAGACAGTAATGATACTAATCCATTTTCAATTATAAGGATCCAAATATCAACTGAAATAGCTCTGCACCACATGATACAATGGTGACATATGACCTAAGCATACCCTAGAGAAAAAGAGACCCTCAATTTTGAATTGACACTAAAAATGCATCTTTAATCTGGCAACTGAGAACACTTCAACTGGCCATTCAAGATCTTTATCACTTGAGCCACACAGTCCAAATTCCCAGTACTTCACAATCTTCACCAGTAAAATTTCAACTTTCAAATGAAGTGCTTAAAATCAATACTCGATTTTCATTAAAAAAAAATTCCAAAATTAAGCAGTTTATGCAAGCATTGAGAGTTCTAGAAGCCATTGATCATGGAAATCAGCAGAAAATAACAGTGGTATACTGAATGGATGTAATTCTAAGCTCCCAGCTGACAGTCTCCATGATTTACAAAAAAAAACAAGAAAAAATTAAAAACCATGGAGTTTTCATTGATATTGAACGGCAAAGAGCATAGCAGATAAAAAAAAGAGATCAAAATCAGAGAGCGAGCGAGAGAGAGAACCTATCTGGTTCAAGAGGGATCTGAAGCGCTTGAAGCTCTGATTCTCCTTTTGGTGATGCTTAGCAGCTCAATAATACAAGAGAAGGACAGAAGGACCCATTCGAATGGGAAGGGACGACTGAAGGAGGAGGAGGTGGTCGTCGTCGTCGTGGTGCTGGTGGTGGTGCAGCGATGAAGGGAACGAGGAAATGGAAAAACACGGCGATTGATTAGTGGACCTCGGGAGGCCGGCTACCGAGTAGTTGGCGTGGAAATCGTCTCTTTTCTTTCACATGCTGCCATGGCGACCCCGTGCCAACGTACGGACGATAGGCTTTAAAATAGGTTTCTAGTCCTTCCTTTTAAATAATTCTGATTTAGTTATCATATTCTTAGTAGTTGGGAATTAGTGATATATATTAACAATAATTGAAAATGAAAATGAGTATCATTTTACCCTCAAAACATTATAACAAACAGACTTCTTATAATACGTTGAGGGTATTTTTGGTAAAAGTGTTTTATAAAAGTAAAACGACACTGATTAACAATTATCTTTGAAATTATCACTAATTTATAATTACTGAGTATTTAATGACTAAATCAGGATTGTTTTTAGAAAGTAAAACTAAAAACCAATTTCATTTCATCCATGGATTTTGATTTATTTGTTACCGTATCCCCTTTTTTTTGTTTTTTTTGAATGTTTACTTTATAATCCTTTATTTTGTGAAATTTTTTGTATTTATATCCGTTATGCTTTTTTTTTTGGTAAAAATATCCGTTAGGCTTAATTCATAATTCCTAGCTTTCAAATTCAAGAAAATTTCCTCATTTTAGCAAAATTCCATAAATATATATCTTTTAGCAAAAAAGCCTATTTATTTCTGGTACAAGAAATTTCCCGCGCGGGCAAATTTACAGCCAGTTGTGTGCAGGGCCTCTCCCTCTCGAGTAGCCGCAAGATTCCACTGAGTGAAGCCTTGGGCTGTCGTGGAGCATTCACATCCTCAACAATTCCCTCCTTTCTTCTCTTCCACAAATAATATTTCTCCCTACCTCCCCGAAGGCATGATCATGGCAAGCCCTAGACTCTCGATTTAAAGCTTTTCCGATCCGTTAATGGCTAGCCTGGTCGATCTCAACCATCGACCTCCTCCTCCTCCTCTTCTCCTTCTTCACTCTTCTTCCCTTCTTTCATGGCATTTCTCGTCTCCCCAGGGGCCTTGTCGTACCTCCTCCCCTCGTTTAATAGATATCCTCGAAGAGTTCCTCGATGTGGTTTCGTCTCTGCCGTGGCAATGGAGGCAGTGGAGAGAAGAGAGAGACCTAAGGTGAATAATGGCAAGGTGGCTGTTGTGTGGTTCAAGCAAGATCTCCGGACGGACGATCATCCGGGGCTCGTGACCGCTGCGTCTTGCTACCGGGCTGTCGTTCCTCTTTATGTTTTCGATCGTCGGATTCTCGCTCGTAAGTTTTCTCCGTTTCGAGGCTGTCTGGTGACGTTTTCTCGGAAAACAATTTGAAACCCAAAATATTTTCAAATTATTTTTGTGATTTTGAAACAAGCGAAGAAAACCTGTCTGGTAACAATTAGTTAAAATCAATTATGATATCAGTAAAAATGCGTTCATTAAGCGGAAAGATCATGATTTAAAAACATTTTGTCAGTGGTGTTTGCTATGGTTGTGGTAATGGTGGTGGAGGTAATAGCAGCGTGACGGTGGTAGTGGTATTAGTAATTGTATAGGTGGTAGTAGTGGTGTTGTTGGTTGTGTTGGTAATGGTGTTGGTAGTATGTTTGTAGTGTTAGTAAATGAAAACTTAAGTGATTTGATTAATCAAACAAGAATTTGAAAAAATGGCAAAAAAAAATGTTACAAAATGAATTTATGTTTTTTACAAGCTCAAATTTTGGCTTCTAAAAGCAGAGCTTTTTTTTAATTGTTCTTTTCAAAATCATTTGGAAGCTGTCCTTATCGAACACAATTTTTGGCTTCTGTTGCCAAAAACAGAAAAACTGTTTTTAAAATGTTAGCAAACAGCCTCTTATATTTCATGTTTTTTTAGTTGATTGATTGCACTGGGTAAGCAAGTTCCTTGTAATTGTTTTTGTAGGTTTTTCTGATGAGATGGTAGAACTGCTTCTTTATGCTTTGGGAGATTTGAAACAATCACTGAAAGATCAAGGTTCTGATCTGATGATCCGATTTGGCAGTGCTGAAATTGTTTTACAAGAACTTTTAAATGAGGTATTTTGCAGATTAGCTTAAGTTTGTTGTAAACATGTAGTATTATTAAAAGGGAAAAAATTACATGCACGGAGACATCTTAAAGCACTCATAACATATGATTAAAATAGGTGACAGCTACCAGTATATTTGCAGAAGAGGAAGTTGAATATAACCTTCGCAGGATGATGGCAGTAGTTGAAGAGACTTTGATGGAAGTTTCACAGGGGAGCTTTCAGCTGGTGTTGTGGCAGGCTTCTTTGTATGATATTCAGGTTTTATTGCTTTCTTTTGTTGTGATTGTTGTTTAGTGAGCTGCAATAAACATTATCTAGTCGTTGCATGGGTAACTAAGGTGATGTATATTGGTGCTTATTTAGGACTTGAAGGGAATGCCTGAATCATACTGCAACTTCAAGAAAATGAAATTTCCACTGATTTCCCCTCTTGCATCACCCATCCTACCTGGACTGGATATGGGAATAGATTGGGGTATGCTCCCATGGTCTTTGAAACTCATCCCTTCTCTTGCTAGTTTGAACTTAAGTTTCAATTTTGATTTGATTCAAGTTCTTTTAGGTTTAGTTTTCATATGTTACAGTGATTTTATCTAAATGACAGGTACCCTACCAACATTCAGTGATGTGAAGAGATATATTAATGGAAATTTTCACAAATCAAGTAAGAGTTGGATTTCTATCAGGGAAATTTCATCAAGAACTTTATTAAGGAAAGAGAATATCGATGGAGTTGAATTGACAAATAATGAAACAGAAGGCTTTGAAAAACTGAACTTAGGCAATCAGAGTAATTTTAACTCCAAGCACACAAAAACAGAAGGAACAGAAACTTCTGTCTTCATCTCAAGAAGTAGAAATCTAGTAGCAGGCAGGATGAACATTGTGTTGAATGCATTGACTGCATATCTAAGATATTTAGAGGGTACAACTCAAGATGACTGGAAAGAGTATGTTTCTATGTCACTATGTGATGTCTTATTTATTCAATGTTTATTTTCATTTTTGTCTGCTCAGTCTGCATGGATGCTTGCTTTAAACAGTTGCTTTGAAGAGCGATTGCCTGGGCCTTTAATGTTTGATTTTAAAATTCCATTTGTCTGGTTGTAGTTAAGTTTTTATCCCTTTGTCCAAAGTCAATGGAGTGCAATATTGACATTATATGTAATCCTCCCTTGTAGACATGATATGTAACTGGATACCTAACCGATGTATCAAATAGGTCGCAGGCAAGGAGCAAGTTGAAGTGTGGACTGGTCTAAATTAGGCACTAATGTCGCCTTACTTTTACATTTTTTTAAGCTATCAAACAGTTCTTCCTCAATTTAGGATTGAAATTTCAAATGGAATATTTTCTTATTCCATTCAGCTGCTTAAGTTGATTGAAGCCATGTGTGGAAAGGAAGTCTGATCTTATGTATTATTACCACATTCTGAGATAACATATGCAGTTAGAATGGTGCTACAAGTTAAATTTGTTTGGAAGGGTTTAAAAAATTGCATTTCTAAATTTTTTTTCTTTTTTTTTCTTTTTTGGTTTTCATAAAGCAGTTGCATCATGTTTTTATTTCTTTTTTAATTATTCAACTTGGCATTAGCTTCCACCTTAGTGTTAGCTTCAAAATAAGCAAATAATCTGTGTTTCTTTAGTTTTCTAGCTATTTTGTCAGAGAATTAAACTTCACAAACTTAGGTTATACAGAATTCTGGCTCAAAGAGTGTGTTGGAATGGATCAGAACTTAATTGTGAAATTATTTGATACAATAGAATTACAACTGTATGCCTAAGTGATAAAGATGGTCCTTATTGATTGGTTCCATGGCAGGGTACATGAGAAACTATGTGATGTTGAGAGTAGGAATGGTGCTTCATTTGGTGCTTTGTTTGGGCCGGCCCTTTCTCTTGGCGTCATATCTAGAAGAAGAGTACATTATGAAGCTATCAAATATGAGAGGGAACGTAATGCTGGATTTCTATCTCCTTTTGGGTACTCAGCAGCCACTGTTGCTGCAGCAGTTGATGCTGTATGCTCAATGGAGGTACAATACCTCTAATGAGGTGGTCTCTTTACAGTAATGATGCGCAAATTTATGATCGTGTATGATTGGTGTAATCCTCTGTATGACTGATACTGTAATTGTACTTTTTTTGTGTTGTTTTGAAGTAAGTTTGACCTGGAAAGCATTTACTAGACTTCCAAATGTTTCTCTTTGGCAGTGGTATTGGCTTATATCTTTAAAAAGTGTATGTGGAGAAGGAAAATGTTCTGTTAGAATATGGAGATGGAACGGCCATCTGATTCAGGTATGTAGTGGAAAATCGCTTCACATATTAGTAATCAACTAAATTGCCATGCATGTTTTGACATTAAAGATGTTTTGTGGCCAGTTGAAAATAACAAGAGGGAAAAATTCATGTAATGGAAGAAAATAAAGTCCTCACATGAAAGCACAGATTTCACTTATTTCATCACATGGTTTTCTGAAGCAGATTCTATGAATAGATTACTTAAGAATTGCACCATCAGGAGTTATCATAATATCACTATTTCATTATGTTCCCTCAACTTGTTACCATAACAGGGTGGCACAATGGTCCCAACTCATTGATGCCAACATAAACATGGTTTGTATCAGCCAGAGAATTTTGAACAGTTCTATTGTAGTGCCAGGCTGTTCGACCTAGTCCAAAAAATTTCTTGCTAAACCACACTAAACATATAGGTTTGTGATTCCAATCAAATTATTACCCATTTAGTCAATTTTTTGCATATTTTCTCAAGGGTGACATTCTTTAAGGAGAAAAAGATGGATTAACCATTAAAAACAAAAAGATGGCTTTATGTCAGAAGTTCAAAGATACATGCAGAATTTCTTACTGAAGGAAATAGACTAGGAATTTCTTTTTAATAAACTGCCAGGGACCTTGGAATTACTAATTCTTTTAATATTTTCATGGTATTTAAAGTTCTAATTTTCAGTTATTTCATTCATAATAGTTTTCTGCTGTCTATTACTATGTGTTTTTTTATCATTTCGTGCATTGTCAATCAACATTTTAATTTGTAACCACAGATAAGGAGAGGATACTCTCTCTCTTCCCCCCCCCCCCCCCCCCCCCCCGACGGGTCCTCTCTTTCTCGCTTTCATTTTTTTTTTTTTTTTTTTGCTGAGATTAGTGCATAATTATGTTATTTATGCCACTTTTCAACACATCATTATAAAAGTGAGCTTTTTTTTTTTTTTTTTTTTTTTTTGCATATGTCAAATTATAACAGTTTGAAATTTTTGGATGCTGTTTTTCTTAAATCCTTGTATTTAAGGGAAACGCCATAAAATATATTGATAAGTGAACACATCTTTTGTGATCAATGTAGAGTTTCAACCAGAATTGGGAGAAACAAGTGCATATCTATATTATTGATGCCCCTTATATGGCGAACAAGCAACATCCATCTTATGGACAAAGAATCAACATATCCATAGGTCACACAAAAAAGGGGGAAAAAGAAGGAAACATACCCATATAGTAAAGATAGCTTCAGCATGTTGAAATAGGTGTATGCAAAGTCTAGGAAAGATAATCTAAGGAATGAACATATCTAAGATATTCTAGTAGTAGCGCATAGAAGAAGTAGGACAAAGGAAAGTAGGTTAAAATATTTTGAGCATGTAAAGCTGAGACCTAGAGTGGAGCCTGTGAAGAGGTAAAATAGGATGCATGTTGAAGGATCTTTAGGGGCTAGAGGAAGGCTGAAAAGGATCTTGATCAAGCTGGTCATAAATTATTTGAAAATAAATAATTTGATTGAATATATGGTTTTTGATTCGGTTTGTCAATGAGTATTGGGTTTGTGTGCCATGACTGGGCTTGAAGAACTGAAAATATCCTTAATGAGCCTGAGCTAAGGCTTGTTTGTCTTTACTTGTTAAGAGCTGAGGTGAATATAAACATATTTGTAATGGTATATTATTCATAAAACTAAAATATTTTTTTAAACTTTGAGATGAAATTCCATTATTTTAAGTCCTTTGAAGGTTATAATAACAAAGTCATGGGCTTTATAAATTTTTAAGTAACAAGCTTAGGCCTATGTGAACCAACTATATAATTAGGTTGAGCAGAGCTTTTTATCAGCTGAGTTTGAACCCATTAGATGGTTGTGTGCTTGAACCTAAGACTAAATTTAGCAGCCTGAATTGAGCTTGTACAGCCTTGCTTTTGATCAATCAGGATGGAGGAACAATATATTTTTGTGTGTGTGTGTGTGTTTCAACTTTGATTAGTTGGTAATTATTTAAGATTTTTTTTTACTTCCCTTTCAGTACAAAGTTGTTGGTCATGAAGGTCCTGCCATTCTTTTGGTACATGGTTTTGGTGCTTTTTTGGAGCACTACCGTGACAACATCTATTCTATAGCTGGTGGTGGAAATCGAGTTTGGGCTGTAACGCTTTTAGGATTTGGCAAGTCAGAAAAGCCAAATATTGTTTACACAGAACTCATGTGGGCAGAAATGCTGAGAGATTTCATTGTTGATGTTGTGGGAGAACCAGCACACCTTGTTGGCAACTCCATTGGTGGTATGTTTCAAGTCCTGTGTTTCTATTTTCCCTAACCATTCTTCTTCTTCTCTCTGTTCATTTGTGTATGTGTGTGTCTGTCTGCTTTCTTTCTTTCTCCTATGCAAATATGTTATTGTATTTGCTGTTTGGTGCTTATTGAAACAACTTCCATATGCAGGATATATTGTTGCTCTTGTTGCTGGTCTTTGGCCTGCATTGGCCAAGTCTGTTGTCCTTATCAACACAGCTGGTCCAATCATTCCAGACTATTCCTTTGTTCCACTTGTAGATGTAAGAAAGCCTTAATGCCATATATATTCCCTGCTATTTTCACTTAATCTATAAGCACATCCCTGGAGCGTTCCTTTTAATTTTCCAGTAGTGTCTACTGGTAGTAAATCAAGTTATATAGCTTCTGATTCTCGACTTTGCTAGGTTTGTCATTGTGTTTGCATGTGATACTTTTTCTCGAGCAATAAGAAGATCATTTTGCAGAACGACTAGTCATGCTATTGTAACTAAAGATCCAAAAGCTATTTAGAGGTGTTGATCATAAATAAAGATTCATGTTTTTTGTGTGGGATGGGTTGCTTTTCAACCCGGTCAAGGCACTGTACAGAATGGAATGCAATAAGATTAGCCAATGTTGTGACTCCTTGTGGAGGATCCTAATCCAGAACAAATATTACTTGAAACCTCTGTGTCTTCTCATTTTTAGTGTAACACCATCTTCTCTTGGCCAATCGTTCATACTAGACCTCCTAAAATTATCTTCATAATATGGGGTTCTTTGTTTTCAATTTACTGGCTATGAATGTATCAACTTGTGGTAAGCCTTAGTAAAATTTTTCAGGAAAGGCAAAATTCTGGAGCTGCATGGTTGGGCGGTCGGCTTCTATCATTGTACTTGAGATTAAGGGTTGGGGCAATAGTGAAGAATTGCTATCCAACAGTAAGTTGCAGCTAATGCTGCTGAAACTTGATATGTTGCTTTTGGGTCTTGTACAGGAATGGATGATTTACTAAAGTTTGGTTTGCAGAATCCAGAGCGAGCTGATGATTGGCTTGTCAGTGAAATGATAAGAGCAGTATCCTCATTAAAGGCTGCCACTCTGTCTCTCTCTCTGTATAGCTAGCTGTATGTAGTTTGTTCAATTATTGAGAATTCATCTTGCCAATCATCCATTTTATGAACACAAGCCTTTGTTTTTTATTCTGTAAAATGAGTTCTGAAGTTCTCTGATAGTATATCAATGGTTTTTTTCCACCTTGGACAAAAAAATCTGTTTTCATTTTAGCTAGCATGTTCCTTGACACACTGAAGTCATATGATCCTGGTGTGCTAGCAGTTTTGGAAAGTGTTTTCAACTTCACTCTTTCAATTCCTCTCAACTATCTTTTGGGTTCATCCAGAGAAAAGGTTTTGATTATCCAGGTAAAACTGCGACTTTCTGAAGATGATATATATTTTTTTTGGATAAGGCATATGTTCACCTTTCTCTAAAATCAGGGTACAAAAGATCCAATATCCAACTCTGAGCTAAAGCTCCAAATGCTTAGAGAGCATTGCCATGGTTTTGTAATCAGAGAAATAGATGCTGGTAAGTGGAGAGCATGCTGTTTACACCTTTCAGTAGTGTATATATAGTTGTGAATTCTGCTTCTATTTCCCCTTTATCAGTATCTTGCACCGGTTAAATAATATTTGTTACTGTTTTCTGTATTCTGGCTTTCCAGGCCATTGCCCCCATGATGAATGTCCAGAAGAGGTTAACCATATCATACTTGAGTGGATAGCAAGGATAGCGACACCGGAAGCCAACCTCACCCTCTCTTGATAGCCAGGATAGTTATTTTTGGTGCCTATCCAGTCTGAGAATACAAAGAATTCTCCATGATCATATGCCGAATGCATATGCATTGTCTTTCCCCGGTCTTCATTGCTTCTGATTTTGGAAAATTATGATGGTACATCACACATCAAAAGGAAAAGAAAACAATACAATCAACACTTGAATTCCTTGCTGTTGAGTTCCTTCATGCAAACACTCAGAGAAAGGATTTTGAATCCAGGGTTTTCTCTACGACAAGATCTTGTAAGTAAATCTTCAAGTCATTGTTTTTGTTAACTTAAATTCGAAGGATTATGATTAACTTTATGCGGGTTATGACAGGGATAGGGTTTTGGCTTTTTGTGGTTTATTTGTAATTGTAGTTTTCTCAAGAGCAAACTTTCACCGATGAAACATGGAGTCACACTAGCTGATGATACTCGTGTACATTTACACATTTGATTGAAAAATGGAACCAGAAGGCTCTTTGATTTCCATTTTATTGGATCACCATTAGGTTCCAGTAACACGAATGTATTCAATTTCAGATATCCAAGATATCTAACAAAACCATAAGAAGGATCATCAAGCAGGAAAATTGTTTCGACGGTAGAAATTTATGAAAATTTTGCCCAGACTCAAACATCGATTCTTCTGTTGAAATCAAATTCTATCTTGGTAGATTTCTCAAGAGACCTTGGTTTCAGTGGGTAGCCCAGCAAATAGACATCCACAGGAATTAACTTACCAATTCCGCATTAGCTTGGTCTTGATCTGTAGCGAAACCCGTATTCCAAATGAAGGCAAGAATTAACAATCAATCACAATGCAGATGAAGGCAAGAATTCTGGTTCCCACTAAATGGGAGCATGGATTTTATTCATACCACCTTTATTCCCAAGGATGTTCCTGAGGGATGACAATCAAGATACAGATTATGGAGAATATCACTCCAAGAGATGTACATGCATAACCTTGGAATTTCATGACAACAAAAATCAACAATGAGAAAATACAAGGTTTTTTTATTGGTTTGGAAGAGATGTTCTCCATGCCACTTGCACAACAAACTCAAAAATGGGCATGAATTATCAATGTTTGATTAATCCAGATGACATAATTCTCAGATTTACTGAACCTGTAACTGGCTTCAACCAGGAAGCCCAAATGGCTCTAAATTGCAGCTACTTATCGACTGCATACTAATCAACCACCTGCTGCCTAACCTTGCGAGCACAATCTGCAAAAGCTTTCACAACATGAGCACATTTCAGAGGATCATTGGCATGCTCCTTATAACATTGAAGACAAGCATCTCTCTCTGACAAACATGGCATAGGCTTCTGGTAGGGAAGCTTGAACTCCTCCTCGTGGAGCTCCTTGGCTCTTTGTGTCACCTCTTGTACCATGTTATCCTCCTGCTTCTGCAACCTATCCACAACCTTCTCGCTTTCTTGGAGGACAGTTTGAATTGCATCCAACTCTTCGTTTGGAATTTGTGTTGGAGGTGATGCTGGCAAGAATATGGGAGGCTGGAATGGCCATCCAGCAGCAGGAGCCCCCTTTTTTGTCTCCAAGGCATCAGAGATCTGCTTCTGATGTACCCTGTTTAGTGACTGCTGAGGAGCCTGAGGTGACTTTTTCCTAGGTTTCTTTGGTTTCTTTTTCAACCTTTCTCCTTCATCAGCAAGCTTGTTGACTAGGTCGGTGCTTATCTGAATGGTAAATGATTCGCTCATCGTGGTAGTTATTCTATAGAATCCAGATTACTTCTCACCTGGCAATATTTCAGGCGAATAATTCCAGATAAAAAAAAAACATAATGCAGGTTTTGCAAAGGTTTATAGTAAACAGAAACAAAGATATTTAGCTCTTATACGGTAGATCTGCTTCCTGGTAAGACAAGGGATTTTGATGAGGAATGATACAGCCAAATTTTTTAGTGTATGTGCCCGTCAATGTACATTGTGTATATTGCAATTGGTCAGTAATTGCTCAACCACGGAAAAATTAGTTCAAATTATTTCAAAAGCAAATGCTCTAGAATATTCCATTCTAGTAGCAGCCACAGCATCAAATACACAATTTTTGGGCCTATTTTCTGGCTGTGCGATAATGAACTTTCTATATTGAAATACCAATTTATAAAATTCATAGGCAAATTCCTGGTTCACATGGCAAGAATGTGGTAATGGACCAAAACAAAATGGCCCCACCCACTAAAAATCAAGAGGGAATGCCACTGACTAAAAGATCCTGGTTTTTGCAGGAGTTATTTTCTTCCATGCAAGAAGAAAACTTACAAAGCACAAAATGATGAAGAGGAATTTGCATGTTTCAAAATTTCTACTCTTATCAAAGAGGAGGAACTACCTGCTACATTATTTGGACAATATTTGTAGGTGAATCATAAAAAACCAAAACAGTGGTATCTTATGGAGCTATGTCACATCACACCTCTGACAACTAGGGCTGCAACTTGGATCAGTTAAAACCGAACCGATCCAAACCGATTTTGGGTCGGTTTGGTTTGGATTATTAAGTCTTTGGGTAGGTTTTGGTTCTAAAAATATAGAACCGATTTATGTTTGGTTCGGTTTTGGGTTGAAGGCTTGGTTTAACTGAACTGATCCGAACCAAAATATAATAGTAGATATAAAATATATAATAGACATAAGTTCTTTAATAATACAATTTAACTTATAAAATAATGAATAATTGTTGTTATTTTATAAGTCATTGTAGTTTGTACAAAGTGTAACATGTGTATAAAGCTATAGTCGCTAATTAAAGATGTAATGGTCTAGGCTTCGTCAACAGCAAGAGAGGGAGGTAGGAGGAAGGATACTGGTCAGATAAGTTTAATGGAGAAATATACTTATGTAATTTTTCAAGGGCTAAAATCTTTTCTCTTTTCATCTAGTGTAGATCTTGGAGTCACTTTGAGATTCAAGTTCTTTGATCACACGAATCAATAGTGTAGCCAAATCAACAGGTTTTAATATGTGAAAATGACCCAAACCGAACCCAATTAGTAATTCGGTTCAGTTCGGTTTGGGTTACAGGTTTTCTAATAATAATCAGTTCAGTGTTCGGTTTGGTTATTTCGGTTCCAAGGTCTGTTCGGTTCGGTTTTGGGCCTACCATGAGAAACCTTGGTTTGGTCTTGGGTTGAGGCCAGCCCGAAACAAACCGCACCGAGTTGCAGCCCTACTAACAACATTAGGTTGAAAGATCAAAATCTCCCTCTTTGGAGTGGATATGGGCATGGATAAAACATATAAAAAATTTCAATCCAAATATAGGATAATTTAGACTCATAAATAAAGTTCCATACAGACAGGTATCCCTATACATGATGAAGATAAGAATCCATCCAGATCTGGAGTCATTATTTACCCTTACCCTCCCTCTTTGGATTGGATAGTCTTCACAGCTCTTCTAAAAGTTCTACCATGCTTTGCAGCATCCATGCACTGAATTTTGACAGGCACCCCTTTGTGACAACTCAACCAAGAAAATAACAATGGATTTTTTATGGACCATACATGTAATATTGTTCATATTTATAAAGGCTTGATGAGAGGAGCAATGTGATTCTAGAAAAAATGAGATACTCGGTAAGGGGCCTCTGGGAGGTGAGACCTCTTGGCTTTACATCTTTTAAGCCAGAGGAAGGCTCTGCTGAATCATGCTTTGGCTCTCTAAGCCCCATGAATGTTCTTGGAGACTAGATCATCCTGATCACTTTGCCTAACTCCTGGAAAATTCATTGAATAACTATTCTCGCACTGCCAGATTGACAGTAGAATGGTGGAATTGTTGACAAAATTGGTTTAGAGATTTTTGTGGTTCACCTGAGGAGAATTATGAAAGAAAGGATCTTAATTCTAATGCCTTTGCTGCTCCTTTTCTTTTTTACCTTTATATATTTGGTATTATTTGGGTTAAATGTGGGATATTCAATGATGGTATTCCGGCCCTCGTATTTTCCTCTATCCCCATTTCGCTGAAATCTTCATTACAAATGAAAAAAGATGAAGGGCAATTATCAAAACAGGAAGGCTAAGGTGATTGTAAAAACTAATAGGAAAAAATAAAACAATAAGTAAAAATTATCAGTGTAGCAGTACCGTGGTAACGGAAGCACACATTTCTGTCTTCACTAAGAAACTATATTGGTAGGCACAAGACCCAAATGAATGAGATAAAGTTGCAAGTAACCCTAAGGACGGCATTTAGGTCCCCATATCAACAAGAAAGTCTCAAAATCCAAAGCATTCTCCATTTGTTCCACAAAATCCCACTCGTCCTAGGAGTCATTTTCTTGGTTTGAGGTGAATGAAATCCTCAACTTAATCGCTTGAAATTCGATTCTAAAGGAGGGACGAAGGAGATTATTCTAAAAAAAAAGGGTGCCTAGAATAATGTTACACAGATTCGGCAAGGCTTTGCGTCAATCGAGTATCAAGATGTGTTGAAACAGATACCGACACCAACTTGCTATCGAATTTCACGATTCAGCTACTTACACAGATAGAGAGAGAGAGAGAGGGAGAGAGAGAGATGAGAAAAGGAGAAAGTAAAAAGAAACAAACCCAGTTTTAACTACAAATTGCAAAAAAAAGAAGATAAACCCTAGAGAGAGAGAGAGAGAGAGAGAGAGAGAGATGGGGGGAAGAGCATACCTTGTTCCCACCTTCACCTCATCTTCGCCGCCCACCCTCTTCTGGGTCATTTGCGAGTGGAAGGTTTTATGGCTGCCTTCAGGAAAGAATGGCTTTAGGTCTAAACTACAAAATGGGTCGTGCAGTATCGACGCAGGCAAAGGAAAAACCAAAAATGACTAAATAATTGTTTGGTGTCAAGGGCTTCTAGAATTGTAAAAAGGGACACTTTTTGAAAAATAAAATATATCAATTTAAAATCTCGTTTGCTTATATAATAGTAGGTATCTAAATAATTTCCTGTTAGATCACTCAGTGGGCAACCAAACTGCAAAAATAAATAAATAATTATTTGGAACGTAACAGAATATTATAAGATTATTATTAAAAAAAAAACTATTATGTTTTTAATACACTCTCATAGTCTCATTACATAAAGCACAAATCTAAATCATCATCATCATTATAATCTTGTTCCCACCGGATTGAGATCGGCAACACAAGTTTTATCTCTCCCCAAAAAAAAAGAGAAAATTGGTTTTTAGTGATATTTTTTAAAATAATCTAGATTCAGTCGGTCAATTCTTGAAAATTGAGAATTAATGATGCTTTTTTCAAAGAATTAGGATTTAGTGTCATTTTACTATTCATGAAAAAAATTTCCAAAAATACCCTCAAAAAGACTTGTACCTCAACGAGTGAAAAGGTTTTCAAAATCTTTTTAAGATTTTTTGGAAGAAATTCTTGATGAATAGTAAAATAACACTGAATCCCAATTATATGAAAAAAAGCATCACTACCCATTTTCAAAAATTTATCGACTGAATCTGAATTATGTTGAAAAAGTATCACTAAAAATAAATTTCCCAATAAAAAATCATATTTTTAGTTAATTTATAGATTTGTAATTCTTGTTTTATAGACTACATCCATGTCTTTTAAGGTCTTCGTCTTGCTTGCTTATGCCCTACAAATCTAAATCCATAAATATAAATTTTTTTTATGTACTTATTATCATGAAAATGAACTGTAATAGGCAATGGTCATCTGTCTAAAGTCTTTTTTACTACTTAAAGTCTTTTTTCTGGTAAGCAACTAGACCTAGGCTGAAGCCCTCCTTCAACCTTAAGATGGGGTATCTCCTTGGTTGGATCCATGTTCCTAACCCACACCCAAAAAGAGATGAAATTATTATTAGAAGGTGCCTTCTATTCTAGCAGTTAAAGTCCGGATATATCATGCTCTAGGTTCAAGCCCTCCTTTATCACTAATTCTTCCTCAATAAAGGCCTTTCCAGGCACTCATTTTTAAATGTCCCAAACCATTTTCTTACAAAGCACTGGCATTTTTGTTACAAAATTCATTTTATTGTGAATACTAACGAATTAGTACCCATTTCATATATTTTCCGTTAACATGTTATGCAGACAGAATCCTAATCTAAAAAACCAATTTTGATACAACCAGCCAGTTAGTTACATTTAAAAGAATGATCTTGGCAACTAATAAGTTCATGAGAAAAAACTGGTTTATGACTCATGATTAAATTTTTTTCTCAACCGCAATTGAGCTTGCACGTCTACAACAGGGGAAAAGAATTGGAAAAGCTGAAACAAAGCTCTCAATATGTGATGCATGACCGAAGCTTGTAGCTGCTCAACATAACCGGAAAAATAAACAGAATCTTCGACAACATGTAGCGGCTATGATCTCACATATCCTTCCATTGAATTGCTTTCATGTTTCTTCGACATCGATCAAGATCCTGCATGCACTGGCCCAAACCTTGATTCCATGATTAACCGCCCCGAGCACAGTTGCCAATTAACAGTTACAAATCCTCCAGAAGATTCATCTCCTTACAAAGGCTTGTAACATCAGGAATTACCCCTCCTTTGTGATATTTTAAAACTCTATCCCCAACTAAATCCTTCAATAATTCAGCTGGGTCTTTCGCTCCCCCATACTGCAAGAACTTAGTTCTCAAAGCGGATCCTGTTGTCAATGAAAGTGGTTCTTCCAGGCACAACTCCTGCCATATGGTTGCCGCAAAACACTTGGCATACAAGTAACTATAATAACCTGCACAATAAACATGATTTATTTCATGTTGAAGATGGTTGATCAGAAGTATAATTACACAATAAGAAATAAAGGTTTTTAAAGATCAACAGAACTTGCAGCTACACAACAATATCGGGTGAGATATTCAGGCTACGGATCACTCATTTAAGCCACGCACGTCATTTAATAGCACACATGGTAACAACATGAGAATGACCATTTTTTCCTCCCTCATTTTACGTATTTATTTACTTATCTTTTGTAAAAACGATTAAGAAAATTGTAAAACAAACATTTCAACAAGTCATGTACTAGTTCATTGACAAAGAAAACAGGTTTAACAATAATTCCCTGTAGCAAATACATGTCGACAGCAGTTTCCCTTAAAATCCATGATGAAGTTACCAGATCCATCAAAAATTTCCAAAATTCTTCAACTAATTTTCTAAAATCCAGAGAATTAAGAGAGATCATAGTCCTGATCATATGGGTAAATTTTGAACATGGAAATGACTGCAAGGTTGACCCAGCACGGAAGGATTCCAGCCCAGATTGAGAGACCACCTACGATTATGCTATTTTTAAGCCAACCAGGAACGGTTATACTGTTAATTAACCCTCAAGTATAAATGAGGAATATTTCAAGAACATGGAGAGATCTGAGCTTATATCATGGTATGGAAAAATAGGAAATCAAACCACTATTTGGCAGATCTTGCAACATGTGATGGACATAGTAGTTCTCATTTTATCCTAAACATCTAATATTAGCCATTATTTTGTCAACAAAGACCTATTTTGGTGATCTGTAAATCAGATGGTGAATGCTGCCAGCAAGGTTGTCCTTTCCTAGCTAACTCGGACAAGGTAAGTACTCCATATGTTCTTTCCCCAACAAAATCATTCCTCATAATATAAATCTCACTTATTTTCATGTGTGAAACAAAATGTTAGGGAACAGAGACAAAATAGCATATTCCTTGACGAATGCATCTAAAATGAGAACTTCAAGATGTGGGGAAAGACAAGCTGAAAATCAAATTTCTGAGGGAGTCTAGGAATGTTTGGAAAGGACATCAAATTACAAAAATTAAATCGACATGATCTGGGCATGTAAAATGTATATCTAGGAAGGCATTTGTGAGAGCTGTGCTAGGCTGCAGGTAGTAAGGATCTCAAAGAAGTAATGGCAGTGGGCTGAGTCAAAGCCTGAACCGATCAGGTAGTGGAAGGTTTGGTAAGGCAAAATAGCAGTATAGCATTAGGATATGCCAACATTCTCTCCGCTGCCATACACGCATATGATGTACTTATGGTATGTTAATATAAAAATATGTTACATAGCCCAAAAAAAAAAAAAAGCTTCTAATGATATAACATTGAAAAGAGAGCACTTTATTGACCCTATCTTGTGTTCCTAGGATAGGAGAAGGCTTGAGTTTGACAAAACTTGCCCTGAGCCAGACACATGACCATCCTTGGCTAAAAAGGATTAAAGGATGAAAAGGACCTGCCTTGGGTTGGTAAAAGCTATTTGAAGATACAAAATCTATGGATATGTTTTTGACATAGGATGACAGGAAATGATTCCCAAGGATGAGCCCATGTAATTGGGATAGAGCATTTTTTTATATGGCATCATGCATGGGATACATATATATACAATTAATATATAACCATATTATGGTAATTCACAGTATTTATCTACAAATATTAAAGCAAAATCAAGTTTCATTCATGGTTGGAAGACCCTAAAAATAATGGAAGCAGCTATGACCTGCTCCATAGTTTAGGAGGTGGTTGAATCTGCTGTGCCAATGTGTGCCTTCCACATGCTTCCAGCTGGTGTAGTTTCTTTTCAAATCCGCAACGGCAGTAATAGTATCTCTTGGAGGGGAAGATTGTTCCCCAAAAAGTGTTTGGTCGATCAAGGCATAAAAAATCTAAAGGACAGGAAAAGAAAACAATTTTCATTACTAGTAGTAGTTCGTAACAGTATCGGTAGTTCTTAGGCACCATGTAACAGTTAATTATACAGAGTTCATGGCCTTGAGCAATAAACCTGACGCTGTAACTCTGTTGCTGCAAACATCTTTTTGGCAGCTTGCATCGATTCTACTAGTTTCTCAGGAATTACTTCACCAGTTGAATAATGTCTAGCAAATGTCTTGAGGACCCGATAATCCCATGCATAATACCTGGGAGATCATGTTAAAAGCCAGGAAAATTAACAAGGACCAACAACTTTCAGATTCGGACTTATGGTAGGAAAGACATTATTTCAACAACCAAAAACCAAAAAATTCAAGAGAACTCGACTAAGTTATTGAGTAGAAAGGTTTTTTTTTAATTTTTTTTACATATAAATATGATTTTATTAAAAGTAGAGAAAGGATAGTACAATCGTGTTACTCCACAAACAATTCTATATAGTGAGCAATTTCAGGAGCTTAAAATTATGTTTACCACCATAAAATAGCATTTCATGAAAATTTTTATCTACTTTCCACTTATATTGTGCTATCTCATAATATCTTTTAGATTGCTACCATTGATATGTAACAGAGGTCAGTACGTACAAAGGTAGCCAAAGTTTACTGTACTGGAACTGAATTCCAAACTGATCCTGGCCAGTATGGGTACAAAGCGCTGGTATGGTGCATATGTCCAGTCTTGAGTGGATTGGTTTGGTACAAATCCCTTAATTGATACAGTATCAATTTTCATAAATAAAAATCATTTAAACGTTTATCTTTCATTCATTTAATCCAAAATGACAGAATCATCTTAACCAATTCTCATTCATATAAAGAGAAGAGAAAGGAAGAAGAGACGAAAAATCTGAGGTTCTCACACACACATACACGCACCCCATTCCCTCATCCCTCTTTCAGTCACCCTATAACTTTTTATCCATATCCCTTAGCCCACCCCTCTCACTCTATTTATGTTTTAGAAAATAGTTATTTTGGATGCCCTCCCTCCCTCCCTCCCTCCCTACTTCCCTGAAATTAGAGCTTTGGTTCATTTTTATAAGACATCGAACAGTACTTACTGGTCAAAAAGGTTCTTGGAACAGACTACAGGCAGAATTTATGAGTATAATGTGCATCTAACCCTAGGAGAGGACCAGTCGTTTTCTGTCCCAGTATAAACTAGCCAGTCCAGTCAGTTCTGGTTGATACTTAAAACCATGCAAGTAGCAGCACAAAGTGTTCAATCATATTCCATTGCAAAAATCTATATCCTTAATAACTAAAAACAGACATCTTATTATCAAAAGCAAATGACTCACTCAAAGAGATTTGAAGGTGTTTCAGCCAAATCAAGAACCACCCGAGTACCTGAAAAATGTTGATAATCCTTCACAATTCAAGAAAGATAGATCAGTAGGAGAATGAATGATGATTTAATATGCACATTAGTATTAGTAGTAACAGTACCGTTCTTGAAAGCAGAGAATGAAGAGCATGACCAAACTCATGAAAGAGAGTTTCAACTTCCCAATGGTTAAGCCTTGCCAGTGACGAACCAAGTGAAGGTGAAAAGTTGCAAACAAGAGCTACAACCTACAATAACCCAAGAATAAATCAGAAAGAGCTTGATACTTTGATTTCATATGTCTACATTAATAGAAGCAAAACAAAAGGAATTTCTGATTATATGCTTTTCATGGAAATGCAATCTATCCTTATTAACCAAGCTCAAAGCAATGTGTTTTCTTTTTCTCCCCATATAAAAAGAATAATCAAATCAAACATGATTTCACCCTCAATTGTGAGGTTTTATTTTCTGTGGTGCAAACGCATCGAAGATCTTAGACCCTATATCATATCCTAAGTTGTAGGAAAACCCTTTGATTCTAACTACCTTTTCTTTAGTTGAAAATATAAACCAATTTGGGTATTTTATTTTATTGCAGCTGAACCTGAATTCTAATTTATCAGGCTGCCTACGTATGCGCCCATGGGATCAAGCCATGTTGTAATTCAAATGGACCATTAAGATCTGATTTAATGGCAAATTATGACCATTTAATTTTAATTTAATTTGACAAAATTCACCTTTGGTTTAAATTTTGTGAATTAGACCATTAGGTTGCTTATTTAGTCTGATTTCTTTTTTCTATGAGTCATTATGACCATTTTTTTAAGAGGTTTCTTTTGATTTAAGTTGGTAAACTGGACCATTAAGATCCTCATTTACTTTAATCTATTTTAATTTGGTAAATTGGACTATTGGGATCCCACTGGTTTTCATCTACTTTAAAGGACAATTGTGATTTTGAAATGAACTGCTATGATTCTATTTGAATTTAGTTTATTTAAATTTGATACAAGTTCCTAATGATCTTTTTAAATTTGGTAAAATGGACCCTAAAGATTGCTATTTTTTTTTTAATCTAATTGTTGATTCAATTTTGGTATAAATTAGTAAGGATTCAATTTGATGAACAACTAGGATCCTATTGATTCTTTTTTTTTATGACGATTAAGATAATTTAATTAAAGGTTGTAAGTTCAGGTTGGCATAATTGAGTTTAACCCTAGTTGTAATTGACCACGAGGATTATGGGTCTAACCTCAAGGACCACATGCTTGTCCATTGAGTTTATTATGTTTAGCCAAACTATAATTAATCACAAGTATCATGGGCTTAACCATGCATTAAATTAAGTTTTCCCCAAATTATATTTTACCACTAGGATAATGGGCTAGACCCTTAAATTAAATAGGTTACCCAAATTACATTTGACCACTAGGATCATAGGCTAGGCAATTAAATTTATTAGGTTTAGCCCAAAGTATATTTGACCACTAGGATCATCAGCCTTTGCCAAACTATGAATTGGCCTAGCTTCAGAATTAATAGCTACATGCCTCCTTCTCCAGCATCAACCTCAAGCGATGGTCTAGCATGGCCTATGAAGCCTTGTCGTTTATCTTCATGTCAACAAAATCAAGCCTTTGGACTTGGCTTTCTTATCCTCCTATTTAGTCTTCAAGGCATTGAGCATCCAAATCGCTCCCATTTGGTGCTCTTTCTCATCATCGTACTTGTCCTCCTCAAGTGTCTCTATAGGCTTGGCCATCCATGCCATGGATGCTTGTAAAGCATTAAGAGCTTGATTCTATAGGCACTCAGCTATTCTATGTGGCCCACCAGTACCACAAAGGAAACAAACAAAGGGTTTGTTATCTATCACATTAATTGGGTTTAGCCATAGGCTTTGGGCTTACCCATTAATCTCAATGGCTTTGGGCTTAACCAATTTATTTATTAAATCTTACATATAATTGGGAAAAAAAATTCTTTTTCAAAGAAAGCCCAAATTTAATATTACAACAAATAATCTTGATTAATTAAAATGATCCCAACTTAGGGATGCCCAAATACCTTATTTAAAGAAATGATTTAATGGATAGAAATATCTCTATAGAGGATCCCAAATTGTTTGATATGGAAAATACTTCTTGGATTTTCAAATATCAAAAACCCAAAAGAATATGATTTGGTAGGAAATCAAACACTCCATCTATAAGAAAAATTATGCCTTATTATTAGAAAAATTACTTCAACTAATTACTTATTTATACCTTATTTATACGAAAAATCAACCCAAAAGAATTTTTTTTATACCTTATTTATAAGAAAAATTACTTCAAATAATTCAACACTCCATCTTTTTATAGGAAAGAGCACTTTCTTTTCAATCATTTGTTTCTATCTGTAGGAAATCCTCTTTTCAAAGAAAATGAAAATATGTGGATGTTTAGAATTGATTATTGGACGTCCAAAAAAATTTTTGTGAAAAATTTAAAAGAGCGTGGGAACATCTAATCAAAAGATAATTTGGAATAAAATATAAGAATAAAAGGACAAGATCAAATGTTAAAAAGATGAGAAATCAAATTTTTTTTTAGAAAAAAACATATGTGGACGTTTGGAATTGATCCTTAGCTGTCCAAAAATTTGAAATAAATTTTAAAAAACAATGAGGACATCCAAGGAAGAGATAACATCCAAAATTTGACAGAAATTTTAAAAAGGACAATAGGGACATACAAGGAAGAGAAAGTTTGGAATAAACTAAGAATAGAAGAGAAAGAAAGAAGTGAGCATTTGAAAGAGGAAGAGATTTTTGGACGTCCAACACTGAGAGATTAAGAACTTGGACATACAAAGGAGGAAAGATTTTAGGGATACAAAAGCACTTATCATAGTATCTTTATTCTCCTTTGCTTGTAGTAAATTTATTTTGTTCCTTGTGTTTATCTCTTTATTATTTACCTTTTTTTTTCTCCTCTCCCTTCTCTCTTTTCTTCTGATTGGCTCAGAGTTTTTAAAAGAGCTTTATGCAAGTCAAGCAAGTAAAAAATAATAATTAGAAAGTGTGAAGCTATCATAATTTCCTATTTTTTACTAATGAGAAAAGTGTCTCACTTGTAACCATCTATCTCCTTTTATCTCTCTCCAACAATTTTTGTTTTGCTCCTTTTTTTATTAGCATGACACATTTCCCACTTGAAACATCCTTTCTCCTTTTGTGACATGTCCCATCTTTTATTATTATCTCTCCCCTTCTTTGTTTGCGTGGGACACATTATTTATGATTATTTTATTGATTTACTTATTCAATTATTCTATTGCTGTGAAACATGTTAGCTTCATCTTTAAAAAATAAAAAAAAATTTGTGTTCAACAGTTTCCATTATATTTCCAATAATGAAAATCTGTGCTCCAATCAATGGAGACATGTTGCATACATTTTGATGTTCAAAAAAACATTATAGTTTAAAGATGAAAATGGATCCATTCCATTAATCACAAAGCTTCACTTCCGCAGGAAAAAAAAAAACAGAATAACTTAAGAAAACAAAATAAAATAAAATTATCATATATGCTGAAAAAGAGTGTCCAGTAGATAAAATGATAATTATCATAAAATTATTCATAACATGACAGCCTTCTTATGAAGAGCCTAAAATGGGCATTAATTTTTTAGGGGGTGCAAAAAGGCTAACCACATACTGGAAGCTGGTATTCTGAGTCAGATATCCTGCGCCCGCCTTTAATAGCAAAATGAGCACAACCCGGATACTTTCCCTTCCTGGAGTACAGATCAAAGTATATATAGCCCAAATCACCCTGAGAACATGAGTGTAATGCCTCAATCCAAACATAAAAAAGAAGACTAGAATAGCTTCAAGTGACCAAATACCAAAACCAGAGGACAGAAAGTTATTGATGAAACAAGATAAAACATAACAAGCACATGGATGATGAAAAAGTGGGAAAAGAAAAGTGGGGCTATGGAGTCAGTTGTAACATTGTTTTGGATCCATTAAGCAGAGAGCTGAAATACAAGGCACAAGGTGGAAATCATCCAAACTTAAAGGAGCTTAAAATGCAACTTGTGCACATTCAGAAGTAGAACTAACAGTAAACACAACAACAAATCATTAAAGCCCATACTGCAGACACTACCAGTAATGAAAAATAAGTTACAGTATCTAGGAAGCAATAATCCTGATTATTAGACAGTACTTTATTCAAGTTCTCAGACACTGCTACTCAGTTATACACCAAACATTCTAGCCTATCGTGAAGGTGTCTCCAAGAGGTCATATTAAAATATTCAACCACCAAAAAAGTGGTTGATACATCAACTACTACGATACATGCCTTAGATAACAAATCCATGTACCTCTTCAGGATGATGAAGTGCCATTTTAAGCACATCAGGATGCCAAGATTCACCAGGAACAAGAGGGATCCTACGAAATGTTGCACCAAACAATGACTCAACCAACACTTTCAGACCCTCAATGCATTGCGGTAGAGGAAAATATGATGCTACAACCTAAACAACATAATATTAATAGCAACTGTGTTAGTTAGAATGGCATCAAACCAATAACAAAATCCTGTCTGGGAGATAAATGAAAAACAAGACTATTCAAGAAAATATCCAAAATATTACCCTTAATGCTAATAACGAATTTCTAGAATGACTACAAACAGCGGTGTGAAACTTACTGATGAGTCCAAGTCGCAGGCAGATGATTTCATCATCCCTGTGAAGTATGCCTCATCCCATGGCTCTAGATCTCCAGATCCTTCACCATATTTTTGTCTCTTAAAGTCCCAAATTGTCTTAAACTCCTAGAGAAGATGAAAAGGCCCATAAGATAACTGAATAGCAATCAACCCAAAAAAAAAACACTTAGTAAGCATCTCTATATTCTGCTGAGATAAAATACCTTATCAGCCTTGGGCCTGACAATCTTGCTCAAATCAAGCAAAAAGGACATTACAACCTCTGGGGTTGAAGCCATGTTCGGATTCACTGCAAATTCAGCATAAGATTTATACCCCATTATCTGCATCCATCCTAAGAAGGACAATCAATGGCTTATCCAGTAGTATCAAATGCACAACTGTACCATCACATCTTAGTTTGATTTCAAAATAAAGATGCTTTGTATTGTTAGAAGCTGTGATACCACAAGAAAAATACTTGCAGGATGGCTGTTTGAATAAAACCATAGAAATTATCATACCTTTGTCTATTGAGCATATTGAGCAACGAGACAACAAACATTATTAAAAGGTAGTATAAAAATGTGCTAATTATGACATTTACACTTGATTGGCTTGGATTCTATGGCAGCCCAAAAAAACAGAAGGACTTTGGATGGCCTTGGTTCCCTAAGATTCATTTTGGGTTGAGAAATGAGATAGAAAGTGGTTTGCTCATGCTTCTCTCTGTTATTTTGGGAAGTCAAAATGAAGAAGAAATGATAAAATGGTGAGATTTGAGACCCCCTTGAGTAGGGCTCTGTTTTACTAAGGCATGTCTAACTGATACCTCTGATGAAAAGGTCATGCAGTGCATCAAAATAGAGTGCAAAGAAATAGATACACAGCACATTTGTAACATGAAACCATACCTATACTAATAATAGTTCATCCTCTTAAAGGGCAAGATAGGAAATTGCTTATGAGTTATGACATTGAAGAACATATTACGAAAGAAGGTAAAAACAACCTGTGCAAACTCATGGCGTTTTGCTATAAGCACATCCAGAACACCAAGGTTTGTGTATGGTACAGAATTTCCTTTGATGTATGCCAGCTTCCTAACCTGGAAAAAATTCTGTTCAGTGTAAATTCACGACAATGTCCTTTCGGAAAACAATGCAGCTTATCTGAGTAAATCCATTTTGAGGGTGATCTACATTAACAGAACCATCAATAAAAATTAAATTAAAGAAGGACCGGAACCCATTGCAGGTCTCACCAAAGCAAGATCCTGGGAGGGGTGGACTGGCTGCCTTTGGCGTTTTTGCACAAAGTGATTGTGCTCAAACTTGAATCAGCATCCTCATGCTGGTAGCCCAAGGCTTTTTCCCATCACTGATGGTCCCTAAAACTAGAAACTGATAAAATTTCAAAAGTTAAAAGTCGTTCAATTTCCTACAAATATTTGTGAAATGCTATGTTGATATATTGACACCCTTGAGACATACAGTAATGCAAAGTATTTCACATTATGCATTTCATTCTTTTCTTCTTTTTTGGTAGTAAGAGGGAGTATATTGATAGAGAAGTAAAAAAACATAAAGAGTGCACAAATAGCGTACCATAGGGAACAAAACAAAGACAGACCTGCAGCTAGAGACCAACTACTTCTGAGAAGCAATTACAAGAAAGAAATTTTCCAAACATTAGAAAATAAAATGTACCTCAGAATCTGATGTCCATTGCAAAATTGAGGAGAGAGTATCCGGGTCTGTTGTTATTTGAAAACCCTTTTCTTTCATGCTATGTCTTGGACCAGGTGATTCCTTCGACAAACCAGACACAGAACTATAGATGGGCCTAAGAACATTGTGCAACCGTTTTGGAATACGCGAAGCTGGAAATATATCCAGGGAACCTGGCTCGGTGATAATATTTTCACTAAACCTAACAAAAACAAATAAATAATAGAACCATAATCAGAAAACAAGATATTTCCACACACTACATAACTTCACAAATGCCAGTCACTGCCCACTGCGCCAGTGCACAGTAGAGCGAATTTAAATAAATATATATACATACATACATACATACATACATATATATAGCACTATAACCGTGACATGTGGCACTTTTTCGGCCTGCACAAATGCCATCTCATTTTTTGTATAAGTTAGCCCCCATGAAAAACTGTAAAAACAAAAATTGTAGCCAAAGTACTCAAATTGCTAATCAGTGCATTTGAATGTATCAATATAGAGATGACTATAAGGGCAGCTTCTCATCACTACAATCTTCAGGACATATTTGAAAGAACATGCCATGTCATCATCCTCCTCCCCACTCCACAGGCATGAACTGGTTTCCCAATGACATTTTTTCTCTTCGTTGTCACATAGGTTTCGAAGGAGCAATTCCCATCCCACAAGCAAAACGAACATGGGATTTTAAACTCGCCAACTCTTTGCGAATCTAAAAATTGACACGTCCCCATATATTCCATGTCGGAGACAACTTTTAAACTGAATGAAGATGCTCTTGCAGGCCTCCAAGAGCATCCTCAATTAATTTAAAGTTGTCTCCACCATTAGGTTCAAGGGAATACCTTCTATTGTAATCCACCAACCATAAGAACAGGAAGACCAAATCAGCATACCACAATCTAGTGTAAAAAAAATGAAAGATAATATTGTGACCATCACACTTTGCCACCCCCATGGTTAAGATCTTCCCAGCTTCTGCTTCTGATTTCACACATAAGATGGACTTCCACCCATCAAGAACTAACAGATTTTCTTGAATCTTGCCAACTGTTTCCAATTCTTTAGCAACCTCCACCCATTCAGTGACTCAACAAGGTTGTTGGCAAAGAATTGCCAAACTCTAAGTGGAATTCTGTGACATGCAGAAATTATCAGGGACCACCCAAGGTTTTCTGTGTCGTTAACTTCGATTGACTCTGCTAACCGATGATTTTTGTTATATTTATGGACGTAGCTGCCACCTCCTTCTGTATAACCTAAGGAATGCCATTAACAATATATAACAAACACACACCATCCGCCCCCCCTGGCGGGCCCGCGCCTCTTCTGCTTTCAGAGCTCTGCAATGGCAAAAAGGCAATAACGAGGCTTTGATTTTGCACCAAAGAAAGATATACAAATGAAGCTTCCCTATTGATTCTGATTCTTGGTTACAATCAACGTTCTATTCTTCTACCGGAAAGAACCCAAAAAATCTGCAGGATCCCTCTGTAGATTAAGCCGATTGATAATTTGCAGGAGGCACTCCAGCACATTATCTTAGAAGGTTAACCAACTAGATCCCCATTAAAAACATTATGTTATGCGTAATAGTGCCCTGTTGACTTCCACACATCCTTCAAACGTAATGATTCTCCTATGTCAGTCGATTAGATGCTTACAATAAATTTCTTTTGAGTCTTTTACAACCTTCCTGCATCAGTTTTTTTTTTACCAGTGCCCATTCAGCTTCATCCATCGCGAAATTCACATAACATCACTGTCACACTTCACCTCCCCTTCGCACTGTCACACAGCATCACCATTGCCCCAGTGCACACCGTTGCACACCATTGGAAGGAGAGCAATATGGCGACCTTTTTTATGGGAAAATGATATGTGATCAACAACGGTGCCTTTTCATGGCAAAATCTTCACCATAGTTTAGGGATGTTTCATTCTGATATTTCATAAATGATAGGGTGCCCTTTAGGGCATGTACAGTCTCAGTTGGGGTTAGCTTTTGTTTGGACTACCCATCAGGTAACCATCCTTCACATTTGGAAGATCCAGTTTTCTATATGAAATTATGAATACAATCACCACAAAAACTGATTTCGAAATTAAAATAAAAAAAAAAAGGGAGAATTTTGATGCCAAAGAGGTCTTCTGCTTGCTTTGTAGGGATCTTGCCCTGCATGTGAAGATTTCAACTGGATTGCTTTGTTTTCTGACATAAGAAGGAAGGATTTGCCGTACAATTGGTACAAATTTGGTTTTGAAACTCTAGTTTCATTGTTAGGTCATGTGGTCATGTACATAGGTGGTTAGAGATTGACTTTTTTTACATGTTATTGGGGATATCTTATTCCATTCTCTTGTATCTATCTTTTGTTTATTGAAATTTTCCATCAAAAAATTTTTTCCTCTTTTTTTTTTTTTTTTTTGTGGTCATGCATCATTATAGAAGGATAAATACAAATTAATTCACAATCACATCACTTGAACATGATGAATCAATGATGAGACTTGCATATAGCCATGTTTCTTTATTGGTTTGTGACATCTAGTACGAGCACATTCCTGATTTCCTATACCATTTCTTCAGTTAATATTCATTTTACCCAGCACAGTGAACCAATGGTGAGAAATGTCTGTCAAACCCATATGATGAATAAGCCACAGCAATCTTTCTGCAGTAACTTCAACGTAAACAGCAATAGTTAAACACAATTATTTTCATCTGTGAGAAATAAAATATAATGACTACAACCAGATTTTAGGCCCCAATTTGGTCTAGTTTATATACAATTGAATGATAAATGACAGAAATTTCATGAAAATGAATTATTTCTACTTTATCTATTATTGCTGCAGTAGCAGCCAAAAGCCTTAACAGTTAATCAAAAGCATGACAAAACACGTAAATAAAAAATATAAAAAGGCCATGGCTACAGAAAACACATAAATACTCATGAGCAGCATCAAGAAATCAACAGAAATTATAAAATAAAAAGATGAACCACTGTAAGTTTTTATGAGGTCTACTTACTCCCTGCACAATCCAGCAATGTCAATGCCTAGCTGATTGACCTGTTCCAGCTTCTCTGGAGGAAATTTAGGACTTTCAGTTGATCAATAGAGAAAATATGCAACATATTCAACTGATGTTAACCCTGATAGGATAAATACCTGCACAAAGATGAATTCCACCCTTCTCAAAATCAACACGTAAAGAATGGGCTGCCCTTTGAGCTTCATTTGTCAGCAAACAACCGTCTTCCTCAGCTTTTATCACAGATTGATATAGAACATGATTCGTATTCAGAAACTGCATGCACGAAAAGCATGAAAAACAATGGTTGTCATTGTGAACAGCTCGTGCATTTGAAGAAACTCATCAGGAAAAACTTAGGGTCAACAGTTTACCCAGAAAGATTATTGATTGCTCAAAATAGCATAGTAGTTGCATTTTGAAACAAAAGGTGCATAATTGCTGACAAATAAGTAGTTAAATGAAGCAGAAGTATTTCAGATTTGATTTGAGCTAGTCAAACGACAGTATAGCCATCTCCTTAAGATGTGCTTGACACTGATTATGTTATACCATCAACCACATGATTCTGGTATTTGGCAACAAATTCTTTTTGCTGAGGAGATAAACCATTACATTATAATATATATATACTCCATCCATGTCTTGTTTAAGTCTTGTATTCTTTTTTTGCTGAGGAGATAAACCATTATATTCTTTTTCTAAGTCTTGTTTTATACACTCCATCCATGCCTTTTAGGTCCTCATCTTACTCACTTAGGCCCTTCAATATTCATACTCTCACACCTTCTTATAGATACATCTCTAAATCTCCGTTTTGCATGACCAAACCATCTTAACCTACTCTCCTCCATTTTATCCCTAATGCATCATATGACTAACCACTTTCGAATGTCTTCAATTCTTATTTTGTATTTCTTAGTTTTCCCACAAATCCATCTTTTTTTAATAATCTCGATAACACTCATTTTTTGTACATGTTGATTCTTTGCCGCCCAACATTCTGCACCATACAACATATCTGGTCTAATTGATGTCTTATAAAACTTATCCTTTAATTTAACTTTATTAGTGTTTGTTGTTATTGTTATATCTTTTATGCGCTGTTGGTCCCAAATCCGGATAAAGGAGAATGGTTACATCAGGTTAGTCATTTCAAACTCTTGCTAAATCTAAACATGACATGAATCTTAATTAAAAAAAAAAAAGTAATACCAATGGAAAATAAAACTAAAATAAAAAATCAAGACGGGCAAATGTTTTTTCAATTAACTTGGAATAAGCATCCAGACAGCCATGCAGACCAAATGAGGATAAGCATTCGTCAAAACAATTTCAAACCAGCTAAATGACCTGTCACCTCACATGTAGATATTCATTAATCCTCAATGAGGCCTTGTTCGCCTCTTCAACATATTCCCTGCAAAATAAGACCGTTAAATGATCTCCTCGAGCATAAAAAGGAATAAAAATACAACAAAATGGTCAAACATTCCAAGAAACTACCTACATGTCCGGATGAGTATGTCTACAAAGCTCCGCAGAATCAACAACAGAACAAACCTAAGAAATAAAATCCCAATCATTCCAGAAGCAACTTGATTCACCTAAGCGAACCAATAAATACAATAAAATCAAATAGTTAACAAATAAATAAACCTACAGTATCTGATAATTCGTCCATGGTTCGAATGATTTCCATGGATGAAGACGTCGTGGCGATGTTATCAATGAGTTCTCCGGATCTGATAAACACATATTTTGAACTTTAAGACTAATACAAATGAATTTATATGGAAAATATACGAAGTTCGGTGTTGATTAACCTCTCAATAGCCTCATCGACAAATCGGCGAAAGCCTTTTGCCGTTTTCAAGATCTCAAAACCATAAAGGCCGCTTTCTCCGTTTTCTGTAGCTACCGATGTATACAAATGGTCCTTGCGCGTTGTGAGACTGCCATAAAAAATAAGAGACTTCGACCGGAGAACCGAACTTCTTCTGCGAATAAGTGCAGCCATCGATCTAGGATGCGAGCTTTCTCGCAACGGCTACGAAAACGAAGACAGCCGAGCAAGGACGAAGGCCAAGCAAACGGCTGTATATATATATTATCTACCTATCTATATATAATATCTATCTATCTATAAAACCAGGCGCCCCCTTGGGAATCGTGCAAAAAAAAGTGCAGCTTTCCACAAGAATCCTTATACAACAAGACCCAAGTTCATTAATAAAAGGATAAAATGGTTAAAACTCCATCAAATATTTGATTTTGAAAATCTATCAATCAGTTTTGCAAGTTAAAACTGTTCCCTCCATAACGTGCAATATTGCACGTGCACTCTTGCTAGTCTATATATAATACGAGGTGCCCCCTTGGGAAGCGTGCCCAAAACAATTTACAACTTTCCCAAAATATCCATCCCCTGCATGGTTTGATTCCAGTAATTCTAAGCTATACCCGTTTCAACTCACCATTTTCGTTCAAAAATAGTTAGTTTGTAACTACCCCCACTTCTCCTCTTTCCATTCCCTCTCTCCTCACTTCTCTTCTCTCAACGTGCATTTTTGCACGTGAGACGCCCCCCTTGGGAAGTGTGCCCAAAACAATTTATAACTTTCCCAAAATGCCCCTCCCCTGCATAGTTTGGTTTCAATAATACAGGGCTATACTTGTCTCAATTCACCATTTTTGTACAAAAACAGTTAGTTTGTAACTGCCCCCACTTCTCCCCTCTCTCTCTCCCCACTTATCCTCTCTCCATTCCCTCTCTCCACGTGCAGTCTTGCATGTGCACGTCTGCTAGTCTACTATATATAAAGCGAGGCGCCCTTTTTGGGAATCGTGCCAAACAACAAGTTACAACTTTCACAAAATGCCCATCTCCTGTATGGTTTAGTTTCAATAATACAGGGCTATACCTGTCTCAACTCACTATTTTCGTTCAAAAACAATTAGTTTGTAACTACCCTCACTTCTCCTCTCTCCATTCCCTCTCTCCCCATTCATTCTCTCTCCATGTGCAGTTTTAAAACTACTCCCTCCCTTTTTTACGTGCGTGCAGTACTGCACGTGGGCCTGCTAGTCTACTATATATAAAGCGAGGCGCCCTTTTTGGGAATCGTGCCAAACAACAAGTTACAACTTTTACAAAATGCCCATCTCCTATATAGTTTAGTTCCAATAATACAGGGCTATACCTGTCTCAACTTACTATTTTCGTTCAAAAACAATTAGTTTGTAACTATCCCACTTCTCCTCTCTTCATTCCGTCTCTCCCCACTTATTCTCTCTCCACGTGCAATTTTAAAACTACTCCCTCTCCTTTTTTTATGTGCGTGCAGTATTGCACGTGGGCCTTGCTAGTATATATAATGTGAAGAAGCCCCTTGGAAATTGTGCCAATCTTAATGTGCACTTTTCCTAAAAACCCCTTACAAATCATTCTCAAATTTCTTTAATAAAGGGGCATAATAGTTATAATTGTCTAATTCCTTTAAAACTTGAGCGGTTTTACAACTGTTCCGTCCCTCATTTTTTTGCATACGTATAGTACTGCACATGCAATTTGCTAGTCTATTTATACCATACAGTGCCCCTTGGGAATTGCACCCGCAAAATGTGGTTAGTTTCCAAAACAACCCTTATACATCATTGTGATTAATCATTAATATAATGGTGCAATAGGCAAACTAATTCAATTTTTAAAAAATTTAATAATCAGTTATAAAACTGTTCTTCCCTTTTTTTTTCACACGTGCACCTTGCTATGACTATATATAAAACGAGACACCAAAGAAGTGTGCAAGGAAAAAGTGAGACTTTCCAAAATAACCCCTACAACATCATTGTGAATATTTATTAATAAAATAGTGCGATAATCAAAACTGGCTCAATTCCTTAAAAACTTAATAATTAATTGTAAAACCGTTCCTTCTCTCGTTTACCTCTTTCTTTACATGTGTAGTGCTTCACATGCACCTGACTAGTACTTTGGGAAGCATGCCAACAACTATGCACAACTTCCCCAAAAAGCCTTTACTGTTTATTTTAAAGGCATCATTAATATAGGGTTAAAATAGTTAAAGCTTTGCCTACGCATTTAAAATTTGGATAGTTGTAAAACCTTTCTCTCCCTCTATGTGAAGTACTGCACATGCAACCCGTAGTATATATATATATATATACACGTAATAAATTTTAAACGTAAAACATCACTTTCTCTTTTACCATTTTCATTTGGAAATTTAAAGCTAGACTCCCCGAAGTTTGGCTATTGGGCAAGAGAACTTTTTTTTTGGTAACCAGAGTAGCATTTTATTAAGAGCCTCCACGAAAATAGGGGACTCCCCTAAAGTCACTGGAGAGAATGGAGGAGATACATTGGGGGGGGGGACAAAATCCAACAGCAGGGGAACCTGTCCAAAGCGAAGTTTTCTGAGCAATCCACGACTTGGTTACCCTCCCGGAAAACATGCACAAATCTAACAGAAGAAAAATTACAAAGCAAAGATCTAATGCAAGAGACCGCAGCTCTAATCCTCCAAGGACCCGGATCAGACCTAGCATCAAGAAGATCATAAAGAAATTGGCAATCCCCTTCAAAAACAATGAACTTGACCTGTAAAGCCACTGCCATCCGCACGGCTTCCAAAACGGCTAGAGTTTCCGTCTGGATGCTCGATGACACCTCCACAACAGACGCAAAAGCAGCAATAAAAAAACCATTGCTGTCACGGGCCACACCACCGATTGATGCTTCTTGTGAATGCCGTCTAAACGCCCCATCGCAGTTGAACTTTACAAAGGGGGCTTCCGGTCTATGCCAACTCAGAATAGTAGCTCGGTTCCTCACCAAACCACCAATTGGTTTAGCCTCCAAGATAAGGGAATCTGCTGTGAGCTTTTGGATGTAGGTACCCGTGAGTTGAAATGATGGTGACTTTCCTTCAAATATGGCCCTATTCCTCTCCTTCCAAATTGCCCACATAAAATTTGCTACCTAAGAAAAAAAAAACTTCTTGCTAAAACTTGCTTCCCTATCTGGACTAGACAGTTTATTGATAAAATCAAACCAGTGGAGAAGGGGAACTGATCGGCCAAGGGACTGTAGCACACCCCCAATCTCCCTGAACCAGAGTGCCTGAGAGAAAGGGCACTCCCAAAAGAGGTGAAGGAGGGTCTCATTGGCTTGAGAACATAGAGAGCACAATGGATCAACACCTCCCATTCTGGAGTTGAGAAGATCTGCTATAGGGGCAGCTTCGTTGAGACATTTCCACAAGAAAAACTTGATCCTATTAGGACAGTGCAAGTGCCAGACTTTTAACCACATTAAATCCTCATCACTGGTCGAGATCCTCGCAATCATCCTATACGCAGAAGCCACGGAAAACCGTCCTGAAGCAGTACTTCCCCAGAACCTGGTATCCTTTGAGCTAGTCGGATCAATTTGCGTGGCCATAATTTTCTTCATCATCGGTAAGTCCCAGAACAAGTTTAAGAGATTTACATTCCATGCTCCTCTTCCTTGGTCAATCAATTGGTTGACAGTGGTCAAATTGAAACTATTCTGATTCTTCTATACTTGAATTGTAGAAGCCTCGTTCTGCACCCAGATGACTTCCAAAATACTCACATCCTGTCCATTTGCCACGACCCAGGCACTACCTTGCTGTATCAATTTCTTCAATTTGTGTAATTGCTTCCAACCCAAAGAATGATTTACTCTGCAAGAAGAGTTTAGGAAGTTTGTTTCCGGAAAATACGTGTTCTTCATGATTTGAGCCCAGTAGCTATTCTGATTCTGAGTGAGTTGCCACGCCCCTTTCAGCACCAATGCTTGGTTCATCTCGCGGGTTCTTTTGACGTTCAAACTCCCATTCCTCCATGGCGTAGTGATTCTTTCCCAGCAAACCGTATGCATAGTCTTGCGATGATCTGATTTCCTCCAAAAAAATTATCTTGCCAATTGATCCATCTTGGAAGTCACCCCCTTTGGGTGGCAAAAACAATTCATATAATGGATTGGTTGTGCCCCTAACATAGATTGAATAAGGGTGAGTTTCCCCATCTGGGAGAGGGTTTGAGCTTTCCAACCAGCCAGACGACCATTCATCCTATGCAATAAATCGTCACAATCTTTTCGCCGGAAGGTCAAACCAACCGTCGGCAAGCCTAAGTATTTGTTGATTTCACAATAGCCCCCAACATTTAGGATTCGTCTGATCTGGGCCCACCTGATTGAAGCTGTGTTTTTGCTAAATTGGATAGAGGACTTGTCCTCGTTTATTTCCTAACCTGACTCCAGACAGTACCTGAAAAGCAACCTTGACAAAACATGAGCTTCTCTTTCATTTGTAAAACCATATAAATTTATATCATCCACATACATTAAATGGGAAATACTCATACCTCCACAACGCAGTTTAATCCCATTATACCTGCCATCCGCTTCTGCCCGATTAATAACACATGAAAGCACTTTGTTGGCAAAGGATGAAGAGGTATGGGGAAAGGCGATCTCCCTGCCTCAGCCCTCTCTTAGCACAAAATTTTCCGGTGATCTCCCCATTAAACAACACACTATAAGAAACCGAGTTAACACAATTCATGATAAGTTTCAAAACATTTTCATTAAAACCATATGCAGATAACACTCTTTCCAAGAAGGACCAGCTTAGCCTATCATAGGCTTTTGAGAAGTCAATTTTTAAAGCAAACATCCCTCGATCCTTCACACGGTTAGCCTTAGACTTGGGGGGGTTTTTTTTTCTTTTCAAAACAGTGGATAATCTCATGATGAATCATGATATTATTCCTAATGGATCTATTGGGGACAAAAGCCGCTTGGACCGGAGATCTCCCGAGGTTTAAATATGATTGACCACTTAATGCTATTGATCACTTGATTTAATGCTCCTGACGTTAGATATTCCGAATGCCTAAACATCAACCAAAAGACTGGACAATGTCAAGATATTTTACAAAATGATAGAAATAACCTCCATGTATAAAATAAGAAGGAATTAAAAGTTAAAATTTATATTATATTTTTTGAAAAAATAATAATCTATATTTTTATAAAACGAACCTAGGAAATATTCACATAAATTCTAGGTAGCTTCTTTCGTTACCATTAATAATCATTCAAAACTCTTAAAAGAATCCACCGTCCTGGAGAAAACTATCTACTTAAATAATCATATCTTATCCAATAACCATCTGTTTGTATATCGTAAAAGCCTACTATTCCAAAGTCTGGCGTCAATTACCCAAAATGACTCTATTATGCTAGAGAAACCCACTATCCGTGTGTTTCCCACTTATACATATGTATAGCCATGCATGGGCCTCCTCTAGGCATATGATAAATTAAGCTAGTTGGGCCTATCCAAGATTGTGCCTCCAAATTCATGGCAAATGCTATACCTAGGGGCAGAGCTAGGAAATTAGCTTAGGAGGGGCAAACAATAAGTCAGAATAAACTCAACTACATTGATATTCAAATGTTTTAGAAAAACTTACTTTTAGAACCAAAAAAAAAGGGGGAAAATTATGAGATGGGCCACTTTTGGTCGATATATATAAAAATAGTCTATCAAAAAACTACTTTCTAGAAAAGGGTCATTTTAAAAAAGCTGAACTATGAGATAACTTTATTATAGCTATGTCGGATATGAGCGGGACACAAACACATTAGACATAGGATACAAGCATATAATGCACTCATGTCACACATATGATGCGCTCGTGTCCCACATTGGATGTGCTCGTATCCCACGTAAAATGTGTTCGTGTCCCAAGTAGGTTGCACTCGTACCCCACATAGCTAAGTAAAGTGATACTACTTTTTTTGTTTTTTATTTTTTTGAAAATTGACCTTGCAGGTCAATTATTTTTTAAAAGTGATATATTTCTACAATGAGATTTTTGATGAACCGTTTTTATAAATTTAGGCCAAAAAGTGCCATTTTTCATAACTTTGGTGGGGAAATTGCTTTGAGCTTTGGTGATTTAAAATAATATTTAAAAATTAATATTAAAATTAATTTTGTATTCTATTTAAAAACATCATTGTCCAAACATTTTTTATAAAATTGAATCAATCTGACTCATTCAGTTATCAACTCAATAATGTTAGTACTAGATTTGGTACGAGCTAACCGAACATTCTAGTACAAATTTTGGTTTTTTTTTTGTATGAGGAAATTACTAAATACACAAGGATATTAAATTATTGGCTTGTTTGTGTTTGAAAATTATAATTTAAACACTTTATGCATAATTTATTATATAAAGAATTATATTTATAAGATTATTATAATATATATATAAAGGAAAGGCCCATTGGAAAGCGTGCCAACTATTACATTCGACAACCTCAAAATGCCATGCACGTTGCTAGTACCAACGAAATGAGCCGGACCAAAAAATCAATGGTTGATCAAAGCTCGCATGAAATTGACCGGGCTTTTAAAGACCATGCCTAGCTTCGCCCTGTGAACACCAAAGTCCGCCTCAGCTGGTCATTCCAGCAGGACAGGCGGGCCACACGGCCCATGAACAGTCCTAATTGCCGCTCTTGCCATTGATTAAGTTACAGGACTGCTTCAAGGACTGGGGCCCAACATTGATCCGCAGTGCCGACCATAGAAAGTTCAGTTCTTTAGTGGGCTTGTTACTGGGCCACCAGACACGCTAGATTTGGAAAAACTTGGGCCCCCAAAATCAATGGCCTATCACGCAGCCGAGACCGGAGACCTTTCAGATTCCACTGTGTTGAGCTGGCAATCCTCATCTATCTCTAACTTCCGAACGCAATTTAAACTGTCAGCCCGTCGGTAAACCGGATTATGGTCCAATCGGCTCTGCATGTTAGCCGCGCGTGCGGCAGGATCCAAGAGACACACGTGCGGTTAACGACCTCAACACGGTTCTCCGCGTTTTGACATCCTCTGCACTTTCTCAAGTGTGGAAAGGAGGTGATGCCATGTAGAGAATCCAAAGGTTCAGAAAATTTTGCCGATGTAAATGTAAAAATATTTCTGTTGTTTCAAAAATTTACAACCGTCAGATGCTTTCAGAGTGTAGGGATGAGTGCAGGAAAATCTCAGACGATGTCATCTGATTCTCCGCATTCTCGGAAGAATGTTTAAAACCGGCCGGTTCGCCCACTCCGTATTGCGTGGCAGCTTCTAACGCCCCGATTTCCCGCGAAAACTTCCTCTCGGTCTCTATCATCATCACTCTTCACTCATCGTGCCATGAACAAGAACACCATCATCTCTCCCGTCGTCCATGTCGAGTCCTCCGTCCTCTTCACAGCCCCGACAATCCGATCAAGATGCGAATCCGGACGATCGAGATACTCCGGCACCGGCGTCGGATAAGAAGGAGGTTCCTTCGACGCCGAATGAAACAAAGAGCAAGTTGAGGAAGATCCCTCCGATACCAATCCGTCGGAACCTGATGAAGGATGAGAATGCAGAGAGAATCGAGGGCAGCGATTGCGCAGAAGATAAGCATTCTGGGCAGGATAACTCTCCCATTCTCCTTGCTTCATCTCTGGGTCTCAACCACATTAGAACTAGATCTGTTCCTCCTTCGCCTCTTCGCTTCTCTTCTTCAACTGTTATGACTCCTGACCCAATAAACGACGACAACAAGGACAAAAATAGAGCGGATGCTCTTCCTAAGAAAGCGGTGCCCACAGAATCGGGTAATTTTTTTCTTCTTTTTATTGGATCATATCTTCGGTCTGAAGTTGATTTTGAAATTTGAATTGTTTTGTTGCCTGAAATTTTCATTATTTATTTATTTTTGATCCCTTTGATTGTGGTCGGAGAAATTTATTTGAATTCCAATTCCGAATATGGTTTCTTTTTGATTAATTGTATTAATTGTTCCGAGTAATTGCTTTTCTGTAGCGAAAAAGAGCCAATGGAGTCAATCGAAATCCGTGAGGGTTCCATCTTTACAAATTTCAGGACAGGAGGTAACGGATTTTACTCAAATTGGGTTTTTGGAGTTGGTTGAATGTAGGTAGCTCAGCTCCATGATATTGTGCTGTTTTAGGGCCAGAATGCCGTCTTCTCCAAGGAAATTCAGTCTCCGCGTTTCCAGGCCATACTTCGTGTTACAAGTGGCCGCAAGAAGAAGGCTCCAAACGTTAAGAGCTATTCTCATGAGCTCAATTCCAAAGGAGTGCGTCCTTTCCCTTTCTGGAAGCCTCGTGCATTTGGGAACATGGAGGTAAGTCATTCTATGTTATAGTTATGATCATTATTATTATTTCTAATTTTCACTGTTTTTATATAACTCCAGCGGTCTTATTTTTCCAGGAGACTATGGTAGCTATTAGAGCAAAATTTGACAGGTTGAAGGAAGAAGTTAATTCAGATTTAGGTATTTTTGCTGGTGATCTGGTGGAAATACATGAAAATTCTGTTGAGGTTAACTCCGAGTGGAAAAAGAGTTTAGAGGATTTGTTACTTGTAGCTCGACAATGTGCTAAGATGATGCCTAATGAGTTCTGGTCGAAATGTGAGGGTATGGTCCAGAATCTAGATGATCGGCGTCAGGAGCTTCCAATGGGAACTTTAAAACAAGCTCATACCCGCCTTCTTTTTATTCTCACACGATGCACTCGTCTAGTGCAGTTCCAGAAAGAGAGTGGTTATGAAGACGAGCGTATTCTTGCTCTTCATCAACGTAGTGACCTTGGAGTATATCCTGAACAAGTTCTAAGCAGCATTGAATCCCAAGGTTTTAATAGCGTGTTAAGTGGAGTGGAAGTTAATGATAAAAGAATCAATAAGCCAAATCTTCAGGAACAAAGCAGTTCAGATCTGAAACATGATGATGATGATCAAACTTGTGATGACCATTCAGAAGTGGGCACTGCCAAAAGCGTTGATTCAGCTACAAGCAGAGACCGTATGTCCTCTTGGAAGAAATTTCCTTCTGCTGCTGAGAAGAACCAGAGGAAAGACCTGGATGCAGCTGATGATGCACCTTGGAAGGAGAAATCAGACCAATTGCAGCTTGCAGATAAGATAAATGCTGAAATTTTGAGTACATCTGAATGCACTGTAGAAGATATTTCCTCTAATGCACAAAAAAATTGTTGGGGTTTTTG
Organism: Buxus sempervirens; assembly: GCA_947561395.2. Classification (NCBI taxonomy): domain Eukaryota; kingdom Viridiplantae; phylum Streptophyta; class Magnoliopsida; order Buxales; family Buxaceae; genus Buxus; species Buxus sempervirens. The sequence goes on from OX387193.1 coordinate 8,856,728, forward strand.
GGGAGATCAGCAAATTGTAGCCTACGATAATTCATTGATATGTCGAATTTGTGAAGTTGAAATACCAACTGTATATGTTGAAGATCATTCTAGGATCTGTACAATTGCTGACAGATGTGACTTAAAAGGTTTAAGTGTAAACGAGCGGCTTGAAAGAGTTGCTGAAACTCTTGAAAGGTTACTGGAATCATGCACACCAAAAAGCATGGATGCCACATCAGCAAATATGGGGGTTGCAATGATGTCTAACTCAATTATACCTGATGAGTTTGATGATCCGAATCCAAACAATCTGTGTGATCGGTGTTCTGAAGATTTACCTGATTGTATTCCTGAAGCTGATAATACCTTTGTCACGGATGATCCAAGTTGTTTGATAGATCCGAGTAAGGCAGCCTCATCAGCTGGAAGCTTGACCCCACGATCGCCATTGTTGACACCACGGACCAGGAAGATTGAAATGCTACTGAATGGAAGGAGTACAATATCAGAACATGAAAACTTCCAGCAGGTATTATATTATCTCATAGAAAATGTCTAAAAATCCAAGAGTAATATTGTTTTCGTTATCACTTCAATATTCATTTCCTACTTCACCTAGCCACATTTGATACATATAGTATAAGTAATCCGGTTAAAAATGCAAAACCTCTGAAAATCATAGTAGATGGATTTAAAAGAGAGTAAGAAATGGACTGGGACAATAATTCTCTTGAAAATAATGCAATGCACAAAAGTTATTCTTGATGATTTTATTTATATTTATATAGTTCGTTTGGGGCATACTCTACGATAACAATAAATAGTTTCTTGCTATTATAGAGTATAGAAAAAGATAAAAGAATTGTAGCACTAAATGCAAAATATACTATAAATGCATCCATATCAACTAGCTAAAGCTGTCATTCACAAAATTAGAATGGGCACTGCATAAACATAACATTTTTAAGTGAAGCCAGCCTCTTTTATCATTCGAAAGGATGTAGAGTTAATTGAGGCAAACACTGTCATTGTCTAAACCTGGTAGTAAGCCAATATTATTTCAAAAGAAAAGTTTAATAGTACTGATGTTCTTGCTTGCATTATCTTCAACCTTTCAAGTCTTCACTTCTGTTTATGCTCTCTTTTGGTGTTTGTGCCTGCAATGTTGCTATTGCTATATGCTTTTTATATAAGTCCATTGTCTTCTGATTTCCGATCTTTTTCCCACACAATCATATGTGTTAGTGCTTTCAATATTTTACTTTTCCTGTTCTTGGAATCAAACTTGTAGATACTCTTCCTGTTAATCTTTTTTAAGATCTTTAATATTCTAGAGGAGCTCATTGTTTCTTCATTATGCGTTTGTTTTGCTTAGTAAGCTGGATTATGAACTTTGTAAACACTAATAAATGTAATCATAGTTTACTAATAAACTCCATTGTATGGCAGATAAACAAACTGCTTGAAATTGCACGTTCTGTTGCCAGAATAAACACCACTGACTATGGTGCCTTGGAGTTTCTGCTTTACCGTCTAGAGGACCTAAAATATGCCATACAGGATAGGAAGGTGGATGCTCTTATTGTTGAGACATTTGGAAGATGTATAGAGAAACTATTGCAGTGAGTGCTTTTCATATTGCAAACTTAGCCCTCATATGTTTCATACCCGGGGATGTTTGGTGGTATTAGATGCTTCAAAATCTGGTATTAGTTTGTATCAACATCTGGTATTAGTTTTCACTCGTGTAGCTTCTTAGTTGTTTTCTTGACTCAAATCTAATTGTTAGGTCCTTAAAAATTGTCTAATATTTTCTTCACTCAACAGGGAAAAATATGTACTTCTTTGCGGGCAGATAGATGACGTAAAATTAGATCCCTCGAACACCATGGGTGATGAAGACACTTCAGTGGAAGATGATACAGGTCGTAGAGCAAGCCCTATCAATCCAAATTCTAAGGACCGAACATCCATAGAAGATTTTGAAATAATAAAACCAGTAAGCCGAGGTGCATTTGGACGAGTTTTCCTTGCAAGAAAAAGAGCAACTGGTGACTTATTTGCTATAAAGGTAAGAATCTGTATCCTTGGAAAATGGTTGATATATAGACTGAGAAGTCAATTTTTCATCCTATGATGACCTATATATTTTAACGTTTCGTGCTTGTACCTTTTTCTTTTATGTATACACACAATATGTGTGCCTATCCTTTTCACCTCAATATATAGAAATTCCAAAATTAATGTATTTGTGCATTTTTTTAGTGTACTATCTTCTTTGAAATAAATAGATGTTAAAAATATTGTGTATTATTTGTGGATATTCCAAAATTATGATGTTGTTGTGGTAGTTAATATTTCAAAATTTATCCTTCTTAACACCCCTAGAAGCGAAGGTGTGAGATAAGGTTTTAGTGATAAAAGTGTAGAAATTTCTGAAATGCACACAAATAAATGCACTCAGAAACATGCACGATCACACAAACACTATTTATGCACGCACATTTCCCCAAATATAACAAATTTTCCTTTAAAATTCAAATTTCATATGGCAACAGAATTTCTTTACATCAATATTTCCTTATCTTTTGTAAGAAATATGAAGATATGGATTTCCCCTGTCGAGAAGATGTGACATATACTCAAAAGTATAGAAATTTCAATTAACACTTCTCATGAAATATAGAAATTTCAATGAGTTGGGGGGACAAACCAGAAATTTTAGAGGGGGTTCTCATGGAATATAGAAATTTCAATGAGTTGGGGGGGGGGGGGGGGGGGGGGGGGGGGGGGGGGGCTAAACCAGAAATTTTAGAGGGGGCAAAACATAAATTTTAATTAAAACATATAAAAAAATATATATTTTTAATTAATCCGGCACTGCACACACACATTTACATACATAGACATACAATGTACCCATATATATATTGAATAAGTGAAAGAGAGACAGGATTTACTTTTTCAACTTTGGAAAATAAATGATAGTGGAGCATCAACTTAGACTATCAATTATGATTCAAACGAGCCATTTCTATTGAAAACTATATTACAGAAATAATGCCTCCTCAATCTATTCTACTTTGTAATAGGGAATCATTGTTATAAGGTATAATCTTAAAAGAATTACTAAATTCTTATATACATAAAATAACTAAAAGGGCTGAAAGTAATAAATGAATGTAAAAAATGATTTAAAACTCATTTTTTTTCTCTGTTGGTATATAAGGCACAGTCCTTAGACATAAGGCAAGCCCCAATGCATCAGGCATGGGCCTCTTATTTTCCTTAGGCTTTGTGCCATAAGCCTCAAAAGTTTTGAGCCCTTAAATTTGTTCTTTGAGGTGTCTTCCATTAAGCTTCTTTAGTTGCACCTCTCTAATTGTGAAATCCTTGCCTACTTACCATTGCATTCAAGCAGTATTGTAGTGCATTGTCGTGAAAAAGAGTACTTTAGCCAACCATTGCCAACTTATTATTGCAACTTTGGGCTATGCTTTAGTGCATTGTTTTAGGCAAACTCCCTAACATAAGGCAAATTAATGCTTCAAGATTCATATTATAATAGATTGAGCAAAAGTTCTATGCCAGCAGCAAAACACAACCCAGGCTTGTATTGGCAATGCGGAAATGATATAGCAATATAAAACAATAACTTAATATCATTGTAGATAATTGCTCACTTTTTTTAACCTTCATTGTTAATAGGCTTCTGGGTATTCATTGTCCTCGTCTATCTAGATAGGTATATCCACTTTGGCTTAAAATACCTTCACTGACCATGGGAGAAGAATGACCCAAAGGAAATGAATAACTGTTGTTTCTTTGATTCCTGCCATAAGTTCAAATCTTTGGTTAACATTATTTCTTCTGAGCTTGCATGTATATTGAATTTCAAAGTACATGATTTAAGGAGTTTGAAGTAATTTTGTAAAATATACATTTATTGTAAACTTGAAAGTAATGATAGCCCAAGTATTCCTCACCCAACAGGTTCCCAAGAGTTGCAGCTATATCATGTTTCTTGTTTTCAGAAGGATAAACTCTTCCTGAGACAATCTGTTAATTTATAAATTATTTATTATGAGCTTTTGGAGAGAAATTTAAAGATGCATTTGTTAAAGTTCTCATCTAAATATTTGTTATAGTTAGCATCTAACCGTAAATTACAATTGTTTGGTCATCAAGGAACTAATATTTGCAAGATGGTTTCTATAGGTTCTAAGGAAGGCTGATATGATCCGGAAGAATGCAGTTGAAAGCATTTTGGCTGAGCGTAACATTCTAATATCAGTTTCCAATCCCTTTGTGGTGAGTAGGTTCCGTGATTTTTAAGCACTTTTGTAAGACTAAGTAAAAGGAACTTTTCTAACCTGGACTCATAATCTTGTGATGAATAGGTCCGGTTTTTCTACTCATTCACATGCAGGGAAAATCTATATCTGGTCATGGAGTACTTGAATGGAGGGGATCTATACTCACTATTAAGAAATTTAGGTTGCTTGGATGAAGATATGGCACGTGTATATATAGCAGAAGTAGTAAGGCTGTAGTGGCTTCAGTTTTCAGTGGCAGATATGACATTATTTATGGGAAGGGTAGTGATATCTCTTTTCCTTTCTTTATTTTGTTTCCAGGTTCTTGCATTGGAGTATTTGCATTCCTTGAACATTATTCATAGAGACTTGAAGCCAGACAACTTATTGATTGCTCATGATGGCCATATCAAGGTCGATGTCTTCCTGATTTAGTTCTATGCTTCTGTAAAAAATGATCATTTCATTTATATATTCACTTAGATATTTCCACGACGATATACAAGAGGGCATACAGGCACTCCATATGGTCTCCAGTGTTTTTGTTTTTCCTTGCCATATTTTAGAATAACTATGATTTCTTTTTATGCTTAAAAGAAAGTTTAAGAAGGTAAAGAAATTGGGCATGTGAGAAAGAACAGAAGCAAAATGACTAAACCTACATGCATTTTCTTATACTTTCTAATTTATTCTGTTTATTGATGAATGAAAATCAGGTCTATTTATGAATTAATCCAGTGGTCTTCGCTCAATAATTACATAAATATATGTGATTATAACAAGTCTGTCGATAGTATTTTTGGTGATTAAAGGGATTTGTCGTTTCATTTATAATAAATGACGTTTTGGGGATGATAATGCAATGCTTACTATTAATCGCCCTTTGTTTCTGATTGACAATATATTATTTACCAACTTGTGGATTTTGTTTTCTTTGAGAAATTGGGATATGGAAACACTTTATTTCGACTGTATAAAGTTACAGTATCCTGATTATAGAATGGAACAAAAAAAAAATCTTTTTGTTTGCTTCTTCTTCGTTTTTCCTCTTGGTACCTTTTCTTTTTGAAAGGTAAGTATAATTATATTCCAAAAAGATATCTACATAAGGGAGGTCTATATTGCAAGTACTTGCAATTTACATGCTAACTACAAAGAACAAAGACCTGAATACAAAGTCTCACGCTAGTACCCTTCATGACCTTCTTTTTCTCACCCTACATATATTGCATTCAGCCCCCAATTTTCTATGATTTCTCTATTTACATTGTTATCACTTATTGCTGGTGACCACCCCACCAACCTATTTGCTATACCCCTTTTAATTCTCCTTGCTATCTCATTTCTTGGCTTGAATTCATTCTTGAATATTCTTCAGTTGCACTCCATCCATATACTGTTGCTGCCTGGAAAAATCTTCTTAGAGTTGCTTTAAACCCCTTTCCTTTAAATTTTCCGGTTTCCCATTGGATCTCCTCTTTCCATGGCTTGATCAATCTGTTTATGCAATTCATTCTCAGCATCTCTTTCCTTATTGCTTGGTTGAATTGAAATTCAAAGAAAATATGGTGAAGAGTTTCTTGATTATCTTGGCAGAACATACACCTCGATCTTCTAAGAATCCCAAACCTACAAAGCCTCTCCTGAGTATTTAACCTTTCCTTAATGGCTAGCGATAAAAAGATAGCATGTTCTGGAATATTTTGGCTAAGCCACACTATTTTATTCCATGCTACACCCAGATTTTGCTGCCTCAAGCAATTATACGCATCTTTAATTGAGAAAATACCTACTTTTGGAGGGTTCCAGCTTATATAATCTGACCTGGAGTAATCTGGTCTTCGGATACTTTCCAACTCATGCCACGCTTCTCGCAATTCAAAGGTCACTGCCGCCAGTGCTCTCCAGCTCCCATCTTCTATAATCTCAGTGACCTTCGCGTCTCTTCTTAGCCCAGAATCATTAATAATTCTTTGCCCATATTTGTTGATGAGCGGTCCACAAGATAACCAATGATTATACCACAAACAAGTGCCTTTTCCATCTCCAACAGAGTGCTTTATGTACTGATGCGCTACCGGTATAGCTTTTAAAATTTTCCTCCACGCCCATGTGTACCTACTTGGGATATTGATCTCCCAAAAACTTCTATTTTTAATCTGGTAGTGAAATATACAGCTTATCCACAATAATTCCTTGCCTTTCACAATCTGCCATATCTGTTTTATAACAGCCGCTTTATTCCACACTTCAATATTTGGGATGCCAAGACTACCTTCTTGCTTGGGGACACATATCTCCATCCATTTCACTTTGCTTATTTCTTTTTTTGTGTCTCCAGCCCCCCATAAGAATGATGAACACATCTGGTTTATCTCTTTGAGAATGCATTTTGGAAGAATAAAGCATGATAACCAATTTACCTGCATTGCAAACAGCACCAGAGGATTAGTTGAGCTATACCAGCTATGGACAGCAATCAGCCTCTCCAAGATTGAATTCTTTCCTTTATTGTTCAAAATCAAGCTTTCACAGTCTCCATGTCTGAGTTTCTTTGAAGATAAAGATTATCCCAGGTACCAAGCTGGTAGCGTCCCCTCCTTGAATCCTGACATCTGTAGAATTCTTTCCTTTACATTACTTTCCACTGGACAGAAAAAGATTGAACTCTATTCTCACTGTAGCTGACCTGTTAAGGATTTGGCATGCTCCAATGCACTCATGAGCCTCCCCACTAAGTTTTCATCACCTCGGGCAAATAGAAACATGTCATCTGCAAATGATATAGCAGCAATATCCAGTAAATCATATTTTGCATGATGCGAGAACCCAATTTTTGTATATGACCTGATTACACCCACCACCAGCTCCATTACCATGACAAATAAATATGGTGACAAGGGATCACCTTGTCTAAGACCTTTCGCACCTGAGAAATGCCCAGCTGAGCTACCGTTGATCACCAAAGAGAAGGATGTAGTGGTGATGCATTCTACTATCCAGGATATAAATTTTGGTGGGAAGCCCAAACATTGCAAGATCTTGGGAATTATACTCCTCTTCACTGGATCATAAGCTTTTTTGAGGTCCACTTTCAATGCACTTCTTGGCTTTCCTCTATTGGTGCTTTAAGACACTGATAAAGAGTCATCCACTCAAATAACAATGACTCTCTCTTTCAACAACTTAATAGAGACTTTTCTTTGCCGCTTAAGATCTTGCTCCTTTCACAAACTTCAACAAATCATAATTGGAACTAAGCTCTACAAGGTATAAACCCTCCTCACAAAGAACCAAAGGGCCAACAACAAGAAATATCAAAAACAAATGTGGGGCTCACTATGGTATGTTGGACAGTTCAATGAAGAAGCTCAACACATCCAGAGAAAAAAGAACAAGACATCTTCTTGAGGCTGCAAGCCTTGACCTGGCACATTAATCAGGAACTTATTAAACCCCCTTTGACAGGGGCAGATGAAGAGTTTTTTTTGGGGAAAAGCGTTGGTTGTAGGCTTTTAGCTTTACTAAATACCTCTTTGACTGGTTTTGATTTAAAAAAACAATACCTATTTGAGTGGTGCTTAAGTTTCAGAAATACAATTCTGGGCATTGCAATTTCTGTTACAACATTTTCATATATCAATACAAAGATTATTAAAAAGAAAAAAGGGATTTAAATGGCTCATTTTTGTAAACTCCATCTAAAACACAGAGAACTTGAAAAGTAAAAATTAATTCTAGATTAGGCAACCAATGGTTGACAGAAAACATCAATTTTCCTAATTTGTAGTCCTATTAGTAAAAGCATAATTATTTATGTTTCAAATTCTCATTTCAAACAAGATGAGAGAGAAAAACAGGGAAAATAGAAGAAAAGAAAATTTGGAGTAAAAAAACTTTGATTAACACTAAGTTTATGTTCTTCTTTAGATTAGACTGATGTATTTGCTCTTTCAGAGATTTCTATCTTTCTTGTTATTTTCTTGACAAGATATTTTTACAGTAAACAGTTAAATTGAGTTCTATAATCTTGAATAGAAGTTGCAAACCTATGAAATCTAGGTGTGTAAGGTCTTATAATTTTGATTCTCCTTGAATTTTATTAGAGATCTTGCTACAAGTGCATTTGCGCCAATTCAAGAGTTTATATATTGTCGAGCAAAGAAAGTGGAATTATTGAAATTGGATACATAGACATTTTGCATAAGTTCCAAAAATCACAGGGTTTTTTTGTTTTCTAATGTAATCGAACTTCTCTGTTATAAGGGCCTACATGGAACACATAAATTTATTTGTCTCATTTTCTCTTTTTTTTTGGACGTTGGTTTGGTGTATTTGGATGTACTGCCTCTAGTAACTGATGCATTTGTCACTTCTCACAAACCGCTAATCCCTTCTGTTACAGTTGACAGATTTTGGGCTCTCCAAGGTTGGTCTGATTAACAGCACGGATGATTTATCAGGTCCCTCAGTCAGCAATGCTGCTCGTTTTGGAGATGCTAAACCAAAAAGTGCAGCACAACAATCATTGAAACGAGAAGAACGGCGGAAGCATTCTGTTGTTGGCACCCCTGATTATTTGGCACCTGAAATACTTCTAGGAATGGGGCATGGTTTGTGATATATAAGTTGATTGTGTTTTTTAATTCTTAATATGAAATAAATAAGCAATGAAGATGTTTTTTTTTGACAGTTTTATCTTCTTTCTATTTTCTTTTTCCATTATTTTGTAGGAACGACAGCTGACTGGTGGCCCGTAGGTGTTATTCTCTTTGAGCTTCTTGTAGGTATTCCACCATTCAATGCGGAACATCCACAGGTGAGGCATGCGATTTTGACAGGATCCATTAGAATTTATGATTCTGGGAAATAAAATAGACAGTTCTTAATTTCTTGATGATATGTGGTAATTTGACATTGTTTTCTTCTCTCCTGATACTATTAATAATAATTTTGCTTAGAGTTTAAAGTTTGCTTTTCAATCCAGCTTGGATGTTTTGGAATGCTTAGTACTTTGTAATGTACAAAGGTTTGGTATTTGATTAATTTTTTTTTATTTAAAATACTGGATTTGTTTTGACTCTGTTACATTTTTTCCAACATTGATATCAATTATAAATGTTAAAACCCATGGTAAAACTTTTTGCACTCTTGTATAAATATGTATACAAGGAATCAAGAACTTGGATGGATTTATTACTGCACATGTATAAAACAAATAAATTTTAGAAAACTGGCCTCCTACAATGGCAAGTCTGTTGACAAGCTTAAAAAAAGAAGGAAAAAGAAAAAGGGAGACTGGTGATGTAAAACACTGCTCTATTATCATTTATATTAAAATTTTCATTAATGTATTTATTTCTGATATTTGTAAGCATTTTGCTTTCTCGAAAATTTTTCTTCAAGATAACCGATGTTGTTTTAGGGTTGAAAATGAATGCATTGCTTGAGGTATCTAACTCAATTCTTTCACAAAATATATTAATTTTAGAACTGTACATTGTTTATCTGAAAATTGTTTTGAATGTCATGTGGGCTATTCTGTGAAATTACTGATTTCTTTCACCAAGGCTCCAGACCTCAGGCAAATTCTAGTCCTCAATATTGGTTACCCATATTTTCGTATAGTCTGGTATAATCACAGTAAAATTGTTATTGAAACTTATAAGAGTGAATCACTTCAGTATTTAATGTATTTATTTTTAATGTTGTAAACTGCATCATAATTATAGTTTTACAGTTCCTAAACTGTTCACTAATGGGTCACATTTTACTGCAGCAAATTTTTGATAATATAATGAATAGAGATATACCCTGGCCCCAAGTACCAGAAGAAATGAGCTATGAAGCATATGATTTGATTGACAAGTAAGGTTCACGAAAATCCATTTATATGTTTTTTATTATATAACATATCAGGGTAGTTATCATCTCAATAATTCTTATGCAAAACTAACTGCATTTTTCTAATTTATTATTCATAGTTCTTATTGTAGGACATTAATAACCATGCAAGAAAAATTAATGGTACTCATTTTTTTTTTAATCCTTGCATCGTTAGGGCATTATAGTATCTAATTTTTGATACTTCTAGATAAGTACTGTCACTGGTCAGGGATATTCAACTGTAAATTGTTCCTAAATGAGATAAACAAAAGGGGATTAATTGAGATGGTTTGGGTTTATCATACAAATGCCAATAATATCAGTAGTGTAGGAGACTGTCTTAGACAGTAGAGATGATGTTCAAAAAGGACATGAATGGAGTTCATGAAAAAGGTTATGAAAACATACAACTATGACTGATGACATGGGTAGGCTGGAACTGTGGAACAAGATTCAATTTGCCAACTTAAACTTGTCCTGAAACACAAATTATTGATGGGTTGATGATTTCAAAGTTCAAATGAAAAAGGTTATAAAAACATACAACTATGACTGATGACATGGGTAGGCTGGAACTGTGGAATAAGATTCAATTTGCCAACTTAAACTTGTCCTGAAACACAAATTATTGATTGGTTGATGATTTCAAAGTTCAAACATGTGCGAGTAGTAATTTGTATGAGAACCATTTTTTTTCTTTTTGATCAATGTATGAGAACCATTGTTGGTGAAACCATTGTGTTTTAAATGACACTAGCTTTACATTGTAAGAAATGAGTTTGCATCTTATTGCGTTGGTAATTTATGGATTGACAAATCATGTTCAGGTAGTTTCAACACATTGTTCTGGTAATTTATAGATGACCAATTATTGGTAATTTCAACTTGAAAAAGAAAGTTAATGCTAATGGCAATTGTGAAGGCAGATAGTCAAGTGATTTACAATAAGTTGAAACGGAGATTATCCAACATGATCATGGCTGGTCAGAAGGATGGTGATGGTCACTTGCATAATTACATTAAGGTGGTCAACGTGGAGTTTTGTTTTCCAATGTAATGTGATCACACATATTTGAATCGGACAAATGTTGTTGAATATGAACTTAAAGCTTAAGAATCTTGGCGTCAAAGAAGTAATGTGTATTGATTTATATAATGTGAACGTATTATGAGCAACAAAGCAGAGATGGATGAATGGAAATACTAGGAAAGACAAATTTGAAATGAATGCATTACGGAAGTCAAGTAATAGCTTGAATGGCAGATATAATAAAACAGTCATTTTCAGATGTGTGGGTTTTTTAAATAAAGACCTAGAACAACTAATGGCGAGAATGTGCAAATTGGTGCAAATGAAAGTTAGTAGGGAAAAATTAAGTGGACATGGATGGATCACGTTGGAAAAGGTTTGGAACCATAGGTATTGTCAAACTTATGATTCTCGATAGGTATGAAAGAGGAAAAGTACTCAAGATCTAGACTCATAGTGGTTCATTAAAGACCAGATCTCAAAGAAAATACAAGAAAATTCTGCATATACATGTATCATTAATCATGTGTGATTGATGACAGGTTATTTCAGTCCTTTTAATTTTGTTGGAATTTTATGGGCATATGAGTCATATGGACATATCTTGAGCTGGTTTAAAAAAAAAAATTTCTAGATAATTTCACCAGTGTCATGTTATTTTTGATTGGTAATTTAGTTAGCTACCAATGTCTCCTTATACTTTTGACAGCATCTTTCAAGACAGTGTTGCAATTAAGTAGGTGGTTGCTTGAGTAAGGGCATGCATTAAAGAGAAAATCAACATTTTTTGTGTCTAGTAGAGATTGGAGATGCAAAGGTGACCATTTCATCATCCATAATCGAGATTCAAGTATCCATCAAGGGGGGATTAATGGGAAGATATATCCTATGGATATAGAGTTGTGTGGCTATATCATGCACTTCTGTAGTGATTATATGCAATGCTTACCAATCAGAATAAAAGAAAACTTTGTAAGATAGAACAGGATCTACTAAAGCCGTATGTTTGGAGAAAATGGTGGGTAATCAAGAAAAGGCATGTAAATGGGCATTAGATGAGTGTGTTCAGATGCATAAATTGCAAAAAAATGATAATAAAATCATAAATGATTGCATCTAAGGAGCCATGAAAAAAAAGTATGTATGAATTATTAATTATTATTGAAAATGTTCCAATTACAAGGGAGACATGAGTTGAGATAATTGTCTCCCTTATAGTTCTCAAAATACATTCTGTTTGTTAGGTTCAACAGACATACCCTTTTATTGTACCTGTGCACTAGTCAGCCTAATGTGGGACAGATCCTGTACTGTAGTGCACCGTACAAGCAATCAATCTAAAGCAACTAGACAACTCAAGAGAACTCGTAAGGCAACCAAAAGGGACTTTTATTAATGCCAACAACAAGTATACAAGGGTCTCGATGTGAGGAAAGCACTTGAAGTACACATGTGCAGCACCTTTCCTACCACTCACTACTCACCTTCTCCCAATGTGGATCCTAAGCATTTGACCCTACGGTAGGAGGAAACATGCCCCCCTGCTGGTAAAATCATACTGCCCTTTTTAGGAGCAACTGGTGGAGTTTTTATGAGCCATTTTCTCCTATTAACTCGTAGGGCTAAAAAATTGATGTGGAGCACTCACAGCATATACACAACCCTACTTGTGAGCCCCATACCCTTTGACACCGTTCATACGTGGCTAATAAGTACTAACGACTCAATACATACAAGTGCTATGGACACACCATTGACTCCTAGACACCACTTACAATATGTATAGACAAAGACACAGGTCACAGGTCATAGGCCATGTGCAGATGAGTGTTGGATGAAATGACAGTGACAACAAGTCAAGGTAGATAAAATATAAGCATAAAAGTATGCACAAAACAGACACACATAATATTAAAGAAAAAGAAAACTAAATAAGCTTCCGACAATAAATCTGGTAATTCGTTAATATTTCTTTGCTTATTTTATTTTCAGTATAAATTAGTTGCTACTTTCATTAGTTTCTGATCGATGATAAGTTACTGTTTTCTAGATACTATAGCAAGAATAAATAGCACTTGCAGTACATACTTGAAAATTCTGTTATTGATTAGTTGATGAGGAGTTTGTTTAAAGTAAAATTGAGAAAGAATACACATAGACATTTCCTTAGAAAAGATGACTGCGTCTTTTCAGATTGCTGATTGAGAATCCAGTTCAGAGACTAGGAGCAACTGGGGCTAGAGAGGTAGTTCCAACTGGTTGATAAGATTTATTTGCATGTTGTTATGTCTACAGAAACTCTTAAAGATATAATTATTCTGGCAGGTGAAGCGGCATGCTTTCTTCAAAAACATCAATTGGGACACACTAGCTAGGCAGAAGGTGACATTATCGCACTTAAGTTACCATTAGGACATATTATTTGATTGTCAAATATATTTTTACACTAAACAGGTTCTGGTTTTTTTCTTGTAGGCTACATTTATTCCATCAGCAGAAGGAACATATGACACAAGTTACTTCACAAGCCGCTATATCTGGAATACAACAGATGAACAAGTTCGCGGAGTCAGTGATTTTGATGACATGACCGAAACATGCAGCCCATCTTGCAGCAGCAGCTCATTCAGCAACCTACAAGATGAAGATGTAAATAAACACTTCTAACAACTTGTGAGAATTTATTTGAACTCTGTATCTTACCTTCTAACTGCTCAAAGCATTTGAAACAGGGAGACGAATGTGGTAATCTAGCAGATTTCAGTGCCCCAAACCTTGAAGTGAAGTATTCATTCAGTAATTTCTCATTTAAGGTAAAGCCTGTTACATGTCGAGGTGCTTTCACATGTTTATTGATTCAAATCTAATATCCTAAAATTTTTGTCATGCATATTCAGAACTTGTCTCAGCTGGCTTCAATCAACTATGATCTTGTAGTGAAGGGTAACAAAGAATCACTAGAGGCCTCAAAACCCTCTGTTCCATGACATTGAAGTAACAATTCACTCAGTTCCTTCTTTTTATCATTGAGAAGTTTCTCTCTCACTCATTTGCCAATGCAATCATTAGCTGAGGACAGGCTTTGACTTTAATGTTCAGAAAGAGTAACTACATGGTCGATTTGAATCCACAGCTGGGGTGGTGAAAGGGAAAAGAGAAAAGAGACTTGGGGAAAATTTCACTCGTCAGTATCAGAAAGGAAGGATTTCTGCCCAAGATAACTTTAGATACACAAGGACTGCTGTAGCTGTCCCAATCATGCTCCATTAAATTTTATTTATTCATATAAGAAATATTATTTTTTCAATCCTATGATGTATATATGTTCTTTCATCCATTGAAACTCATATATTTCTTTCCTGTCTGCAATTTTGCACATAAGGCAGTAATATTTCAAGTGATTAAGCCCGCGAAATGAGTTTCATATCTTGCCATGTGGTTTACACTTAAAAAAGCATGGTGATGGTTTAGCATTCATGAGAAATGCAGATGAATGAACTGGATGGCTAGTTCTATACAATTAGGTTGGATTTCATATATAGGAAGATATCAGTGTTAAAAGGGAGCTTAATTTCTCCAGTGACTTGATATCCTTAATTATCTTTGCAGGGGAAGTAAGGCATCTCTTCTCTTGTGGCTCTATAGATAGCACATTAAGTGTCATACTAGAACTTTTTCACCGTCATTAATCTTGTTGGTTTATACTTAGATATTCTGGGATAGGGCATTAATTACAATTTTAGCAAGGGCTGGTAATATATATATATTTTCATCTAAAATCAAAGTATTCTAGTTGTATCTGGGAATAATAATGTGCAATGAGCTTTCTGCTTGATTAGATAATGTTTATCTCTCTAGCAAGAAAATTACAGCTTTTAAAGAGGCTAAAATTTTCTATAAAAACATCAAGAAAACAAATATACGAATATTTCTTCACTTTTAACATGATAATTCATAACTTGGCTGGTCAACTATGATTAGACAAAATAAATTAAAAACAAATCACGGATAGAAATATTTAATGAGGAAGATAAATTATTAGGATATTCCATCACCTAATAAAAACTCAAATTAATTGTTGTGATCAGAAAATGTGAAAAAGTTTCAATGAATGATCAAGAAAAAATGTGACATTATTGTTAAACCTTATTTCATTTCCTCCATGAGTTTTTGATCACAATATTAATGTAGAAAAGGATCATTGGTACATGAAAACCAGGTAAAAATTGTGGTACAAAATCTAGAAAGAAACTAATGTTGAGTACTTTGAATTCCCTTGGAGAAGTTGAAATACCTATTCAACTCTACCACGGGGTCAAAATCCCAAGCTGCAATGGGTGTGAGAAAGTTTCAAATCACTTTGATATCTTTGCAGTTAGTTCTCTCACTAGCTTTGCAGCAACCATGGCAGTCATCCCATCGACAGTGTCTCTCTGTGGGTTGAACTCCACAACATCTGCAGCTACAATATCAGCCCGGAGGTTGTGAAGGATGTTAAGGACATCACGGAAGGAAAGGCCTCCAGGTTCAATGTGTGACACTCCAGGAGCAAATGCAGGATCAAGACAATCCACATCTATTGAAATATATAATCCCTTTACACCTTCTCCTAGTTTCTGTCCAAGAGTAAAACCAATAATCAACCAGAGATTATGTCAGTAAAATCTGTCACCAGAGAATAACTTCAAAATTACAAACCTTATGAAGTATTCTAACAAGAAGGCAGAAAATTTCAAGCAACTGCAGTGGCGGAACCAGGACTCCAAATCTTGGGGGGCAAAAAAAATTTTTAATTAACACTTCCCATGAAATATAGAAATTTTAATGAGTTGGGGGTGGGCAAACCAGAAATTTTAGAGGGGGTTCTCATGAAATATAAAAATTTCAATGAGTTGTGGGGGGGGGGGGGCGCAAAACATAAATTTTCATTAAAAAATATATAAAACACATACATTTTTTATTAAAAAGAAAAAGTTAGTTCCGCCACTGAGCAACTGATAGTGTTCCAAGAGAAAAACAAGATTATCTAAGTGATGTGTTGTCCAAGGCATTGTTCGAAACTTCGAAGTACCTACTTCATATAATCTACAACAAGCTAGGCATGGATGATATCTACACTCCAGCTTGGGGTGGGTGAGGCAGGTTTAGAAGTTGTAGCATGTAACATACTGGAATTGTATGTCAGCCTTTCTGTTTATTGCAATTTTTGAATGAAAACTTAAAGAATCAACCAAATCTGATCAACTCACTTTCCTGTCCAGATGTTTCTTCTTTTCCAGCTCTTTTGTTCTTTGAAACCTTTTATTGCAGGTTGTGTAGAAAATACATGCACACAGATATACACAGGGGGGTGGAGAGAGAGAGGACTGACCAGATTCTCCAAAAACTGGCGATCTTTAGAAAATGTTCGCATTTCATATTGCTCAACACCAAATCTTTTCCCTTGCTCACGTCCTTCGCTATTAAT
This sequence comes from Buxus sempervirens, assembly GCA_947561395.2. NCBI lineage: Eukaryota > Viridiplantae > Streptophyta > Magnoliopsida > Buxales > Buxaceae > Buxus > Buxus sempervirens. Next base: position 8,873,409 of record OX387193.1, read on the forward strand.
TGATCTGATACCAACCTGAAACCCAAGGCATTGCAACTCTGGTCATAAGTACAAAATAATGCATGACCTTTCCCGAATAACATAAAATAATAGTGAGCGAGAAAATCATTCATCATTCTCTCAATAAAGAACGTAAAGAGTGCTCCTCCTACCAAAGATACAGCAAGAGAAGGAAAGCTGAAAGCAAATAAGATGAACAAAGAGCAAAAGTAAACCATAATACTTAAAAAGGTTCATTTGCAGATTCAGATTTGGGTTGCAAAGAAAAAATCATTAATCTTTAAAATTATGGAGGACTAGAATACAGATAGTGAAACATCCACAAAAATTTTGAGCTTCTTGTGAATGTTGTGAATGATATTCAGCATAAGAATCACTTGCATTGACTTTGCTGTTATTTATGACTATTTGTAGAATTCAACACTTTGACTTTATAGTTTATATTATGTGTGTCTTGGTCATGAGATCACTTTGAGGCTAGGAATGTGGCTTAACAGTGCCCCAGGAAAATTCACTTAGACATAATATGTACCATACCAAGCCAACAGGTGACCATCTATGCCCTTCAACTAATAGACAGTGGCAACTCCAAATCGAACCAAGCCCACTAAGTTAAACAGACTGAATTAGAGAAATTAGAGAGCAAGTTAACCTGGACTAAACATAATGTAGCTCACGTGTGTCCGAACCAGCTGAAAGGGGGTGTACAAGTTGAAGTCAAAGTATCAAGTAGAAAAGAAATAAAGAAACAAGACCTAAATTAAAGGGGAAATACAAGGAACAAGAAATTTAAACATAGGAGCAACACTATTCCTATTGTCACATTAGTATTTTCGCACAAAAGTGGTGATTGGAAATCAGTGCTTACAAAGAAGAAGCCTACCCACCAGGCCGCAGGAACCACCATAGGCCCACATGCATTGGTGTCCATGAGAGACAGTTGGGTCAAGCCACAAGGTCCGCTAGGAGGTCCAAGTAAGCAATCAAATCTAACAGTCCAAACCACGTACGACCAGACGGCTCGAATCTTCCCAAAAAGGCCAAGCAACCTAAGATAGGATATTTTTGGATTTTGCCCAAGCAGGCACCAATGTATTTTTAATATCTTTTTTCGCCTGTTTATAATAAGGGTTGCATGGCCCAGCCTACGAATTAATTGGTCCCTATCAATCAGTAACTCCTGCATGCGAGGATTAAGAGTTGCATGACCTAGACTAAGGGTTAACCAGTCCATTTTGTGCAGTCACTCCTCCATAGGAGGATTACGGTTTTCATGGCCTATCTTATATGGTTTTCCAGTTTGATTTTGATGGTCAGTCCTGCATGGTAAGATTAAGGGCATTATATCAAATACTGTATCCAAAAGTTTTGATTCAGATATTTTCAATGTTGATACTGTTTTCCCAATTACGTTTTTTATAGCAGAAATTGAGAACAAGAAAAAAAAATAGTAAATTCATAAATAAATGTTACTTGCAAAAGTCGACGAGCATAGCCACCCTCCATTATTCGGGCAAAAGAAGAAGCATGTGAATACTTGTTCCCTTCAAAGGCATGGTAGATGTCAGGGTGGGCATCGAGATGAAGAATATCAACGGGTCCACCAAGCTTCTCAGAGACAGCTCTTACAACTGGAAAAGATATTGAATGATCACCACCTAGTACTAATGGCCGGAGCGGATCCTATGAAGAAGAATTAAGCATGTCAAAGATTCATGGGCAGATCTTAAAGATATTGAAAAGAACACTTGAAGAAAAAATGTAGTCATACAATGAGTGACTCATGGACAAACCCTAAAAATCCTCATCATAGAACATTGAAACAATGGAACAAACTTTCTAGAATTAAAAACTACGAGTTTATCTGCCAATTCATTTTTCAATATATTATTAAACAGAAAGACCATGTATAACAGCCATCCACAATACAATAACAAAAGGAGCAAATCTGGCATCCTCGCACTTTCTTACCAAAACTAAGCAATACAAGCGGCACATAAACTCATCAAACTACATCCTTCACAATGTGGTGCTTGTCAAGTGACCCTAACAATTCAAACAATGCATGTTCACCTATCAGTTGCATGGTATTCTATTACCCAGACTGTCCAAAATGAAGGTTCTCAAAAATCTAAAAATAAGCATCCATTTGGCACAGTTTTGGGCTAGGTGAATCACAATTTAATGTTCTGCATTATTCAGGACAATTTCTAAATGCGAACACATTATGGAGATGCAAGGAATGAACTTCATATTAAGATTAAATATAATTGGGTAGATGATTTAAACTAAAATTATGAAATTATGATGAAAGGTACATGTACAAGCAACAGTCATCATCAAATCAACTAGAAATGTTTATTCAGTTTTGCTAAACCTAGCAGATCTTATTGTTGACTTATCATATTTGGCCCTTTGACATACATAGCTACACCATCACCTATAAGCTAAAGCTTTTGGGTTCATTGTTTTTTTCTTAACATGATGTCAGAGTTGGAGGTCTAGTTTCAACACCTGGGGGTGTGATACCTCGTAATTTTTGTCTGTTTCTGTACCGATATCTGGGGTTTGTTGTGTTCTATGTTTGATCCCCTTGTGTTTGTTCCCATATTTGGGCCCTTTCATATACACAGTTACACTGTAAGCTAACAGCATCGGCTTAAGCTTTTGGGTTCATTGGTCGTTAACACTTCATAAGGTGCTCTAGTTTTGAAGAGTTTTTTTCCCTAGATAGTTTCCAACAAATTTTTTAGTAGTAAAATTAAAGGTAAAAAAAACAAAAGTGTGAAAAATAACTGAGGAACAAGACAACAAATGCTGAAAGGTATTTCACAGATTCATGGCATAATCCTTTTATTAAAGAATATTCAGTCAATTGTATAGCTGAGTTTTCAATAAAATATCCACAAACATGCTAAAGATAGCAACACAGGCAAAAAGAAGGCTTACTTCTTCCATCACCAGCTTGACTGAGTCACTTATAATATTCATCAATCTGTCATCATCAACACCACAATCTCGAATCTCTTGGACTGGAACATCACCGACATCAGTTAGCACCCGTGGGTCATTTAATTCCTTCCCTGAAATTTCCAACCACCATTTAACATGGAGATATCAGAAAGTGACATTATGAAGATAAGCATGCAAAAAACCATACAATAGCATAGAAATAAGCAGCCATATTTCACATATAAATATGACTTTTACAATTGGAGATTCATATGTGCCTTATACACCAGCAGCTTTTTTTAAGCCACCTCGATGGGTTCGACATCTAGTATTATTCCTGCTAATAGCATGGGATTATAAATGACTTCAGCAAATGGACCCGCCTATTGACTGTGTCAACTATGACAATAGATTTTACAAGTTATCTTGGCGACTGACTGAGGAAATCATGTCTTTATCCTGCTACTACATTGATGCATATTGGTGACAAAGAAAATCAATGCTTTCACTTTCGGATTTCACACAATATGACCTTGAGCACCATGTCCATGTTTAGGTACCATTGTGTTACTACCAAAGCACCCTTGCTAGGATCTTGAAATAGTTCAATGAGTCACACACACCCAACCATATTTCTATATGACAATGGGGTCAATGAAACTGTCAACATGTGAAGGAGCATACTTACTCAATAGCCAGTTCAAAGATTAGAATAATTTTTACATGGGGAGTTTAAGAAATAAGTTTTGGTAGTTTCTTGAATCCTTAACCCTCACATTTTCCTCCTCCATCAACGATTAAGGAAGCAAAACGCTAGCAATTACTTGGCATTTCTAGAGAATCACAAACTATTAAACTTTGCACATGCTATTACATACACACTTAATTATTATCATAACAATAATAATACAGAGAAAAGAGTGAAATGTATGTCAGATACGCATTACCATGTGGAAAGCATATTCAACATTTCAAAATAATGAATTAATATGGCTGCATTTGTCAAGCAATTATCAAGTATACAAAAAGAATTACGCGAATAGGAGATTACAGTTTTATCATTGCATGATACTTTACCTTCTTCAGTCGAAGAATTTGTGCTGCCACACCAAATTGCCTCCCTAATCCAGGGAGGAGCAAATGCAGGTCCTTGAAGAAAAGATGAATTATGTCCTAGAGGAACTCCAAGCAGTGATGTTGATGCTAACGCACCTCCTAAAGCCCGCACAAGTTCTCCCTGAGGAAAATCAAAACATCTTCAAACTCAGGCATTATCAAATACATTTCAGATCGCAACGTATAAAAGATGAAAGAAGCAATGCCAGCAAATATATGTTTATATGTATACCAATTATCAACCAGATTAACAAAGCTTTCAAATATTACGATCTCCAGCACCCACCAGTTACATGGAATCATGTCAGAAGAAAAGCAGGTGCATATAATGTTCCCTGATCTATTCCTCTTTTTTCTCCTCACAAGTAATGAGAAAAATGTCTAGGAAGAGGAGTAGGGATATCATCCACAATTTCAAATGTTTCCCACATACAAAATGATTTTTTTAATGATTTGGTGCCCAACAGCTACATTATTGCTTCTATCGGGATAATGTTGGTGTATCATCCATGAATTTACCTTGACCACTGACAGTCCTACCTCCCAAACTAATTTTAAGTAATGTTGTAAGAAAATTAACATTAAGAGCATACGTATAACCTGATAAACACAGTCATTATTAGTTTTTATAATAAAGACATAAGCAACAAATGATTACGATTTTTGGCATAAAACAACAATTATCTACGAGAAAAAGTAAATTCAAAATGATATAAAACAAAATTTTAGGTGAAGCATGAAACATTGACCTTATAATAAGGACATAATGGAGTTACATGATGCTTTATGTGCATTACAGGATGCTTACTCACATTTACACAAATTAAATAAAATAGGAGATGTCAACCGACATAATCATATTGTAAATAAAATTCGAACACACCTTGAGCTTTGCCCTCTCGCGAATGAGAGTAAGGGAAGCATCTATGACACGCTTTTGACCGTTTTCTATCATAGAAACAGGGATATTTGCCGCATTCAGTTTCTGCCAATAATGGATTCCGTGCCTCCCAATATTCCTCATGTCTGTGATCTAAAATTGAAATCCCAAAATAAAATAAATAGGTCCATATATTTGAAATGTACATGGAAAAGGATGACATTCGTCTTCCTAATATGGGACAAGTATGGTTTTCCATACTAAAATGATGCCAATTTTTTAATTTTTATTTCAGTCAGAAAGCACTCTCCTCACATCCTCCTCCTTGATAGTCAACTAAGAAATGATCAAGTACTCAATCACTAATTACATATTTTCTATGCCGTTCTGATGCTTGAACTTGGTAGACAATTCTTCTTCGAGTTGGCAGATAGGCTCTTGCAATATGCTGCGGAGTTATCATGAGAGAAAAAAATTGAAGGCTATTGCCTCGTTTCGTATTTGTGATCCTTGTCTTTAACTTTATTACTAATACCATCTAAAGCCTACTAATCCTAAATTCTGCCGTGTAAAAACAGGATATGATGCTTGATCAAAGATAATGTCCCTTGTCCATTTTTGAACCAATTTGAACATTAGATTTTATTAGCATCTTCACCAAAAATACATGCCCAAGCAGCAGTCCACAATAACAGGCAGTACAAACTTTATAAACTATAGTTTCCTAGCAACCTGAAATAATGGACAACATTCCAGCAGTGGTAAACGACTAAATCTGATTGTTCTGATTCCGATAGCAACATTATGTTTGCCTTTGTTAATTAATCCATCGTAAACGATCTTCTCTACAAATATATGAAATTGCTGGTATATGATTTGGATCAAAACAACTCACTGACTCAGTCAGATCCTAAACAACACTTTTCAACTAACTAAAACCTTTTCTTCAGAACTTGTCACAAACTCATCATACAAGTCACCAGAGATTTACAAACCTCAAGGTATTGCAGACGTGAAATTATTGAACAGAAAAAAGGGCGCAAAAAGAAATAAACACGGAATATTTCCCCTTTAAAGGATACAAAAGAGTGGATTCCCTGGGTAGCTCAACAAAAAGATAGATGAATATAAAAGACTTCAGTTCTTCCATACCTGAATAAGAAGATTGGATCAATTGAGTGGAAAACGATAACAGAAACTCGTTCGTGAAGAAAATGAGAACGGTTCCGTATTGTTATTCAACTACAAGATGCAGATCGTTCGCTTAGCCTTTGTTTCACACTTTCAAAAGATCGAGCATAACTCGTTCGGAAAACTACAAAAAAGCAAAAAGAGTAGACAGAGGAAGTTGAGTCAGACGCAACTACTCAGTTATCGATGGAGTGAGCAAGCAATCCCGATTCCCGAGGCGAGCTTGACAGTATATTCCTTATCTATCTATTATCTAAAGGAAATATGCTCGGGCTGACGTGGCCGTCTACAATCTAAAGGAAAATATGCTCGGGCTGACGTGGCCGTCTACAATCTAAAGGGAAATATGCTCGGGCTGACGTGGCCGTCTCGCGTAGCCGCGCCCGCAATCCTGACTCCCTGGACGAGCTTGACCATATATTCCTTATCTATCTATTCTCTTAAGGGGAACGGCCTCGGGCTGACGTGGCCGCTCACGGAGCCTCGCCAGCGCGAGCCTTTTTGCCCTTTTAGGATATCAACTGACAAAAAAATATATTTTAAAACCAATAAATTTAAAGCCTCGCCTGCCGCGACTGACAAAAGCAAGGCCTCTTTTTAAGCAAAAAAATTATTTTAAAGTAAAGCGTCCTTTTCTTTAAAGCAAAGTTCGGCCGATTGGTCGATAGAAAACCAGGTAGCAAAAAAACATATTTTATTTGCAAAGCGTCCTTTTTAGAGCCTCGCCCTGCCGCGACTGACAAAAGCAAAACGTCCTTTTCTTTAAACAATAATATTTTATAGCAAGCGTCTTCTAAAGGTCATCTTCTAAAGGAAGCATTACCAAAAAAAAAGTCTTCCAAAGGAAAAGGAAGAATATTTTATAAAATATTTTATTTTATAATTTCGGCCCATTGACCGATTGAAAAGCAGGTAGCAATTATAGTAAAGCTCTTTTCTATATTAAAAAGTAAAGCTCTTTCCATATTAAAGTATCAAGTGACCACAAAAAAAAATAAAAAAAGGGTTTATAGCAAGCCTATTTTATAGCAAAGCCAAGGTTTACAATTTCGGCGGCACACAGCGGCGTGCCGCCGAAATTTCAGTCAGGGCACCCCCGGCGATGCGTTTCGCCGGGGGAAATCACTGGGGTTGTGCCCCCAGCGAAATGTTTTGAAATGCCGACCATGGCGAGCGAAATTTCGCTCGGAGGCAGCCGGCTTTAACGCCCCGGATCCGAGTCACATGAAAACCCGTAACTCGTCTCCAGAGATTATAATAAATAACAGGATCGCATTAACAGAGTAAGGAAAAACATGAATACCACAATGGCTATATAACAGAGTGCGCTAAAATAACCCCAAAGTAAAACTCACATGACCTAAGTAACTACCCTCAAGTATCGAGCTCTCCATGAGTATCTGAAAACAAAACGAAAACAACGGGGTGAGATACGAATATCCCAGTGAGCAGCACATGCATGCACAAATACATTTAGTTCAGTTCTAAAACATGTCACGATTACAAACCATATACAACGATGATAACACGTATAACCCAACAAAACTTCAACGATCTAATTTACATCCGTGAGGAAAACCATCGAATAAACCAAGCAGTAAAGACGATATCAATCATACATATAGCCATAAATTCACGTATAACCAGGTAGCAACATATCGAAGAAAACATAGTTCAACAACTCCGGTTTTTGAAATACTAGAGTGTTTATCATGGGCCACTCCGCACCAATAGACCAGCGAATAAAACATACCACGTCAAACAAAATCAAATACCAACATTGGTCAATTTCATGTAGTTGCTTGAATTGGTTAATTGACATCCCAGAGCGACATCTACACCTCCATGTACACAGTTCCGGCCTACTCAGGGTATCGGACACTCTGAAATGACGGCCTACTCAAGGTATCGTCATCCAATGCCGGCCTACTCCGGGTATCAGCATTGACAACCAGGCCTACTCAGGGTTTCTGGCTGCTCTACACCAGTCGTGGCAACACTCCATGGCCATGCCATTACACCAATAAAACAAAATACATCACATTACTAAGCTTAGACTCTGGATCCAGGACAAGCTAAACCAAAACCGATAAATAACCAAATAAACTCTGCATTCAGTACACACATCACAAGTTGTTCCAACTAGAACATCAACTCGCACAAGTGTTCCAACCAGAACAGTAATTCCTCACAAGTGTTCCAACCAGAACAGTATAAGATATGATTCTAAACTGGCCACCGATATAAAACAATATTCCAGTAAATCATTCCCGAAGTGCACTGCGCATTCAAAGGTGAACTAGCATAATAGTGTAGATGTATTTCAGCAAAACAATATGGTTTCAAAACTGACTTTTCAGAATAAAGCACATTATACAGAAAGGATTTCAGCATCCAACTTCGATTAAACATAAATCAGCAAAACATCTCCTAGATTCTCAATTTCGCTTTCATAATCCAAATCTATCAAAATGAATGTTGTAAAGACGTCAAAACACATTTTGGATGAGTGGAATAGTATTAGGATCCCCTATAAGGTCACCATACCAAAAAGCAATCAATTCTGAGACAAAAAGTTTCGGACCTCAAAATATTCTAAGTCTAGTTAAAAACGTTGACTTTTGGTATATAATTTTTCTAGACAATTCTATAAGGAGTTTCGGGCTCAAATTTTGGTTGTAGTCTATTGATGGGTAAAAACATCTCCTAGAATTTTTTGGGCTCCTGAATCACTCATCTGAGTATTAAACCCAAACCGGGCTTTTTGATTAAAACCGGGATTTAGGCATGAATTGGAAAGTTGACTTTTTATTGGCTGGGAATTAGACCTTGGAAGTATTTTTATTGGTTCCAAATGGGGGGTAAAACTTTATTTACATGTAAAGACTTAAGTAAATAGAGCAATAAATACACAGGACATTTACTTAAATGTCTTTCATGTAAATAATGGGACTATTTTCAACCAATTCAATAATTTGGGTAGGTGCGCTTACTTAACTTGAGTGGGCGCCAATGAGCGCCAAGTGGGCGGATAGTCAATGGCCTAAATTTGGGGTATGCGCCTACTCGATAGTAAGTGGGCGCGGGATAGGCGCGAGAAAGGCGCATCAAATTTGAGTGGGCGCGAGCTCAGCGCCAGGTCAGTTTTACTATGCGCCTACTTCCGAAGTGGGCGCCAAGTGAGCGGATACTCACTGCGTTTTTCGGTTCTCTGTTAACTCCAAATCTTCGACTCTGACTGAGATTTTTCAATCTGTAACTACTTCTCTAGTCTCCTAATACCCCCAGAACACATTCAAGCCTATTTTGAATTTAATCTAACCTACTTTTCAATTTTCCCCAATTTGTTATACAAAAACCCTTCGGACCGTCTTCGACTAGAAACCCAGCGAAGAATTCATTCGATAAACACATGCATTCATTGAAATCAAATACTACGAATTACACAAACCAGGTTAAAAACGGTGCCACTCACTTTTCTATGCTTCCAAGTCTTGGAAACCAGCAACCCAAAAATCCCCCAATCGCTTCGGCCGTAAGCTTGCTCTGGTCGCGCAGGGGTTTTCTGAAAGAAGGAAACCCTTCCGAACTTCTTGTTAACCAATACCTACTGGCGGTAAGTCTTCCCCAGCTCGACTCTCCCACAGAACCTCTCCTACTCCTTCTCTCGAAGAACCCTAACAAACGCCGCAGCCGCAAACCTTCAACTCAAAGCATCCGCAAACGAAAAGAAAACCCTACGAGTTAAATACGCTAGGTATTTAGACTTACCTTATATACACTTGATTTGGTGCAATGCTTGCCCACCAAGATTCCTACCTATTCAACTCATTTGAGTGTGCGATCAGGTAATTGCCACTCCACAGATAACCTACATTAGCACCTTCCAATTTATAATAAATTTCAAACACACTATTATCAATTTATTTAAACCAATATTTGATGCCCATTTAACTTAATTTTAAACCTTCATAATTTAGGCTGGGAAATTCCGAGATTACCCTCACTTGTTCCAACACCGTACTGCCAAAATCCAAATCCATGGAAGTCCAATAACCAAATTTTCCCATTTTAATAATTCATCCTATTTAACATTTTGAAATTAACTCTAATTAATTTCCTTTTCTTTGTTTCTAAAGTTCTCCATTAATTAAATAAGCTTTAAAAGCATAAAATCCTAAATTTTAATGTAATGAAAATTCGGGATTTTACATCGGCATTTTAAATGAAAACGAAACGCTCGCATGTGAAAAAAAGGGGGGACGAACTTTCGCCCAAATCGACCTGCAAACTGAAAAAAAGGGGGGACGAATGAGAGATGTAAACCTTGGCTATGGGGGGGGGGTGTTTTGCTGCGATTTTTGAGTGGATTAGGCAGGGTTTTGGTCGTTTTTCATAATCTAGCAAGATTACACTGCTTTGAGAGAGGATTTTGTGGAGAATCAAGCGGCGTTCATTGCACACGTTGGGGTAAGATCGTTTTTTTCAAAATTTTTTGATGAAAAGCTTGTGGAATGTGTTGAATTTATTATATGTTGAAGCCCGACACCCGATCTACAGATGGTGTCGGCGTTTTATTTTTTGCACAAAAAAAATATTTTTTGCAATTATTTGTGTCAAAAATGCATATAATTTCTTTTTTATTCATTTAAATTAGATAAATATTGTTGTTGACTTTGATAATTATATATGTTAGATGGGGACACCCGATCTACAAATGGGTGCCCCCGGATTAATTTTTTAGAAAATTAATTTTTTTTTAATTTTTAAATCCGAAAATTGATATATAATTTATAAAATGAAGAAAAATAGATAAGTTGCCAAATTTAATACATAAAATTGATTTATTTATTATAGAATTATTTATGTTAAAAATTTTGAGTTTATATAATTTTTTATGTATTTTTGATTTGTTTGGAATTAATTAATCCGAAAATTAATTAATTATTAATAAAATTAATAAAAAAGATAAATACTCAAATTCAATTCATAAAATTGATTTAGTTATTGTAGAATGATTTATGTTAAATAATTGGAGTTTATATAATTTTTTATATATTTTTTATTTTTTGGAACTAATTAATCAGAAAATTAATTAATTATTAATAAAATTAATAAAAAAAGATAAATACTCAAATTCAATTCATAAAATTGATTTAGTTATTGTAGAATGATTTATGTTAAATAATTGGAGTTTATATAATTTTTTATATATTTTTGATTTTTTGGAATTAATTAATCCGAAAATTAATTAGTTATTAATAAAATTAATAAAAAAAGATAAATACTCAAATTAAATTCATTAAATTGATTCAGTTATTGTAGAATGATTTATGTTAAATAATTTGAGTTTATATAATTTTTTTATATATTTTTGATTTTTTGGAATTAATTAATCCGAAAATTAATTAGTTATTAATAAAATTAATAAAAAAAGATAAATACTCAAATTAAATTCATTAAATTGATTTAGTTATTGTAGAATGATTTATGTTAAATAATTGGAGTTTATATAATTTTTTTTATATATTTTTGATTTTTTGGAATTAATTATTCTGAAAATTAGTTAATTATTCATAAAATTAATAAAAAAATATAAGTACGCAAATTAAATTCCTAAAGATAATTTGTTTATTATAGTCTTTATAGAACAATTTATTTTGAAGAATCAGAGTGTTTATAATTTTTTTATATAATTATGATTTTTCGAATTAATTGATCCCAAATTATTCATAAAATTCATAACTAATAATATAGTTTATAAATTATAAATAAGAAATTATAATTAGTTGGTAATGTTAGTATTGTCTAATGTGGATTAATATTTATAATTTGTTATTGTGCTCTGTTATTGACTTATTGTGCGTTTGTGCAGGTGTTCGGATTCCAGTGTAGTACTTCTTGGTTAGTCTGTTAAAGACAGTCAGACGGATAGACAGTATGGCATCTGGTAGTGGTAGTGGAGAGGGCAGAGATGCTGGTAGGAGGCTGGATATTGGTTGGGCCCATTGCACGAGATACGAGGGAGACAGAAATAAGACAGTCTGCAACTATTGCCACCAAGTCATAAAGGGTAGTGGAGTATCACGGTTGAAGCAGCATTTAGCACGCGGCTACAATAACGTGGCCAACTGTCGTCAAGTCCCTCCAGAGGTTAAGAAGCTGATGCAACAACACTTGGCATCAGGGAGTGCAACTAGGGAGGGGAAGAGGCATGCACGGGAGGAGGTTAGACGTAGATTGGCAGAGCCTATCGGACCCTCTGTGGCTCCTGATATTAATGACGACGATGATATGGTGTACCCACCCGAGTATGTGACAGAGGGAGAGAGGGCAGCATTCAGAGCCGTAGTGCAAGCATCTGTGTAGTCTGAGTTTGAGAGAGTAGAGGCTGCGAGGCATGGATTTCACAGGGGTGGTACTTCTAGAGGAGATGTAGATGTTGATGCTCCTACTCCTAGTTCTAGACATGGGGCTGGGGCTGGACCTAGCACCAGGATGCCTGATTATCCTATGGAGCCGAGTATGTGGCGTTCATCTGGTGCCAAGCAGAAGAAATTGAAGCATGTGTGGAGCAAGGGCACTGTCAGGGAGAAAATGGGGAAGTTTATATCAAAATTTTTTTATCTTCAATCACATTCCAGCGAATGCAGCAGCGAGCCCCCATTTCAAGAACATGGTCGATGTTATCCAAGAGTCGGGTCAGGGAGTCTTGCCTCCTACGCCACGGGAGATTATGGGTACGTACTTGGATCAGGAGGAGGCAGAGATGAGAGAGTTTATTACATCGCTACGACCTCACTGGGAGCAGTTTGGAGTTACGATCATGTGTGATGGATGGACAGGTCCTACTAAACTATCCATCATCAATTTCATGGTGTATTGTAGAGGCAGGGCAGTGTTCGTGAGATCTGTTGACGCATCACACAATATCAAGGATGCGTCCTATATTACCAGCTTATTAGAGAGCGTGATATAGGAGGTTGGCGTTGAGAACGTCGTTCAGATTGTGACAGACAGTGCCAATGCGTTCATGAAAGCCGGCAAGACATTACAGCAGCGGTATAACCTGTATTGGGCGCCCTGTGCTGCACATGCCATTGACTTGATACTAGAGGAGATTGGCAAGAGAAGCAATGTGCTGACGACATTGAAGGATGCACGAGCACTCACCACATTTGTGTACAACCATAATTTCGTACTAGCGAAGATGAGAGAGAAATGTGGTGGGGACTTAGTTCGGCCGGGGATTACCAGATTTGGTACGAACTATATTGCATTGGATAGTATTCTGAGCAACAGGCAGGGATTGAGATCTCTATTTACCAGTGACGATTGGACGAGTTGTGCTCAAAGTCGCAAAGAGACCGGGAGGAGAGTAGAAGAGATTGTTTTGTCCAATACTTTTTGGGAGCATGTGCGAGAGTTGATTGCTGTACTGCACCCCATATATCGTATACTGCGGCTGCTTGACACAGATTCCTATTCTACCGTAGGATCCATTTTTAAGTGTATGGCGGTGATGAAAGCTCAGATTAAGGCCACAGCACCCAAATCACATAAGTGGATACTGAGGATTGTTAAAGACAGATGGTACAAGTTGCTAGGTCATCCTTTGCATGCAACAGGTATAATTACAATTTTATTTAAATCATTTTATGTCGAATCATGTTTATAATTATATTTTAATTATTGTACTGATGTTTTTTCTTGTAATTGTCAATGTAGCATATTATTTGAATCCCAAATATCATTATAAGGATAATCTTGGCGCACAGCACGATCTCTGCGCTCGTTTCCACGAGGTTTTCATGAAGTTGGACCCCCATTCAGAATCAGTTGGGGATTTTGGAAACGAGGTAGGGGCCGTAGCATTTAACTTCACTTATGTTATGGATATCACTTCTTCTTAATAGTTATATTAATTATTAAGTATTGACCATTTCAAATTATTCCACTACCAGCTCATACAATTTAGAGATGCGATGGGCTCATTCGGGTTGACTACGGCGATTGCGTCAAGGAAAAAGATGATGCCGTGTAAGTGACAAGGGATTATGAATATTAATATTTTAAATTTCTAATTTTAAATTTCTAATTTCTAAATAATTTTTAATATTTTCTATTTGTAAATCCAGGTGAATGGTGGGCGATGTATGGCACAAGTGCCCTTACACTGAGGAAGTTAGCGTGTCGAATATTGGCTCAGACAGCATCCTCTTCTGCTTGCGAGCGCAATTGGAGTACGTTCGCACTCATACACACGAAGTAGAGGAACCGGCTAGCTTATCAGAGGTTACAGAAGTTGGTCTTCTGCCATTATAACATGAGGCTGAGGACGAAGCAGTTAGAGATAGAGCGCGGCACCGCCGCCGGGACTGTGAAGGATCCTTTGGATGTGTTATTCAGTAATGAAGTCGACGACGAGGATCCATTTGCAGAGTGGGTTAGATGTGTTGAGATGGATCAGCCTGATCGTAGTCCTAGCCCAGTCATATCCCAGGCTGCAGCAGAGTTGGGCATCGATGTAGACGCAGCTATGGAGGAGGAGAGGGGGGAGGTTTGCGGAGACTTATTGGATAACCTCATCAGAGTTGTTCCTTCCTCCGCTACTGCGACGACACCAACCCCAGTCCCAGCCCGTAGGCATGTTTCATTGTCAGAGGAGGAGGAGGAGGAGGAGGGGGAGGAGACAGATGAGGAGGGGACTGATGAGGACATTGAGGGGGAGACAGATGATGAGGATGAGTCCGGATCTTCAGATGATGATGATGGAGATGGTGGTGCTAGTCGTGGTTATGATGATTATGGTGGTTATGGTGGTGTTGGCACCAGTGGCCTGGGGTTGAGCCACTTTACTGGAGAGGCGGCTTTCCATCATACCACACAGGATACTGACCACGGAGATAGAGATCGTGATGAGAGTGGGGGATATTCCTTTCAAAGGAGGAAAGGCAAGGAGAGATAGCATACAGGGATGCACGATGACTCGTCCTCCGTGGCACAAAGTTTCGGATCTTTAGATCTTGGAGGATCATCGAGTTCTTATGGAGAGCAGTATCCTCACTATCCACCACAGCTGACCCAGGGACACTATTTAGCCTACTATCCTCAGCAGCTTGGGCCAGCAGATTCATCAGATAGTAGTAGTTATAGTACATCATACGGATATCCTGGAGCACACATGCAGACATCTGATCCATTTGGGATTTTTCCAGTGAATCCATATCCGCCCGGCTATTATCCTATGCCTGTTGTACCTATTGGTATTGGAGTTGCAGCAGTAGCCCCTCCATACGAGCATCCCAGTTATCCTGCGCCGTCTCCTCCGTCGCCACCAGAGCAAGAGACGTGCTACTATTATAATGATTTCCCTCCAGTTGGTATCATGGCTCATATGACACAGGAGGAGTATGAGCAACATGTCCGTGCATATAAGAGAGAATACAGATTTCGGATGGGATGGAAGCGCTACTGTCATTTTATTGGCGAGAGATCAGGGTTTGAGCCACCACGTCATTCATTTCATGTCTGATTTGACGGTATGATTATATGTTTTTTACTTTATATATTGTTGTTTTAGTTTAATTTAAAATTTGGATCCTCTTTGTTATTTTTTATTTAAAGTTTAAAGTTTAAACACAGCAAACACAGGCATCACCCCGATAGGCCCGATCATTACATTTACATGCCACATTGTGTTTTCATGATTTCTTAGATATAGTATTGATGCTTATGGTAATTTAAGTGCAGTTTTGAAGTATATAACTTATGCTTGTTGAATTGTTGTAAAATTTTTGATTTTTTTGGGGAAAAAAGCAAATTTATATGTTTCTGTTGAAATTTTGTCGGCACGCGCCGATTCGCCAGAAACCGCGGAAAATCTCGTTTTCCGGCGAATCGTCGGCACGCCGACGAAATGCCGTTCGGTGACCTGGCGTTTTTCAACTTTGCAGACCTGACGTTTTTCTAACTTTTGACACGCGTACTCTCCCCTGCTCTCGGTCTCTGGCTTCGTTTCCTGCCTTCTTCCTCTGTTCTCTGCGCTCTCCCTCCCGGTCTCCCCCTCCGTTCTCTGCGCTCTCCCTCTCAGTCTCTTCTCTGCGCTCTCCCTCTCGGTCTCCCGCGGTTCCCATCTCTCCTTTTGTCTCTCCGTTTCGATCTTTCACAGTCCGGCGGTTTTGATTGGGTGAGACGAAGATAAGCTCTCTCTCCTTCTATCCCATCTCTCTTCGTTTTGATTTTTCCATCTCTTTGTCTCGATCTTTCACTCCTTCCTCTCATTCTCTTAGACACGACCTTCATCTCTCTGCCAGTCTCTGTCAAACCCTAACCGTCCAAGCCTGGATTTGAAGTACGATGAGGAGTGGCGGTGCAATTCTCTCACACACGACCTTCATCTCTCTGGCAGTCCACTACCACAAAAAAAAAAAAAAAAAATCTCTCTGGCAGTCTCTGTCAAACCCTAACCGTCCAAGCCTGGAAATTTTTTTTTTTGGTAATGGTCTAAGCGTGGATTTGAAGTACGATGAGGAATGGGGGTGCAATTAATTTTAAGTTCGTTTTAAGAAAATCTCACGACGTGTACAGTATAGCAGTTGTTGCCAGAAATGTTCTTTGTAATTTAGTTTTTCTCTTATTTGAGAAAGAGCGGCATTGTTGACATCAAGCGCTTGAACTGCCGAAACAGTGAAACATCAACGCCGAAATCGATTGCTGCCAGAAAGGTTCTTTCTAATTTAGTTTTTCTCTTATTTCAGCTATTATTCTCATCAATTCCATACAACCATCTCACAGAACCATTCTTCCAACCATCTGTTGTTGCAGGGTGTTGGATTTCTTCTGTGATTTTCAGACGTGTGTTTTTGCACACCTCTGCATTTCCAGGTATATTCTCAGACAATCTTTTATTAGTTTTGAAATCTTTTATTAGTTTTGATAGACAATCTTTTTCTCCAAATTTCAACAATGCACTATAGGTGAAGTGAGACAGAAACGCAGA
Source organism: Buxus sempervirens (assembly GCA_947561395.2). NCBI lineage: Eukaryota > Viridiplantae > Streptophyta > Magnoliopsida > Buxales > Buxaceae > Buxus > Buxus sempervirens. The sequence continues at coordinate 8,890,550 of OX387193.1, forward strand.
TATCATTTGCGGTACAGATCAATTGCTGCAACTCACGTTGCTGTTTTTTTTTTCCTCCTTTTCTTCTGATGCAGTTTTTTGTTGATTGTGCTCAGATTTGAATTTTTCTGTAATACAGATTCCAGTAATTGATGCAATGAGGCTTGGAGACAAATTCTAGAAGCATTTATACCTGAGGTTATTTATTTACCTTTTTTTCCTTATCTCTTGATTGATTGATTATTCTGTTAGCTTGGTGTTTTTAATATTATATGAGGTTATGTTCTGATCTTTGAGAAACAATTCTTTCATGTTGATTTTGGGAACGAGCAATTGTTTGGAAAAATTCCGATAGCTTGGTGTTGTTAATATTATTGATATGGTCATACAGTGATAGTTTTTTTAATAACATGCAGAAGACAAATTTGGGTTGCATTGTGAGGGTAACCTAGGGAGAAAGGACAAAAGTGGTTGAATTAGGCATATTGGGGTAAGCTGGGTTCAATTAGTTTTGTGAAAAATTTATAAATGCATACAGCTTCATCTGGCTAAAGATCTGATCTTGGGTTCAACCATTTCCTTAACTTTGCTTCATTGGTTTGATATACATACAAACATAAGCAAGTCAAGAAAGTAATTTTTAAAAATGTAAGGAAATTAGATTGAGTTCACATGCAACTACTTGAGAAGTTTACATCAAAAGAGAAGATGTGTTTGCACATTTTTTATTACTAGAAAGAAAACATGTATATTATAGATTACTTATGAAAGGCAATTATCTAAATGAAATATGTTGAGGTCATTAAAAACATGTATGGGGTATGTGAACTAGAAAAAGAGCAATTTGTTTTGTCTACATTCTATTTTGTAGCGAAAATGATATTTGAAAATCTGTAGGTGACCTCTTTTTAATGATATGAGGAGTTTTTCACTTCTAAATAATCTAGGTAATCAACATAAACAAACCCTGTAGCTGATAATACCAACCACTCCCGTTATACTTAATCTAACACCAACAGGGCAGACCCCATGAAGTTCTAAAGCATAGGACTACCATTACAGCTGTACCCAAAAACTTAAAAAGACTGAGAAACATGAAAAAGATAATTCAACAGCTACCTGTTCCCTTATTTTACTGACCACCATCTTGAGATGTAGCTTCTCTCTGATTCCCACCCTTCCACTGGAGATTGCAATATCAAAAGAGTTATCACCACAATTGTTTTGTCCCTAAAATGTGATGTGCTGATTGCTATAAGGAAATAGCAAACATAACAATCGATTCTTTCTGCCATTGCAATTTCAAAAGTGATTCAAACGTTTATGTACACTTGCTTCCAAATTAGAATAGTTTCTCATGTAGATCCTTCAAAGATAAATGCATTTCATATAAGTTCATTCTTTTGAATGAACTTACTGACACAAAGAGGAGGTTCGTACAATATGAAGTAAGACTTCCAAAGGAGCTACACCAATGCATTAATATTAGACCATAATGAAAATGGGAAAAATTAGATTCGACTCTATATTTGATTTCTTATTAAGTAAATCAACTTTCTCTGTTGTGGTTTTGCATAAACTTATTTTATAATTACTTGCCACCTTCAGTTAGACCAAACCATTGCTAACAACCAAATTTTGTGACTATAGTGAAGGAAATATAAAGAAGTTAGTTTGTAACTGAGAACCCAGAAATGGAGGTCCCATTACTTTTTTCAGCAACTGTATGGAGGTTCCATTGCATCCATTATTTGCTTCTGCTGTATTGCATATATCCAACCAAAGTTCGTTACATTTATCTTAGCAACATATTGTAATTTAAATGTCACTTTCGTTTGTGCTACTCTACTATTACACAACATTCATTTTCTATGGAATCATATATTATGTGCTAAGCATCGTTTGTTTTCTATATTTGGAATTTGTAGTAGCATTCTCATCTATTTCATATGGCATCATTGCAGCTTTATGTACTCCATGTATTTTTCTTCTGGTCATTTTTTCACTACCATATATCAAGTTAAAAAATTATTTAGCTCAACTTGAACCAAGCATTATGATAGCACAAACATATTTTTCTCTCAGATACTTAATGCTAAGGGAGTTTGCAGATTTCTTTCCGCCTTTACGGATTCTGATTTTGAGGAAAGCAGGACAAGTATGGTCCTCATAGAAGAGTGGTTCTCTACCTCGCTATTATGGTTCTAACATCAATCTGGTGCTACTCAGAATGAAGAATCCTTCTTGGAGACCGCCGATGAGAGTCATGAGACTATTTTTTAGGCATAAAGTTCAAGCTGAAATTGAACTAATTTAGATTTAGTTACATCTTAACCTTCATTAAGCTATAACATTGCAATGGATACATATTTTAAATAGAAGTGAGTTTTTGTTGTTGCATTTTAGCCAAATCTTACTCTATCTTCACATTGCTTTTTTAATCAGGCAAAACCTATTCTGTTATGGCCGCTGCTCTCATTTTCCACCTAGATGTTTTGTTGTATTTAACAATTTGCCCCTCTTTTTGTTACATATTTCTTTGACCGCTATTTTATGCATATTAAGTTTATATTGAAGATTGTATCTATTTTCTCAACAACTTTCGCCCGGTAATGTAGTTACTTTACTGTTGATTTATTGATTGAATGAATTGATTAATGATTTGCTTGATTTAAGTTTAGTGATTCGTTTGGTAGACTTCTTCAAATGCATGATCTCCCAATTTGATGTTTTTATAGGCGGATGTTAAACTATCAAACGGTTGCTTAGCTAGAGCTGCTCTTCCAAGCGGTGGATTGACAGGTAACCAAAAGATCTCTAATTCCATCATCAAAATTTCAGATTAGGAAATATAGGAATCTTTTGATGTTAAAGTGTTTCCTAATTGAAAGATTTGTGACAATGAGTAGGGAAGTTATATTAAAGTTTTTGGAGTTGCATATAATGTGATAAATAAAAGTTGAAAACCGCATATTATATAAGAAAAAGGGTGGGCTTTCTTTTTCCTTTATAAACATCTTGCTAATGGTCTAATTGTTTAGCTTACACTCTACCAAGCATGGTTTCATGTATAATTCACAATACCGGTTATTTCCTTCTTGCTTACACTCTAAATTCCAGAAAATTTCCTTCTTGCTGTACAAAATGGCGGAAAATTTCCTTCTTACCTCATAGGGTAAGATCGTAAACAGCCATCTTAATCTCAACAAGGTAATTTATTAATTGTTTCTTCTTCTCCTTTTTTTTTTTTTCTATCTTTTACCTTTCTCTGTTCCATTTACTTATTTGGGATTTGCCGCTGTAATTTTTCTCTCAATCATCATCAAGATTAATTAATTAATTAGAGAAGGAAACAAAACAATCCCAAATTCTATTTTGTATGCATGCACTTTTTCTCTTTTATTGAATGTGACCCTCTTCTCGATCTCTAGATAGGGACATGTTTTCCAAAGCAGTTCCCTTGAAATTTCACCATTGAATACATGTGGTTTAAGGTACCTCTTCCATTTTTCTAACTTGCGATTTTCAGAGGATTGATTCGGAGACAATCGGGGCTATAATTTTTAAATTTCTAATCTAAACTTAATTATATATTTCATATTAATTTATAATTATTTCAATAACTAATAAGTACACTTTTTTTCTTTTTTGTTTGGTAACCAAGTCTACTTCTGTACAAGCGGATTACATGCATATTGAATTCTAAATAAATTCTTTGCTGCTTTGTAAAGATTTGAAGCATGTTGCCGATTAAGAGTAAGTTGGAGAGTTCACATCTTTCTATTAGGGGATCCTATGATTTCTGTATTTTTTATGGTCTCCCTTTTCACTAAGAAATGCCTAGGTCGCTCCAGGATTTGAATGTTTATTTGGAGGCTGTGTTCACTGTGATAGGATGATTGAAACACGCGACATGAGGAAGGCAAAGCATAGGCGATCAGACGGGGGCACAACATTAGGAGAGGGTATTGTTTGCTCAAAATTGCTTGCTTGATGGGTATTGAGGTCGAGGACAGGCAAAGGGAATTGAGTCTTTGCGCTGATATTATTTTGACTATCATATCCTATCAGCTATTGGTGAAGAAAGATATCTGGAGGCTAGAGAGACTTGAAAGAACAAGTAGCTGTATAATTAGTTATATTCTCTATAAATTTCATTCCTTTTATTTCTTTTGATTTATCATGAAATAATTTGTAGCTACTTTTGTAGACTCATGAATTTATCAAATTATACTTACCAGGTTGACTCCTGTTTAAGTCATTTTGAATATTCAGGTTAGATAAAATGCCCTCTTCTTGCATATGTAAAAACTTCTGATATAGTGAGCCTTTTTCAACTAATGCACTTGATTTTTGAATCATTAGCATATGGTGGGAACTTGGCTTTCATGTTTGTAACTTTTCTTGCAGTTTTCGTAGATGGCATCGACTTCTTTTTCATCCATTACAACACCTAAACTTTCCTTGGAACACTTATTGGGTTTCGGGTTTATCCGATTTTGTCAGCTCCCGTGCAGGTATTCACTTAGCAATGGCAGAGTCTTAGGCTCATATAGTTCTTAATTTTTACTTTTGTCTTGGAGTCATTTATCTCTACAATAATGTAGGAACTTTATGATATTGCATTTCGTGGAGTCTCAAATTACAATTAGTGAACGTCTTATCTTTAAATTTCTTTCTATTATAATGCTTTGGGTTTTCTAATCTTATATATTATTTCTTTCCATAAATAGGTTTTGTTATGTAAAAAGTTACAAAATTTTAGATTATTTTGAATCTCTACATTATTTTTTAATGGCAACTTGGGTTTTTTTTTTCTCTTTTTGAGCCTCCAAGCTTCTATGCTCTCTAAACCCAAAAAGTTGAATGGGAAGCCCATGAGAATCGTGTGGTGTGAGAGAAATCCTATTCCGAGAAAGAATCCATTGGCAATCTCTTCATCAGAGCAATCCGCCATGGCTAATATCAACGCTCTCCTTGATACTGCTTCATGGGAACAAACTGTATGGTACTCTATTGTTCCTTCTCAATTTCCATATTTTCTCTTACTGTTGTTATTCCTTATGCTCTCTTGGTGGCTTATTTCTCCGTAGTTTCCCCGTTGAATTATGGATTATGTGCAAGCACTTGGCATATCGTGTTCATAGTGATGTTTGCGACATATTCTTTCCTTTTTCTTTTTTGGTTCCATTAAGGAAATTGAGTTTGTTTTAGTTTGTGCCGGTTTATCTGATAGCTCTTATTCTTTCCCTCCTCCTTCAGATGTGTCTAAATTTAGAAATGTTTGTTTAAAGAATTTAGATTAAGATTTGATAGAGGATTTCCTTCGATATAAGTGTTAGCACCTGATTTTTGCACCACAAAAAATGAAGAAAATGAAAATTTCAATTAAAAAGTCAAACCCTGAGGGGGCCAAAATTTGACTCTTTGATCCAAAGAGAATTGGCCATCAAACTTCCTCTCATTGAAAAGAGCATTTCGACACGGTTCTAACGCAACTGAGTTTGCCAGAATCGGAGTCCGGATGAGGAAGTTATGAGCCGGTCAAACTTTTGGGGAAGCGAAAGTTGACTTTTTGTTCAACCCCAATTCAACTGCCAAACTTGATCCCAATGGATAGGTGGTTCCGAGCCGGTTCCAACGACACTAAGTTTGCTGAAATCGGACACCGGATAAAGAAATTATGAGCAGTTGAAGTTTTAAAGAAAGCTGCCCATGTGGCAAAACAGCAGCAAAAAGCAGAATAGATAAATTAAATAAATAAAAATAATCATATCTTTATTTTTTAATATTATTTTAATAAGAGAATCTCGTTTTATAATAAAATAATCAAAAAATCGGATAAAAATCTTTAAATAAACCAAATTGAATAAAGGTTTGAAATCCAAACATTTTAAAAACGTGCTGGACCGTATTTCAATTACTGGCAGGGCATGCCCGTATTTGAAATACGGGCAAGCTTCTGGAAGAAGACACGCGTCACTGTACGGCGGGACACGAGTCCCGTACAGCCGATTTCGCGAGATTTGGAAATGTGCGTGTAAGCACCTAAATTTTGATCAAACCAAATAAAAGAGAAAAAATGTGCTAAAAGATAGCTGAAAAGTCAAACCCTAAGGGGGCAAAAGTTGAATTTTGGATCAAGTGAAAATTGGCCACCTCGCTTTATACCATTGGATAGAGAATCTCGACACGGTTCCAACGCAACTGAGTTTGCAGGAATCGGGGTCCGGATGAAGGTTCTGCGGGCGGTCAAACTTGAGCAGAGCCAAAAAGTTGACTTTCTGCTAAAATCCGATCCAAAGGCCTACCCCTAGGTCATTGGATAGAGAATCTCGACACGGTTCCAATGCAACTGAGTTTGCAGGAATCGGGGTCCGGATGAAGGTTCTGCGGGCGGTCAAACTTAAGCAGAGCAAAAAGTTGACTTTCTGCTAAATCCCGAGTCAACTGCTTAACCCTATGCCAATGGATAGAGGACTCCGACACGGTTCTAACGCAATTGAGTTTGCCCAAATCGGAGTCCGAATGAAGAAGATGTAAGCAGTTGAAGTTCTAGGGCAGCGTGCTGGAAAACTGCACACGTGGCAAGAGTCTGCACACGTGGCAAGCAGCAGAGCAAAAAGGTCTCAGGGATTAATTCTGTAATTACCCAAATCAGTGAAAAATATCTCAATGGTAAAGCTGCAGATATCCAAGGGTATCAGGGACTAGATCCATAAGCATCAAAACTTGAGAAAATATCCCAGGGACCAATCTGTAAATATCCAAAAGTATCAGGGACTAAATCTGTAAATATCAAAAGTATCAAGGACTAAATTTGTAAATATCCAAAAGTATCAGGGACTAAATCTGTAAAAATCCAAAGTTCCAGGGACCAATCCACAAATACCAAGATTTGCTCATGATTGATGTCCCCTATGGGCATGCATGGGCATCATCCATGCATGCACCCCTCTCTCTCTCTCTCCCCCCATGATCATACATCATCACCCATGCATGCATCCCCTCTCTCTCATGGTTGATGGGCATGCATGTGCATCATACATGCATGCCATCCATCCATAACCCTCTATCTCTCTCTCTCCCCCATAATTGTGTCCCCTATGCATGCATGCACATCACATGCATGCATACCCATACCACCCCACTATAAAAAGCCCAACCCCCCATACGTATGGGGGGTTGAGCACATTTTCTCCCACCATTCTTCTTCTCCTCCATGCTCCATCTCTCCCATCTCTCCCAAGTTCTCTTCATGGTTCCCTAAACCCCCCACCACCATTTTCCACCACCATTTTCGACCACCATTCTCCACCACATTCAAGTGAGAAGAAGGAGGTCTTGGAGATCATTTGGAGAGGGCGAGGTGCTGCCCAAGGACGGTGGTGCCACAAGGTACCTCAAGCACATCCTCAAGGAGGATTCCAACCTCAAGGTGAGGCTCTCCATCCTATTGTGTTGCATATATATTATAATGAGATTTTTCTAAAAAGTTTTCTAATGTTGTCTTTTCCCTAGCATAAATTTGGTATGGATGTCTATTTGAATGCCCTTTCTTCTCTTTTTTTGGTAATATGAAGGTCTATAATAAGAGAGAGTCCATCTCATGTTCAGCCCCCATTAAGTTGCTATTTTGAGTTTGGTTTTAATTATTTGTGGGGGAGCTTGTTCCCCTTAGCATGATCATCTATTGTACCCCATATTAACTACCCCCTCTTTCCCTTCTTCTAATGATCTTGCTTGGATGATTGTGCTTTTGTTTTGAGCATGTAAATGGTGATAGGGTAGGTTGGCTTGTGTTAGATCATAGGAGTATGTATTGTGGTTGGGTGCTCCTTAAGTGCCTTCATGATAAGCCCTTTTTGCTACTTGTGAGAAGTATGCATGCTCTCCTTCATAACATATGTTCACACATGAAGCATGCTCACTTGCACACACACTTTTGTTCCATGCATAAAGAAAATCTGTAAAAATGTATGTATTTCCCATGGTTAAAGAGCATGCATGCTAGGCTTGTGTTGATGTATTTGTGTTGTCCTTGTGTGATCATTGACATGTGGGGCATGAGGAACCAAGACAAGGGCACTTGGGTCCCTGTCACAGTGCCAGAACATCCCTAGAAGACTCAAAAACCCAACCCTACTGCCAGAATCCAAAAAAAAGGCTTCTGTGTGTTGATCCGGCAACTCAGGCCGGATCAACAGAAGCCTCTGTGTAGCCGGCTAAATATGCCGGATACACAGAACACTGTGTGTAGCCGGATAAATATGCCGGATACACTGAGTTCTATGTGTAACCGGCATCTTAGGCCGGCTACACTGCCGAAATGCATTTTTGCCAGTTTGCTGATCTGGTGTGATTTTCTTGATGAGTTTGATCAATCTGAGTGAACCAGAAGGGTTTCCGGGTGACCCGGAAACCCAAGATGGGCCATGGACCGACCCGGTCCAAATTGATTTCCGATGGGCCTTCCAACGGGGCCCACCAAGCCCGACCAACCTATTTGTGCTTAAATAAGACAATTAAAAGAGTTGAGTGGGCCAGACCCTTTGAGGCCCACCAAAGCCCAATTTGGGGCATGCATGCGTAGTTAAGTTATGGTTTGGCCGAGGCAAAGGGCAGGGCCTATCGGGCCCACCAAGCCCATTAACCAACCAAGGTTAAGGTTTCAAAACCCTAACTCAAGAAGCCTTGGGCTTTCAAGCCCAAGCCTAGGTAAAGGGCCCAAGCCCAATACCTGGCCCATTTTGGTATAATTAATCAAGATAACCAAAATCACTTGGCAAACAACTGTGGGGCCCACTCAAGGGCCCACAAAGCAACCCCGGCCCACTTTTGGCATGAAATCCACTTAACTAATCCAACTTGAACTCCAAAATAAAATCAATTCAAATTGAACCAAAGTCTAAAGGGCCACATCTGGCCCACCAAGGGATACCGCAGGGCCTTTCAACGGGGCCCGCCCAATCAGACCCACATCACTTTAATTAAGAAGATAAAATCAAGTAAAGGGACCCACACCACTTTGGCGGTCCCGCCAGACTTAATCAAATTACATGCCGGAATAGGAATCGGGTGAGTGAGAGACCAACTGAGTTGACTCAAAACTAGGGAAACCTATGGGACCCGTCACTTGACGGGGTGGACTGGGGTGTCTACGGATTTCCCCAGACCGCAACCGAGCCCCTACTTAGAATCTCAAAAGCCGCAGACCAAAAGCCTTAGTAGAAGAACTTAGGCACCCAGGTGTCCGCTTGCACCCCATCAGGCGGTGGCAACTCCAACATTCCCGAATTACCCTTTAGGAGGCGTGCCGACCCGTGCGACCATGCGCACAGTGCGTTTTTCGCCCGTATTTGAATTACGGGCAAGGTACGCCCGTACTTGAAGTACGGGCAAGGCATGCCCGTACTTCAAATACGGGCACGAAAATTTTGCCTATAAATAGAGAGGCCACCCCCTCATTTCAACAAGCCATGACTGAAGGCCTTCCACCCTTTCCTCCTTGACGTTTTACACGTCCAATCCCTGCCCGAGTCCTGCCACCCCAAATCCCAAACACCAAATACCAATTTTACCCCTGAAATGCTGCCAAACCTTCCCACTTCACCCTGCAAGCATAAATAACCCATTGAAACTCTGCCCAAACCATTCCAAGAAATCCCGTAGGACGCGGAAGCGCTGCTCAAATTTTCGGAGGACCATAACACCAATCAAGCAAATAATTACATTGTAAGTATGTTCTCTTTCTAAATTAAAGTGAATTCTGATTGTATTTTTCTCTTCCTCACTACCTCTTTTCGCTTTTATGATTTTTCTAACATTGTTTTGAGTGTTGAATAATGAGGAATTGCATCCAAAAGTAGTCATCCCTACGCAAGAAAGGAGGTGATAACAAAAGGTTATCAAAAATGTCTCAAAGAGAGAAACTTGACCTCGTTTGATCACTACTACAGAATGAAGATTGAAGTCCTTTTTGAACATCTAACATTCCCTGTAAATTACCCCTTTCCCATTCCTAAAAATTGATAGTGAATGACCAAGAAAGGATCTTGCTTGCTCAAAGAACCAAAAAAGAAGAAGAAAAAGATGGTCCTTTGGGCTAAAAGAAGAAAATGCAATATGTTGAAGGAGCTGGAACCATCCTAGATGTTGCAGGATGTTCCAAGGAAAGCACGGAATGGATCCCAGGCGGAATCGGCGGCCAAAATGCAAAATTAGTGGCGCCCGTAAACTCAGAGCGGTTTGGGCATGCCCGTATTTGCTTCACGGGCAAGCCTAACCGGATTTCGTACACAGGCAAGGGTGGACCGTATAGCAAATACGGGCAAATGTAAAAGTAACCTAAAAAACCTAATTTTTTGGCCCGGTTGGACTTAACCCGTCCTGAACCGGCCTGAACCGATCCTTTAGACTTCTTGGGCTATTTTAAGCCCATTTATGGACTGTGGACCTAAATCGGCCCACCAAGGCACCTTGGGCCCACTTGTGGTGCCCACTTTTGACTGGCCCATACCAGGCCTGTTTTCAATAAACAGGCCCGGGCCCCTTGACCTTAGGCTAATGGGCCCGTACCAAGCCCATTAAGCCCAAATAAATTGTAAATAAATATAATTTAAATAACCAAATGGGTTACCCAATAACCCTACTGGGCCTAAGGCCCAACCATGGCAACCCACGGGTCTTCCAACGGGACCTGGGTCCGACCCACTTCGCTTAAATAAATAAGAAGATAAAATCAAAAAAAAAGGGACCCACACCTCCAAAGGGCCCCGCCAGACCCAATGAACGGCATGCTGGTCTAGGAAGGGTGAAACTGACTCAAAAACCAGGGAGACCCGAGGGACCCGTCAAATCGACGGGGAGGACCAGGGTGTCTTTAGGACTTCCCCGGACGTAACCGAGGACTTAGCTAAATCTCTAATAAGCCGCAGACCAGACTTAGACCCGAATAGGGCAAAACCGTGTCTGCCTGCACCTCTCAGGCAGTGGCGACTCCAAAAGTCCCGAGGCACGCACAGAAGGTGCGCCCGGTGTGCGATCTAGGTCAAATTTAGGTGCGCACAATAAATTCTCACAAATTGGGAAATCTTCATTGTTGGCATATTATTTGTTTTCATTTATCATGAAATAATTTGTAGCAACTTTTTGTTTTCTCATCAATTTATCAATATACTTTCCAGGTTGAGTCCTGTTTGACTCTTAACCATATTAAACTTGCGACTAATCCTATTGGGTTGGCATTGAATTGATTCAAGTGTATAATATGTTGTTGATCTATTAATATTTTTAAAGAAAATATATAAAATAATTTGACATATTTGCTTATAAAATAAAAACTGACCTTAATTAAAAAATAATAATTCTAATGCTCTTTTTTGCATTTGCCATCTCATCCAATCGAGTTACAGTACTTTGGAGCGATGTAGCTACTACATTACCAAAGAACTTTTAATCAACAACTTCACCGCTTTTGCTATTAGTCATATCTTTCTATTCTGAAGAAATTCAAAAGTAAGAAACATTAATCTTCAAATTGAAAAAATAAATACAAGAAAGTGTATGGAAAAAGCTTTATATCCAATCTTTATTTGATGCAACAAATGAATTCTACTTATCTCCATCATTTGCGACTAATGTCTATGATTTTTTCTCTTATGCCTTACACTTGCATATACAGTTTGAATTAATGCATGTTATATTCTCATGCTTCAAGTACTTGAAACCGCTGATCTTCTATGTAGTGGACATGTACAATGGTTTTCTTATATGCGTCATCAGGGCATTTGGAGCGTACTTAGGTCAATCTGAAGACTCTGTAGTTGTTGATTTCAACTATTATTGAGCTGATGATCCTTCAACCCCAAGGCTGAATCAAGATACATGGGAAGAGGTGAAGCAGATGGCATTTTTCAAGCATGAGGTTGAGCCATACTGGGCCTAGAATAGGAACCTTAGTTTCATGGTTGTCCAGCTTAAGTATCCTAACTTTAACAAATTTATTGCAGCAAAGGAGAAATTACACCCACCTGAGATGTTCTCAAGCAGATGGTCAGATGAGATACTTTCGGATAACAAACAGAAGGTGATGGTTGTGCCTTGGAGGGGCAATGCATATGTTCTCAAGACAGACAAGTATTGGAGGAAATTGCTACTGGTGAGACAGTTTTAGGTTCTCCAAGGATCTTTAGTTGCTACTAGTGTTTGTGTGTTTTACTCTGAAATTTTAACAGAAGTAAAATGTTACTTTTGATAACACACTATTAAAGTTTATGCCTTATGCACGTTTCTTGACTATGGTTATATTTTGGAACTTGCCAAACTTGCTAAAACAAACAAATCTTTCAAAATTGTAATGCCATCCGTGTTTTCAATAAGGGACAACATGTTACCCCGTTATGATGGCTTCAAATTTTGTAAACACTAACCTTTCAATATGTAAATTTCGGAATTTCTATATAAAATTGAAGCATCTAATATTTATGTGGGGTATCAATCCCTTTCATGGCATGTACAAATAAAATGTCTGAGATTTTTAAGCAACGAATAAACTCTTAATTTCAAAATCTTCAAACTAAAAAATATAAACTTAATTTCAAAAGCTTCAAACTAAAAAATATAAACGTTCAATTAGTTTTCTAAGTCAAGTACTGATTTTACATCCAGTGCATGTGCATCGCACAGGCTATCTGCTAGTTATCTAAAGAAAGGGAAAGAGGCTTGGGCTGACGTGGCCGGCTCGCGTAGCCTCGCCCGCCCGAGCCTCTTTTAAAGCAAAATGTACCCTTTAAGAGTCCAAAACGGGTGATATCGCATATGGTGGTCTTACGCGTGGAATTTGATCGTACGTACCATATCGCATTCAATCCAGGAAGATTTTCTCTTTAACTTCTTTTTTGCGTTATCCGCTGCCCTCTCTAGACGGTCCATGTGCCCTGAATGAGAAAATTTGGGGGAAAATTAGTTTTTAGTTAATAAAAAACAATTTAGATTCAATCGGCTAACTCTCTATAATTGATTTTTAGTGATATCATTTTAACATAATTGAGAACCAATGCCATTTTAAAAATTTCTTCTAAAAATACCTTCAAAAAGACTTACAAACCTTACTTATAACAAAAATGAATGAAAAGGTTTTTAAAGTCTTTTGATAGCATTTTGGAAAAAAATTTCTTAATAAACAGTAAAATGATATCAATTATCACTTATTTTAAAAATATTATTAAAAATTAATTATTAAGAATTAAATGACTGAATCTGAATTATTTTGAAAAAGAATAACTAAAAATCAATTTCCCCAAAATTTGGACACTTGACACGCCCTCTGTTCAAAAAGTATAACTATTGCTCACTCCCTCACCTGTGCACAGTAAATTAGGTATCCTTGACGGTACAGGTAATTAGGCTTTTCTCTCCCTCACACTTTCTCCCTCTCACCTTGGTTTTATTGCTCATCCTTCTCACGTTGGTTCTATTGCTCACTCCCTCACCTTTGCACAGCAGAGTAGTTGGTAATGGTATTTTCATTTTTTAGAGAAACTTGGCAAAATGGGTTTTTAGTGATATTTTTGAAAATAATTCTCATTCAGTCGTTCAATTCTTGTAAATTGATAATTAATGATACTTTTTAAAAATAATTAGAAATCAGTGTTATTTTTAATGTACATGAAAATATCTTCCGAAAATGCTTTCAAAAGACTTGTAAACTTCAATTGTAACAAAATGAGTAAAAAGGTTTTCAAAGTCTTTTGAGGGCATTTTCGGAAGATATTCTTCATGAACAGTAAAATAACACTGATTTCTAATTACTTTTAAAAAGTATCACTAATTGTCAATTTATAAGAATTGAACGACTGAATGAGAATTCTTTCCAAAAAAATAACACTAAAAACCCATTTTCCCGAGAAACTTCAACTACTCGAATTCAATATTCCTTTTATTTATTTATTTATTTATTGTTTTTAAACCCATCGTCAATCCCAGAATGGTCCATCGATTTCCAGGGCCTTCTGGAATGCTCTGGTCTCTTCTCCCTCTTTCTTCTATCGCTCTTTCTTCTATGGCGCCCAAAACCCTTCTTCCTATCACTTTGACCTAAGCCTTAATTGAGCCAAAACAGGAAGGTGCATAGATATCCTCCGATTATCACAGAGTGCCGTCTTGATTCATCCGTCCGATTGTGCAATAATGATGGAAGGTCGTTAGATCTCGGAGGGGTCGTTGGAGGGTTGTTCCTACCATTACGAAGGTTTGAATGGAGCTTCTGAAGCAAGTTCATGGCATTCTGCGACAGGGGCTCGGGTTTGAGGTGAGTTTCATCAGTGACGGAGGATTTGAGGATGTTGAGACTAGACTTGATAGAAGCAAGACCTTTGAGTTGGTATGATTAGTTACTTCTCGAAGGAAGGTCTACATTTTCTTAATTACTGTTTCTTTGTCCTTTTCTCTGTTCTGCAGGTTGCTTTTGCACCCGCTATAGGGGAGAAATCCGAGATTCTAATCGCCCAAATGAAGAACCCAAACACCAAGCTACTTCAAGATTTGCTCTTCCTCTTGGATCTGTTTCTCCTGAAACCGGTTATATTGTGAGGTCTGGGTTATATCGAAGTTATTGGTGATTTGTCATTTTTTACAAAACTTTCTTTCTCACTTTTTGTTTCTCTTTTCTAATTTTCATGTTAGATCTTTGTCAACAGATTTTCATGTGATGGATCGATTTTCTTTGCACCAGTATCTAAAGCTCACCAAATATACTAAGAGTCCCATTGTGATCTTAACCTCCTCATTTCTTCAGTTTTATTCTTCTTTCACTATCATACATAGGTAATACCCGCTACCGCATCGTATATAGGAAAGAGAAATTGTAAACAGGATTTAGTTTTTTATCCCCTAAAGAATTTTTACAACATCCTAGACAACTAAGGTTTCGTTATAATGGCGGTAAAATACAAGAATGGAAATAAAAATAAATGCTTAACATAGAATCAAATTTAACAACCATACTGGAGAGTAGAAGAATGAAGAGTTAAAGAAAGGATTACTGTTCAAGGTCTTAGTGTTGTGATGAAAGCTGAGATAGAAACCTTTGCAAGTGTGAATGAATTAAGCCATGACATTAGACAAGTTTAATTTCAAAAACTGAGTGGCTTCACCAGAACAGCAAAAGCATGTGAGGTTGCTGTCCCTTATTTTTTGAGTCTTTTCGGAGGACATGAATGGGAACATGATTCCATGTATCTACTGCTCATCACATGTCACTGCCATGGGTGATTGCTTGAGGAAACAGATAAGTCTGATACTAAAGTACAATGACTGACCTCTCAATTCCGAGAGATTGAGTCCATTTATTCTAGCTGGAAGGATGTGGTACTGGACTTGAGGGACTACAACTCACCACCAAAAAAAATTAGGATAAGGCTTACAAGGGCGAGAAATAGAAGACGATGATGTCTCATATATTGCATACATATGCATGATGGTAGATATTGTAGAGTTTTGATCTTGATTGTGGGTTTTACAATATGAGAAATAAGAGAGAGAGAGAAAAAAAAGGAAAAGAAATAACAAAATTATAGCATACCCCATCCTGGGGTTGCACCTTGGGTTGGTTAAGCCCAAGAACCGCCGACTTTGGGTCAGTTTACTTGGATTGGGTTTCAATGCATTTGGTTTTGTTTTGGTTCAAAGGTCTTGAACTTTAACCAAGTCGACTCGGTTTTGAATGACTTAGAAAAATAGAAGCCAAACCTAAGTTATAAATATATTTTACAATTTACTAAACTGAATTGATGTATATATACAATTGTATGTGAATATATATTTATTTATATACAATTTACAGATCATAGTTATGATACAATTCTGGCCTATACATTATAAATATCAGAAGATCTTTTTAATTTTGTGTGAAATTGACCTAAATCACCAAACCAAAACTAATTTATTATCTGATTGGGTACATTCGATTTTAGGGTGGTTATTAATTTAATTTTGTGTGGACAGTTAAGAACCTTAGTTTTATTTTGAGTTGATGCCAACTCAGACTAAACGGAACTGAGTTGCACTCGACATCATCAAGCAAGCAATGTAAACGTTCATGAGGATGTAGTCTTGAACAGTACTCATGAACAATGGAAAAAAAAATCTGTTATCTTAGGGGTAATATAGTAAAACTTACCAAAGCAAAGATCCAGGAGAAAATTCACACAACTACTCTTAACATTCAAAGAATATACTTTGAGAATATCCACCACTAATGTCTTCTTATTTCATATACTTGAAAAGGGAACAATTGGGAAATCCCTTCCTTTTTTTTTTTTTGGAAAAGTAAAAAAAAAAAAAGTATACAAATGTCAATGTTAATAATTGCTTTTCTTATATTTCTTAATATTTATAAATTTTTTTCTTAAACTATCATATGTATTAAATGTATTTCCTGTGCGTAGCACGAGTTCCAATGCTAGTATATATAAAGGGAATCGGCCCTAGGATTGCGTAATATAAATAAGTTTGCTCTTTTTTTGAAGTTATATAAAACAGATTTATGACCTATTGTTTATGCAATTGACCACTGCGCTTGTGAATACCCCTACTCCCCAACCATAACCTTAGGGTTGATTTCTGGGCCGTGTCGGTCCGGCACGCTTGGGGGGCTATAGTTATAATTGATAATTAAAAGACCTTTTCTACCTTTCCAACTGCAAAATAATAGTCATATTGGAGGGTAGAGGTGGTAAAAAGCCATTTTTAATTTTCTATAAATAGCCACTCCCTTTCCTACTCCAAACCACACATCTTCTACAATCTCCTACTCTCTTCTAATTGATTATCAAATAGTTTCTTTGCTTTAATTGTTGTAATTGGAAATTGGTGATAATCAATCTCTTCTAATTGTTCAAGCATCAGAAGTGGGAAATTGGACTCTGGAGGTTAAAGGCTTCAATTGCAAAGTTCAAGATTCACTCTAAAGAGATATTCTTCTATTTAATTTTCCTATTTTAAAATTAGTATAAATATTATTATTATAAGTAAGTCTCTCCTTCTACCTTTCTTATAAAATAGTATCACCAAATATTTATTATTATATTATTTATTAAGAAAATTTTTTTCCAAAAATTTGATAATGGACCCTAGGCATCCTATGTTTTTTAACATTGAAGAAAGGGAATATCTTAGACCCCTTTCTGACCCAACATTTTCTGATGATATAACCCAACCCCCATATAATGACTCTCCCATCCAAGATCTTGAAACTTAATTGCTTTCCCAAGATATGAGATTGTCTTCCCTACCACCTAGGAGCACCAAGAGGAGTAGAACGTCCGGTGTTTGGCTCAATTTTACAATTCAAAATGTAGGGAGTGAAGAGAGGGTAGTGTGTAACCACTGCAAAAAAAATTTAGTTGTAAAGGAAAAGGTGGTACATGCCACTTGCAATGGCATTTGCAGAAATGCCTTCCAAAACATGGCCAAATTAACTCTAGGCAAACCCAAATTTTTACTAGTAGTGTTACTATGAGTAATTTTGTTTTTAATCAAGAAAAAACTAGGCTTGAAATAGTAAAGTGGGTAATTCAAGAAGAATTACCCTTTAGATTAATAGATTCTAAAAGATTTAACCATTTAATAACTAAATATTTAGCACCACAATTTAAATCTTTTTCACGCCACACTTTAAGAAAGGATGCTATAAAATTATATGGAAAAATGAAAACTGTATTAATAGAAACTTTTTCAAACAATACCTCTAAGATAGTTTTAACCTCAGATATTTGAACAAGTAGACAACAAATAAGTTATTTAGCTATAACTGCACATTATATTGATGAAAATTGGAATATGGAAAAAAGAATAATAACTTTTGAACCACTAGATTCTAGCCATTCTGGACTAAATATATCAAATGCTATGAGTAGAAATCTAAGAAATTATAAAATACACAATAAAATAATGGCTCTAGCACTTAATAATGCAAGTGCTAATAATGTTGCAGTAGGAATATTAAGACAACAATTAAACTTAAATATAGATGGAAGTTTATTTCATGTTAAGTGTGCTTGTCACATCCTTAATTTAGTTGTGCAAGATGGATTAAAAATTGTTCAACATCATTTAATAAATATTAGAGATGCAGTAAGATATATAAAACAATTTAGCACAACCACTAGAGAATTTAAATATTATTGTGAAACTTTAGGAAAGCAATATAGAAAAATTACCCTAAATATTGAACATAGGTGGAACTCAACATATTTAATGCTAGAAGCTGCACTAGGATTAAAACAAGAACTTGCAATATTTTATAAAACTAAAATGCCTGAAAGTGAATTGGAGGAACTTGATTGGCAAATAGCCGAAATTTTAAGAGATTTTTTAAAAGTTTTTTATGATGCAACAAGATATTTATCAACGGTTTATTACCCAACATCCCCAATTAAGTATTTTAACTTGTGTATATCAAATAAGTATTTGTTTTAAATAATATAGAAATGTACCCATTGCTAAGGAAATTTGCCTTGCAATGGAAGCTAAAATTTTAAAATATTGGCAAGATATGCCTAATTTATATTGTTTAGCTACTACAATGAACCCTAGGATTAAATTAGGAGTGGAAGACTTAATACATGGAATAAATTTGAATATGAATTCTATTTTTCAAATAGATATACGTAAAATAAGAACCCTATTAGAAAGACTTTTTTGTGAATACGATACTAGTAGTAGCATACAAGGTCATACGTGAACCCAACAACCACTACCAGATAATTCCCTTTGGAATTTTTTAAGTGGGAGAAGAAAGGGAAAACAATTAGCATCCAGTAGTGGGGGATCATCTGAATTAATGATTTATTTAGAAAGCCCCCAATAAGTTTCAATACTATGAAAGAGCATAATGCTTTTAACATTTTGACACGGTAGAAGCAAAATCAGGTTAATTATTCTGTGCTTTCAGCCATGGCACGTGATCTACTAACGGTTCCGGTGTCTACAGTTGCATCGGAATCAACTTTTAGCGCAGGTAGACGAACCGTGGACGACTACAAGAACAGATTAACGCCGGAGATAGTGCAAGTATGTGTCAGTCTTACAGATTGGTTAAGGGCGGAACTGAGAGATCAGGAATATGAAGATGATCAACTTGCTGGAGATTTCGATGATTTGAATATTGATGAATTTAGTCAACCAGATTAGTCTAAGTTTTGTTATAATTTTTGTAATCAAAGTATAGGAACTGTACTTTCTCTTTTTTTGTTTCTTTTAAATTGCAAATGAAAGATAGATGAGTGGGTGCCAACCTAGTTGGGATATGCTTATACTATAGTGATGCAGTATTATTTGTTCAAGTAATTATGTAATTTTTGTAAAGTTGTAATTATACTTGTGATAATTAATGAATTGATATTTTTTTGAGCAAAATCTATCCCAATATGTGTAAGACAATTTTGTGAATAAAAAAAGTATTTTTCAGAAATTTTTTGTGATTTTTTGGGATTTGTTTTGCATTTTTTGAGTTTTTTTTAATTAAAGGGGTATGGCCTGCCGGCCCGTCGGCCCGGCACAGCGTGCCTGGGTTCCCGGCAAAACGGACTTGGCGTCCCGCGGTGAGGCGTGCCGGGCCGGCTCGCCGCTCAACCCTACATAACCTACCACTTCATTCAATTGAGTCCTCCCGAGAACAATAAATTTAATTGTTCGTGTTTACGATGTTTGTCCGTTTGTATATATGGACTTAAGATTGTTGCAATTGGATTACACTCAAGCCCAAACTTTATAGTGTAGCACTGCACGTGCATTCCGCTAGTCTATATAATGTGAAGGAGCCCCTTGGAAATTGTGCCAATCTTAACATGCCCCTTTCTTAAAAACCCCTTACAAATCATTCTTAGATTTCATTAATAAAGGGGCATAATAAGTCATAACTGTCTAATTCCTCGAGTGGTTTTGGGAAAATTAATTTTTAGAGATGCTTTATCAAAATATTTAAGATTTAGTCAGCAGAGTTTTAACTTTGACTATACCTTTATCAACATAATTAATTTTTAGTGCTATTCCAATGTTACGCATAAATTCTTCCAAAAATACCCTTATACAAATTACTTCCAAAAATACCCTAATACAAATTACTTCTTAGACTTGTACCCTTATTATGAACAGTCCTAATTGCCGCTCTTGCCATTGATTAAGTTACAGGACTGCTTCAAGGACCGGGGCCCAACATTGATCCGCAGTGCCGACTAGGGCTGTAAATGGGTTGGATCTTATCCGACTATTATCCGATTCCGATAAAATTTATTCGATTTAATCGGATTTTTATCCGAATAAAGTATCCGTCGGATCAAATACGGATCTAATAATTGAATCCATTTATAATCGGATTCGGATTCGGATTTAGGTGTATCCGTCCGATTAAAATCCGAATCCGTTAAGCTCATATCAAATTTGAAATTTCTAAAATTTCTAAGGTTATTTAAGTATTTTAGTCTTACACTGTATATAATACTTTCAACATGCCCTGGACCAAAAACCCCAATCGACGCAAGTATCTTTAGAGAAAAACCCTAGAAAAGAAACCCTAAGGCGATTAGATTGGGAGAACTCCAGCGGCAGTGGTCTGTAGAGAAAGCGATTCCGATCGAGGCACGTATCTTCTCTGGTGAAACATGATTCCGGCACGAGATGCCCCCGTATCTTCTCTGGTGAAACGTGCTCTGAAACCTCTAGCGAGTGGCGTTCTTGTTTTGCTTTTGACGTTCCTTGAACCCGTAAACCAGAGAGAATCGAGGAGTGTAGAAATAGAGAGCGATGGAAGAGCGTGGGACCTGTGGTTTGGTTTTCATAAAATGAAAGAGAAGAGGACTTCAACATCACCACACTAAGCTAATTGTAAATGACAGCTAGCACTGAAGATGGAGGCTTACCTAGCAGAAGTGGAAACCGTATCCCTCCTCTCTTTTTAGGACTCGTTTCTCTCCTCTCTTTTTTTAACTCCACTTCTCTCTTACTTTCTCTTTCTTTAATTCGACCTCTCACTTTCTCTTCTCCAACACTTTTCTGGCCGATTGAAAGCTTAAATTGTGGTTTAGTTGTAGGAATAAGGTCTTTTGCTACTCCTTGGAATTGGGTTTTTTTTTGCTACTCCTGTGAGTTCGCTGAGTATCCGAGTGGATTTTTTTGAGTTCTTTGTGATTTTTGGAACTGGATTGAACTCCAGAGGTTCGTTCTAGTTTTAACATTTCAATGCAATTTCTTGCAATTCCTGATAGGTGCTTACCGCTTAGGTTTTGATTTGCTAACGGATTCGAATCCTAATCGAATTCGAATATGGATTCCATAAAGTTAATCGAATTCGGATTCAGTAATTCTTCTTGAAGATCCGTCGGACATTAATCAGATAACGGATTCTCTTAAATTTAATCGGATTCGAACTCGGATAAGCATAGATCCGCTTCGAATCCGATCCGTTTACAGTCCTAGTGCCGACCATAGAAAGTTCAGTTCTTTAGTGGGCTTGTTACTGGGCCACCAGACACGCCAGATTTGGAAAAACTTGGGCCCCCAAAATCAATGGCCAATCACGCGGCCGAGACCGGAGATCTTTCAGATTCCACCGTGTTGAGCTGGCAATCCTCATCTATCTCTAACTTCCGAACGCAATTTAAACTGTCAGCCCGTCGGTAAACCGGATTACGGTCCAATCGGCTCTGCATGTTAGCCGCGCGTGCGGCAGGATCCAAGAGACACACGTGCGGTTAACGACCTCAACACGGTTCTCCGCGTTTTGACATCCTCTGCACTTTCTCAAGTGTGCAAAGGAGGTGATGCCATGTAGAGAATCCAAAGGTTCAGAAAATTTTGCCGATGTAAATGTAAAAATATTTCTGTTGTTTCAAAAATTTACAACCGTCAGATGCTTTCAGAGTGTAGGGATGAGTGCAGGAAAATCTCAGACGATGTCATCTGATTCTCCGCATTCTCGGAAGAATGTTTAAAACCGACCGGTTCGCCCAATCCGTATTGCGTGGCAGCTTCTAACGCCCCGATTTCCCGCGAAAACTTCCTCTCGGTCTCTATCATCATCACTCTTCACTCATCGTGCCATGAACAAGAACACCATCATCTCTCCCGTCGTCCATGTCGAGTCCTCCGTCCTCTTCACAGCCCCGACAATCCGATCAAGATGCGAATCCGGACGATCGAGATACTCCGGCACCGGCGTCGGATAAGAAGGAGGTTCCTTCGACGCCGAATGAAACAAAGAGCAAGTTGAGGAAGATCCCTCCGATACCAATCCGTCGGAACCCGATGAAGGATGAGAATGCAGAGAGAATCGAGGGCAGCGATTGCGCAGAAGATAAGCATTCTGGGCAGGATAACTCTCCCATTCTCCTTGCTTCATCTCTGGGTCTCAACCACATTAGAACTAGATCTGTTCCTCCTTCGCCTCTTCGCTTCTCTTCTTCAACTGTTACGACTCCTGACCCAATAAACGACGACAACAAGGACAAAAATAGAGCGGATGCTCCTCCCAAGAAAGCGGTGCCCACAGAATCCGGTAATTTTTTTCTTCTTTTTATTGGATCATATATTCGGTCTGAAGTTGATCTTGAAATTTGAATTGTTTTGTTAACTGAAATTTTCATTATTTATTTATTTTTTATCCCTTTGATTGTGGGCGGAGAAATTTATTTGAATTCCAATTCCGAATATGGTTTCTTTTTGATTAATTGTATTAATTGTTCCGAGTAATTGCTTTTCTGTAGCGAAAAAGAGCCAATGGAGTCAATCGAAATCCGTGAGGGTTCCATCTTTACAAATTTCAGGCCAGGAGGTAACGGATTTTACTCAAATTGGGTTTTTGGAGTTGGTTGAATGTAGGTAGCTCAGCTCCATGATATTGTGCTGTTTTAGGGCCAGAATGCCGTCTTCTCCAAGGAAATTCAGTCTCCGCGTTTCCAGGCCATACTTCGTGTTACAAGTGGCCGCAAGAAGAAGGCTCCCAACGTTAAGAGCTATTCTCATGAGCTCAATTCCAAAGGAGTGCGTCCTTTCCCTTTCTGGAAGCCTCGTGCATTTGGGAACATGGAGGTAAGTCATTCTATGTTATAGTTATGATCATTATTATTATTTCTAATTTTCACTGTTTTTATATAACTCCAGCGGTCTTATTTTTCCAGGAGACTATGGTAGCTATTAGAGCAAAATTTGACAGGTTGAAGGAAGAAGTTAATTCAGATTTAGGTATTTTTGCTGGTGATCTGGTGGAAATACATGAAAATTCTGTTGAGGTTAACTCCGAGTGGAAAAAGAGTTTAGAGGATTTGTTACTTGTAGCTCGACAATGTGCTAAGATGATGCCTAATGAGTTCTGGTCGAAATGTGAGGGTATGGTCCAGAATCTAGATGATCGGCGTCAGGAGCTTCCAATGGGAACTTTAAAACAGGCTCATACCCGCCTTCTTTTTATTCTCACATGATGCACTTGTGTCATATGTTCCATCAGCAGAAGGAACATATGACACAAGTTACTTCACAAGCCGCTATATCTGGAATACAACAGATGAACAAGTTCGCGGAGTCAGTGATTTTGATGACATGACCGAAACATGCAGCCCATCTTGCAGCAGCAGCTCATTCAGCAACCTACAAGATGAAGATGTAAATAAACACTTCTAACAACTTGTGAGAATTTATTTGAACTCTGTATCTTACCTTCTAACTGCTCAAAGCATTTGAAACAGGGAGACGAATGTGGTAATCTAGCAGATTTCAGTGCCCCAAACCTTGAAGTGAAGTATTCATTCAGTAATTTCTCATTTAAGGTAAAGCCTGTTACATGTCGAGGTGCTTTCACATGTTTATTGATTCAAATCTAATATCCTAAAATTTTTGTCATGCATATTCAGAACTTGTCTCAGCTGGCTTCAATCAACTATGATCTTGTAGTGAAGGGTAACAAAGAATCACTAGAGGCCTCAAAACCCTCTGTTCCATGACATTGAAGTAACAATTCACTCAGTTCCTTCTTTTTATCATTGAGAAGTTTCTCTCTCACTCATTTGCCAATGCAATCATTAGCTGAGGACAGGCTTTGACTTTAATGTTCAGAAAGAGTAACTACATGGTCGATTTGAATCCACGGCTGGGGTGGTGAAAGGGAAAAGAGAAAAGAGACTTGGGGAAAATTTCACTCGTCAATATCAGAAAGGAAGGATTTCTGCCCAAGATAACTTTAGATACACAAGGACTGCTGTAGCTGTCCCAATCATGCTCCATTAAATTTTATTTATTCATATAAGAAATATTATTTTTTCAATCCTATGATGTATATATGTTCTTTCATCCATTGAAACTCACATATTTCTTTCCTGTGTGCAATTTTGCACATAAGGCAGTAATTTTTCAAGTGATTAAGCCCGCGAAATGAGTTTCATATCTTGCCATGTGGTTTACACTTAAAAAAGCATGGTGATGGTTTAGCATTCATGAGAAATGCAGATGAATGAACTGGATGGCTAGTTCTATACAATTAGGTTGGATTTCATATATAGGAAGATCTCAGTGTTGAAAGGGTGCTTAATTTCTCCAGTGACTTGATATCCTTAATTATCTTTGCAGGGGAAGTAAGGCATCTCTTCTCTTGTGGCTCTATAGATAGCACATTAAGTGTCATACTTGAACTTTTTCACCGTCATTAATCTTGTTGGTTTATACTTAGATATTCTGGGATAGGGCATTAATTACAATTTTAGTAAGGGCTGGTAATATATATATATATATTTTCATCTAAAATCAAAGTATTCTAGTTGTATCTGGGAATAATAATGTGCAATGAGCTTGCTGCTTGATTAGATAATGTTTATCTTTCTAGCAAGAAAATTACAGCTTTTAAAGAGGCTAAAATTTTCTAACATCAAGAAAACAAATATACGAATATTTCTTCACTTTTAACATGATAATTCATAACTTGGCTGGTCAACTATGATTAGACAAAATAAATTAAAAAAAAAATCACAGATAGATATATTTAATGAAGAAGATAAATTATTAGGATATTCCATCACCTAATAAAAACTCAAATTAATTGTTGTGATCAGAAAATGTGAAAAAGCTTCAATGAATGAGCAAGAAAAAGTGTGACATTATTGTTAAACCTTATTTCAGTTTTTGATCACAATATTAATGTAGAAAAGGATCATTGGTACATGAAAACCAGGTAAAAATTGTGGTACAAAATCTAGAAAGAAACTAATGTTGAGTACTTTGAATTCCCTTGGAGAAGTTTCAATGAGACCGAGAGGAGAAATACCTATTCAACTCTACCACGGGGTCAAAATTCCAAGCTGCAATGGGTGAGAAAGTTTCAAATCACTTTGATATCTTTGCAGTTAGTTCTCTCACTAGCTTTGCAGCAACCATGGCAGTCATCCCATCGACAGTGTCTCTCTGCGGGTTGAACTCCACAACATCTGCAGCTACAACATCACCCTGGAGGTTGTGAAGGATGTTAAGGACATCACGGAAGGAAAGGCCTCCAGGTTCAATGTGTGACACTCCAGGAGCAAATGCAGGATCAAGACAATCCACATCTAATGAAATATATACTCCCTTTACACCTTCGCCTAGTTTCTGTCCAAGAGTAAAACAAATAATCAACCAGAGAGTATGTCAGTAAAATCTGTCACCAGAGAATAACTTCAAAATTACAAAACTTATGAAGTATTCTAACAAGAAGGCAGAAAATTTCAAGCAACTGATACAGTGTTCCAAGAGACAAACAAGATTATCTAAGTGATGCATTGTCCAAGGCATTGTTCGAAACTTCCAAGTACCTACTTCATATAATCTACAACAAGCTAGGCATGGATGATATCTACACTCCAGCTTGGGGTGGGTGAGGCAGGTTTAGAAGTTGTAGCATGTAACATACTGGAATTATATGTCAGCCTTTTCTGTTTATTGTAATTTTTGAATGAAAACATTAAGAATCAACCAAATCTGATCAACTCACTTTCCTGTCCAGATGTTTCTTCTTTTGTTCTTTGAAACCTTTTATTGCAGGTTGTGTAGAAAATACATGCACACAGATATACACAGGGGGTGGGGGGTGGAGAGAGAGAGGACTGACCAGATTCTCCAAAAACTGGCGATCTTTAGAAAATGTTCGCATTTCATATTGCTCAACACCAAATCTTTTCCCTTGCTCACGTCCTTCGCTTGTAATTGATCTGATACCAACCTGAAACCCAAGGCATTGCAACTCTGGTCATAAGTACAAAATAATGCATGACCTTTCCCGAATAACATAAAATAATAGTGAGCAAGAAAATTATTCATCATTCTCTCAATAAAGAACTTAAAGAGTGCTCCTCCTACCAAAGATACAGCAAGAGAAGGAAAGCTTTTTTTTTGGAAAGTTAGTAATGTATATATATCAGTAAAGATTTACAAGGAGTTACAAGAAAAGAAAAAAAACATAGCGCTCCCACTGAAGAGCAAAAGTAAACCATAATACTTAAAAAGGTTCATTTGCAGATTGAGATTTGGGTTGCCAAGAAAAAATCATTAATCTTTCAAATTATGGAGGACTAGAATACAGATAGTGAAACATCCACAAAAATTTTGAGCTTCTTGTGAATGATATTCAGAATATGTATCACTTGCATTGACTTTGCTGTTATTTATGACTATTTGTAGAATTCAACACTTTGACTTTATAGTTTATATTATGTGTGTCTTGGTCATGAGATCACTTTGAGGCTAGGAATGTGGCTTAATAGTGCCCCAGGAAAATTCACTTAGACATAATATGTACCATACCAAGCCAATAGGTGACCATCCATGCCCTTAAACTAATAGACAGTGGCAACTCCAAATCGAACCAAGCCCACTAAGTTAAACAGACTGAATTAGAGAAATTAGAGAGCAAGTTAACCTGGACTAAACATAATGTAGCTCACGTGTGTCCGAACCAGCTGAAAGGGGGTGTACAAGTTGAAGTCAAAGTATCAAGTAGAAAAGAAATAAAGAAACAAGACCTAAATTAAAGGGGAAATACAAGGCACAAGAAATTTAAACATAGGAGCAACACTATTCCTACTGTCACATTAGTATTTTCACACAAAAGTGGTGATTGGAAATCAGTGCCTACAAAGAAGAAGCCTACCCACCAGGCCGCAGGAACCATCATAGGCCCACATGCATTGGTGTCCATGAGAGACAGTTGGGTCAAGCCACAAGGTCCGCTAGGAGGTCCAAGTAAGCAATCAAATCTAACGGTCCAAACCACGTACGACCAGACGGCTCGAATCTTCCCAAAAAGGCCAAGCAACCTAAGATAGGATATTTTTGGATTTTGCCCAAGCAGGCACCAATGTATTTTTAATATCTTATTTTGCCCGTTTATAATAAGGGTTGCATGGCCCAGCCTACGAATTAATTGGTCCCTATCAAACAGTAACTCCTGCATGGGAGGATTAAGAGTTGCATGACCTAGACTAAGGGTTAACCAGTCCATTTTGTGCAGTCACTCCTCCATAGGAGGATTAAGGTTTTCATGGCCTAGCTTATATGGTTTGCCAGTTTGATTTTGATGGTCACTCCTGCATGGTAAGATTAAGGGCATTATATCAAATACTGTATCCAAAAGTGTTGATTCAGATATTTTCAATGTTGATACTTTTTTTCCCAATTACGTTTTTTATAGCAGAAATTGAGAACAAGAAAAAAAAATAGTAAATTCATAAATAAATGTTACTTGCAAAAGTCGACGAACATAGCCACCCTCCATTATTCGGGCAAAAGAAGAAGCATGTGAATACTTGTTCCCTTCAAAGGAATGGTAGATGTCAGGGTGGGCATCGAGATGAAGAATATCAACGGGTCCACCAAGCTTCTCAGAGACAGCTCTTACAACTGGAAAAGATATTGAATGATCACCACCTAGTACTAATGGCCGGAGCGGATCCTATGAAGAAGAATTAAGCATGTCAAAGATTCATGGGCAGATCTTAAAGATATTGAAAAGAACACTTGAAGAAAAAATGTAGTCATACAATGAGTGACTCATGGACAAACCCTAAAAATCCTTATCATAGAACATTGAAACAATGGAACAAACTAGCTAGAATTAAAAACTAAGAGTTTATCTGCCAATTCATTTTTCAATATATTATTAAACAGAAAGACCATGTATAACAGCCATCCACAATACAATAACAAAAGGAGAAAATCTGGCATCCTCGCACTGTCTTACCAAGACGAAGCAATACAAGCGGCACATAAACTCATCAAACTACATCCTTCACAATGTGGTGCTTGTCAAGTGACCCTAACAATTCAAACAATGCATGTTCACCTATCAGTTGCATGATATTCTATTACCCAGATTGTCCAAAATGAAGGTTCTCAACAATCTAAAAATAAGCATCCATTTGGCACAGTTTTGGGCTAGGTGAATCACAATTTAATGTTCTGCATTATTCAGGGCAATTTCTAAATGCGAACACATTATGGAGATGCAAGGAATGAACTTCATATTAAGATTAAATATAATAGGGTAGATGATTTAAACTAAAATTATGAAATTATGATGAAAGGTACATGTACAAGCAACAGTCATCATCAAATCAACTAGAAATGTTTATTCAGTTTTGCTAAAGCTAGCAGATCTTATTGTTGACTTATCATATTTGGCCCTTTGACATACATAGCTACACCATCACCTATAAGCTAAAGCTTTTGGGTTCATTGTTTTTTTCTTAACATGATGTCAGAGTTGGAGGTCTAGTTTCAACACCTGGGGGTGTGATACCTCGTAATTTTTGTCTGTTTCTGTACCCATATCTGGGGTTTGTTGTGTTCTATGTTTGATCCCCTTGTGTTTGTTCCCATATTTGGGCCCTTTCATATACACAGTTACACTGTAAGCTAACAGCATCGGCTTAAGCTTTTGGGTTCATTGGTCGTTAACACTTCAGAAGGTGCTCTAGTTTTGAAGAGTTTTTTTTTCCCTAGATAGTTTCCAACAAATTTTTTAGTAGTAAAATTAAAGGTAAAAAAAAACAAAAGTGTGAAAAATAACTGAGGAACAAGACAACAAATTCTGAAAGGTATTTCACAGATTCATGGCATAATCCTTTTATTAAAGAATATTCAGTCAATTGTATAGCTGAGTTTTCAATAAAATATCCACAAACATGCTAAAGATAGCAACACAGACAAAAAGAAGGCTTACTTCTTCCATCACCAGCTTGACTGAGTCACTTATAATATTCATCAATCTGTCATCATCAACACCACAATCTCGAATCTCTTGGACTGGAACATCACCGACATCAGTTAGCACCCGTGGATCATTTAATTCCTTCCCTGAAATTTCCAACCACCATTTAACATGGAGATATCAGAAAGTGACATTATGAAGATAAGCATGCAAAAAACCATACAATAGCATAGAAATAAGCAGCCATATTTCACCGATAAATATGACTTTTACAATTGGAGATTCATATGTGCCTTATACACCAGCAGCTTTTTTTAAGCCACCTCGATGGGTTGGTTGGACATCTAGTATTATTCCTGCTAATAGCATGGGATTATAAATGACTTCTGCAAATGGACCTGCCTATTGACTGTGTCAACTATGACAATAGATTTTACAAGTTATCTTGGCGACTCACTGAGGAAATCATGTCTTTATCCTGCTACTACATTGATACATATTGGTGACAAAGAAAATCAATGCTTTCACTTTCGGATTTCGCACAATATGACCTTGAGCACCATGTCCATGTTTAGGTACCATTGTGGTACTACAAAAGCACCCTTGCTAGGCTCTTGAAATAGCTCAATGAGTCACACACACCCAACCATATTTCTATATGACAACGGGGTCAATGAAACTGTCAACATGTGAAGGAGCATACTTACTCAATAGCTAGTTCAAAGATTAGAATAATTTTTACATGGGGAGTTTAAGAAATAAGTTTTGGTGGTTTCTTGCATCCTTAACCCTCACATTTTCCTCCTTCATCAACGATTCAGGAAGCAAAACGCCAGCAATTACTTGGCATTTCTAGAGAATCGCAAACTGTTAAACTTTGCACATGTTATTACATACACACTTAATTATTATCATAACAATAATAATACAGAGAAAAGAGTGAAATGTATGTCAGATACGCATTACCATGTGGAAATCATATTCAACATTTCAAAATAATGAATTACTATGGCTGCATTTGTCAAGCAATTATCAAGTATACAAAAAGAATTACGCGAATAGGAGATTACAGGTTTATCATTGCATGATACTTTACCTTCTTCAGTCGTAGAATTTGTGCTGCCACACCAAATTGCCTCCCTGATCCTGGGAGGAGCAAATGCAGGTCCTTGAAGAAAAGATGAATTATGTCCTAGAGGAACTCCAAGCAGTGATGTTGATGCTAATGCACCTCCTAGAGCCCGAACAAGTTCTCCCTAAGGAAAATCAAAACATCTTCAAACTCAGGCATGATCAAATACATTTCAGATCGCAATGTATAAAAGATGAAAGAAGCAATGCCAGCAAATATATGTTTATATGTATACCAATTATCAACCAGATTAACAAAGCTTTCAAATATTACGATCTCCAGCACCCACCAGTTACATGGAATCATGTCAAAAGAAAAGCAGGGGCATATAATGTTCCCTGATCTATTCCTCTTTGTTCTCCTCACAAGTAATGAGAAAAATGTCTAGGAAGAGGAGTAGGGATATCATTCACAATTTGCAAATGTTGCCCACATACAAAATGATTTTTTTAATGATTTGGTGCCCAACAGCTACATTATTGCTTCTATTGGGATAATGTTGGTGTATCATCCTTGAATTTACCTTGACCACTGACAGTCCTACCTCCCAAACTAATTTTAAGTAATGTTGTAAGAAACTTAACAGTAAGAGCATACGGATAACCTGATAAACACAGTCATTATTAGTTTTTATATTAAAGACATAAGCAACAAATGATTACGATTTTTGGCATAAAACATCAATTATCTACGAGAAAAAGTAAATTCAAAATGATATAAAACAAAATTTTAGGTGAAGCATGAAACATTGACCTTATAATCAGGACATAATGGAGTTAAATGATGCTTTATGTGCATTACAGGATGCTTACTCACATTTACACAAATTAAATAAAATAGGAGATGTCAACTGACATAATCATATTGTAAATAAAATTCGAACACACCTTGAGCTTTGCCCTCTCGCGAATGAGAGTAAGAGAAGCATCTATGACACGCTTTTGACCGTTTTCTATCAAAGAAAGAGGGATATTTGCCGCATTCAGTTTCTGCCAATAATGGATTCCGTGCCTCCCAATATTCCTCATGTCTGTGATCTAAAATTGAAATCCCAAAATATTATTAATTAGTTCCATATATTTGAAATGTACATGGAAAAGGATGACATTCGTCTTCCTAATATGGGACAAGTATGGTTTTCCATACTAAAATGATACCAATTTTTTTTTTTTTTTAATTTCAGTCAAAAAGCACTCTCCTCACATCCTCCTCCTTGATAGTCAACTAAGAAATGATCAAGTATTCAATCACTAATTACATATTTTCTATGCCGTTCTGATGCTTGAAGACTGGAATTCGAACTTTTATGATTCTATAAGTGTATATTAATCACAATTCTCATATCCCAAAACCTAAACTTGGTAGACAATTCTTCTTTGAGTTGGCAGATAGGCTCTTGCAATATGCTGCGGAGTTATCATCAGAGAAAAAAATTGAAGGCTATTGCCTCGTTTCGTATTTGTGATCTTTGTCTTTAACTTTATTACTAATACCATCTCAAGCCTACTAATCCTAAATTCTGCCATGTAAAAACAGGATATGATGCTTGATCAAAGATAATGTCCCTTTTCCATTTTTGAACCAATTTGAACATTAGATTTTATTAGCATCTTCACCAAAAATACATGCCCAAGCAGCAGTCCACAATAACAGGCAGTACAAACTTTATAAACTATAGTTTCCTAGCAACCTGAAATAATGGACAACATTCCAGCAGTTGTAAACGACTAAATCTGATTGTTCTGATTCCGATAGCAACATTATATTTGCCTTTGTTAATTAATCCATCGTAAACGATCTTCTCTACAAATATATGAAATTGCTGGTATATGATTTGGATCAAAACAACTCACTGACTCAGTCAGATCCTAAACAACACTTTTCAACTACCTAAAACCTTTTCTTCAGAACTTGTCACAAACTCATCATACAAATCACCAGAGATTTACAAACCTCAAGGTATTGCAGACGTGAAATTATATATTGAACAGAAAAAAGGGCGCAAAAAGAAATAAGCACGGAATATTTCCCCTTTAAAGGATACAAAAGAGTGGATTCCCTGAGTAGCTCAACACAAAGATAGATGAATATAAAAAGAGTTCAGTTCTTCCATACCTGAATAAGAAAATTGGATCAGTTGAATTAAAAACGATAACAGAAACTCGTTCGTGAAGAAAATGAGAACGGTTCCGTATTGTTATTCAACTGCAAGATGCAGATTGTTCGCTTAGCCTTTGTTTCACTGAAGCAAAAGATCGAACATAACTCGATCGGAAAACTACAAAAAACCAAAAGAATAGATAGAGGAAGTTGAGTCAGACGCAACCAGTCAGTTATCGATGGAGCGAGCAAGCAATCCCGAGGCGAGCTTGACATCACGCACTTCGAGATTGATGATGACGACGAACGCTTTCCAAAGTTCGGTACGCCGCATGGGCACGCATTCCAAAAAGGAGAATGACGACCTCCCTAGTTCAAACTTTAAATGGTATGATGTTGATATTTTGTTATGACCTCGACCGTATTATTTGGCCGTTGGAAAATACCATCTTCCCATGTGGAATTTAATTTACAAACATCTTCTACTTTAACCACGCGGATAATATCTTAATTATTTTTAATATGCATTAAGTTTCATTACATCTATCAGCGTCAATATCATCTAGGTTTTTAATTCTTTTATAAAAAACATAAGTTAGTAGATATGTGAAGGATTTTATTTACATATGAATTAGTTTATTTTGACTTGGAGATAATTTGGAGCCCTACCCTACACTGGAAGATCTGCTAGTCCATTATTTATGGGTGTGTTCATGTGTGTGAATGAAGCTAACTTGAACAAACTTCACCGCTAGACCAATAGATCTTTCAGCTAAGAGCTCTAGTTGATATGGTCTTGTTTATTTATACTATATACAACCGAGTTACAGAAATTGCTTGCCAAACAAAATTTGTAACTTCACAGAAAAAAAAAAAAACCCTCCCTCACATTGTTATGATTCATTAATAAAAGGGGGTGTAATTGTAATAACAACTCAATTCTCTTCATTTAAAAATTAAGCAGTTTTGTAACTGTTCCCTCAACATCCCTTCTCACGTGCAGTACCACACGTGCATCCTACTAGTGATACATTATATGAAGTGGGTGTTTTTAGGGACTCATATTGTCTGCATTGAAGATCATGCACTAGTGTTATGATTGATACATTCACCTTAAAAAAAAGTTTATTTTACTAGAAGGAAGTTAATTTTTTAAATTGAATGCACCAATTACAAAGGCCTGGTGCAAGAATTTGGGTGCAGTTGATTTCTATCCATATGTTCTTGGCGTACGTTTACCCAAAAAAGTCACCCTAATTATTGGTTCCTAGGAGTTCATATAAGATAAAGCAATTCCATATTTCATCAGTTATTTTAACAATGAAACGTGCATATATCTTTGCACTAGCCTATAGAAAAAGTGATTTGTCTTCGAATATAAGAAGCCTTTAAGCCATGGGCCGGTGGGCCCAAATCTGTGAAAGACCTAACGCGCGAGGAGTCACTGAGACCCAATTATTTACGTACAACCTAGCCCAGGAGAAAGGGGGTTATTGGGCTTGGCTCTGACCCAATGATACACGTGAAATGAACATTTTAAGTTCACAAGAATGGATGATATCTATTACTATTTACTATTATATAAAGCAAACACCTTGTTTTCTAGCTAACATTTGATACCAAAAACACCCTTTACTTTTTTATCAAATTAACTTCTACACCCAGTTATTAATGCCACATGCATCAATAATTAACGGCCTAACATTTTAATACCCCTAGTGAAATAAATAGGTGTACACGGAGAAATGTTTCTTCTGTCTCATTTAGTCGTTAGAATATTATACATTAATCAAATATTACAAAGCCAAGGCTGATTTGTTTCTCAAGCCTCTCAACTTAATCCATCCATACTTTTGTTAGACATCCATGGGCAAAGGCCAAAGAGTATATTAGGCCCCCTAAAATGACTGAGGCCATAGATGGTTGGATGGAGAGGCTCATGAGCTAGTGTAATCAAAGATATTGTAAAGAAGCTTCATAATTCTTTGGTAGAAGAACACTTTTCTACACAAAAAGGAGAGAAAAAATGGGTGTGGAAGAGCAGATTAGTTTACAATTCCTTCATTAATGCAAACAGAAATGGTCAAAGAAAAATAAAGTCCCGACCATGATTTGATCAATTTCTAATTTTTTGGTATTAGGGGAGTGCACATGCTATGCGCTAGCAAATTAAAAAAGAAAGAAAAAGAAAGCGTTTAAAATGTTAGGCAATTAGTAAGTTATATATGTGACATTAACGAAAAGTACGTGTAGAAGTTAATTTAAAAAAAAAAAATAGAAGGCATTTTGGGTATGAAATGTGAGCCAGAAATAGGATCTTGGCTGTATATAATAGTATAGATTTGTGGTTCATTTCTAATTATTTGGCATGATCTGATTAGAATAGAGGTGTTTGGTTGAGCTCATTCATTTGTTTTGAACTGCTTGTATGAATGTATCTTAGTTGAACTTTTGAGTGCCAAAGCTTCTCAAGTGTAAGGGCACAATTGAATCAAACCCAATGAAAAGGAGCTAGCTCAATCGTGGGATCTGGCACCAGATCTTTGTCAGCTAAGATAAAATAAAATAAAATAAAAAGAAATGGGAAAAGGAGAAATCTTGGAGGATTCCTTGCATCTTATTAATTTAATACTCTCAACATTAGTTGGTGGGCCATGTGCATTAAGTATCCATCCAGGTTGAAAAATACCATATCCACACAAGATTTAAGAACACACCTTAGTTCAGCCTTTAATGTTGTCTTGTCTTGTGTGCTTTTCTCCATCTAAATGGCTGTGGTTGGTAGAGCTTTTCACTCAAAGTAAGAACTGAACCATGATTATCATACTCACTCTTTTAACAAAGTGCTGGACACCCAGAGCTTGTGCAAGAGATTTTGTGTGATACATAGTGTGAAAAGAGATCTGCACCCTTTTTTCCACCTTTTCTAACATTTATTTTAAGGGTTTGGTGGCTTTCAAACAACCCATTCTGAGAATAATTTAGT
This sequence comes from Buxus sempervirens, assembly GCA_947561395.2. Taxonomy (NCBI): domain Eukaryota; kingdom Viridiplantae; phylum Streptophyta; class Magnoliopsida; order Buxales; family Buxaceae; genus Buxus; species Buxus sempervirens. The sequence goes on from OX387193.1 coordinate 8,925,971, forward strand.
TGAATTCCAATACTGATTCAACATTACACTGAGTGGCAATCCCTTTTTGTGCACAGGCCAGGGCACCATGAGTCATGTAACCACAAGAATCTTACTCGTAGGGTCTTCTAATCTTTGAATGCCTCTTTTGAATAGCCATTAATTCATGCCGCAAAAATCATTTCAGAGCAAGTGAGGGACCATCTGTTGTTTTTCCCTTACAGAATGGATGCAAGAAAAAGACTTCTCAGAATAAATCTTGTCAGCTTAATTTCTTGGTTAGAAAGAAAAGATGAAAAATACAGTTTGCAGTTAATACTATATAAGGAGGTGATCATTTCATCATCAACATGTAAGACAACTTTTATGTTGATATAATTTAATTTTTAATGATAAGTATATATTATATCATTTCTTTTTACAATTCTTCCATTTATGTTATTACATAAATTAATACCATTTTAGCCTAACAATGAAAATTGATCTCTTCCCTTTTGTGTGGAAACAAATCAGGTAACCAGAATAGTGTAGAGTATGACATAAAAGAAAATCATTCAGCCGGCAATAAATAGCCCCTTAATAACATTAATGTTCTCAAAATTCAAAGATCTCTATTGATAAAAAATAGCTATATACATAGATGCACAATCAATACATAAATTGAAAAAAAAATGTGTAAATTATAAATAAATAAACTGTGACACCTCAATCTCACCCGCAATGATATTATACACTTTGGTCTATTGGGCTTTACGGTTTTGTTCTTTGATTTTACTCAAAAGGCCTCATTGCTTGAGGGAGTCACAAGCCTACATATATGAATTACCTTTCACTTAATTTCTCTTTCTCGAGCAATGTGGAATTCCAGGATCTCACATAAATGGAAGTTATATAAGTGATACCATCTTGTTTACATAGGGTTTATGATAGTGAAGATTGAAGAATCTCTTTTAGAGGCTATATATTTGATAAAGTAAATTGTATTGGTTATTCTCTAGATTATACCTACAAATAAATAAAATATCTTTTGTGCTGTCTAATAACCCAATTAACATAGAATGACAATCTGTCCTTGTTACTGGAAAGAAACAATTGCTTTTGTTATTTTGTATTTCTATTTACCTTGTCGGCAATCGCTTGATCTAACGTATTTACATAGTGAAAAATGTATATAACTTTCTAAGTAATTGCTTAACAAGTTCTTGGTTGGCGAGGCTTTAAAGTGCACGTATTCAAGTAATTGTGCTTTCACATCCAATGATTAACATCACTAACAGCAATTAGGTGTAAACTACTGCAAGTGTGCAACCAACCATGACTAAGAGCATTAATTCATTATATTTATTAGATTAATTACTTAGAAGATGCAATATCTTCTCTGAGCATCAACCTGTTAATATCCAATAAATGTTGTCCATCCAAAACTCCTACTTCTCTGTCTTATGTTTATCATAAAAAAAAAACTTGAGTTATGCTAACACAAAAATTCAAATTAATCTATACTATATACAAAGGGAAACATCCTCTTGGGAAACATGCTAAAAACCATATCCATTTTGTTCATGACGTCCTTATAAATCATTGTTAAAGTTCATTAATATAAGGATATAGCTATCTTTTTCTTTTTAATGCATTTAAAGTTTCCCTAAATTAGTTACAAAAAGGTTCCCACCTCTCTAGCATGTTGACTAACTCCCTTCCCTTTCATCAACATACGTGCAGTACTGCACGAGCATTTACTCCGCTAATCTTGCTTAAAGGAACAAATTAATATATATATATATATATATAAAATGCTAGATTTTCATTAGGGTTTCCTCAGTTTGAGATCTCTCACTCTCTCTCTCTCTCTCTTTCTCTATATGTGTGTACCAGCTTCTTCAATAACATTTCGGCTTCAGGATGCATTAAGTAATTGCACCTCATCCCCCCTTTCCATGCAAACAATTTTTTTTTGGGGTAACTTGGGAACTTACCCTAGGTATATAGAGGGCCTAAATTTTGGACCCACTGTATGGAAGTAAACCCCCAGATACATGAACCTATCCTCAAGATCGTGTATCTCGTTTAAGTTAGAGAGCACAAAAAGGAGGTTTTGAACCCAATACTTCTGGGTTTACAGTTCATCCCATGGAGTCTCCATGTGCAAACATTAATACAGTAATACTCCATTTTTTTCTCCTTTATTGATTGATCCATATAGATATATACACAAAAGTACATCCATAAATAAGACAGGGATCTATATAAACATTGTTACACGTATAATGATATCTATGTCCCTATCGTATATGACTACAACATAATCAAGGGACCAGCTTTTGTCACCTTTTAATGTTGGTTTTTCTTTGTCTTGACTTCACAAATTAGAATAAGCTAAAATATAGAGAGGGGGAAAATCACTAAAGAAAGTGAGCCAGACATGTAGAATACACACTATTAAGTTATATGCTTTGGTCTGTGCTTGTTGCATACTTCACCCCCTTCATCATCTTAGACCTTATCACCCATCTCTAATAAGTTCATGTCCATGTCATTGAATAAACCAAGACCAAATTCCTCCATACCGAAATCATGATAGTCCAATAACCATTCACAACCATCCTCCCATGAAGACAAGCTGCTGACATTGTTGCAGTCATCTCCGGTCGCCGGAAACTTCCATGAGTCATCTACTAGGGGTGTATCATTCCCCCATAGGCAATTCATTAATGGGTCATCCTCAACATTATTGTCCAATGACCGAGATTCATCAACAGAAGAGTTTTCAGGTGGTGAGCTTGAATTATCCTCTGGGGTGACAAGACCTTCGGTCTCCGGTGACTGGAGTCTTTGGTTGTCGGATTCCGGCTTGCCATCGGTGGGGGGCGACGTCTCTTGTGTAGTACTAGATTGTTTATTGAGGGGTTCATGTGTGACAGGATCAATGCCCATCTTAGTGAGCTTCTTCTTGATGTGGGTATTCCAGTGATTCTTAATCTCATTATCAGTTCTTCCTGGTAATCTCGCTGCGATCTTAGACCACCTGGAACAACAGATAAATAATGCAACATTACTGATAATCCAAAACCCACAAAATCAAATTTAAATTCACAATAACTTAATCGATTCTAATTAGAAACACAAGGCATATATGGTTGAAACAGAATTATCATGCAGACCTGTTTCCTAGACGTGCATGGAGGTCGATTACAAGTTGTTCTTCGGCTTCAGTAAGGAGCCCTCTCTTCAAGTCGGGACGGAGGTAGTTCGTCCACCGGAGGCGACAGCTCTTGCCACAGCGGAGAAGTCCGGCGAGCTTCGGCACGGCACGCCAACAGCACTGGCCATTAGTGAGGATGAAGTTGATGAGTTTCTTGTCTTCCTCGGCTGTCCATGGTCCTTTCTTCACGCCGAGCTTGTCACAACAAGGTTGCCTTCCCATCACCAAAACTACAACTTTACAAGTCTCCTACAACTTCTAAAGACTCAAATACCCCACACCCACCTTTAAATAAAGCCTCTCTGATCTCCACCATTCTTTGGTGCAAGTAGTAATGCACAAGAGAGAGAAGGAGAAAAAGAGAGAGAAAATTTTTTTTTAAATGATTCAGGGGGACCAAAGATCAGTTTATGAAAGGTACTCGGGAACTACAATCCACCTGTTTCCATGTCTTTTGATCCTGTGACTGTAATGGGACGAATGAGAGAGCCAACGACAGAGCTCCATGTATGTATTCCAATTTTCTTCCCATATTCCTAGAGTGGGCATCGTCTACAGCCCCCGCTGTAAACAGCCCCTCACATGAATGGTGTGGGGCCCCCCAAATGAATGGTGGGGCCCACATGAAATGTGAGGGGCTGTTTACAGCCCCCGCTGTAGAGGATGCATGCTCATATTCCTACACTATCCACTCCTTCATTGCACTCTTACTCAATCCTTCCATCACCCATTTCGTCATCGCCACGTTTACGTATCTCTGCATGTTACATCAACAATTTGATTCAGTGTGGCATACGCTGTATGTATTTTCTCGCCCCATCAATCACACGTGTATCAACCACGACCATTCGATCAAGGCTGTGTTATTTGCATGTGAAAATGGAAGGCCAGGATCACACAATCACACCACGATTGGTGTGGGGTCTACAAACTATAAATCCTTACAATTCTTTGAAAAAGGGTACTAGAATTTCTCCCAGGTGTGAACCCAAGACTAATATGAGACATGGTTGTTTGGTCTTTGATCCCCACTAGCTCAACTTTATGTTCTTATTAACACTTAACACTAATGGTCCCATTTGGCAATCTTTTAACACGTACACTTCATCCCAGAGTGTTCTACTGGCTGGAATCAGCTTCTACATGAGCCATCTACATGGTCAAAACCTTGGTCTGTTGACTCATTTCCTGGCCGTTGATGCTCCAAACCATAGCTCCTAATCATACGGAGCCCACCTGAAATCGGATGGAGCCTCTCGCTGGTCCAATAGTGAGTGGTTTGTATACGTCTGTGAATGATATAGACGTGTACACTCCCTTTACCGTTGGACCAGCGGATCTTCCAGCGAGGGCTCCAGCTGATATGGCCTCCCACCTAATGGTATCAGACGGTTAGAATTGAATCATCTGATTCGACAAATACAATGTTGGGGTTTGTGGAGCCTGATAATATTGGTCACCCAACCAAAATAGGTATTTCACATTGTATTAGGGTTATATCCCTATTTTTGTAATTGATCACTGTAATCTTCTGTTCGTGACATATTGAAAATGACGGTTGTGGACGTAGCCCTATTCTAGGGCGAACCATGTAAAAATCTGTGTTCTGTTTTGATTTTACTTTGTTTTTTTTAATCCTAGCGATCTATAGGAATCAGATCGAATTCCCATAATACAAGGGCTTCACACCAGATAATCTAAAAAAAATTATTAATTGGTTTATTTTCATGCATGAAAATGTGTAAGACTTTCGCTTTAAGGAAAGCGAACTGATGATGGGAAACTTGGCGGTGTATTCTACTTGCACATTACTACAAGTCGTTGTCATGTACGCTCGTCGATTTCTTCTTATTACCATTGAATCCACCGACGTAAATCCCTTTATTAATTTTACTGGATTTAAAGAAGAGAAAGTGTTGCCAAGAGTAGTAAGGAGGTGGCATTGCGTGTAAGGATGGCTTGCCTATTTAAGGCACAGCTATGACTGTAGCAGTTACTGAGTTCATGTCTCAACGACCGGCCGTTAATACTGGGATTCCCTTTTTGTGGTTTATGTGTCTCTCTCTCCCGTAGTTACATATGTGATGTATACGGGTGGGAATTCATGGCTGAACCGACCCGAAAACAAGGACCCGGATCATGTTCTACCTGCTTCTTTCCCAAGTGACGACCAATCTGCCCATTTATTGTAAGAGATGGCATTAAAGAGGCGAGGATGGCTCATAGTCATAACATTTCTTTAACCCTATTCAAGAACCATTTGGGGAGGAGTGACTGATCTAAGGAATTTGGTTTTGGGTAAATATATCAATGAACAATGTTCAGGGAATGGGTAATGCCCCAAGCCAATTCAATTATTAATTAATCTATCAATCGATGAGATTTAGGCTGGATGTGAAAATATTTGATTTCAAATTCTAACCATCTAATAATTTCAAGTATCTTATTAATTATCTCATCTTGATTTTAAGATTAAAATAAAAATTAAAAGCTTTGAGCATATAATTAGATATCCATATCAAAAGATGACAAAATTAATAATAAATTTAATTTAATAAACACTACATTTCTGTCATTTATTGTAATAAAAATTTTGGGCATGTGGTCGTGTGAATCAGCAAGGACCCCTTTCAAGACTAAATACTCCTGGGTGACCGATAATGAAGTAGTATTGTGAGGATCCCTTCTCTTTCTAAAGCCAATTGTACGCCCGGAATGAAATAATTGGCTTTCCAAGACTTTATTCTCACTTAACCTTTGAGCTGCGGACACTGCCGCTTCCCCTACTCTGCGAATATTTATATTTTTCTTGGGTAGAAGAACATAACTAAATTCAACTAAAAAAGTTCAGATACAGATTGGGTGGAGGTGCACCCCAAAGAGTTTTTAGACATTTTCTAACAAATAAAATTTTAAGCTTCATTAAAATTTAGTTCAAATCCGTCATAATGCCCTTAAACTTCGTTGTTAAGCTTCATTAATGAAGGGGTATAATAAGGGTATAATAGTCTTACCATCTCAATCCATTTAAAACTTAAGCAGTTGCAAAACTGTTCTCTAACACTTTTTCCTTACCATCCAATTACATCCCTTCCCTTTCTATACAAGTGCAATACCACACGTGTATCATGCTCGTATTATTTAAATGACTAACCTCTTTCACAACCAATGGCAAAACCAGGACTCCAAATTTGAGGGGGCAAAAAAAATTTCAATTAACGCTTCTCATGAAATATAGAAATTTCAATGAGTTGAAGGGACAAACCAGAAATTTTAAAAGGGGTTCTCATGAAATATAGAAATTTCAATGAGTTGGGGGGGCAAAACATAAATTTTAATTAAAACAAAAAATATATATACATATTTTTAATTAAAAAATAAAAGCTGGGGGGGGGGGGTTGCAATTGCCCCCCCTACTTCTATGTGGTTCCGCCACTCCAAAACTCATATAACAATCTAAGCAAAGATTTTAATGAGTACATGTACGAACAACTCTCTAATATATATTTATATATGAGAATTGATAAGTATTTTGTAACCAACATGTTAATAATACCCACCTTCGGTTAGTTTTGATTTTGAATGTAATTGTGTTATCTTTACATTTTAAAGATTATCCTCACTTGCTTAACATGAGGTATGTAATTTATTTTTTGTAAATGAAAGATCTTATTCAAATCACTAATCAATTGGAAATATTGAAAACCCGACCCACTCTATTCTTGATGGATCATTTTTGTAACGATGGATGGGTTGAAATCTTCTACTATGTTATATCCTGAATTGGCTTGTGCAATGGGCGTGAGATGCTGCTATATAGAGCATCTCATGGTCATCGATTTTTCATTGTTATAAATGTTTCATGTGAGGCTCATTTAAAAAAAACACTGACCATGAGATGCTCTACATGAATTAAGTTTGTATTTTACTTAAATTTTAAATTGCCCATTGCTATGCAACGTTAGATAACTTACACCTTCAGCTTAATTGGATTAATTAATTTGTTTGGAAATGATTTGGAATTTAACCAACTTAATTGGAAAGGCTGTGACGTAATTAACAAGTTTTAATCTGTCTGCAAAGGATGAAAGATTTAAACGTATTTGCTTCTTGAAAAGGCTAAAACACTATTGACCTACTTGATAAAGCGACTTGAGATCTACGGAATCAAGAGCCTCAAACGTTGATCGGCAACGAAATATACAAAATAATTAGAATAAACAAAGCTCCTAAGAGGACTCCATGACGTAATTTATGAGTAATGGCTTCGTCATTATAGAACTAAACCTGGATCCTAATCAGAGAAAAGAAAAACCTGAAAGACACACACGGAGAAGTCGACAACCCGTTCAAGGGCGTATTGACTCCCACCTTTCTTTAGAGTTTCGAGTCAGCCAAGACCATGACTTCCCATGATGCTTTTCATTCTTTGCTTTTGCCCTTTTGTGTCATCTGTTTTCATTTGGCCCCTCATACTAGAGTTGTGACATTGTATTTGGGCTTTTTGATATACATAGTTATACCTTTACTTATTAAGTTAAGCTTTTAGGTGAACGGTTGTTTAACATGATATCAAAGTGAAAGGTCTTATGTTCAACTCTTGCAGATGAGTTTGCCATATGTTCTATGCGAAGTTGCACGTGTAGGGGAGAATTGAGATTGTATTTGGGCCGTTTGATGTACATAGTTACAACTTCACTTATTAGCTTAAGCTTTTATATACAATGGTTGTTTAACACTTAGCCATCTAACCAAAGCGTATATATATTTTCCATCTTTTTTATTTTTAATTTTTTAAAATGTTCTAAACTTTGGTTTCTAGTTTTAGTTTCAAAAGATCCATTTGAAACAATGCTCTATGCTCTATGCACACATTATTAGTTAATAAGCTCAGTAGATTAGCGGATGATCTATTTAAACTGTCGGTGATTGATCAACTCCATAATTAGTGGTTGAAAAACAAGGCACTTGGTGGAAAAGGTGTTAAATTTATTACAATTAGATGATTAAAAGTCTTAAGGGATTTCAAATGCAGGTGGAAATTGGATTAAGTGGAGAAATATTGTTTGCCAATAGAAGAGAGATGGATAGAAAAGAAGAGAAGAAGACTAGTTGTCTGATCTTGACAATGTGGGTTAAACACTCATAAAAAATGAGAACAGATAGATGGGGAGTTTGAAGAATGTTTGAGAGATTAATTGTAGCTTTGATTTGTTTAAGACTGCTTACTGCTTTGGGATTAAGTTAATAGACGGATTTGGAAGTTTTCTAACTGGCTGGGGTAGATTAGAAATTTGTTTTCAACTCACTATGGCAAATTCTTTACGCAATTTGATCACAAAGGCTCTATATATATTGTAGGATGTAAGTGAGAATTTTGGATGATGTGGAATGGAACTAATTGTGTTGACAATCGTGCAACATGAATAGTAAAAAACAATAGAGAAGAAGAAGAACAAGAATACACAAAATTTAAGTGGTTCAGCAATGTACCTATGTCCCTTTCCCTTGGACCCAAAATATGAACCACTGTTTTCAACAAATTGTCAAGTGGTTATGATGATAATTACGATTTCAAAGCAACATAAGAAAGCTATCAACAAAGTATATGCATGTTAGCATGTTTATGCTTGTCAATTTCAAGGCAAATAAGTCAATGAGCACTCATATTAAGGAATTTAAAATATAAAAATAGATAAAACTAATCATTCTTTTGCGATAGAATTTAACAAAGTGAAATTGTATTCAAAAAAATAATATGGCCATTTTGTATCAAATGATAACCTTGAATCGTATTATTACTTTTCTACAGCTAAATTTATATTTTAACCTTTTAGAGTATAATTGTAACTGACTTTCTTGATGTGCCGTATAACAACATACCATGACATAAAAAAAAAGGGGTTCCAAAATGATGGGAGCTCATTTTAATTGGCCACGATATTGTCTACATCTAAAACGTAGATTCAAATCATTTATTGGCGAGCTCATAAAAAGTATTCGTTAATAATCTGCAGCTGCTTGCCACGTCAACAACCAATTGTAATAAAATAACGAAAAACATTTCTAGATTTTAATGAAGGAGAGATATGTATAGCTGCTGGCTTGCTTATGTGACAAGTAGATTATTAGAGAATCCTGTTGAGCATTTTTATGGGCTCTAATAGTAGATGATTTTTTAATTCCCAAAATACAGTGCATCGAGCATTTTTTTATCGATGCATTAAATCAAAAGAATCAATCTCTCTTTATTCAAAAACTATGCTAGCAAATCATGTGCTAGTCGTAGCCAAGATAGGGATTCTACTCTTGTCCTCACCAAAGGGAAGTACCGTTTGATAGTCCCATCTCTAGCTGAGACACAGGTAGTCATTTGAATTGCTGTTGTTGATTGCAGCTCCTGCGGTCCCTTTGGTGTTGGGCTTCCCTGTGCATGTGTAGTTACCTACTATGTGCCAGGTAGGCAAGTGCCTATATCTGATGTAACAAAACAAAAAGAATAAAAAACTATGCAATCACAGGGTCTCTTATTCTGATGAAGTATGCGTGGGTCAAAACGTATTCGGTCATATATTGGGTCTGAGCCATTGACTAACCTAAGGTTCGTGGCCCCTTCAAATGAGATTTGATGGGCTGCTGAACTATTGATTACATTTGGGCTGAGGTTACCCTTTTATTGGTTTTTAGAAGGATCTCTAATTGGCTGTCTGACCCAATAACTGAAGAACTCGTTAGATTGAGAGAGCTAAACTGAGACTTATCTAGGAAAAAAAAAATACCTGGGCGGCTTGAAAAACTTTGATTTTTTTGAAAACATTTTGCGTCAAAACAAACAGAGCCTACATAATAGACATAAGAAACAATATTAAAATTTTCTTTCAGATAACTTGGGGTATGGTTTTTCTATTTAAGGTTTGTTGTTGAGGGTACTCTTTTGTTTGAAGAGTGTTCTACGAAAGAGATTCATAATTTTGTTCTTGCGTGCATTCCTGACTCTGCCCATCCTTTGAGAATGTGCTCCTAGTATTTAGAATATAATTATTAATATCCTCTATTATGATATATATGGGAAGAAATCGTCTGTTGCCTTTGTTGAGATGGTCCCTGATGCGACGTGAGATGCTGCAATGTGGAGCATCTCACGACCAGTATTTTGTCATGTGGGCCCCACTTAAAAACATTTAAAACAATAAAAAAAAACACTATCTGTGAGATGCTCCACATGATAGCATCACACAGTTGCATCATTCCAATATATTTGCTTGTATCATATGAATCGAAGTTATTTTAGATTGTTTAAGAAAAAAATTTCAATTTAATTGATAGTGTGAAAATCATAAGGTATAAGCACTAAAATCATAGGACACAAGCGTTAATATCATAGAATATAACTATTAATATCATATGGTACAAGTGTTAATGTAAAACCCCGGAATTTTTAGAAATTGGAATTAAGATTTAAAATTATTAAATAAGAACAAATAGAGGAAAAAAAAAAGAAAAAGAAAAATCATTTGGTTGAATTAGTTCATTTAGTTTAGTGGGTTAAAAGGGTTTGTTTAGTTTAGTGGTTTAAGGGGGGTTGGTTCAAGTTAATGAACCGGTTCATTGGTTCCATGGGTTAAAAAAAAAAAAGACAAGCAATTGACGAGTTTTGGCATTTGGGGGTTTTGGAGCTTGGTTCGTTAGGGGTAGAAGAAGGAAGCAAGAGAAGACAAAATTGTGGGAGAAGAAAATCGAGCGAAGGAGAAGGAAAACGAGTGAAAGAGGAGGAGGAGAAGAAGAAGACTGATTCCATTTGGGGTCGTTCGTGAGAAGAGACGAAGAAAACGAGTGGAGGACGAGAATAGAGGAAGAAATCGTGGAGAGAAGGAAAGAAAACGAGAAGAAGGAAAAGAGAAGAGGAAGAGGAAAAGAGAGAGATCGGGCGTGGATTTTGGCGAAAATCTATAATTAGCATAGTTTATTCGTTTTAATCAATTTTCGTTGGTTTTTTTTTCTGATTCCTGTTTGCTCATTCGACCACTGTTGAGTTTTCGATGGAATCCTGTTTTGATCAATTTCCATTTGATTACTGTTTGGTTCTGGTTATTTCTGTTTCTGTCGATTTCTGTTGGGTTTCTGTTTCGTTGGATTTCTGTTTTGTTCTAAGCATGTATTAGATTAAAGTGGTTGTTAGACCGGAACCCTTGTTTCCATACTTGGTAGCCTGAGGTTTTTCGGTTATTCTGATTATAAAAAGCACAAAATAAGGAATGAAAGATATTGGGTTTGTCTCATGATTCATGAGCACTTTTATGAGCTAAAGAAAATGATGTTTCCATGGTTGTACCAGGGAATGCTACTAGGTTTCTTCTCTGTCCTAAAGTAATTTCCATTAATATTTGGATTATAATATGTGCAATGCAATATAAAGTGCATTAACTTCAATCTTTTCAAATGCATATTAAAGAGCTTTAGATGGTTCTGAATGAAAATTATAGGAACAGTTGAAATGACACAAAAGTGTGAAACAATTTTATTTTTAAGAGTTTTTGTATTCCTGGAGAGGAATCACTGTGGGAGTTTTTGATCAGAACATGTTTGATATCTTGAACCAGTTTTAGAGCATTTCCTACCACAATTAATAAAAAAAAAGGCAGTATCAAATTTTTTAAGACTTTTAGTTGAACAGAGACATATGGTTACCAATTGATGATAACTAAGAAATGGGATGGAGAATAGCACTTTTGAATTTTTCTTCTTGTGTAAGCCTTATTTTTCTTGGGTGTAAAAGAGATATTTTCAATTTACATGTTCTTAGGCATTATCCAAGTCAATTTTTAAAAACCAAAACTTCTTTATCATGCTCTCCGCAGAATCATTCAAATTAAAATAGCATGTGATTTATATATTTTTTTTCAAAAACTAGTTGATTTATAAAGAATAGGTGCTGATTCAAGTTCTCTTAAATTGATTGGGTTCTGGTTAGATTCTATTAATTTGATTTAGGTAAACCACATAATATGTAGAAAGGTTAGCAAAATAGCTTCTTATAAGTGTTTAGAAAGATAGCTACACTGACCTAGGTTTGTAAGTCTAGCCGTTGGATAAGGTTGATGCATATGAGAAAGTTCAAAATGACTCTTTTAGGAAATATCTGTATAGTTTCAGCAAGGAAACTTGCATCGGGATTGTTGTTGTAAACTCAGAAGTTATTGCCTTGAGGATTGAGGTCCTATGCAGTGTAAGAAATCCTATGGCTTGGGTCTTTGGAATGTTAATTTCTATTGTGTTGGGATGAGGTAACATAGGCCAGTGTGGCTCCCTCATCAGGTATTGTGTTGGGATGAGGTAACACAGGCCCAGTGTGGCTCCCTCATCGGGTATTGCGTGCGTAATTTATAATCTTGTCCAGCATGTGATACACGGTTCTGAGGGTTGCGGACGGCCGTTCACCCTAGCTCATGAGGAGCCGGGGGTTGTGAACTTGCATCCTCCTCGGAATGTGCCACAGCAACCCATAAAGTCAACTAGATGGTCTAATAGAGATCACTAACTCAATGGTCTGAAAGAGGATCACTAACTTGCTATGGTTGGACTGGGTTGTACTTGCCAGCTCATGCATGTCTCATACTTGAGTGCTCCGCTTTGGAAGAGCGATCCTAGTTAGATCTTTCCATTGTAAGTCGTGAGGTGGTGAATTGGACAAGTGAATTAAATCATTGTTATTACATGAAATTTTGCTAAGATTGTGGTTTGGATTAATCTGATTTTATCTGTTTTATGATTCCACAGAATTCAAAGTAATGCCATTACATGATATTGGTATGGTTTTAGCATGAGTTGCCAAAGTTGATTGTATATTACATTATCATGCTACTTTAATGTTGAAACTGCATTAAATGTTCTTATCATGCATCGTGCTGCTTACTGAGACGTTAGTCTCAAGCGTGTTTTGTTTTTACCGGTTTTGTTTTCAAATAAATCTGCAGAGCGAGCACAAACTGGGGTAGGCAGAACTAACTAACCGAATGACGACTACAACCCTGAGGATTATTATTATCCTGGATAGGGTTGGGCAGTATTTTTTGTAGTCGTCTATATTTTTGGATCTTGTATAAATTGTAAATGAGAAAGAGAGAAAGAAAGTGAAAACCTTAGTGAACTTTACTTTAAATCTGTAGATGTTGGATGGTTTAGTTTTTTTAATGATGTATATTGTCTATGTGTTTTATGTTTATCAGGTCTTGGTTTGAGGGCTTAGCCCATTCTTATAAATACAGACGTTATATAACCGATTTTCCGAAAATTTTAGGATTATAATATAACTGATTTGGTTAGTTTTTAAAACTTAGGAATGCGTTTCTGGGACCTCACCTGATGTCAAGGAACCAGCATATACCTTTAATGAACATGTCCGGGTCCGGGGCGTCACAGTAAAATTCATAGAGTACAAACATTCATATCGGAGGGTACAAACTCTAATATCAGAGTCCACAACCACCTAATACTTCCTATTAATTGCAATTTTTTTTTTTGTTCTTTTATTAAAGGTTTCAAAACGAGTGCTAAAAATGCTCATATAGTTTTACATGACGGTGCATAGTCATACAAGATATGTGGGCCTCATTTACCACGATTTTGCCATAAAAGCCCATTCCTGCTTGCATTGGCAACAAGCGCTTTTATCAAAGGGACCGCAGGGGCTGCAAGAGGCGGCAGAAAATCTAACAACTATCCCTGTGTCTCAGCAAGAGGCAGGGCTGTTGAGCGTTGCTTCCCTTTGATGAGAGCGAGAGTAGAACCCATATCTTCACGATGACTAGCACGAGACTTTGCCACCGGCCCGAATGACACCCTTGCAACAAGCGCGAGTTGCTCTTATTTGATTGTTTTCATCAATGGTGATAAACTTTCGATTTTGTTGAACCACATTAATGTTAGATAAATCCTTTATTTACTATTATTAATTTTTTTTTACAAGTAAGCTGAACACATGTTCTTATTGGACCACCAACAATAGGGAAGACCCAAAAGGGTTGAACATTGACCCTAGGGAGCAACATCCTTAAAATTTGGCGCTAAGACAGCGTCACTGTCTAATAGGCTAGGCATGGCAACAGACAAGCTATTTGTCTGATGGACTAGAAACACGTGTACTTAACAGGCATTTAAAACTCAACCGATAGATGTTATCGGTCACTTATATATCTTCCTCGGCACCATGTGAGACCATGTGGTAGCGCCCTGTATAATCGGTTGGAGCATGCACAGGTTTTCGTCATGTGTTCCTAATTCATTGTTGGGTTCAACCAAATTTATTATTGAGTACAACCCACTTATCAAGGGTACAATGAGTTTATTATAGAATGCAACTCAATTCCTCCTAAATACAACCCAACTCATCATCAATACATGTCATAGAGTACAACTCAACTCGTCATTAGGTATTACACAACTTATCATGAATATAACTCAACTCCTCATCATGGGATACAACCCAATCTATCATTTGGGTACAACCCATTTCATCATGATAAATTTACATGATAAAAGAATAAGACACATGGCGAAGATCTTTGAATGTATCCCATTTCATCATGATAAGTTAGCATGATAAAAGACTAAGACACATGACAAAGATCTTTGAACGCTATTAACCGATCTTCCACGCAATAGGCTCCAGTTGATTTGAAAGGATAATGTCCCATCAGCCCGCGCGTGGCTCCAACTAATGGGACACGTGCGGTAGGAATAATGACGTGTACTCCAAGACTCCCAACTCGTGGCCGAGTTATTTAATAGGCTTTGGAGGGTGGTCAGCTTGTTTTAAAAGCTAATAAAAACGAAAAAAACATCCATCTATCATGTGTTGACTTAAAATTTTTTCCAATAGGCGCATTCAAACATCATGGGTTGGCAAGCATGGGTGGGAATAGAGACAGGTAGGCGCTCGACTCTTGAGATCAATGCCTCGTGGGTTCTTTAAGAAGTCTTTGCTCTTCAGGCAGGTGATGTAATGTCTAGAGCAAAATTCAAATGCAGCTTAGACTTAATCAAATTAAATGCACATATCATTATTTTCAAACCCTTAGAAATGTGACATAAAAGATTCAATTAAAGTGGATAGACTTCCAACCCCTCTCATAAATTCAAGCCAGTTGCATAGGCAGAAGCTTCTTCAACAATCAGCATTGGGTGTCTAATAAGTTTTCAAAATTTCCAACCTAAATGGCCTTCCAACTGGCCTTATCTAATAAGTTAGGGTTTGGGAATAAAAAACAAGACCGGGAAGGATCAAAAAATTAGTTCGGAATGTGTAATGGCGTCGCCCGGACTCGAACCGGAGACCTTCAGTGTGTTAGACTGACGTGATAACCAACTACACCACGACACCTCATACGAAAGAGATTAATATTTTATACAACACAACAAATAATTAAAGCCAGCAGTAATACTCAAATAAACATACATCCCAATACCGCATCAAAACAGAAAAGACTAAACAAATCAGGAAACATCCCACAAACTGAACTAAATTCACAAAACCATTTGGAAGAGTAGGGTCTTGCCGTTGTTGGGTCTTCGGCGACCCAGGTGATATCTGCTGCATCTGTTTCTCATTTAAGCTCCATTATGTTCTAACTGATACAAAGGGCATCAGAAGTTCCCAAATACACCACCATGGAAACCCCAAACAAAAGCAAACTTGACACTCCTGTCCAAGCTATGTTGCCAGCCCCACTACTGCCACTTCCAGTTGCTCCTGCAAGCATCCACCACATATCTTCTATAAGAAAATGAAAATGGAAAAAAAAAAAGCAGGGGAGAGAGATATTTTCTTTTTCCCTTTTTTTTCATTCGGGCAACTGCGCCTTTCATATTACCTGGTGGAGGTGGAGTCAGGGGAGATGGTGTTGAACCTGTAAAAGTAAAATAAATAAAACTTAATTAGCCATTAGCACTGGAAAGACCATATCACCCATGCCTTTACATGAAATTAGGCAAAAAAACAAAAATTTTTTAAAAGTTCTAGAAATACCAAAAACTAAAAGGGGAAGAAGGGATCTATGTATCTATGGTTCAATTCTTGAGGTAGCTGAGTCAATCACAACTTTACTTGATATCATCCAATTCTCCAAACGGGGAAAAGGGGAAGCTTTAATATACCTGATTTGGTGCAAGCGCTGAGGTCGCCGTTGATTTTGCAGTACTTTGGAAGCGCGAGTGCTTGTGTGAGGTTGATTTTAAATACTTGCAGGAACTGGGGGTTTTTGTAGAGGTTGCAGAGGCAGTCTAGCTCCTTCTCCACCGCCTCTCGAAGAGGTTTGCAGCACGTATCGGGAGGACTTGTGGAGTTGAGGTAAGATGCACACGGCACCAATTTCGCAGCGCAAGCCGGGGGGTTTTGTTGTCCCTCCACCACCACCACCGAACACGCCACCAACGCAGCCACTACCGCCACCATCACGGCCATATCGGAGTAACCCATCTCTCTCTCTCTCGCCTTCCCAGGTCATTCGTTCATTTATAGCATTCCTCTTTGTCAAGGTTCCCAACTACCCAGTTTTAATTTAATATTTTTCGTGTTCGGTTCGGACTGGTCTGATTGGACTTGACTACATGGACGGCCTATAAGAGAAGCTTTCCCATAGATGTTAGATAGCGTCTGATGGAGTGGATTGTTGCCTTTGTAGCTTTTGCACACCAGAATAAGCCACTAGTATCTTTTGTGTATATCATTGAATAGAGTGTCGGTAACAGAGCCTATGATAATCCGACGTTTTGGAGGAATTTAAAGCAATTAATATTTGCATTTCATCAAAAAAAAAAATTAATAGCATTTTCCTTGTTTACCAAAAAAAAAAAAGCATTTGCCTAACCACGTGCTTTTCTTCGCTTTGGTCTCACCATTTGCTTGACTTTTGAAAAATTTTGATTTCTCCTTTTTCCGGAAATAGACTTGGCCTAACAGAGGGAATAGCTTGGTCTCAGATATTGGAGGCAGTGGCAGGACTCTAAATCTTGTTTTGCGCGGGGTGGGGGGGAATTTTAGAGAGGGTTTTCATAAAATATCAAAATTTCAATGATTTAGGGGGCCAAACTAGAAATTTTAGAGGGGGGGCTCTAAATCTTGTTTTGCGCGGGGGGGGGGGGGGGGGGGGGGGGGGGGGGGGGGGGGGAATTTTAGAGAGGGTTTTCATAAAATATAAAAATTTCAATGATTTAGGGGGCCAAACTAGAAATTTTAGAGGGGGTTCTCATAAAATATAAAAATTTTATTGGGTTAGGGGGGCAAACCAGAAATTTTAGAGGGGGTGGGGGTGCAAAACATAAATTTTAATTAAAAAATATATAAAATATATACATTTTTAATGAAAAAATAAAAGTTAGGGGGGGGGGGGGGGGGGGGGGTGGTGGTGCAAAACATAAATTTTAATTATAAAATATATACATTTTTAATGAAAAAATAAAAGTTAGGGGGGTGGGGGTGGTGCAAAACATAAATTTTAATTAAAAAATATATAAAATATATACATTTTTAATGAAAAAATAAAAGTTAGGGGGGCAATTGCCCCCCTTAACCACAACGTGGTTCCGCTACTGATTGGAGGCCATTAGGGCTTTTGGCTAGCAAGTTTTGTGTTTTGCTATATTATGTTTGTTCTTCTTTGGCAGAAAAATGTTTGTTTTCCCTTCTTTGGAAGAAAATAAAAAAAGGCCCATTGACCCAAAAAAAAAAGTCTTTAATATTTAATTTAAATGATCCAAAAGTGGCTTTTAATGCCATTAATTATCCCATTGAGATTTCAAAGAATCACAATTCTTCACTTTAAGTTTTTAAAATATCAGTTTACCACTTTGAGGTTTATTTTATGTCATAGTCTTCTTCCTCTAGAGATTCGATTGTCAAAATCTTAACAACATTGATGATGTGGTAAACGAGAAAACATATATTAATAAATTTATCCCTTTATTGTATTTTTAATACTAAAGGATAAACAAAGCTTTTCCCTTTATATCTGAATACGAGGAGCAAATTTGTCAATTAATATTTACTCAGTTTATGATTCTAATGGTGAAACCTTAAATAGGGGAGATTATTACCCACAAGAAAGCTCAGGGTAATAAGCTGATAGTTTAGAAAATAGAAAACTCAAGGGAGGGAATTGGATTGTCACATGTGAGAAACCTCAAAGGAATAAACTGTACATATCCCTTTTACTTTTTATTTTAGGTAAGAAAAAGGGTTTTTGTAGTCTACCCATAAAAATAAATTAAGAAAAAAAATTTTAAACTTTTTTTTCTTTGTTGGCATTTAATAAACCTCATCAGCCTTATACTAGTCAGGCTTATACGAAGATAAGATATATTCCACGAAAGCAAACATTAGGGCCATGACATATTTGGTTGAATGACATTGACTTGGGCAAAAGGTTTCCAAAAAGCCAAGCCTGAACGCAAACCCATTTTTATGCAATTATGCTGTACCCACATGGTTTCCTTCAGAAATCCCACTAGCTCCAAACTTCTTTAGCAAGCCTTGACTGTTGAGCATCTTCTGCAGGGTAGAAGCGGTAATAGCCAGCGAAGCGAAAACGACGCGGAGACCGAAAGGAGGACTTGGTGGCTAGGGGCGGCCGTGGTCGGACCGCCTGGGAAGAATAAACAAAAGCTTTGGTCTCGCGTTTGAATTGATGACTTGACTCTTCCTGTTCTTCACGTCACGCGGCAGTGTAACGGGGAATTTGGTATTTAGTGATTTTTTTAAAAATAATTTAGATTCAGTTGGTCAAATCTTTATAATCGATTTTTAATGATATTTTTAAGATAATTGAGAATCAATATTATTGTAATGTTCATCAAAAACAAATTTCAAAATTATTCTCAAAAAACTTTAAAAACCTTTTCACTCATTTTGTTATAAGTGAGATTTGTTCGTCTTTTGAGAAGCATTTTTAGAAGAAATTCTTGATAAATGATACTGATTCTTAATTATTTTAAAAATATTATTAAAAAATAATTATCAAGATTTAATCAATTGAATCTAAATTATTTTAAAAAATATCACTAAAAACAAATTTTCCCCGGTTTATTAATCAACCACACCCACGGTGGCACAGCTTCCGATGAATTAGGCTAAATCTAGAAATCTGGTCAATCAATGGCGTTGGAAAATTGAACATTCCTTCAATCTGGTTTTTGATGTTCGCACGGCGTCATACTTCTCGGCCAGTCAGAAGAAGTTTTTTTTTTTTGTTAGGGCGCCGTTCCTTTGGTTTCAGACCTTGAACCAGATGAAAACTACACTTACTTCTGGTTCCCTTTTTTTTTTTTTTACGTAAACTATATTAATAAGGGAAAATTTAAAAAACGACCGTATTTTAGAAACTTAATACAAAAAAAGAACGTTGAAAAGTCTTTCCTATCGAACCCACCAACTTTTTAAAAAAATTTACAAAGTGGTCCACGTATACAATTGTAGTAATCATAGGATACCATATTATGCTTCGTAATTGTTTAACGATAAACTATTAATATCCCTCGATTAATAGAATTATATCCCACACGAATATAAATTGTATCCACTGATTCATAGGATTCTATCCCATGACATCGATTAATTGAAATTTAAAACCTCGATGAACATTTCGATTTTAATAAAATTCATCAATTAATCAGAAATATTAACGATCCGATATACTTCGTGAAATCTAAGATCCGATATTGGTCTCAGATATCGGAGGCCATTAGGGCTTTTGGCTACCATGCTTTGTGTTTTGCTATATTATGTTTGTTCTTCTTTAGCAGAAAAATGTTTGTTTTCCCTTTTTTGGAAGAAAATAAAAAAGGCCCATTGACCAAAAAAAAAAAATAGTCTTTAATATTTAATTTCAATGATCCAAAAGTGGCTTTTAATACCATTAATTATCCCATTGAGATTTCAAAGAATCACAATTCTTCACTTTAGGTTTTTGAAATATCAGTTTACCACCTTGAGGTTTATTTTATGTCATAGTCTTCTTCCTCTAGAGATTTGGTTGTCAAAATCTTAACAATATTAATGAGGTGATAGATGAGAAAACATATATTAATAAATTTATCCCTTAATTGTACTTTTAATACTGACGGATAAACAAAGCTTTTCTCTTTATAGCTAAATACAAGGAGCAAATTTGTCAATTAACATTTACTCAGTTTATGATTTTAATAGTGAAACCTTAAAAAAAGGGAGATTATTAGGCACAAGAAAGCTGAAGGTAATAAGCTGATAGTTTAGAAAACTTAGGGGAGGGAAGTGGGATTGTTGAGACGGTCTCCTCTAGTGCCACTCAATAGTACCCACATGAAACGGATGGATGGATGACTCATTTCAATAGGGGCCCCACACCCTAAAACACATCCTAGCCAATGGTTTCACTGAACCACCATTTTTTGGCACCTGAAGAAATTCTCAGGAGATTGTCGCATGTGAGAAACCTCAATAGAGTAAACTGTACATATCCCTTTTACTTTTTATATTAGTATTAGGTAAGAAAAAAGGTTTTTGTAGTCTACCCATAAAAAGAAATTAAAAAAAAAAATTCAACTTTTTTTTCTTTGTTGGCATTTAATAAACCTCGTCAGCCTATACGAGTCAGGCTTATACGAAGATAAGATATATTCCAAAAAAAAGCAAACATTAGGGCCATGACATATTAGGTTGAATGACATTGACGAGGGCAAAAGTTTTCCATAAACCCAAGCCTGAACGTAAACCCATTTTTATGCAATTATGTTGTACCCTCGTGGTTTCCTTCAGGAATCCCAATAGCTTCAAACTTCTTTAGCAAGCCTTTACTCTTTGACCATCTTTTGCAGGCTAGAAGCGGTAATAGCCAGAGAAGCGAAAACGACGCGGAGACCCAAAACGAAGACTTGGTGGTTAGGGGCGGCCATGGTCGGACCGCCTGGGAAGAATAAACAAAAGCTTTAGCCTGGCGTTCACATTGATTACTTGGTATTTAATGATAATTTTTCAAAATAATTCAGATTCATTTGAGAATTATTCAAGAAATTCTTGATAAATGACACTGATTTTCATTTATTTTAAAAAATATAACTAAAAATTAATTATCAAGATTTGGTTAATTTAATCTGAATTATTTTGAAAAAATATCATTAGAAACCTGAATTATTAGTCAACCACATCCATCACACGGAGGCACAGCTTCCCATGATTGAGGCTTCAGTAAATATAGAAATCTGGTCAATCTTTTTTTTTGTTTTTTTTGGTTGAAAGAAATCCGGTCAATCTGTGGCGTTGGAAAATTGAACATTCCTTCAATAAGGTTTTTAATGTTCGCACGGCGTCATGCTTCTTGACCAGTCAGAACAAGTTTTTCGTTACGGCACCGTTCCTTTTGTTTCAGACCTCGAGCCAGATGAAAACTAGACTTACTTTTCATTCTTTTTTTCTTTTTTCTTTTTTAACATAAACTATATTAACAGGAATACTTGTCCTTTGCATTATCAAACAACATTGATGAGATAGGACGATTCGGTTTGCTTATCGGACCTACGGCCCGTGCTCTCTTAGTTGGCCCCATGCTTGGGGCAAGCACATGGTACGGCCCGCCAGGCACTGTGGTCACAGGCCGACTTGCGTTCTGTTGTGCCGACATATGTAGCTTGTTTTTATACTGTTTTTTTTACAATTTTACACTCCTCCCAACAATTATATAATAGTTATATTAAGGGAATATACTTGTAATTGACTGTAAATGACTATTTTTACCCTTCCAACAGTCATATTTGAGGGTAGAGATGGTAAAAAGCCATTTTTGGTTTTCTATAAATAAGCCTAACCCTTCTCACTCCAAACCACACCTCTTTAAGATTTCAACAATCTCTTATCTCTTCTAAGAGTCTTGTTTAGGGATTTTGCCAATGACCAACAGAGTGCTCACATACTCACATGGTCAACCGTTGGCAAATCTCTAAACAAGACTCTTACAGTGTTATTATTTCTTTTCTTTCTTCATTTTCTTCATGTTCTATTTCAAAATGGCTCTTCACGTTTAAATAGAGTTCGAACTTTATTTAGACGTGAAAAACAATTTTGAAATAACTCTTCGCGTCTAAACAATATAAGGTTTTCCAGAGCATAGGGATGCTAATTGAGTCGAGCCGGCAGTGACACGGTTTTATTTATGTGTATGAGATATTGACATGTGGCTCAATGGCCACATGTCAATAGCTAATACACATAAACAATCCTCCCCTATCCAAGCAATAATTAAAGGAAATAATACTTTTGCAACTCCTTTCGGTTTATCAAAATATACAAGTAAATGATCTTTTTTTTCAAAAGCCTTCTTTAGTTTTTTTAATTAATACGTGCAGCCCGTGTGTGACCCATTAGCCCGCAGGCCATGACCCAGCCCGTCCCGGCCCACCCTTAGTCGTGCCGGGTATGTTGGTAAATGGGCGGGGCACGGCACGGTCTATATTTTGTATACTGTATCACGGTACACGTACAAAGCACCCAATCGGCAAATCCATCTTATCTAACGAAGTACCGAAAGCGGTAGTACCGTAGTCGTCACATTTTATCCGGTTGGATAGCAGTATCAGCGAACAGGAGGAGAGGAAGCTTGGGGAGGCCGTCAATGGCCGCTCTCGGTATAGGAAGCCTGAGCGCAATCGGTCTAATGAGGTCTAAAAGAAGCATTTCAAGGCCCAGAATTTTCTGCGTTGGATGGGTATCTCTCCTTCTGCTTTTCCTTTTAGTCTCAGATGAATTTCTGTAAGCATTCATTTTCAAATTTCTCTGTTTCTATTTCTTTGATTTTACTTTTTCCTTTTCTCCTTGATTTCGTTCTGCGAAGGAAGGATCCCGAAGGTTTATTGGGGCCGCCCCAGACTGGCCATATTGCTCGAAGAGAGTTTCAGAGACGTCTCGAGAAGGATGCTGAAGCCAGAGAAGCCTTCCAGGTCCAATTACGTGAGGAAAAGGAGCGTCGTCGAGCTCTTCGACAAGTAATTTTAATGGATTACTAACATCGTTTAATTGGGTTGTCTAATATCCTCACTTGTCTTTTCTCCTACTTTTTTTTTTTCCAATTAAATTTGACGCCAATTTGATTGTTCTTCTGTTTCCAGTCTCGTGTTTTACCAGATACGCCTGCTGAGATCATCGAGTATTTCTTGGATACTGAAGCTCGGGAGATTGAGTTTGAAATCGCAAGGTTGAGGCCAAGGTTAGTCCTCGATCCCTCTATTCTGAGATACCCATGTATTGTGACTGTAAAACTTGCATGCTTGCTGTTAAAAGATTTTGGTTTTCACATTTTGGATTCAACTTTTAATATTGCAATGGTGTTCATGCTTGTGAGTCTTATTTGGTCAATTTCGGTTCATTAATTGAAAAATCAGTCAGATTAGGAAAATTTAAATGCAGCCCAATCTTTTCTTTTTGTGATGATGCTTTTATCAGAATTTGATTCTATGTTATTTCACAAAAAATTGTGAGGTAAGAATTTTGTGTTTTTTTTTTCTCTTTTTATTTTCCATCCGTAATTTATATGTTGCTGACTCTTGTTACAATGGTATCTTTCTGAATTTTGTGTTTGTGCCATTGTTAATAAGTTGTATTATCAAACTGTCCCGATCTGAAAAGGGGCCCTTGGATAATGGAAATCCATGGAAGGATTGAACAGGAATCACCTTGCATCACTTGCATATTTGAGTAATATTTGGTGGATAATTACCACTAAGCAAAACTGTTAGTTCAGAATTTTCTGGGGTTTAATGGAGCTTTATGGATAATGCTTTTGGAACTTTTAACACTAGAATAGAAAGCGAGAGAGACAAGAATTTTAGATCTTGTTTTCACACATTATAAGTTGTTATCTGTTTGCTTTGGGTGAAGACTGGACCCTGCAATTTCTAGTTGAATTAAAATCAGCAAGTCCTTCATGTCATGGAGAATGCTACTTACTATAATGTATCTTGATGTCGAGATTTTATACTTAGAGTAAAGGATTTATTTAGGGAGTTAGTCTTATTGGGAGTTGGGTACTGGACTATTATGTTGGATTATATTGATCTCATTAATATTTGAGATTAGACAGGTTTATGTTTCTTGATTCAGATTATCGATATGCTTTCCATGTTTAATTCTGATATATTATAGTTTCTAATTGATAAATGTTTTCTAGTGCAATGATCTGGTGTTATTTTATTTACGTTGATGTTATGAGTCATCAGTGGACATAGGTGAGAGTAAATATGCTTGATTTTCATTTGGGGTGAATGGAAGTTGCAGTTACGTTCCAAGATCCCTACATAAATATATTAATAATAGGGATATGTGGTAATTATTATTAAATCTGGAACCGAGGTGTGAGGTGTCATTTTAGCATAAACAAGCTGAGCTTCTTTGCATGAAATGTTTCCTCAGATAAATGACCAATACAGGATGCCTCAGTGGATTTAGATATTGAGCTACTGAAAGGAAATACTTGATATCTGTTGTATTGCAAATTCTAGGCTGCTATATCATTTGTGCAAATATTGGAGTTTTCCTAGGCTCAAGCAACCTGGTAATAAGTAAAGTTTTATGCAACTTTACGCGTTATTCGTCCTTGTTCACTGCACAATTTCATCATGTTCACTCATGAACAATTTAGAGTAAAAAAGTAGTTTTTATCACCAATCTTGATTTTTTGTTTGAATGGATTTTGCAGATTGAACCAGGAATTTTTCTCACATCTACAATTTGAACTGGGGCAACTTCGGTTTGCTGTGCCGAAAACAGAGGTATGGGTAGAAATTTGGATTACCTTCAGTGAGTGGATAAAACAGCGGCTCAATATTTGACTGCCTGATGCTATTTCAGTATATGGAAGACAGATTAATTGAGCTTGAAGCACTGCAAAAGGCTCTCATAGAAGGAACAGGTTCGCTAACTTATAAAGTGTTATAGTTGAAGACTTTGCTTCAAGAACCATGATCAGTTTTTTTTTTTTTGGCCTCTTCTGCAGAAGCCTATGATAAAATGCAAACTGAACTTGTGAAGGCAAAGAAAAGCCTGACCAAGATATTGACATCAAAAGATGTAAAAGCAACTGTATGTTAATAGAGCTACTTTTGATCATCCACTCTTAAAATTTAATTTTTCAAGAATCATATGTTGGTTATCTGAGATAATTCCACTTTATTGGTCAGCTACTGGACATGGTTGAGCAAAATGAGCTCAACAGGTCCTTGTTAACACTTCTTGACGAAAACATAGCAGATGCACACAAGGGTGACCAGGTGAGAACAGTCAAAAACCATTCTTCTTCATCTTGTTGAATTAATTTTCTATGTTCTTTCAGAAATAATATCACTCTGGCTTAACATGGAACCCATTCTTGGAATTTGATTTGCAGAAACAAGCAGCAGCATTCATGGAGAAGGTTCGTGCAGCAGTTCTCAAATACATGACAGTTTGATGTTTTTGTGGTGAATAATCAAATACACCTTAGTTATATATGATTTATCCCAATAATTACCTGCATTGTTACACCGCGCGGATAGATTACTTGTATCCGTATGAAGAGATGAGTAGGAATATTAAATATTTGTCGAATAGATTACTTGCTCTTCACATCTTCTTCTAGGTGCCGACCATGCAAAATCTCTACCTAAAAGGAAGTTTTCATTCACATTAACCAAATGGTTTTCTGTCATGACCTTTGATTGAAGTTTTTTAACATGCTCATCTCTATTTTGAGACACAACTCAATGCTGGGGTTTGTTCCGCATGATGTTTGAACTTGTTATGTAATGATATTTGAACCTCTGCCTTTTGGCGTTGGGTTTTGTATATTATCTCAAAACTTATACCATGTTAGCACTGTAAGCCATAATATCAGAGTTGTGAGCCACTACATCACATGGTATGTAAGTCCTTGTTTTACATTAGGGTTTCTGGCCTGGTTTCGCCCGTGCCTGGTGGGCCGGGCACAACACGATCCACTTGAGAGACATGCCGTGCCTAGCCTGTATATCAATACTCCGAGCACGGCTAAGGCTAAGCCGGGTCATGACACGCGGGCTAGCAAGCCGCAAAATAAATTTATTAAAAATTTTGAAAAAATAGAAAAAAAAAGGGGAAATAAATAAATAACTAACAAACAGAAAATTCGGAAAAAATATATATTTATTATTCATACACATGTCTTACACATATTGGGATACAATTTTTTCTAAAATTGTAAAAAAAAAATCCTACAAAAGGTGGAAAAAACCCATTTTTTTAATGCAAGCCTATGTGTAGGCACAATATGGCACGCTTAAAGTGTGCTGTGCTACCCGCGTGCTTTGCTAGTTGTGGCCAGTCGGGACATCGTGTCAATGCCAAGCATGGCCCGTTAATAGTGGTTGGTCCGATTAGCATCCCTACTTTATAGGATACAAGGGGTAATATCTCATAGAATTAAATTCTTATGTTTTGAGCTAATAGTCCTAATTAAAATCAGATGATGTAAAATTCGTAACATCATGAATTAAAAGTCTTTTGCATTATAAGATTTTTTCAAATGTCGGGTGTAAGTCTTGTTTCCCCTCTTGTGATATCCAAACGTTTATGGGAAATACGAAAAATAATTTTTCTTACAATCTTCCATTCTTTCTCCTTATGCCAACAGAATATTACTGTTATAAGGCGAATTGTGCGTTTTCTGCTCGACATTTTGTACCCAAAATACCCTCAAACCATTTTCTATTATTCAGAATTGTTATCACCACGTCAACAGTACAATAAATAACACCAAATGAAACATTCGTGTAATTTAAGCTTGGCTCTTTGTTTTTAAAGTGGAATACGTGGAAAAACACTAACCGTTCAAAATCAGAAGCTTCTACTTTGCTTCTAGTGTCTCATGGATGCCAACCGAACCGAAGTGTCTCCCATTATGTAAAAAAGTCAGATGCTTAAAAAATAAAAATGCTGCAAGACCTAACATCTGAAGAAAAAAATGCCGATGAAATCGAAAAAACCGGTCATCACGTCTCCGTTGTTCGTAATCCAAACGCAGCCTTAAGTTTTATACTCGTCAAAAGCCGAGCGGGTAACAAGCGTGGTTCGTAGTCGTCAAGCCACGTGGTTGTTATGCCCTTTGGGGGCTGACATCGTCTACCTCTGTGTTCGATCCAGCCGCTTTAACAGGATGACGCCGCGTGGAGCCAATGTTAGAGGTGTTAACGTTCTCTGTTTGTCTTTTCCGTCAATGCCAAACGGGTGGGAATTCATTTTCGGAGACTCTGACTCTCCCTTTCTTTTTCTCACTCGTTCTCAGGTAATCCCTTCGAATGCGTTAATGCCATTTAATGAATCCATTAGAAGGAGGTTGGAGCAATAGTGGAGAGATTTAGAAAGTTGAGGAGATTGAAAAATAAAAATTTTGAATTGAAGAACGGAAATTTCTGGCTCCAAATTGTAAAACTCTCTAAAAAGGGGCTTAGATCTGAATAAAAAGGAGGGATTTATCAAACTAAAGGGTGCTGGTTCGTGCTTGACTGGAAGAAGATAGCTCCTTCTCAGTACGTTTTGGCCTCTCTCTCTCTCTCTCGCCCTCCATGTTTTGGCGTTCTCTCGACCAACCATCTTTGTTTTGTATCTCTCAGTTTCTTTATGCCCAGATTTTTGAATCTCTTACTCTGTCTATCTCCCTTGCCTTGCCATTAGTTGAAAAACAGAGGGAAAAATCTGTCATTTCCTCCCTTCCGCCAAGAGAGCACCCAACCCCTCTCTTTTTCTTCCGTGAACAAAAAGAGAATAGAGAAATCTCAAATCTCACCCCCGCTGGTTTGCAAGTTTATGTTTTTCTCCTTTGTTTTAATTTTTACTTTTTTTTTTCCTGCGTAAGGAGCTCATGCAAAACACACAGGCTTTGTTGTGGTTGTGGAGGTAGGACGAAGAAGAGAGCTGCTCTTTGGGTTCTGTTTCTGTTTCTGAAATATTTGTTTTTTTTTTTTTTAAATGAGAGCGAATACGAACGGGGGCTGCCATTGATTCGATTAACGGAGCTAAGGAACGTTAACACCGGCGTTGCTATATACTCCACGCGGCAGCATCCGATTCGAGCGGCAGTTTTGGCGGTATTGTGCTGCGGTAGACGATGTGAGCCCGCCCTTTGGGTCCCACAAAGTGTGTAGGTAGCCTACTACGATTAAATTAATACCAACCGTTGATTATGCGATCACGATTTCAAAATTGTGAACAGGGTTCTACGGTGAGAATGTGAGATACCGACTCGAGAAGACCGGGCAAACCCGACGAACTTGCTCTTTAGCGTGCGCTTGTATACAGTACCGTACAGCGCGGGCGATGTTGGAGAAAACGTCCCTCTGAAAGCAACGCAAAACGAAGCAAAACAAAACAAAACAAATCCAGAAAGAAGATCAGATACAGTGAAAGAAAGTGCGATGTGGAGGCGCGTAGTTTCACTCTCTCCCTTACTCTTTTCTCCCAAATCTTCCATTTTGAAACAGGTATGAACTCGTCCTTGTTCTTCTTCTGCTCATTTCCACGATTCGAAGCTTTTGATCTTGTTTTAATCGGAGAAAAGCAAGGTGTATTCTATGTCGTAGAAGAATCTACGTTTTACTAAATCAAAATACGAGGTCTTATCTTCGGGCGGAGTCGTGAGGCTTAGGTATTAATTCGAGTTTGGATCCTGTAGACCTACAAAGAAGAATCTCAGTAGATTAGATGTGGATTGGCTCCAGAGCCCCCACGATCACCGTTAGTTTGGTTAATATGTTAGGGGATGGTGTTGCTTGTTGATTTATACCTGTTGTAGCTTCGACCTGTCATTGTAATTGTTTTGTTTGGGAATATTTCTTGAATAACCGGATCAATTTGCTGGATTTTTAATCTAAATCGTTACTATACAACAAATCGAGGAGCAAGGTGATTATGAATGGCTTTAAAGATCTCATAATCAGCAAATAAATAATTGTTGATGGGTTAGCGGTTTAATTTGGTAAATTATCAATTATGTGAAGACGACGATTATGTTTCTTTTTTTTTTAATTTACTTCGAAATTGAATTCTTAAATTCTTTCTTCTATTTTTCTTCTTCTTCTTCTTCTTTTATGAGGTTCTAACTCTGTAAAGCATTCTTTATAGCAGTGATTTAATCAGTGGCATAGCTAGGATTTTAAGTTAGGGTGGGCAAAGTAAGCATTTAAGCCAAAATGGTCACAATAAAAAAGAAGTATAGTTTTCCTTCGACTAATCAAAATAAAAGCATAAAAAAATTATAAGTGCACTCGACGGCACTTCATTCTTCAAAATCTCTAAATGATCTTCTTATTGTCAATGGTCTTAAACATATCCCTCGCAATAAAAGTGATTAGGCTATGGTCCATCCATTCATCTCCCCTTCGATTTTGTAGTCTATTATTAATAAAGTGCATAACTGAAAAAGCTTTCAACCCTATCTGTGGCAACAAGTAGAATAAGTATCAATGTGATATGCAAGTAGACCAATGGATACACCTGATTTCTCTTACGTAAAACCATTCTCTTAGCAAGCTTTTTGACTCCTTGTAACTCTTGCTGAGCAAACATAAAAAATTAAGTTTCTAATTCACCTTCAAGAACCATGAGTTCCATAAGAGAAAAAAATCCTTTGGATAATAAGTTGCGAGTTGGATTAACTTTGCCTTACAACAAAGGAGATATCATGAGTTTGGGATCAGATGGTATACAACACCCCCTCAATTTCAACACGAAATTTTTGACTCTCTCTCTCTCTCACTTTGATTTAGTAATTTCTATTTATCTACTTAGGACGTGTCATGCAATTAATATTGGCATTTGGAGTCAAAATGAAAACCGTTGGATGACCACTCTTGACTCACTCTTGCCACACAAGATGGTGGATCATAGTTAGTGCCTTAGTGGGCAAACAAAAATTTTTAATGGGGGCATAAGGGTAGATTCTAAATGGGGCATAAAGGTTAATTGAGAGGTCAAGGTGGGCAACCGCCCACCCTCACTTGTAGGTAGCTCTGCCCCTGGATTTAATAATCATGCCCCCATTTGAATCGTAGGCATTTTGTGCATAGCAACGTTCTCTGCAAGCAGAATTATTGGTGATGCTTATACTGAACTTAGCTATCCAAGACACTGGACCAACTTTTATATCTATGTGCTTGTTTCTAGTCCTTTTGGGATTCTCAGTATTTATACAAAAAATATATTGGTTAAGCATTCCACTTCTGCCATGTAATTTTGTTTTTGTAGGAAAATGTAGTCATGGAACTGGTATACATCTTTGTTTCTTTAAGACCGTGAAATTCATGCTGTGAAGTACAAAGCAAAGCGTTCAGACTACAGTGTAATTATCTGTATTGTTCAAAATCTAGGTATAGTTTATAGTGGTTGGATTTATTCTGAAGCTTGAATAGATTTAGAAAATTCATGACAATATTTGGTACGTAAGGTTCATATGGCTGTATTGTGACAAGCTTTTCATATCTGAATTCATTTAGACAATTACATTTATGTTATGCTTCACCATTGACACATATATAATTCGGGATTTAGTTTGAATTTTAGTAATTGGATTATTTTGGATCTCTATATATTCATTATCACTCAAATACTAGTCTAGATTGACTCTTTGCACATTTTCCCCAGGAAATTGGCCAATTTATAATTTTCTTCTTTTGGGAATTTATTTATGTAGGCTGCATACAGGTTGAAGATTCTGGAAGTATTGACCACAGAAACACTGGCTCCGGTATTTAATTTCTTAATAACTTGTTATTGCTGGCAAGGATCTCTTATTAAAGTGAAACTAGATTTGAAGATATTTTTGCATTAAGTGCTTATATTTTTAGTACTAAATTAAACTTTTGACTGTAAATTATCCTCTCAGATAGTTTATGGAGAAATTGATTCGGTCCATAGCTTGTTTGATTTGTTTTATTAGATGTATGAATTTTGCCTCAATTGGACCACAGAGTACTTGAAATTCTCATTTTTCTTCATTCTCTAGTCCGTCTGGAGGCTTTCTACATAAGATATCATGTTCCATTCGCAGGATTTCGGATGAATGACCTGAATTTTCTCCCTGGATGTAGGCAAAAGGTGGAACTTTCCTCAAAACAAAAAACCCCTTTATAACTTTTGTCTTGGGTAAGTACCATGGCCACTTCAGTAAGCAAGATGAGATACATTTCCATTTTGGACTTGTCGTATGTTGGCGAAGCAGAGTTGCTTTAATTTTTCTGGCTTTTACCATCATCTTTGTGTTTTTTTCCTGCATATAATCTTAAATCAGTAATTTTTAGTCACTTCATGTTATATTATGCTTATCTTCATTATTTCCAGGTGCAAATCGTCTTCCAAATTCAGCTGGAAACAAATTATTAAACAGACATGTTCCCTGATATCTGATTGAATGTGCTCCCATGGAGAATATAGTTATATACACTGTTTTTCATCGTTTTCTCACCTTTTTTTTTTTTATAAATTTTTTGTTTCTAGTAAGAGGTAGAAAGCACAGCCAATCTGTCAGGTTGCATTCTTTACTGCAGTCTACCATACATACTTTTAACATAGCTTCAACATGAGGGTGAATGCTGCTTGTTTGATATTTTATATTTTTATCATCATATGCTTTCAGGTGGCCCTGGTAGTGGAAAAGGTACACAATGTGCAAAAATCGTGGAGACATTTGGATTCACACACCTTAGTGCTGGAGATCTGCTAAGGAAGGAAATATCATCTAATAGTGAAAATCGGTACATAATATTATTTTCCTGTTCTCTCTATTGCGAATTACTTTTTGGGCAATTTGTTGAACTGCACAAACGGCTTTGATGGTGGTTAGAATATTTTTTCAGTGCCATGATTCTTGACAAAATTAAGGAGGGAAGGATTGTTCCATCGGCAGTAACTGTCAAACTGATCCAAAGGGCAATAGAATCAAATGAAAGTTGTAAATTTCTCATTGATGGTTTTCCACGAAGTGAGGAGAATCGCATTGCATTTGAACGAATTGTAAGTCTTACTCCTCTCTTTCCATCCTTGTTCCTTTTTTTTCCCTTCTACCCATTTCTTTTTCAACCTTGCTGTATTTTGTTTATCAACATTGAATGCAGTTTAAAAATACAAAAGCTGGTTAAAACCTTGAGTATTAATGCAGTTTCATAGCACTGCTTTTGATTGTTCACAAAATTCAGGTTGGAGCAGAACCAAGCATGGTTCTTTTCTTTGATTGTCCTGAAGAAGAGATGGTGAAACGGGTGCTTAGCCGTAATGAGGTGCTCTTAAGTTTTACTTAAAATATAAGTTGACTTCCTTTAATAAATATTAGGTCTCAATACATTGATATGTGTGATATTTCTATGACTTAGGGACGAGTTGATGATAATATTGATACGATCAGGAAGCGCCTTAAAATCTTTGCGGCATTAAATCTTCCTGTTATCAACTACTACTCTAAAAAGGGAAAAGTTCACAAGGTATTCTTAGTACTTATTGGGCCTATGGAATATTTTTCATATGAAAGCCTTAAAGTTACATTTTATTTGAGTTAGTAACATTCAATCCTCAATGCTTCTTTATCTATTTCTGGGCATAACACTTGGATTAGTTACTAGTTTTTTATGATCTTCTGTTCTGTGTTTTTTTTCTTCATAAAAGTTTTCGTTTTGTTATTTCAAATTGATCAATTTTAGGATTCATATGACATGTAACACATATCAATACGTGCAGATCGATGCAGTAGGAACAGAAGATGAGATATTTGAAAAAGTTTGTGCAGTTTTTGCTGCATATGAGGTACGCTTACTGGGAAATGTTACCATTAGTTTCTATATTTAAAAAAAAACAAATACTGATGTACTCCAATTTTTACCATTGGATCAGCTTTTTTTTTATTATTATCACGGGGATGGATACAGGGTATACCAATAATTCATTGTATCTTCCTGATCAATTTAGTGTCAATCCCCATTGCACACAGCATGGATATCCTGTTTCTCAAGTTTTATTCTTCATCTTGAACATCTCCAATTAGATGGATATCCTGTTTCTCAAGTCTTATAGGATCACTTGTTGTAGAGGTCATCTTCATTTAAGCATATGAATTTATACATCCTTCTACCAGTTATGTATAGTATATTCATTATCCTTTAAAAAGAAAAAGAGTATATGCTGCAATGCAGAGCTACTCCAATAATGATTGCTCACTGGCACTAGAACGGAAATACAGCCCTTGTTGCACCAAGATGCAATTTCACCACAAAATGCAAACATGAACAGGACTAGAACATACACTGTTCAAATTGAGTTGCTTTAGTAGGGTGTGACATGGTTATCCGATGATTGTTGGACTTTGATTATGATTCATTACAATAATATCAGACAGTCATTAAACTATTAATTTCTCTACTGTCTGATTCATGGGTTCCTTGAATTTGATCAAATTTCTTTGATACTCTTGATTCTTGAAATCCTCTGAATACAACAATGATGGTCAAAGTTGACCCCATCTTCCTCTCCCTCCCTCTTTCTCTGTTTTTCTTTTGTTAACTGCCTATCCAGTTTCTTGGAGCTGCTGTTGAGTTATAACAGTGAAAGCATTGTCCTTTTTCTTATTAGTTTCCAAAATGACTTTGTTGTAGACGCACAACAAATCAAACATTATTGCCGACAACACCGTCAATGTATCTGAGAACTGAGACTTGGTTATGCTTGTATTCTCAGTAAAGTAATTTTTGCCTTTGTTATGACATATGCCAGCCATATTTTTGTGTTCCTGATTGTGCCAGATGGATGGAGAGCATGATGTTTCTTCAAATCAATAACATTTTACATGGATGTGTGATGGGATTATAGGAGTTTAATCATGTGAAAACTACTTGTTATGCTATCTGATGCTTCTTGGCATTTTAACTGACCTTCCAAATTTTTTCTATTGCATTCCAGGTGGCTTAATATTTGAAAATTAAGTGGAAGGATCATGCAAAGTCAGGTGAGGACTCCTGGTTTTTCATTTGAGCTACCTCACCACATTTCTGAGAAAAGGCCTTGATAATTAAGCAGACACCCAGTACCATTTCTTCAAGAAAATGTCTTGAAATCAAATTATGCTCCACCTTGTTTTCAAGATGAGGCCTAGAGGCTACTATTTCTGCAAAGAAGGCAAATCCAGTGAAACAAAAATCTCATGTCAAGCAACGATCTAACACTTCATCTATTGCCTTCCATTGCAATGGCAGATTTTTGATGATATCTTGATTGTATTTCCTTTGGAACTATCATTACCAGTTGAACGAGTAATAATAAAATGTGGATGGTTTAATCTCGGATACCTCAACAGTGCTGCAAACTTAGTATGGCATCTAATCCCATCACCTTCAAGGGAACTTATTCTCGTTTACATGCTCACAAGTCCTGGCTTTTCAGTCTGCTATCTATAGTGTTGATCATGTCAATTCCCGTTTTCCTTTTATACTTTTTACATCATGAATTTGGTTAGCTGACTTGGGGCAAAGGAGCATGGCGCATTGGATAAACACAGAACACCAATTCTAAAATTAATGAAAGCTCATGTTTAAAACTTTGAAGTCTCAACGAAAATCCATCCAAGAGTGCAATAGATCCATGAAAATCCCAAATAACGCCATGTTTCATTACCCTATGACTTTCGCTTCATTTTAGATTAAGTTTTGCCCAGACCCTCTTCACTGTTAGTCTTGGAACCAAAATAGAATGTCAACTGGCAGGTGTAACCCATATGCGTTTCAAATAAGCCTTTGTTAGGGTTCTGACTAATATGTTAAAGCTCTGAAATTTAACAGGGAGTGTGCTTAAGAAGAAACAAGCTAGATGGTAAGAGGCTAAGAGCCTTTCACCTGAAACCCAGACAGATTTAGGCAGGAGATGGGTTAATTGGGTCGGATCATGAGATAAGTAAGATGCATTGGACCAAGAGAAGCTACCCAAGAAAAGAGGAAAGACCCTAGCGTCTGGAATATTCGGAGCCACGTCTAGAGCAAGCGTCCGTTAATAACTAACCCCACATCAATTCAATCGGAGGGAGATTGAAACATAGAAAAGGAGCAAGCAAACTACAGAAGAAATAAAGATGCTTCTCTCTCCTTCCAGATTTTCTCTCTCTCTTCATCCACCTCCCTATAACTTCCTCGCTCCGACCACCTTTGGCCTTTCGAACAACGTCGCCTTCATCATTAACAACAACTTTAAAAGAACTTCCAGGTTTACCATGTCTTCCACTTCCTCTCCTTCTCCTTCTGTTACTCATTCCAAACAAGACTCAAACCACCGGGAACACCAGCTCTTGATGAAACAAGTGCTCAAGTACCACAACCAAACCAAACACTCCTTCAACAATTATGCCAGAGGCCCTCACGGCCTTGACTGGGCAAACCAACCCAACCCATTTCGCCGCTATATCTCCGCTCCTCTCCTCCCTCTCCAACATCTCCCTCCAGAACAACCAGACCCATCCACCAATGATCCTCCTCTCTACTCTTCTCTCTTCCGATCTCTTCCTTCACCAAAACCCATTTGTAAATCCACTCTGTCTCAATTCCTCTATGATTCTCTTTCGCTTTCCGCTTGGAAAACCACTGGATTCTCCACTTGGTCTCTTCGCGTAAACCCCAGTAGCGGTAATCTCCATCCCACGGAAGCCTATGTTATTGCTCCTTCTATTGCTTCTCTATCTGACTCCCCCTTTGTTGCCCATTACGCCCCAAAAGAGCATTCCCTCGAGCTTCGAAGCGTAATTCCAGATGAATTCTTACATAAATTCTTTCCTGAGGGTTCATTTCTTGTGGGGTTCTCTTCAATTTTCTGGCGCGAAGCTTGGAAGTATGGAGAACGAGCGTTTCGGTATTGTAATCATGATGTTGGTCATGCAATTGGTGCAGTTTCCATGGCTGCCGCTGGGCTTGGATGGGATGTTAAGCTCCTTGATGGGTTGGGTTATTCTGGTCTCGAGAAGCTTATGGGGTTGGATTGTTTCCCTAAATTCGAAATCCCGTCTCGTCCGGTGAGGGGTAAGCTTCCCGAGATTGAATTCGAACACCCAGATTGTGTTCTTGTTGTTTTTCCTAATGGGATTGGTGAATTTGATGTGGATTATAAGGGTTTGAGTTCAGCGATATCGAAATTCTCAGAATTAGATTGGAAAGGAAAGCCTAATTCCTTGAGTAAAGAGCATATTTGTTGGGATATCATTTATAGAACTGCGGAGGTTGTGAAAAAGCCTTTGACTGTTGAGCATAAATTCTCTGTTGATCCGTATCAGATGAGCTTATCGTTATCAGAAGGTGCCTACAAGGATTTGACAGTTAGGCAGGTTGTTAGGAAGAGGAGGAGTGCAGTTGATATGGATGGAATTCATGTCATGAAGAGAGAGACTTTTTATCAAATACTATTACATTGTCTTCCTTCAGGTGCTCAAAGTGGAGTGAAGCAGGGAAGGCAGCTTGCATTGGCATACCGGGTTCTTCCATGGGATGCAGAAGTGCATGCTGTTTTGTTTGTTCACCAGGTTGAGGGTTTGGCCAAGGGCTTGTACTTCTTGGTAAGGAATGAAGACCATTTCAATGATCTCAAACGAGCTACACGGTCGGAATTCAAGTGGGAGAAGCCAGAGGGTTGCCCAGCTGCTCTACCTCTTTATATACTTGCTAGAGGTGACTGTCGACAGGTTTCCAAGCAACTTTCATGCCATCAGGTGGGTTATTTTGTTCGCAAAATTGTATTTCTTTTGTTTATACTGCTTGAGATTTACATAGTATTATGGTTATAAACTATGCCTTTAAGAGGATTTGGACATTTTTTGACATCTTAGTTCAGGAATCTAAACTATGGATTAAAGGAGTTAAAGGTGATTAGTAGGCTAATAGGCTAAGATGGTTTGTTCCTGTATGATGGAGACTTAGCGACGCTTATGTAGAGTTGTAAGGATGTGCACATTGAAGGATCTAAAAGCTGAAAGGAAACCCATAATGGACATAGATCAGGTTGGTCAGAAGTTATTCAAATATACATAATCTAAACAAAAATGCAGTCATTAAGTAAAATAGAATTCATGATGTTGATCCTTTCGAGTTTGGATAAGGTTTTTTTTCTTTTTTTCTTTTTTTCTGGGGGGTGTCGTTGTTTTGAAAAGTTGAATGTGATTAGAAAGGCCTTAAAATGCTTAGATAAAACTAGACAATGGACTTCAGTATAGCCAGAGTGAGTGTGCAACAGCCTAGGCAGCAAGTTTCAAAGGTATTCATTCTACTTGATTTATAAATTCTTTACGGCAAGTTTAACAACAATTGCAACATTTTCTCGTAAGTTATGATTAGTGCTTACAAGTCAAAAAAACAAAGAACATATTCATTAGTCATGATACAATAATGCATCATGCTTAAAAAAAGCATGAAAGAACTAAACCATAAAATAAATAAAAAAATGCAAAATCCATTAAGGAAAGTAAGATAGAAGGTTCAAGTAATTAAAATTAGGGACAAAATAGGGTAAAAAAGGATAAATTCAGCAGTAGATTATGGACTATGGAAGAAAAAGAGAGAGCAGGCTATGAAATTTTTAAAACAAAAAGACTAAAAGAAAAATTAATTGAGGAGAGGTTTTGGAGGGTGTTTTTGTTGCTTGGTGTGGGGTTGTTGTGTGGGTGTGCATGGGTTTATTTATTGCAGGTAAAGGTGGAGGAGGCTTCTTAAAAAGGCTAAAATTAATAATAATAAAAAATTACCAAAAAAGCTCCAGGTAATAGTATTGAGTCTATTGACGTTTGGACCACAAAAAGGGAGAAATAGTTTATTGTTTTGGGTGCCTATTCCTTCTTATTCTGGTCTAATGATGAAGCCTTTTTAGATTGTTATATGTACAGAAAATGGTTGAATTGGAAATTATTAGTAGGAATCTAAGTTCGAGTTGTGTAAGTCATAATTTCTTATCAGTAAGTTAATAAATTATTGTTTTATACAAAAGTTACAAGTTTAAGAAGTAATGTAAAAAAATTTTGAAACTATATAATTAATAGCCTAAGAGGTCTTATAGTCCAAATTCGTTCCTGGGCGAGTATCACCTTCAACTAAGTCCTTGAAGACGTCCCACTAGGGAAGCCTTTGACAACACTAGTCTAATTGTTCTTTGGTAGCTCATATAATTTGAGAGAAGCATCCCATAACCTGGGACCAGAATCGATAAGGTGTTCTATTCTCCGTTTTTCATGGATGGAGTTAATAAAGCAAGATTTACGAAAACATAAATTTAACTGAAGACAAAGACATGATTTTTGATAGAATGAGATGGAGAGAAAATTCATGTTACCGACACCACTTTGGTGGGAACAGGCTTTTGATAATGATGACGCCCTACGATTGTCCTTTCATTGTGAAATGTTGGTACATGCTTGCAGGATATTGCCAGTGATGGCTGCTTCAGCCTAGGCATGGTGGCGCACTTTGAGCAGGCTCTGCATGAAAAGAATGTGTGGATGTATCCTCGTTTATTCTGGGAGACTGGTATTCTCGGTCAGGTCCTGTACCTTGAGGCACATGCAGTTGGTATCTCTGCAACTGGAATTGGATGCTACTTTGATGATGCTGGTAAATGTTCCTTCTAATTTGTTTTTCCTTTCCTGAATTTTCTGTTCATCTTTGATTCCATCTTCATTATTTGTCAACAATTACAGTTTTCA
Source organism: Buxus sempervirens (assembly GCA_947561395.2). Taxonomy (NCBI): domain Eukaryota; kingdom Viridiplantae; phylum Streptophyta; class Magnoliopsida; order Buxales; family Buxaceae; genus Buxus; species Buxus sempervirens. The sequence continues at coordinate 8,964,878 of OX387193.1, forward strand.
TCATGGGTGCTAATGTATCATCAGTATGATTATGCATACTTCAAGAGCTATTTGGAAACAAATATCCCAAAAAAGGATGCAAGAATTTTAAAATGTGTTTGTGTCCAGCACCACTATTAACCAGAAAGATCAACCAAATTATTGAATTGCTACCAGCACGGCCTCTTAAACAGGATATGGTGAGACTAAGTCCCGCAATGTCAGCTTGTCACATTATAAGTTTGACAGTGCATATATCTGTTTGTGGTTCACAGTACTCATATTAACGTGTAGTAACCAACTTACAATAAGTGCTTATGGATGAGGATAGGGTAGGTGTATTAAAAAACCAGAAGTACCATGAATTTGATCTGCTTGTCAGGATTTACCGTGAGTTTAATTGTCATTAAAGTCATGACATCCATATTTCTTTGAATTACTCTGGAAATCAGATGCATGAATTAATATTGTTACTAGAGATTGAGGTGTATAGTATTCCAGAGCATCACTTTCTTCCATGCATGAATGACACGTCTATCATTGCAGTGTATATTACAATTGTCGGATTGAAGTTCAATACTTTCTTATTAATTTGCATTAGAATACATCATAACATATGTCAACCCTTTACTGAAAGTGTTCTCTTCAATTATTTGCAGTACATGAAGTGCTTGGCTTGAGAGGTTCAGAGTTCCAGAGCCTTTATCATTTTACAGTGGGAGGCCCTGTTCTAGACAAGCGTATAATGAGCCTACCTGCATACCCCGGCCCCAGTATTGATGCCTGATTGCTGAATCAAACGCACATACAACTAACAGACCTTGTTCTACACACTTACTTTTACTTGTTGCGCCACATAATTATGCTTATTATTTCGGGTTGGAAGTTAACATTTCAAATGCCAATATACAACTTCTCTGCGAAGACCGGAGATATACTAAAAGGGTACATATGCTGTTAACACTGAATGGTTCTTACTGAATTGCATATATTACAGATTCAGTCAAGCCAATGCATGTATGAAGGACATGGAGATACCTTTGTCAAAAGATAAGTTGAGGAGGTTTGGTTGAAAAGTTTAAAGAGATACAATATCGATTCATGATTAGGTTAGTTCCATGCTATGAACTTTGTGTAACTATCTACATAAATCCCCTTGTGCATCATTGTAATGAAACCTGGTATCATCCATGAACTTTGATTTTCTTCACATAGTGAAACATTGTAATCTTTGTGATACTCTACAATCAATGAGTACTGCAGGAAGGAATTTTATTGTCTTAACTTTTGAATTCAACCTTTTGCTTCCAATTTTCTGAAGCATCTTGTACCTTTAAGCTTAGAAAAAAAAGGTGGTAGTTCTTGATTTGATGTGGAGAGTGTGAAGTTTGGAGGTTTTTTGAAATAATTGGTGAAAATAAGATTATGCGAGAGATCGATCTCATTTATTCCTTATGGCCTGCTCTAAAAGAATGAGTTTTCAAAATTCAAATTATTCTTTCTTTCTATGATGAGACCCGTGCAAAGAAGCTCTCACCCCTCTCCAATTCCTTCTTCCACTTGCACTTCTTCCCCCTTGGTCTTCCGCTGCTCTCGTAAGAGCAAGAAAAACAACAAACAACAATGGCGGCAGCATCAGCAGCATCGAAGGCAAACTCTTCAAAATAAGACCCATTATTTCCCAAAATCGTCACCAACTCCTCTCATTATTGATCGAACACCTTACACCCAAACAAAACGTCAAGCACTCGACGCCATCGTCGAAGACCTCGAGAAATCCGTCTCTCGAGGCGTGAAGGTCGATGCTCAAATCTTCTCTTCCCTTCTTGAGGCATGCTTTCATCTGGACGCCATCGACCATGGAATCCGAATTCACAGCCTTCTCCCGCCGAACCTCCTCCGAAAGAATGTCGGCCTTTCTTCGAAGCTTATTAGGTTATATTCTTCATGTGGTCTTGTTGAGGAGGCCCATGAACTGTTTGATCAAATGCCGAGGAGAGATGCGTCTGCCTTCCCATGGAATTCACTCATATCGGGGTATGCTGAATCGGGCCAATACGAAGATGCAATGGCTCTTTATTTTCAGCTGGTGGAAGATGGCATCGAGCCTGATCAATTCACCTTCCCCCGGGTGTTAAAGGCGTGTGCCCGACTTGGGTCGATTCGAATTGGCGAGGAAGTTCATCGCCATATAGTTCGGTCGGGCTTCGCTGCTGATGGGTTTGTCCTCAATGCGCTTGTAGACATGTATGCTAAATGCGGAGACATTGTGAGAGCTCGAAGGGTCTTCGACAAGATTGCCTGTCGAGACTCGGTTTCCTGGAACACAATGCTTACGGGTTACATCCGTCATGAGCTTTTGATGGAAGCCTTGGACATATTTCGCAGGATGCTCCGTGCGGGATTTGAGCCAGACTCGATCGCCATATCAACAATTCTTGCTCGGCTTTCATCGTTGAAACATGGTCTCGAGATTCATGGATGGGTTTTTCGGCGGGGTCTTGAACAGAGTTTGTCCATCGCCAATTCTTTGATTGTTATGTACTGTGAAAAGGGTATGTTGGATAGAGCCCGCTGGTTGTTTGACAAAATGCCTGAAAGGGATGTCGTGTCGTGGAATTCCATCATAACTGGTCACCGTGAGGACCGACGTGCTCTGATATATTTTGAGCAGATGGAGAATGCTGGTGTTTCGATAGACAGCATCACATTTGTGTCACTATTGTCAGCGTGTGCCAATTTGCGTTTGGTGGAAGATGGGAAGCGATTATTTTCTAAGATGAGAGATGTGTATGGAATAAGTGCAAGCATGGAGCACTACGCTTGTATGGTGAACCTCTTAGGAAGGACAGGTTTGATTGATGAAGCCTATGAAATCATACTGAAGAGGATGGAATTTGAGGCTGGGCCTACGGTTTGGGGAGCTTTACTTTATGCTTGCTCGCTTCACGGCAACGTTGACATGGGGGAGATTGCTGCAGAGAGGCTTTTTGAGTTAGAGCCTGATAATGCACATAACTTTCAACTTCTGATGAAGATTTATGGCGATTCTGGTAGACTGGAAGAGGTGGAGAGAGTGAGAAGGATGATGATGGACAGAGGATTGGATTAATGGGTTGGTATCTTGTGGGAGTAGATCCTGGATTGGAGCCAAAAATGGGGGTGTCTCTTTCATGGTGATGCTTGCTGGTATTAAGCCCTTTTGTCCATATCATCTGGTTCATATACTGTAAATAGTGCTTCTGATAGGGGAGCAAGAGTGTTATCCACTTGATTCTGATAGACATACTTGAATTGCTTTTACTTCAGATGGGAATTCAGAATCAGGCCTTCTTTCCACAGCAATCTGATCTACTTCCTAACCATGTTTTTGTAATGCTTAAACCAAGAGACATTGAGGTGTTAGAATAATATATGAAGAAAATTTATTTCAAAAGTGAAGGGGTTGGATAACCCAAAAATATCATCCATTTCATATTTAAATGCATCCAAGAAAAGACCCAAAGAAAGCCCAGCCTTCCAATAATTAAACATGGTTATCAGACTCCTAATTCTTTTTAGCAAGGCACCAGAAGATCTATACATGAGAGCTCCAATTCCTTCCACCACAACTACAGCCAATCCAGCAGAGAGAATGTCCCAGTCACCTGTTTGCCCTATAACAGTGGCAAAGGCTGTTGCACAATAGAAGCCCACCAAGAAAAACAATACCTTCATTGGAAAACCTTTCCTTATTTCCTGAATTCTTGCATTTAACTTGATTCCAAAAGCTTGAATTGTCCTGACCAGTCGAGTCCCACCATCAGTGCTACTGGTAGAAGGATCCAATCTACTGCCATCAGCACTGCTCTTAATATACCACACCATCCTCCTAAACAACCAAACAAAAATGTCAGACTATATATGTAAAGTTATTTTTAATAGCTTTCAGAAATTTCCTGTTTGACCTTGAATTTCAGAGTCAAGCAACCTCATCCTCAATTACAGAAGGCAATAGATGCGACCAAAGTCATTTAAAACAATCAAGAGTCACAGATTGTATAAATCAAGGTTTTCTAATTCATCATAAAGTGTCAAACTAAAATCTTCAAAGAGCAAATTACATGACTTAAGGAGGCACTTTAATCGCATTGGTTTGTAACTTTTCTTGTTCCCAGCCTAAGTGAAACCATGCCCATTATATATATTTGTAACTTTTCCTTCCTTCAGAAATGTGTGCATGCTTTAAATTCTTAAATTTGGATCAGTCTTCAGATCCTACCATAATTACCATGCATCAGCCCCTACATGTGGGATGAGACAATGAACAAACAGAGAATATAAACAAAGTACCAGAGAATATTGTCCCATTACTACAGCTGTCATTTTCATATAAATCCATTCAAATATGAAAATAAAAAAAAGAAGGGAAAAAATTCCAAGATTAACACTGAAAACATGCCATATATTTGGGTTGAAATGCCACAGTCTTCTCAATTTGATACTTCAAGAATTTACCTGTGGCATATCAAATATGTAATAATATGTAGAAGTTATAACAAAATCCAAACGGACACCAGCAGAATATGCACATAATCTACGAACTAAACATCAGCCCATCATAAAAATGTATCTGCAATTGTTAAACATATTTGCTACACCTTATACAATTTTCCAAGCTATTTAGTCCATGGACTTACTTGGAACTGTTGACTGATGAGGGTTGAGCTACATGATAGAAACACAACTGAGGATAGACTCTCCAACTGAAGGAAGAAGCAGTCTTGTGAAAGCATCCAAAAGATAGAAACCTTGATCTGAAGCACTTCAGAGATGTAATTATAGTACTTTTTGGATATTTAACTGAAGCTTGCATCTTTGTTGTTATTTTCATATAGGGGCCTGCAAGTTAGGAATTCATTATTTATTTAAGAAAACGAATCAAGAAAAATAAAGAAATTAAGTTGGCGAAGAACCAAAGCAGATTATGTAAAGACCAAAGAAAAACATGCCAAGCATAAAAAAAATACAAATTTCTTATCAAGAAACCTAACATAAAAGTAAATCTGTAAAAAGAATGAGGGTGAAATTCTTCTTAGACCATAATTTTAGGAAAAGAATCAAGAATGAAGGGGGAAAAGTAAAATTCAAATCTACTTATGTTTCAAATATTTTTGTTATCCAACATGAGCAACAGAGCTAAAAATGAATATAGAAAATTATAAGAGGACTTAAGCAAGGATGCATCATATCATAAACTAATCTTCTTTCTTTATATTATGCAATATTTTTTAGATATGCCAATACTCCAGGTCACAAAATTTTTTACTTGCACCCGGATGGATCCTCAAACTAATCCTGAAATTCCTTTCTAGATATTCCTCAATGTCCCGGCTATTCACGGAATGCGAGAAGCAGATGAATCCCCTGGCATTAGCAGATTATCTTTTACTCCATCCTGCCACTAAATTCCATTTATCTGGAGGGGTTTATGAACTAACATCATTTGCTATTATCCCAGCTTGCAAACTAACAAGAGAAGCTTTTTAACTTCTTTGATAGGCTTCAGCATTCCATCAAACACAGAATATGCCCAAGGAGCTCTTTTCTTTCATTTCAAAATATGATACAGACTTCCTAAGATCATCAACTATCGAATTCAAATTTGCAAATCTAACTCCTGCATGGTGGTGGATTTCCCTAAAATCTAAACATGACCTTGTGGTAAATCATTAACCACTAATTTTACAACAATCGGAGGCAAGTTTCATGTGTGATGGGCATCTAGTTGGAAATAATATCCATAATTACCCAGTTATAATAGCTATAATATGGCCATATCCAGTAACCCATTTTCATGAGCTTGCCATTATTATCAAAAGGGATTTCCCAAAATCAAAGAGACTCAAGCGACAATGACTCCTCCATAAATCCCCCATAACCTCCTTCTTCCTTGGATATTTAATAATTAGAAGGGAAAAAAGGAATAGCAAGCGGCGTCAATTTCAAGGCAACGCCTGCATAGTAGCTTTTAACAGATCTTAAAAAGAATTCACTCATCAGGGAAGCAACATTACGTAATAGTTAAAGCCTAACTTTTACACTAACGTTTTCAATGCCCTGAATCAATAAAAGAAGAAGAAGCCAAGACAGATTATTTGGCTTACAAGAAATCACGGGTTTTATCTTTCTGCTGGCGAACTCGCTTCTTCTTCCTTCACTCGTTGCCTTGATTGTTGATGCTGCTTTTATTTTTTTGATCAAGAACTCATTCTGATTCTTATTTCTTCTTGCCCTTTTATAAGTTTTTTCCCCCTTCACAACATGTTATCCATTCTCATCCAGGAAGTATCAACTCTGCTCGGTGTTAACGAGCTTAGCCCAAATTTTTGGGGCCCAGTTTTCTACAGTTTGATAATAATAAGGGTTGGGCTTGGGCTAAGGTGTTGAAGCCCAACTCTACATTCTCTGGCCCAGATTTGAATTTGGGGCGTTAAAACTTAAAACCTTGTTATTATGGTTACTGGATTATTTGCCACGTGTGAAACCTGTGCGTTACTAGACCCAAACTTATGGTGTAATATTACGCTTCCTCTTGGATTCGGTCCCCTTTCAGTGCGGAGACCACTCACTTTCCCTTTCTCTGGATGGTCGTTTACACGTTAACGGCCGGTGACCGAGAACAGCTTCGAAGTTAAAGTGGGCGTCGAACGAAGAAGTTCCAAAGCGTAAGAAGAAGAAAAGTTTCAAAGCAAACAAGGAGAAGACTTTGCTTCACCTGAACCGAAACCCTTATATTTCTTCTTTTAGCTCTGGTAAGCGGTTCATCGCGTTATTTTTCCTTCTTTCAGATCTTAAATGCTTGACAACTCCACTAAGAGAAAGTTATGATTGTGATGATACGTCTATGAAATCGATGATCTGTTCTCACTGGTGAAGACTGGAGACGGATTTAGTAGTTTCAATTTTGGTAGCTTGCGTATCTTGAAGAACTGAGATGTAGTCTCGAGAGCACGAAATCTCTCATCTTTTTAGGTGCTTCTCTGTTTCCCTGGTTTGGATAGATTGTGTTAATTAATGTCGAATTGTATCAAATGGAGCATCTGATTGAGAGATCGATAAGCTTCTAACGTCATTTAAGTCATTGTGCTGTTGTCTCGTTTTAAGTACGTTGAAGATTCGCTGAGAATAAAGTTTATCGAGGACATGTAAAATTCCTTTCAAACAGCGTGTTCTCGTTGGACTTGCTACGAGCTGCGGTGTTGGATTTTATCCTTGAAATAAGTCACAAACTTCATAATATTATCATAGTCCCTGATAAAGTATATGGCTGTTTATACAATACAATTACCGAACATATAAAAACGAATGTGTTTTTCCACTAACAGACACAAGCATGAACATGTCTAAGTACACATGCTATATGTGAATGGTTGAATTTTTATAGCTTGCTCCAGAATTTAACTTTCACTTAAAATTACTTTACAGTTGATGAGTATTCGTGAATCATTTTGTGTTATTCCTTACAATTTTGCCCTTTTTCGGTTAAGCATAAACAATTTGCATTCAACTGATATTTATTTTAAAATATTGCTCTAGAAATTTTTTTTTGAATTACTGGATATTAGGTTTAGTGTTCATGATTTGTTTTATGTTTTTTTCTCACAAAATTTCTATTTTTTCTGTAAGCATGCACCATTTGTGTTCAACTGATATTTATTCGGAACTTCTAACAAACCTTAACGAAGAAATTGTATTTTATAAAATTGGTGCAAGTAGGCATTTATTATTTTCCTCTTGGCAGTTGTAGGGAATTATGGATTTTCCCCTTTTTTTTTCTGTTAATTGATTAGGGTATTTCATTTGTTTGTTGGAGCTTATTATGATTTCAGGGTGTTTTCCTGTTGCTGGTGCTAGATCAATGTAGCAACGGTGTTACTTCTGCTTACAGAGTATTTTAACAAACTGTTTTATTCAAATATATTTTCTTCTTTGTGTCCATTTTTAAATAGCATTACAGGAAAAGCTTTTTAGCATTGTACCATTGCTTGAGGTTTTTTGCATTTCATGATTGCTTTAGTACTGTAGACTCTATAGTGACATCTTATTTTGGATACATCCTGGATAGTTTAGCTGTTGTAAGAATTGTGTGACCATGTCATTCACAGCTTTTATCCTATTTTAAACTGAAAATAAATCATATTAATTGGGAAAATAGGTGAAAGCTGACGTTGACAGTGATTCGGCTGTGAGGTTGATGATCTGAAGTAATATAGAATCTTCTGCCATGTACAGCATGAAAGAGTTGGCTGAATATTTGCTTGAAATCTTTTTGCTGAGGGTGGAAGTGATAGGTACAGAAAAGTGGAGGCCTCACATGGAATGGGAAAGAGAAACCATTTGAGAAATCCTGGAGAAAAATTAGAGGATTCAAACTCCTCCCACTTTGTTATATGGTAGACAAATTTACCGATCTCTCTTAGGCTAAGACCAGCTTAATGAAAATTAAAGTCTAAATGTCTAATGCTGTTAAGTGAAGTACATTAAACCATATTGAATGAGACACTTCTTAAAAATTTATGTATTTGCATTGGGGATGTTTACACTCAATAGATCTTTTTTGCTTTTTTTTTTTGAAACTCAAGGTATCCAAGACCGCTTATGCTCAACCGACTAATCCTTGAGGGCCCGTGCAAGACCCGACAACCCACATGGCCCAAGTAAGACTAAGGCCCATAGACCTTATGCAGGTGGTCCCAGGAGATTGTGCCTAAGAGAGTTCGAACATGAGACCTCAGAGGGAGCATACCTCAATAGATCTTTGCTATAATACGTGGGGGTTGTTTTTTTTTTTTCTTCCTAATTGTACCTTATAGGTTAACATCTAATATAAAGTATACTTATAGATTCGGTATGGTAAACCTTACTCTGAGTTTGCCTTATGTTTATGGTTACCTACTTGAGAGTCATTTCCTGGTTATATATGTTCAATTGTTTTTGTTTTTGTTTTTGTCTTTTCCCTTTTTTATTTTTTTTGGGACTTAATCTTTATGTGTCTGCTTCTCACAAAACATCAATTCTTTTCACTAGATTATTTGTAAGTATCTTCTCATTACATACCTGGAAACGGGTTGTGACCGATTTGGATATTTTCTTGTGCATTAGTTGCTCTCTTCAAGAGGTGAAGTTACCTGTTATATCAGGGAAAATTGTCAAGAATAATGAGTGTCTATTGACTTTTGAAAAGGGTAACAAGAAACGTACTGGAGATATTTCTTAGGCATTTTGTGCTACAATAACGAGTCAAGCATCACTAAGCACTATTTCTCATATTATATTTGAGCAGTACATGCCTATTCTTCTTCAGTAGTGTCACAATGCATTTTTTACATGTAGTAAGAAAAAAATAATCAAATTTCCTAGGCTTGTGTCATAATAACGAGTCAAGTATCACTAAAAATAATTTCTCATATTTGATTTTGGCGGTACAAGTTCCTGTGAGACCTATCTTCTTCAGTAGTGCAAATTGCAGCTTATACATATTATTAAGAAAAAAAATCAACTAAAATGATATTCCTCATTGAATTCCTATTGTTAAAATTACATTTGCAGCGTGCACCTTTCTTATGTTATATTTCTTGACAAAACATTTTTCAGTGCCTAAGAGTCCTTTGGAACCCTAATGTGATTATTTATGATTGTGCAGTGTTTTCACATTATGTTCTACTGGTGTAATCTGTGAGGGAAATTGAAACCATACCTTCAGGGGAAGTAGATATGCTACCCACAGGAGTGAAAGAACCTCAAAGCCGTGAGAACAACCAGAAGATCCATCCACAACCCATGGAAGACTCCACAAATCAGAGCCTGAACGAAGATTCTGTGGAAGCCGTGATCTCCAAGATTTTCACGAACATCTCATCCCTGAAGTCAGCCTACATTCAGCTCCAAGGTGCTCATACTCCTTATGACCCGGACAAGATTCAGGATGCTGATAAAAATGTAATTGGGGAGCTGAAGAAACTTTCTGAACTCAAGCATTTATACAGGGAAAACAACCCCAAACCTGCATCTATTTCTCCGCAGGATTCCCATTTGGTTGCTGAAATACAGGAACAACAGAGCTTGTTGAAGACTTATGAGGTCATGGTGAAGAAATTTCAATCCCGGATTCAGACCAAAGAGTCTGAGGTTCTTCAGTTGCAGCAGCAGATCCAGGAGTCAAACCAGACACGGGTAAAAATTGAGAAGAAGCTGAAATTGCGGGCCTTGTCAGCCAAAGAATCAGAAGATTTGGAAGATGAAAATGGAGTTTTCTCCATGGAATTGACCATGGATCTCTTCTCCTCAGCCGTAGAAGCTACTTCCAAAGCTATTCATGACTTCTCTAAACCATTGATCAACATGATGAAAGCAGCTGAGTGGGACCTTGATGAAGCAGCAAACTCAATTGAGCCAATGGTTGTTTATGCAAAGAGGGCTCACAAGAAATATGCATTTGAATCCCACATATGCCAAAGAATATTCAGTGGTTTCCAGGAAGAGAGATTTTCCATAAAATCTGAGAATCTTACCATCACCAAGGAGAGTTTCTTCCAGCAGTTTCTGACTCTGAGGGCAATTGACCCATTGGACATCCTAAGCCAGAACCCAAATTCCATTTTTGGGAAATTCTCCAGAAGCAAGTACCTTGAGGTTGTTCACCCAAAGATGGAGGCTTCATTCTTTGGAAATCTAGATCAGAGGAAACATGTTATTGGTGGGGGCCATCCAAGAACACCCTTCTACCAGGCTTTTCTTAAATTGGCAAAGTCAATCTGGCTTTTGCACAGATTGGCACATTCATTTGACCCAACGGTTAAGGTTTTTCAGGTTAAGAGGGGAAGTGAGTTTTCCGAGGTTTATATGGAAAGCGTTGTGAAAGATCTGATTTTGGATGAGACCAAACCAAGGCCTAAGGTTGGTCTGATGATTATGCCTGGTTTCTTGATTGGGGAAAGTGTTATACAGAGCCGGGTTTACCTCTCTGGCATGAAGTGTGTTGGATGACTTTCAGAGTCTATAATAGGAGTCTTTTTCCAGAAATATGTATGTCATGCATTTGTCTGCCTTCTTGTTTTGTAACTTATTGTAGCCAGTGTTTAAGCATTGTTTGTTGGTTCCACTTGTTTGATAGGACACAAGTTGCTTATTTTTCCAAAATACACAACTCTTGCTTTGCATTCCTTATTGTAGCCAGTGTTTAAGCATTGCTTGTTGGTTCCACTTGTTTGATAGGACACAAGTTGCTTATTTTTCCAAATTACACAACTTTTGCTTTGCATTCAAATTTCAAGATAAATGAAGGTACTTGTATAATTAGTAGATGTATTTTCTGCCTTATTGTTTTGTAATTTATTGTATCCGGTGTTGAAGCATTGTTTGTTGGCTCCACTTGTTCGAGAGGACCCAAGTTGCTTATTTTCCTAAAATGCTTGAATTTTGCTTTGCCTTCAAATTGCTGGATAAATGAAGGTACTTCGTACTTGTATAATTAACAATGCTTACTGAATATTGTGTTATGGCAAGTTCTTGTTGTGTTCTTCACATGAATATGCTTTCCAGGCCATTGGGGTCAAGTATTACTGATGTTTGGCCTGGTAAAACAGCATCGTGTATGGTATTGCTGTAAGTTTAAGTTTGAATAATCATAAACTGGAAGGGGCTAATTGACGTGTGACGTAACATATTCGATAATATCCTTTTGTGAAGCTTCATAATTTACAGCAGATGGGATGATGGTTTTCCTTAACAGAGTACTCATGCAGGTGTTATATGAGTTGATGCTGTATATCTTCAGGGTTGACAGAGGCAAGAAAGAATCTTATTGTGCAAGAAGTCGAGGTTAGTTGTCTTGTTTAGTTATTGCATTTTCAACACTGTTAGCAATTTCATTTATATTGTGAGCAGAATCATCATGCATTTGTGTTCCAGGCTTTCAATATGGTCTATTATTATTGATGATTGACCTGACTTAAACAAGTTCTTGTATGGGAGTGCTCTGATTTTTGGTTTGAACAAGAAGTCTAAGTCATCTTTATTAAAATGCAGATTAGGTAATCTGCATTTTAGTTATCTAGGCTTTCAGCATCATCTCTCTGGTGGCAGAATTATTCATTCAGGTGATATCTGGGGCTGAGACAGCTGAAGGCGGACTTAGTGTACAACAACGATCTTTCAGCAAGATGTGGCCAGAAATGATATTAGGTATGTTCCTCAATTATTGCATCTTTAATTGCTTATCAGTAGAATAAGATCATTTATGTGAAGAATATCGAATTCCTCCTTGCATTACTTGGGGCCACCAATCCTCATAATTCAACCTGTTGCATTCATGTGGCAAATTCTGATCTTTTTGCCAGAACTTGGGATTCTCTCCGTCCCTAATTGCTGCATCTTTGTCATTATCAAAATGAAAACAGAGAGTTGGTGCAATGAAAATGACAATTTTGTAATTAGAGGATCTGTTGGCTTGTAAATGATTTGAAGTCCCAAGTCTAGAAAATTGTCAATGACAGGTTGCGCTACCTCCATGATTAATGAACTTTAGTCTCATTTAAGGTTCTTATTTCTTATAATCTCTAGAGCTCGAGTTTTAATTCGTTTACGACATCAAATGGTGGCTTCGATGTCAATGTCATCCAGTTGAAGTGCAAACGAAGTTTCAGAAAGATTTATCTTGTCAAGCAATTAAAGGAGTTATATCATCTTGCATCATTTGCATGATATTTCTACACCCCACTTAAGTGAAACAAGCAAGGATTATGGTTTAAGCTTCGGATCTGAACCTTTGCTGAAGAACTTATTTCACTTTATCCTATGTCATAATTTCCTTATGTAATTCATCTCTTGCAGTCATTCCAAGCCCTGGAACTCACTCCAAGCCTTTGAATGCATTCCCAAAATGAACACCAAACTGGGCTTTGGTTGCAGAAAGAAAAATATACAACAAAGTTCATCTTTGAAATAAACATTAATAGAATTGGGATTATGATGAGAGGTAATCTAGTCTTAACTCCAATCGGGGCATTTTCTATATCATAGGTGATATTGATTCTTATTAGATTATCGGATTTAGCAGTAATTTACAAACTATAACTTTTTCTTTCTCAAGTTTATCTAAATATTAAAAAATGTGATCATGATCCTTACATCCAGCACTTTTACATAAAATATGATAAAATAAGGCCCTTTGTTTATGATATTAAAAAAATCGTGCTTTTTCCTTTCCTCCTTTTTCCCCCTTCAATGTGTTACCATTTGCAATTGTGAGCTGAGTCACAGTGAAGATTCTACAGAACTCTAGAGAAGGGCAGGTTAGAGTTGGAAGACGTAAATATAGACCATAGCAATCCATAAGGGACAGTGGGACCCAACTGGATAAAACATTCATAATGAATCACATCATCTTGCACCATGAAATATCGAAAAATAACCAACTGAATTGTCCTTTTATTTCTTCTTTTCCTTTTTATTTCTTCTTTTCCTGATGCTTTGATATATGAAATCTGAACTGGGGCCCTTAGGATTCCCACTCCTTCCCTTGCTTTACGGATGCCCATCACCAATTCTCGAGTAAGCAAAGCATCCCAAGACAGCAAAAGCTATACAAACAATAGTTTTATTCATTAAGAGAAGGGAAAAAGAGTTCTTAACTTTACTCATCTTCATTCACAAGAGCGAGAGCCTGTAGAACAGTCCAAGATCTTAGCCTTTTGTCCCGTTTTTCAGGCAACAGAGCTCTACCACAAATCACAGTAAACTACTTTTACTACTTTTGACTCCGTTATCATTTTACATCTTTCTTTGGTTGGTCCGTCTGTCCTCTATAAAATAAATGTTCCACAGAACCCCCCATCCATTAACTCTTCATCCCAACCCAAACCCAAATCTCTATCCATCCAAATCCATGGCAAGGCTCTCTCTTTCCTTCCTCCTCCTCTTCTCTGTTCTTCACATGGCCGGTGCGGCCGAACCAGCCGTCACCAAGCCACAACCCTATGCGATTGATTTCATTAAGGTCTCTTGTACTGCCACTCGCTATCCTGAACTGTGTGTGCAGTCTCTCGCAGCGTTCGCCGATCAAATTCGCCAAAGCCCACGACAACTCGCCCAAACTGCCTTGACCGTGAGCTTGGCCAGAGCTAGATCGGCAGTAAAGCTTGTGTCAAAGATGACTAGAGTGAAGGGAATGAAGGCTAGAGAGTACCGAGCTGTGAAAGATTGTTTGGAAGAAATGGTTGATAGTGTGGATAGGCTTAGCCGATCTGTTCACGAACTGGGGCGAATGGGTCGAACCCAGGACCAAGACTTCATGTGGCACATGAGCAACGTGCAGACCTGGGTGAGTGCTGCGCTCACCGACGAGAACACCTGTCTGGATGGGTTCGCCGGTCGATCCATGGACGGACGCGTGAAGGCTGCCATGAGGGCCGAAGTGGTCAACATCGCCCAAGTTACTAGTAATGCTCTCGCTTTGGTTAACCGGTTCGCTGCCAGGCAGTGAGCCACAGCCACACAGCCTTGAGTTTGGGTTTTTTTGAGTGTTAGCGCTTGCTTTGGTTTTGCTTTTGGGTTTTAGTTTCTCCATAAGATGAGTGATGTAAAAATGAATATCCTCAAGCATGAGGATGGCTTGCAACTAGCTTTATAGCTTGTGTTGTGTAATGGTATTCAAGTATAAAGCAGTTTTGGTTAGCTTCCTCCAATATTTCTGACAATAGGGTTTGTGGGATGGAAATTGGAGACTCAAAAGCGTAATCTAAATATAAATTTTTTTGGGTTTGGAACTCTATTTTGAGTGGAATTTGTTGGAATATGATATTTGGGCCTTCTTAATACATTGTTGTGCCTTCACTTATCAACTTAAGCTTTTAGGTAAAATAGTTGTTTAATATGATAATAGAGCGGGACGTCTTGTGTTTAACTTCCCGTTATTTATAGGATATTCATATTCTGTGTTTGTCGTCATGCGATGGAGTGTTGATATATCATATTTGGACCTTCATATGTATTGTTGAAACATACTTTTAGGTGAAACTGTTGTTTAACAGAATTAATTGGAAAACATACTTCAGCACCATTCCAAAACGTTTTTAAATAGGGAGGCTCTGGAAGATGTTGAGGAAGCCCTCTGTATGCTCAGAAAACTATTCCAAGTAACCGAGTAAGGGCATTGTAATGGACAAATTTATCTTTTAAATCTTGAGTAATACCATTTCTGAACTTAATGTGATTTCTTTTACATTTTACTTAACGTTATTTACAAGATCATAAATATCATTTTATAAAGTGGCACAAGATATCTCACTTGAAGGTGGTGAGTGCACTAGCGTTACTTCATGCCCTCATGGTAGGCATTTTATGGGGATTGCAACCTCGCTAGAGGGAGGTAGCATCTAGGCTTAAGTGTCGAACGTAGCCAAAAGGGAAAAAAAATGAAAAATAGTCGTTGTAATGTGGACTTGTATTGGACTTAATTGGGAAAAAAACTCAGAGTGTGTGTGTGTAAAATTAAAGGGGTTATAGTGTGCCAAAGAGAGACTTAACTGGACCATGTGGGTTGCATGCAGGGTCTTGCATGGACTCTTAGGGATTAGTCGGTTGAGCGTAAGCGGGCCCGGATACCCTGAGTTTCAAAAAAAAAAAAAAAACAGAGATTTTTTTTGGCCATTTCCGAGTTGTTTAATAATTAGGTTGAGACCCATTAATGGAAGTGGGAGCCAACCTCTTTGCTACTAGTTGACTTGTAATAACACTACTTCGTCCGAAAAAAAGGCAAACGGAAAATCCACTGTAAAGCTTATACAAACCATTATTTTATACGAGACGGGTGAATCTTTGTGAAAGCAAAGTCTGAAAGCAGACTTTTACAAAAGTTCTTTACGAAGATCCAAGATATGGATATCGCATGAACGTTCCCAAAGCCATTCAAGAAGATTTTATATTTAAATGTGAATGGGGAGGGACAATGGTCTCTTCCAGGAATATGAACAGGAGAGAAAAAGCCCAAAGCAGATCAGATGGACCCAAATGGCAAATGCTAACCAGTAACCAGTAGCTCTCTGGGTCCAGCCGATTTCCTCTACGAGGATTTCCTCCTTCGTTTCCTCTTGGGAGTGTTTGGGGACGACACGCGTCCCAGGGGGCCCACTCCTCAGCAGCTCTCTTTAATCGCAAATTGGCTGGCTCCGGTTTTTGAGCCAGCCAATTTCAATCGGAGCCGTTTTCAAAACGTAACAACGTTTTGCTTTTAAAGCTATCGTTGTTACGTTTTCAAATAAATAAAAAAATCCCCAACTCATCGTCTTCAAACAAAAGGAAAATATTCCTTTAAGATTCTTACCTCTCCTCTGTTTGTTTGTTGTTTCTTTGTTTGTTTTTTTGTTTTTTCCAATTACTGTCCTCTCCAATTAAAACAATCGTGAATTATAACTACCCACTACTTTTTTTTCTTTCATGCTACATTAAAGGTAAGGATGTTTAGTATGCATGTGCCTCCCTTAGTGTTGATTAATAGGATCCCATTAAGCAAAATGTCAAATTAATCATTTGTTCTTGGAAGGATCCATATGTAGGTGTGTGTCTGTGTGAACAAATGGGAGAGCAGCCACTGGAAATCTGTTTTTGACTAGCCGCTTCCATGCCCAAGCTTTCAGTCAAAGTTTCTTTTGAAATATCGTGGAAGCAGCTAAAACAGCTTTTTGCAAAATCAGATTTCCTGTGAAAAAACGGCTGATGATATTTTTGCAGTTGTTGTTTTTGATGAAAATATTTTTGCAGTTCTTGCAAATACCAGAATCGGATATTTACAATTAATGTAGGTTGAATTACTTTGATTTCGCAATGGAATTGATTTCTTCGGTTTCGTGCATAAGCAACAACAAGAGCGAAGAGTTAGCAAAAATCAAATTGAATCAGCAAAACTACAATTGCTATATCAAAGCAGCTAGGGTGAATTAGCATAGATGATTTTATCCACAAAATGACGGCCTCAATACGGCGATTGTATTGAGTCTGATCTGTCACAACCACACAAATTTCCCTTTAATTTCCACTGCTACTTAACGTACACGATGGTCTCATTTAATTCGGATACTACATTTTGTGCTTAGCATAGAGCTTGGGACATTTTATTGTTAGGATCAATGAATACCAAGCGATTGGGATGAGACAATATCATCCGCACTTTTTTCCTGCATTTTTCCTCATCATACTTTAAGGCAGATGTTGCCATGTGAAGCATTTAACAAGACATTTTTTTTTTAAATAAGAAAAGCCTTCTTACACTTACAAAGTAGAAAAAAACTCCAAACCATCAGATGTTCCATGTGACATCATCTTTCTCAAAGTAGAAAGACAAATGCAAAAAAGAAGTGAAGGGATGTCTTACAAAGCACATGAGCTTTCTCTACAGCACATCTAGAATATCTCATCTTAATTTCTTAATTAAGAAGGTGGGATTAGGGATAACAGGACAAACGAGGGCTGATGCCTGAGATGATGCATATGGCAACACCTGACATTAATACTATTAGGTCTTGATTCTAGTTTTATTAGCCTTTCTATTTCAATTGTTCGTTATTCCTCTATTGACTTAATCAGCTAATTAAGCCTGATTATTAAGGATCTAACATTTGTATATTTTCGTCCTTATCAGTAACTCGTAAAAATATATAATACCCATAGCCAGTGCAAGGGTAGAAGTATTAGTACATGCCGATTTCCTTGTCTTGAGTTGATATATATTAAAATGACAGGGGACTTCAGATATTGAATGAAAGGCAGAGAAAATAGCTCAAAGACTACGCTTGTGGAAAATTGACTTTTAATACCTCATCCAGCGTGTTGACTTGACTTAAAGACTTCTGGGAAGTTTCCAAATATAGTTAATTGAATTATTTGATAAAAGCCCTACATATTACCAAATCATCCTTGATGTCTTGACGACATAAATTTTCATGTGGGAATGAAAAGGGATTCAGATCATCTACACTTGAACCCTATTAAGGGTTCAACTTTATCCATGGGCAACCAAACTCAATAAAAAAGTAAAAAACTTTTTACTGTCCTTTCTTTCTCCCTTTTTGAAAAATAAAAATTTTTTACTTTTTTTTTATTGATGTGACAAACAAGTCCTGTCAAGCCCTGTTACAAGTCCTGTCAAGCCCTGTTACAAGTCCTCTCAAGCCCAGTTACAAGTCCTCTCAACCCTGTTACAAGTCCTCACAACCCCAGTTACAAGTCCTGTCAAGCCCAGTTACAAGTCCTCACAACCCCAGTTACAAGTCCTCTCAAGCCCTGTTACAAGTCCTGTCAAGCCCTGTTACAAGTCCTCTCAACCCCAGTTACAAGTCCTCTCAAGCCCTGTTACAAGTCCTGTTAAGCCCAGTTACAAGTCCTCTCAACCCCAGTTACAAGTCCTCACAAGCCCTGTTACAAGTCCTCACAACCCCAGTTACAAGTCCTGTCAAGCCCTGTTACAAGTCCTCTCAACCCCAGTTACAAGTCCTCTCAAGCCCAGTTACAAGTCCTTTCAACCCCAGTTACAAGTCCTCTCAAGCCCTGTTACAAGTCATGTTAAGCCCAGTTATAAGTCCTCACAACCCCAGTTACAAGTCCTCTCAACCCCAGTTACAAGTCCTGTTAAGCCCAGTTACAAGTCCTCTCAACCCCAGTTACAAGTCCTCACAAGCTCTGTTACAAGTCCTCACAACCCCAGTTACAAGTCCTGTCAAGCCTTGTTACAAGTCCTCTCAACCCCAGTTACAAGTCCTCACAACCCCAGTTACAAGTCCTCACAAGCCCTGGGGTTGTGAGGACTTGTAACTGGGGTTGAGAGGACTTGTAACTGGGCTTCACAGGACTTGTAAAATGGCTTGTGAGGACTTGTAACTGGGGTTGAGAGGACTTGTAACAGGGCTTGACAGGACTTGTAACTGGGGTTGTGAGGACTTGTAACAGGGCTTGTGAGGACTTGTAACTGGGGTTGAGAGGACTTGTAACTGGGCTTAACAGGACTTGTAACAGGGCTTGAGAGGACTTGTAACTGGGGTTGAGAGGACTTGTAACAGGGCTTGACAGGACTTGTAACAGGGTTTGAGAGGACTTGTAACTGGGGTTGTGAGGACTTGTAACTGGGGTTGAGAGGACTTGTAACTGGGCTTGACAGGACTTGTAACTGGGGTTGTGAGGACTTGTAACTGGGGTTGAGAGGACTTGTAACTGGGCTTAACAGGACTTGTAACAGGGCTTGAGAGGACTTGTAACTGGGGTTGAGAGGACTTGTAACTGGGCTTGAGAGGACTTATAACTGGGCTTAACAGGACTTGTAATAGGGCTTGAGAGGACTTGTAACTGGGGTTGAGAGGACTTGTAATCGCGTTAGCTTAAGGCTTTGATACCATATAGAGTACACTATTCTTACTAAAAGCTTAAGCTAATAGTAGGGGTTAGTTTTATATATTTAATTATATTCCTTAATAGAGAATAATTATTCAAGTATGGATTTAATTTTATTTAATTCCTGCTGTTGGACAAGAGGCCGTCATTTTGTGGATACAATCATCTATGCTAATTCACCCTAGCTGCTTTGATATAGCAATTGTAGTTTTGCTGATTCGATTTGATTTTTGCTAACTCTTCGCTCTTGTTGTTGCTTATGCACGAAACCGAAGAAATCAATTCCATTGCGAAATCAAAGTAATTCAACCTACATTAATTGTAAATATCCGATTCTGGTATTTGCAAGAACTGCAAAAATATTTTCATCAAAAAAAACAACTGCAAAAATATCATCAGCCGTTTTTTCACAGGAAATCTGATTTTGCAAAAAGCTGTTTTAGCTGCTTCCACGACATTTCAAAAGAAACTTTGACTGAAAGCTTGGGCATGGAAGCGGCTAGTCAAAAACAGATTTCCAGTGGCTGCTCTCCCATTTGTTCACACAGACACACACCTACATATGGATCCTTCCAAGAACAAATGATTAATTTGACATTTTGCTTAATGGGATCCTATTAATCAACACTAAGGGAGGCACATGCATACTAAACATCCTTACCTTTAATGTAGCATGAAAGAAAAAAAAGTAGTGGGTAGTTATAATTCACGATTGTTTTAATTGGAGAGGACAGTAATTGGAAAAAACAAAAAAAACAAACAAAGAAACAACAAACAAACAGAGGAGAGGTAAGAATCTTAAAGGAATATTTTCCTTTTGTTTGAAGACGATGAGTTGGGGATTTTTTTATTTATTTGAAAACGTAACAACGATAGCTTTAAAAGCAAAACGTTGTTACGTTTTGAAAACGGCTCCGATTGAAATTGGCTGGCTCAAAAACCGGAGCCAGCCAATTTGCGATTAAAGAGAGCTGCTGAGGAGTGGGCCCCCTGGGACGCGTGTCGTCCCCAAACACTCCCAAGAGGAAACGAAGGAGGAAATCCTCGTAGAGGAAATCGGCGCTGCTCTGGGTCAGAGTCTGCGGCCCGCATCCTCTCTTCTCGATGGTCGTTCGAATGGTCATTCGAACGACCAACACGCGACACGCGTCCCACCCATCCTCTCACCTTTTTCGAACGGCAACGGCCGTTGTTGCGGGTCCGTTAGTTTTTCATTGGTCTCGGTTATAAAGGGAATAGCATTGTTTGAACGAGATTCCGAATTTTCTGAAAATTTTAAAACTCCCTCTTCGTCATTTCAAAACTCCACCTCCGGCGGACGGCTATGAAAACTCCGGTGCTTTCCGTGGAAGGGAAAGGGGTTGGGATAGCCTTGTTGCATTTCTGATTTTTTTTATTAATGAGATGTTTTATTGACAACTCGGGTCGATTATTATTATTATTGTTATTATTTATGTTTTTGATTAAATGATTTATTTCGAAGGCCTTGGACGTTGACTTCGGCGGGGTGTGTGTTCACCGGTTCGTGAAGCCTGTTATAATTTGAAGTTTTGAACTGCTGGTAGACCCGATTGAACCTCGCAGCGGTTCAAGGGAATAGCGTCGTTCGAACGAGAATCCGAAATTTCTGAAAATTTTAGAACTCCCTCTTCGTCATTTCAAAATGACTTGTTTGTTCTTGGGTTGTGGCTTGATATGTGAATGTGAGGACCATAATGAAGAGTGGGGTTCAACAGCTCAGTTACCATGTGAGAAATCCATGTCAAAGGAGGATTCTTACTCTAGTGTGTATCACCTGTCTACTTGACCTTGATGATAATCTTATAATGCTTTGATTATTGGTGCTTCCGAAGTTATTAGTTTTCCTTTGTCTTTAATTTCAAGTTTGAAATGCAAATATGATTTTGGGCAATGCGATATGAATGTAAATAAGTAGTACGCAACAATTGATACATATATGTGGAGAGAAAGAGGGAGTGAGAGAAGTGCAAGACCATTCAAAGATCATGTTGATTGATTCAAGAAAATAATTCCCCATGAGTCAGTTCACCAACGTCGTTATATTTGTACGTAATTTTAGGCTATAAAGTTAGTTTCAGATATGTTTCACACGAAGATTGTCTACGCCTTATGAGCATGTGGTTAAATCAATTTTCATCCTATTCCCATTTTTAGGCTATAAAATTTTCTCATATCAAAATCATAATTATGGAGCAAAACCACCATTGTAGGGAATTAAGTCACAAGAAAATTTTATATAAGTTCAAATTAATCATTTAGGCTTCTTAACTATGGCAAATGATACACTTACTGACAGTAATAATGCCTGGTTACAAGTCCCACCATGCCCGGCTACAAGTCCCACCACGGCCCGTTACAAATCCCACCATGTCTGTTACAAGTCCTACCATGCATGGTTAGAAGTCCCACCATGCCCCGTTACAAGTCCCACCATGCCCCGTTACAAGTCCTACCAAGCCCGGTTACAAGCCAACCATGCCCAATTACAAGTCCAACCATGCCTACTTACAAGTCCAACTATGCCCAATTACAAGTCCAACCATGCCTATTTACAAGTCCAACCATGCCTACTTACAAGTCCAACCATGCCCAATTACAAGTCCAACCATGCCCAATTACAAGTCCCACCATGGTTGGACTTGTAAGTAGGCATGGTTGGACTTGTAAATAGGCATGGTTGGACTTGTAATTGGGCATAGTTGGACTTGTAAGTAGGCATGGTTGGACTTGTAATTGGGCATGGTTGGACTTGTAACCGGGCTTGGTAGGACTTGTAACGGGGCATGGTGGGACTTGTAACGGGCCGTGGTGGGACTTGTAGCCGGGCATGGTGGGACTTGTAACCAGGCATTATTACTGTCAGTAAGTGTATCATTTGCCATAGTTAAGAAGCCTAAATGATTAATTTGAACTTATATAAAATTTTCTTGTGACTTAATTCCCTACAATGGTGGTTTTGCTCCATAATTATGATTTTGATATGAGAAAATTTTATAGCCTAAAAATGGGAATAGGATGAAAATTGATTTAACCACATGCTCATAAGGCGTAGACAATCTTCGTGTGAAACATATCTGAAACTAACTTTATAGCCTAAAATTACGTACAAATATAACGACGTTGGTGAACTGACTCATGGGGAATTATTTTCTTGAATCAATCAACATGATCTTTGAATGGTCTTGCACTTCTCTCACTCCCTCTTTCTCTCCACATATATGTATCAATTGTTGCGTACTACTTATTTACATTCATATCGCATTGCCCAAAATCATATTTGCATTTCAAACTTGAAATTAAAGACAAAGGAAAACTAATAACTTCGGAAGCACCAATAATCAAAGCATTATAAGATTATCATCAAGGTCAAGTAGACAGGTGATACACACTAGAGTAAGAATCCTCCTTTGACATGGATTTCTCACATGGTAACTGAGCTGTTGAACCCCACTCTTCATTATGGTCCTCACATTCACATATCAAGCCACAACCCAAGAACAAACAAGTCATTTTGAAATGACGAAGAGGGAGTTCTAAAATTTTCAGAAATTTCGGATTCTCGTTCGAACGACGCTATTCCCTTGAACCGCTGCGAGGTTCAATCGGGTCTACCAGCAGTTCAAAACTTCAAATTATAACAGGCTTCACGAACCGGTGAACACACACCCCGCCGAAGTCAACGTCCAAGGCCTTCGAAATAAATCATTTAATCAAAAACATAAATAATAACAATAATAATAATAATCGACCCGAGTTGTCAATAAAACATCTCATTAATAAAAAAAATCAGAAATGCAACAAGGCTATCCCAACCCCTTTCCCTTCCACGGAAAGCACCGGAGTTTTCATAGCCGTCCGCCGGAGGTGGAGTTTTGAAATGACGAAGAGGGAGTTTTAAAATTTTCAGAAAATTCGGAATCTCGTTCAAACAATGCTATTCCCTTTATAACCGAGACCAATGAAAAACTAATGGACCCGCAACAACGGCCGTTGCCGTTCGAAAAAGGTGAGAGGATGGGTGGGACGCGTGTCGTGTGTTGGTCGTTCGAATGACCATTCGAACGACCATCGAGAAGAGAGGATGCGGGCCGCAGAGTCTGAGTCGATCGACTCCTCGAACATTTAATGCTTATGGGCTAGGTGCGGTTCACACCGCACACTTGTCTCCACTTCCAAGATGTAAAGAGGCGCCAGGATGTCAGTTTATCTTGTCTCCTGCTTGCGCTGTCAATGACGTGAGCGTTTCCGGTGTCGCTGGCTTCTGGGCGGCTGGGACCTGTTTCTGGTGTCGCTGATTCCTAAGCAAGTCCCTCCTTTTTCTTCGCCTCGCCTTGGGATTCTTTGAACCTTTGTCTTTTCGTTCAGAGAGTCACAGGTGAACATGATAATTTCAATCCCAATAATATTGAAAAGGGGGTGCCCACTGCCCAGGGACCGTTAAGTCCACCTTCGCCGCTCCACAGTTCACTCCAGTCGGTTTGAACTTGGGCCCGGCCCACCATTTAAAGGCCCTATTAACTTTTAACGGTCCATCGTACTCTCAGCCCATCACATGCTAGGATCATCTCTTTCCAATGGGAAGGATCAAAATGTTGGAGGCGAGGTTTTACAAACAAATTTTGGGCAGTACGTTGGAAAAAGTGAAAACACGAAAACCAGGGGGGGGGGTTTTTTTTTTTTTAGATTTAGAAGAAATTTCAAGTATTTCTCCTATTTAAATGACAAAATAAAATTTATTTTTATATAAAAAATAGTATTCCCTACTCTTTTTCTTTAAAAATTTCATCCTGTTTCACTGAAAATTTCGCTCGATTTGTAATAAAGCAAAATACACCTACAAAACGTCTCGTAGGACTGTTTGGAGCCAAATTTCAACAACGCGCTGCAACATGGTCCTATGTAGTATGAGTCGGTAGCAGAAATTAAAATATAAATTAAAAATGGAGCAGATTATCAGGTAATCATATAAAATAACCACATCAAGATAGATCATGCAATAAAACTTGCATATTTAACACGGGCCCACTATACTTTGGACGGTCCACAATTCACGATTCTACTTTCCCCTCTAATTTTGTTGCCCGGATTTGGATTCCGGAAGATGGTTGATGAGAGCCAAGGCATTGCTAGTCAGCTTAGCAAGATTATGTATATCGCTCCTGATCTTATTCTTCAAAGTCAAGTTCATGGCTTTGGCGCCCAAGTCATCCATGCAGGTACCTTCGTTGGTCAGAGCCGCACTCACCCACGTCTTGATGTTGCTCATCTGGAAATCGACATCAGGCCCACGAAGACGAGTCATGGCCTTCAGAGACTGCTGGAGTTCGTCAATGGAGTTACCAATCTCTTCCACACACTCCCTCATTACCTGCCCCTCGTAAGGGCTCAAACCATATTGTCCCGACAGCTTGGACACCATGGAAACTGTGGACCTCGCGCTCATGAGGCTCACCGTGAGCGCCGCGTGAGCTAGCTTACGGTGGCTTGCCTTGACTGCGTTGGCATAGTTAGCAAGCGAGTCGAAACACACTTGTGGGTATGTTGTCGCGTTGCAGGATCTTTTGATGAAATCTGTGTTGGTCTCTGTACTCAGAGCGTTTGCTGCTGAGCAGAAAAGAAGAGCAATAAGAAGGGTTAAGAAGACGTTACTGTCTGAACATGGTTTACGAAAGCTGCGACCTTCCATCTCTCTCTCTCTCTCTCTTACTCTACTGGCAAGTGGGAGGAGGGGGGGAAGGGAAGGCCTTTTTTATAGAGGGAGAAAGAGTGTCACGGGAAGAGAAGAAGGTTTGGGGAGCAAGATGCAGCCCATGTGACAGTGGAATAACAAGTAGAGATGATTGGAGATTTCCATCTGGGTTTAGACAGTGCACGTGATTGCAATCTGTGTGAGCACCCATGAGAGTAAGGGAGAGATCTGCAGGTGCAGGTGGGGGCAGGTGCATGTTATGGATAGAAAAAGGAAGCAGATAGATATTGGTCAAATGTTTTACATCTTTTATGGACGAGGTAGGGTAGGGGATGTATTAACGAAATCAACGTGACCGTTATAGGTGCCAACAGAGGAGGCGGAGTTGCTGGGAGCCTGGGAGTTCGGCTCCTAGTCGCGGTTTTATTGGTGTTGGGGCGGTGGTGGGTGGGGGAGGGGATGGGGCAGGAGAGATCGGTGCACTGATTAGGGACCTCCGTTGATGGCTATTGTTAATATAATTCTTACTGTTTGATTGATGACGACAACACATGCGCCTCCAGCTCAGCAGCATTTTTCAGGATCTATCGAGTCTCAGTTTACACTCAAATGACTTCAATAATTGAAGCTATGCTTTACGGTTCTGTTATTTTATTGTTTGTTACAGAATTACAGGGCTGTCCATTCACCCTACATAGAGCATAGTGTCTTCTTCTTCCACGTGGAGAATGACATTGTCAGTCCAATCTTGCCACCTGGTAAACAGACAGCCATTTATATTATCCACGTGTTGGTTGTGCTTTCGCAATAAACAAATAAAGGATATTGGGGCCAAAGGCACGGCCGGTCTATTGAGATGGTGACTTTGAATGCTGGTGCAGAAGGAACCATTATAAAGGAATCAAGTCACTCACTGCTTAATCGGTGAACTTTCTGATATGATACAGACTTCAAAAATCTTTTAAAATTAAAGAAAAAGGCCCCTTTAGCCATTAATAGACTAAAAGAATGGAGTCTAAAATTAGTAATCAAGATGCTCTCTTAGGAGGAGACATGTTCTGAATCAATGAAATGGTTGTGCTGATTGAGAATACCTGCACCACCACACCTGTTGGAGGGAGATATGTAAGAGTTGAGATACGCAGGCTATGTGCTAATCATGTCAGATAGTATGCACGGGACTGAAAATTAACGGAGGTATTGAACTCACCAAGTAGAACCCGACCAGCCTCAGCTAGTTCAAATTTCTTTGCTTCCCAGTCAATTTGATCCTGGATAACCTAATTGCATATTTCACATAATACAGATTCTTAGAACAAGGCATGTAATAAAGAACATCCCAAGGCCAATGCATGGGCAGAATTTTTCCTCGTAAAACACTCTAAGCAACGTAAAAAACCTCACATAAATTGAGGAGCTAGGACAACCCATTTGTTTCCACCTAACGTTAAAAGTTCAAGAGCAAACTGTCCTTCCATTCCTTGACACCATTGTCCTATTCTAGAGTTTCTGGTTGTTGTGCATAATTAGCTAGGGAATACAAAAGAAAGAAAACAAGAAAAGAAGAAATTATGTGATTCAGACAAGTCACGATTGTGATATCAAAGGGTTCCATAATAGATAACAGAGTATAGTGTCCACAACACAATATCCCAAAGCCTAAATACGATACTCACTCAAATTCCCACAAGCTAATCCACCTGAGAACCAACATAAAACGCTCTTCACAAAGATCATACTCTCATAATTCCAAGAATAACAATAACTCCAGTAACTAGAGGCAACCTGCATAACATTCCCCCCCAAAGAACCACATTTACAAACAGCAAGTTGGCAACAAGACACCCACAGGAGCCTATCCAATATGAAAATGTTTTCAGGAAGGGGGAAACTCTCAATCTCTATCAACCCTTCCAAGACAAGAACCCTCTCCCAATTTCTTGAAACCATCTGAATGTAACTGCCAGAAAGAAACACTTTAAAAACCGAAAACAAACCCTAGTTTATAAGGCCCACTCAGTTGATCGCTGTTCCCCATTCACTGTTGTGAATTAAACTTGCAACCGGTTGTATCCCTTGGAATTCAATATACAAATTGAAACTCTTGTAGTTGGGAGTTAGTGAACGTGACAGTCTGACACCTAAAAGATTCTTGTGGATACGGTTTAAGAAGAGTGCTTTAATAGAAGATGTCTTCCTCCTATATGTTAAGCACTACATTGTTGGTTTAGTTGTTGATCAAAACTGGGTAGACCCATTGCAAAACATTTTAGCAGATACTAAAAAAGATAATTTAGTGAAAAAAGAAGAGAACTCTTTCAACTAATCATTCATAAAAAAATGGGGAGAAACATCAACAAAGAAATCATTCTTTTAGCTCTTCCAGAGAACATCTTTGTTGCTTGCTATTTGTAAGCTAGGAAACCCATGCAAGAAAATCAAAGGATGGTGTAACAGAAAAATATCTACCAAAGCTAATATGAGACCAAGCCTCCTAATTTATTTTCTCTAATTTCACTCTATCTCATTATTTTCGTTACAAGAATAATGTGCTTTGAAGATTTTATTTTGTCATTCAATTAGTTATATTCATGACTCTTTTAATATGACGTATTATATTTAATTAATATAAATGCTATCACTTAGTATAACAGCAAAAACCCTGGGCTGTCAGAATGAAGACATAGGTCAAGTCTGAATATAGCCACTTTACGCTAAATTATCAAAGGTTAGGACTGTTGCCATTCCACCCCTCCAAGGCCAAGCTTCATGAGACTTATGTTGCTTACAATCATTTTATTAAATTTAATAAACACATTCCATACAATTTACAAGCATTAAAATTGCATGCATTTCCTTCTTTTAATATAATGATGTGCAAATAATCTTGTGTACTTGCTAACCGTTTTATGACTAACTAATCAAATAATATTTATAATTTTTTCACTTTGTTTTTATTGGAATTCATCCCATATTAAGCTTCTCACATCTAAAATGCTGGTGATTATTGCATTAGGCTATACCGGAAGGAAA
Organism: Buxus sempervirens; assembly: GCA_947561395.2. NCBI lineage: Eukaryota > Viridiplantae > Streptophyta > Magnoliopsida > Buxales > Buxaceae > Buxus > Buxus sempervirens. The sequence goes on from OX387193.1 coordinate 8,993,019, forward strand.
CATGACACATTAATCATTTCGTAAAATATATCACATATTTTGTGGCTCAATTTGCAATAAAGTACTTAGGAATAATGCAAAGTAAATTGCTATAGAGTTTTTCACTTGGCTTATTGACAGGTCTATCACCTAACATGCAAAAGCCTTTTAACAACCTCATACAGAGATTAACTGAAAAACCATTTCGCCATACAAGTGAGTGTTTAAAAAGCCAGAAACTTTCTTACCTGTAATAAGATATTGTTGCTGAAAATACATACAATTGATATTAACGTTGAAATAGATGACAAAACCATATAAACTCTCAAGAAACTTCCTTGGCTGCGTCTCCGACCTTTCAACACAATAAAGGACAACTATCAACAAGCTTCACCAGAACAAAGTGGCAGCAATAAGCATATCACAAGAAAATTCGTGGAGGTCATATAATTAATCAACCAAAAGAATCAAGAGATAGAGAGAGAGAGAGAGATTGTTTGAAATAACCTAATTCTCCTATGAAGAGAGAAAAGAAGCCAATAACAATAGAGGAAACGCCAAGACTATTGAGACCCTCCTCTTTTGATGTGAGAAAGAATGTGCACAGCACTCCTATGGCTTGAACAAGAGCCTGTAGTAAAAGTTGTGAATGCACATAACAAAGAGAATTAGATCTGATAACTACAAAATAATGATCTCAAAATTAAATCACAGACTAGAAATGAAATAAATAATACAAAAAATTTACACAAGGATACTATGAATAGCACAAAAATTGTCACCAAAAAATAAAGAATCACAATTTGGATCACTATATTAAATTGTGTCAACACACAAGCAATTAGAATATTAGTTTTCAATCCCTTATAAGAGAAATCTTATGATTATATGAAATATCTAATAATGCCAAAATTTTCACCGAGTTAGTAACAGCTATGGCTTTTGACTCCCACAACATGGAATTTGAAACTGTCTTGCCTAATTTACAGCATGAAGGTAAATAAGAATAAAAAATTTTCAATAACACAAAAGTATCATTAAAGTTACAATTTGTCTTTCTATTTTTATTTTTTAATGAATTATCCTTTGAGGTTAATATTTGAGGTAGACATTTCATCAGGCCAAAGTTGAATCAAACATTACAACTTGAAAAAATTTGTATACACTAAATCTATACTATATATAATGCAAATTGCCTCCTTAGGAATTGCACCAACTAAAATGTTTGACTTTCTAGAGCAGCCCTTACACACCATTGAGAAGATTCATTAATAAGAGGGTACAATGGTCAAAACTGCCTCAATTTTTCCAAAACTTAACAATCGGTTTTGCAACTGTTCCCTCCCTCCATCCCTTTTATTTCCATCTACGTGCAGTATTGTACGTGCACCCTGCTAGTATGTATAATCCATTTGTTAGTTTTTGTTTCAATAAACATTGTGACATCATAGTTTGTGACAATCGACGTTTCTACGCAATGACTGAGGGATCAAAACCACCTACTGATTCTTTTTTCAGTCAGCCAAAAATCTAGAAAAGACTAGCTGATTTAAATGGCCCAACCAGAAAAGTGCCACACCGAGTTTGCTTTTTAGTTTGAAATCCAGTCTTGCCCCAAAATTATTGGCCCTATAATCTTCAATTCATAAAAGCTTTCATCAACACTTAAAAAATATTGCAAACTCAACAAGAGGTAGAATCATGAGGCAATCTCGATTAGTTCCCCCAACCACATCCCCTTTCATGTGTAACAGTTCATACCAAAACCATGTTCTCCATAATATGCATTTATGTTGATTATTGGAAGTTCTTTTCACCCCTGCACAAATCTCAGTTGGGGCTTAAGAACATATAAGGATATCGGGAATGACACATCTTAGTTTTGACAAGGATCATGAACCACATCTGAAAAACCCTACTAAGAATTCAAATACCCCAACTGTTATCTTACCAAACCTTTACAGCAGTTTGATATTACTATATTCTTGTTCGAAACTGAAAACAATTGAGAAACAATGTTATAAGAAGCCAGCGTTTGTGCAACGGAGGACAAGGGGTTTTCCAGATGCCAAATCATACGCCGCGTGTAACCTATCTTACATCAATGTTGTAAATCTGATGGTGAAAATCACGCCTCTTTTCGAAACTAAAACTCACAATTTACTCAATATTATATTCGGCAGTTCACAAATCCGTAGAGAAGAGAGATAACCAACCTGGGCGATGATCAGAGCATTCAGCCGAGACTTGCCTTGAGCTACTTTTGTATACCCTAGAATTCATCGCCACCAAAGAAAAGGAGCGGTGATCATATGCGTTAAAGAAAATCACAGACTAAAGGCAAAAACAAAAAAGAAGGATGAATCAAATAGCTGGGATTAAGACATCCACATACTGGAATCAACGACCATGCGGTAAGAGAAATCTGAGCCATCCGTTCCCGACGGTCTCCCTAAAACAGATTTCCTCTGTTGCATAATTTTTCCTCTGTTTTCCTCTCTTCCGATTTCGAACGGCAAACGTTACACTACAAAGAAGACTTACAAAGAAGGAGGTGAGCCCTCTGCTTTGGTCCGAACTAGGACCTTAAGAATAAAGAAACCATTAAAAGCCTCCTGGGGTTTTTCCTGGTCAGCCACACATGCGGTTGCTAATGGCTTTGGGTTAGCCTTGGGTCACTACTTTTGGCACGAACCCATCCAAATAAAAATGGGCTAGCGGTAGTAATAGGCCGGGCCGAGCCCCTATACTTGCACAAGCCCGCCCTACCCGGCCCGATATATAGTTCGGACCAAAACCGAACTAAACATTCAGTTCAATTCGGTAATATTTTGCTTTCAACCCAAAACCGAACCAAAGTACTTCAATTATCTATATATTAAAGGAAAGGGGTAGCGATTGACGTGTCACAAACCCCCCCCCCCCCCCCCCCTGCTTCGGAGGCTCGGGACAGCCTCGCGTGCTTCGGCGTTCCCGAGCCTCCCAATAAATCAGACAAAAGCGGCCGTATTTTTTATTTTGGTTTCAAACGACAAACATAATTCACATTCAGTGTTTAAGTTTTTTTGTAATTTAAAATAGGCGTATCTTCTCATAAAGCGCCGCAATATTTGACTTTTCGGTTTTAAAAAATAATTTAGATTTAGTCATATACTTTTTATAATAATTCCAAATCAGTAATAAACAAAAAAATCTTTCGTTTTTCGGTTTAAAGCATTTATTTAACTGCCGTAACTTTTGACTTTCTTCGGTTTTTAAAAATAATTTAGATTTAGTCATATCATTTTATAATAATTTCAAATCAGGAATAAACAAAAGCAACTTGCGGTTCAGTTTTAAAGCATTTATTTAATAATAAAAAAAAACGTGCCGCAACTTTTCGTTCTTCGGTTTTTGAATCCCTCTTTCTACATCTCCTTCTGTCTCCCCTTCTCGGTCTCTATCCTCCTTTCGTCCCTCTCGCTTTCTCACTCACTCCCATTGTGGAGGGGGGATACGGGAGCGGGGGTTCCTTCTCCCGCAAGTTTCCACCTGCAGCCTCCGGGCTCTTCTTGACTGTTCCAGAGGCTCTTTCTTGAAACCTCTTTCAAAGGTCCTAGAATTGCCAGATCCCTTTCCTTCCTCTCTATCTCCTATCTTCCTTTCTGATCTTCTCTCTCTTGTCGAAAGCCGTTGCTATATTTCCCTGGCAGTGGCGAAGTCATCGGCGGTGGTTGCGCAAAAAATAATAATAATAAACTTTTTTTCTTCATTAAGTACACAAAGCATGAGTGAACTTCTTTTCTATATCATCTGAAACAACTATTTTTAAAGAATTTAGAACCACCTCGGTGACGTTTCGTTTGCCAAATCTAGCAAACTCTTTGCATTAGAAATCTCATTGCCTTGATTAGGAGCAGCACCCTCTGACATGGCTTCGACTTATCAGAAGCCTAAAATGGCAATTATGGAAAAGTGCCAAGATTTGGGATCTGAATATTGAATTTATCGTGTTGACCCCAACTATTTGGGATGTGGCATTTTTTCTAATGTTAAGACTTTGTTATTGTTTTCAATTTTGAGTTTGCTGTTTCCTAATGAGCTATTCAACTATTTATTAATATGTTATTATTATTATTATTTTGGCAATGTAGACAATTCAATTTTTTCACCAAAAGTTTTTTTTAATAGTAGTAGTACTCTAATTAGCTGGACATCTTTCATTGCATGGATAGACATTGATTCGCATTGTCAAACAGATCAAACTACTGCCACTCCTATGACTTGATATATTGCTTCCTAGAAAATCCCACAAAATTCAACGTTTACAATTTATGAAATTATCAGATCTTTTAATAAACAACATTTTTAATGCTTAATAGTAGTCACATATCTTTTGGTTTTACTTTATTCTTATTCTATTTCATTTTCATTTCAGGACCTCACAACTGTTTCATGGAGCTTGCAATGTTTTATAAGAAGGGAATTCTTATATCCATTTTCAAGACAATATATTTATAACTACTACTCCTATGACTCACACTTTTGAAGTTTCCTGTACATAGCACATACTACTAATCCATGTATTTATATCCATTTTCACGTTCATGTAACTATATGAGGTTTGTCACACCAGGTGTATTTTAAAGTTCTTATGAGATAGTGTTTGCCGTTTAGATAATTAATTCTAATTCTGTTATATATTGTTAATATATTAACTTTCAAGTTCTACCAAAAAATAATATTAACTTTCAAGACAATATATTAAATAATTTATTTTTTAATAATTTTTCGAACCTATTTGCCCGTGCAAAGCACGGGCAGAATGCTAGTATATATTTAAAACAAAAACCGAACCAAATGTTTTAAAACCCAACCCAAACTAAACTGAAGTCAGTTTGAATATATTTTTAACCGGACTGAGTTACACCCGTACTCCTCATCAAACAAATATGGCATATATTTGGTAATGATTTCAAATTTTTTTTTTTTATGATAAAAGCTGAAGCTAGCCTATTGCATTCAAAATGGGAACTGGTACATCAAAAAAGGCCGAAGCCATTACAACAGATATAACATCAGACATATAGAAAATATGAACCAATATCGATAGCAATAACAGGTAACCATAAACCCAAGTCACAACCTGAAAATGAGCAGCTGCACAAGGAGAGTGTATGAGTGTATCATTAGGTCAAAACCTGTGGCCAAGGAACTCAATGAAAAGCCATTGAGTTTGCCTGACACAAAATCCACCCCAAAAAGGGGAAACCATCACCGACACGGTGACAAAAGGGAGAGGCGACGCGAAGCCATAATGCTCCCATTTTTCATACAGCTGCACAATCCCGGGGGGAAAGGAATAGTTATAAATCACTTCTATCACCATCAAAAACAAAATGAACACAACCAACAAAGACACAGAAAAACATAACAAAAACACTAACAAAGATTATCAAAACATAACAAATAGACATATGAAAAAGTGCCCACAAGATCCACCACCATCGCTCATCAATCAATCCACCCAACCACCACCAAAGTTCACCAAACCTCCCAATCAATCTCCAACAACAGATGTAGAGGGAGATATGAAGATTGGTTGCCGAAGTCAATGAAGTCATAAAAAGGGGCGGAGGCATTGGAAGAGGAATTTAGAACTTGAGGATGACACCCGAAATATCGGTAGGCGTTGATCAAAACACAACCCAGCAGGCGCCGGTAGTCTCCGTCATCATTGTGGTGGTTGTCATCTCCTGCGTCATTGGCCATTCCAAGCACCATTGCACACCAACAAAACCCTCACCAATCTGCCCTCAAAACCCTAGGAAGATCTTAGGAAAGGGTTGATCGGTTGGTCGGAGAAACCCTCACGGTTGATCGGAGAAACCCTCTTGGTTTCTCCTTGCTATCATCGTAAGTAAAGGGTTATTTCTCTGGTAATTCTTTCATAACAAATGCCAAATGCCAATGTATTTGCTAGTTTGGTTTACTAGGCGTAAGCATTAAAGCTACCTTAATAAAATGGTGAGAAATCGGAATGCTATTACTCCTCCAAATAACGAAAAGATTTAGCATTTAAAGCTCTCATCAGTGTACGTTTTTTCTTATTAAAACTTTACTTTCGAATGATCCAGCAGCAGTATCATATCATTGCCCATTTAAATTTTATCTACGGCTACTTACTTCCTTTCAATCATTTTTTTTTCCTTTTTAGTTTCCTCCTTGCTGCAAAGAGTAACTGCATCCCAGTTACCAGGTGAAAGCATTAAAGCCACCACAAGGACCTTTCAATTACCCACATGTGAGTAAATGGTCATGTAGAAACAGAGGTTGGAAGAGGATCATGCTACCCAACATAGCCATTTTATCTCTCATTAATCAAAAACAACAACAAATCCTTTCACTGTTACCAAGGTTTACAATTTCGGTTTCCGGCCCCCGGCGATGCGTTTCGCCGGGGGAAATCGGTGGGGTTGTGCCCTGGCGAAACGCATCGAAATGCCGACCGTGCCGAGCGAAATTTCGCTCGGCGCGCGTCGGCATTTCACACGTGCGCGCGGAATTAGACGAGGCGCCGGTCGATTTGGGCGAAATTTCGCCCAAATCGACCTGAACATCAAAAAAAAGGGGAGGACGAAGGGGGTATAGCCGTATGCTTTGGGGGGGGGGGGGGGGTATTTTGGCTCGATTTTGGCGTGGATTAGGCAGGGTTTTGGTCGTTTTTCAACATCTAGCAAGTTTACACTGGTTTGAGAGAGGAATTTGTGGATTTTGTGGAGAATCAAGCTTGGTTCATTGCACACGTTGGGGTAAGATCGTTTTTTTCAAAATTTTTTGATGAAATGCTTGTGGAATGTGTTGAATTTATTATATGTTGAAACCCGACACCCGATCTACAGATGGGTGTCGGCGTTTTATTTTTTGCACAAAAAAAATATTTTTTGCAATTATTTGTGTCGAAAATGCATATAATTTCTTTTTAATTCATTAAAATTAGATAAATATTGTTGTTGACTTTGATAATTATATATGTTAGATGGGGGCACCCGATCTACAAATGGGTGCCCCCGGATTAATTTTTTAGAAAATTAATTTTTTTATTAATTTTTAAATCCGAAAATTGATATATAATTTATAAAATGAAGAAAAATAGATAAGTTGCCAAATTTAATACATAAAATTGATTTATTTATTATAGAATTATTTATGTTAAAAATTTTGAGTTTATATAATTTTTTATGTATTTTTGATTTTTTTGGAATTAATTAATCCGAAAATTAATTAATTATTAATAAAATTAATAAAAAAGATAAATACTCAAATTCAATTCATAAAATTGATTTAGTTATTGTAGAATGATTTATGTTAAATAATTGGAGTTTATATAAATTTTTATATATTTTTGATTTTTTGGAATTAATTAATCCGAAAATTAATTAGTTATTAATAAAATTAATAAAAAAAGATAAATACTCAAATTAAATTCATTACATTGATTTAGTTATTGTGGAATGATTTATGTTAAATAATTGGAGTTTATATAGTTTTTTTATATATTTTTGATTTTTTGGAATTAATTAATCCGAAAATTAATTAGTTATTAATAAAATTAATAAAAAAAGATAAATACTCAAATTAAATTCATTACATTGATTTAGTTATTGTAGAATGATTTATGTTAAATAATTGGAGTTTATATAGTTTTTTTATATATTTTTTATTTTTTGGAATTAATTAATCCGAAAATTAATTAGTTATTAATAAAATTAATAAAAAAAGATAAATACTCAAATTAAATTCATTACATTGATTTAGTTATTGTAGAATGATTTATGTTAAATAATTGGAGTTTATATAGTTTTTTTATATATTTTTTATTTTTTGGAATTAATTAATCCGAAAATTAATTAGTTATTAATAAAATTAATAAAAGAAGATAAATACGCAAATTAAATTCATTAAATTGATTTAGTTATTGTAGAATGATTTATGTTAAATAATTGGAGTTTATATAATTTTTTTTTATATTTTTTATTTTTTGGAATTAATTAATCCGAAAATTAATTAGTTATTAATTAGTTGGTAATGTTAGTATTGTCTAATGTGAATTAATATTTATAATTTGTTATTGTGCTCTGTTATTGACTTATTGTGCGTCTGTGCGTTTGTGCAGGTGTTCAGATTCCAGTGTAGTACTTTTTGGTTAGTCTGTTAGAGACAGTCAGACGGATAGACAGTATGGCATCTGGCAGTGGTAGTGGAGAGGGCAGAGATGCTGGTAAGAGGCTGGATATTGGTTGGGCCCATTGCACGAGATTCGAGGGAGACAGAAATAAGACGGTCTGCAACTATTGCCACCAAGTCATAAAGGGTGGTGGAGTATCACGATTGAAGCAGCATTTGGCACACGGCTACAATAACGTGGCCAATTGTCGTCAAATCCCTCCAGAGGTTAAGAAGCTGATGCAACAACACTTGGCATCAGGGAGTGCAGCTAGGGAGGGGAAGAGGCATGCACGGGAGGAGGTTAGACGTAGATTGGCAGAGCCTATCGGACCCTCTGTGGCTCCTGATATTGATGACGACGATAATATGGTGTACCCACCCGAGTATGTGACAGAGGGAGAGAGGGCAGCATTCAGAGCCTCAGTGCAAGCATCTTTGCAGTCTGAGTTTGATAGAGCAGAGGCTGCGAGGCATGGATTTCACAGGGGTGGTACGTCTAGAGGAGATGCAGATGTTGATGCTCCTACTCCTAGTTCTAGACATGGGGCTGGGGCTGGACCTAGCACCAGGATGCCTGATTATCCTATGGAGCCGAGTATGTGGCGTTCATCTGGTGCCAAGCAGAAGAAATTGAAGGATGTGTGGAGCAAGGGCACTGTCAGGGAGAAAATGGGGAAGTTTATATCAAAATTTTTTATCTTCAATCACATTCCAGCGAATGCAGCAGCGAGCCCCCATTTCAAGAACATGGTCGATGTTATCCAGGAGTCGGGTCAGGGAGTCTTGCCTCCTACGCCACGGGAGATTATGGGTACGTACTTGGATCAGGAGGAGGCAGAGATGAGAGAGTTTATTACATCGCTACGACCCCACTGGGAGCAGTTTGGAGTTACGATCATGTGTGATGGATGGACAGGTCCTACTAAACTGTCCATCATCAATTTTATGGTGTATTGTAGAGGCAGGGCAGTGTTCGTGAGATCTGTTGACGCATCACACAATATCAAGGATGCGCCCTATATTACCGGCTTATTAGAGAGCGTGATACAGGAGGTTGGCGTTGAGAACGTCGTTCAGATTGTGACAGACAGTGCCAGTGCGTTCATGAAAGCCGGTAAGACATTACAGCAGCGGTATAACCTGTATTGGGCGCCCTGTGCTGCACATGCCATTGACTTGATACTAGAGGAGATTGGCAAGAGAAGCCATGTGCTGACGACATTGAAGGATGCACGAGCACTCACCACATTTGTGTACAACCATAATTTCGTACTAGCGAAGATGAGAGAGAAATGTGGTGGGGACTTAGTTCGGCCAGGGATTACCAGATTCGGTACGAACTATATTGCATTGGATAGTATTCTGAGCAACAGGCAGGGATTGAGAGCTCTATTTACCAGTGACGAATGGACGAGTTGTGCTCAGAGTCGCAAAGAGACCGGGAGGAGAGTAGAAGAGATTGTTTTGTCCAATACTTTTTGGGAGCATGTGCGAGAGTTGATTGCTGTACTGCACCCCATATATCGTATACTGCGGCTGCTTGACACAGATTCCTATCCTACCGTAGGATCCATTTTTAAGTGTATGGCGGTGATGAAAGCTCAGATTAAGGCCGCAGCACCCAAATCACATCAGTGGATACTGAAGATTGTTAAAGACAGATGGATGAAGTCGCTAGGTCATCCTTTGCATGCAGCAGGTATAATTACAATTTTATTTAAATCATTTTATGTTGAATCATGTTTATACTTATATTTTAATTATTGTACTGATGTTTTTTCTGGTAATCGTCAATGTAGCGTATTATTTGAATCCTAAATATCATTATAAGGATAATCTTGGCGCACAGCACGATCTCTGCGCTCGTGTCCACGAGGTTTTCATGAAGTTAGACCCCCATTCAGAATCAGTTGGGGATTTTGGAAACGAGGTAGGGGCCGTAGCATTTAACTTCACTTATGTTATGGATATCACTTTTTCTTAATAGTTATATTAATTATTAAGTATTGACCATTTCAAATTATTCCAATACCAGATCATACAATTTAGAGATGCGATGGGCTCATTCGGGTTGACTACAGCGATTGCGTCAAGGGACAAGATGATGCCGTGTAAGTGACAAGGGATTATGAATATTAATATTTTAAATTTCTAATTTCTAAATAATTTTTAATATTTTCTATTTGTAAATGCAGGTGAATGGTGGGCGATGTATGGCACAAGTGCCCCTACACTGAGGAAGTTAGCATGTCGAATATTGGCTCAGACAGCATCCTCTTCTGCTTGTGAGCGCAATTGGAGTACGTTCGCACTCATACACACGAAGCAGAGGAACCGGCTAGCTTATCAGAGGTTACAGAAGTTGGTCTTCTGCCATTATAACATGAGGCTGAGGACGAAACAGTTAGAGATAGAGCACGGCACCGCCGCCGGGACTGTGAATGATCTTTTGGATATGTTATTCAGTAATCAAGTTGATGACGAGGATCCATTTGCAGAGTGGGTTAGATGTGTTGAGATGGATCAGCCTGATCGTAGTCCTAGCCCAATCATATCCCAGGCTGCAGCAGACTTGGGCATCGATGTAGACGCAGCTATGGAGGATGAGAGGGGGGAGGTTCGCGGAGACTCATTGGATAACCTCATCAGAGTTGTTCCTTCCTCCGCTACTGCGACGACACCAGCCCCAATCCCAGCCCCAGTCCCAGCCCGTAGGCATGTTTCATTGTCAGAGGAGGAGGAAGAGGAGGGGGAGGAGACAGATGAGGAGGAGACTGATGAGGACATTGAGGGGGAGACAGATGATGAGGATGAGTCCGGATCTTCAGATGATGATGATGGAGATGGTGGTGCTAGTCGTGGTTATGATGATTATGGTGGTTATGGTGGTGTTGGCACCAGTGGCCCGGGGTTGAGCCCATTTACTGGAGAGGCGGCTTTCCATCATACCACACAGGATACTGACCACGGAGATAGAGATCCTGATGAGAGTGGGGGATATTCCTTTCAGAGGAGGAAAGGCAAGGAGAGACAGCATACAGGGATGCACGATGACTCGTCCTCCGTGGCACAAAGTTTCGGATCTTTAGATCTTGGAGGATCATCGAGTTCTTATGGAGAGCAGTATCCTCACTATCCACCACAGCTGACCCAGGGACACTATCCAGCCTATTATCCTCAGCAGCTTGGGCCAGCAGATTCATCAGATACTAGTAGTTATAGTACATCATACGGATATCCTGAAGCACACATGCAGACATCTGATCCATTTGGGATCTTTCCAGTGAATCCATATCCGCCCGGATATTATCCTATGCCTGTTGTACCTATTGGTATTGGAGTTGCACCAGTAGCCCCTCCATACGCGCATCCCGGTTATCCTGCGCCGTCTCCTCCGTCGCCACCAGAGCAAGAGACGTACTACTATTATGATGATTTCCCTTCAGTTGGTATCATGGCTCATATGACATAGGAGGAGTATGAGCAACATGTCCGTGCATATAAGAGAGATTACAGATTTCGGATGGGATGGAAGCGCTACTGTCATTTTATTGGCGAGAGATCAGGGTTTGAGCCACCACGTCATTCATTTCATGTCTGATTTGACGGTATGATTATATATTTTTTACTTTATATATTGTTGTTTTAGTTTAATTTAAAATTTGGATCCTCTTTGTTATTTTTTATTTAAAGTTTAAAGTTTAAACATAGCAAACACAGGCATCACCCCGATAGGCCCGATCATTACATTTACTGATTTACATGCCACATTGTGTTTTCATGGTAATTTAAGTGCAGTTTTGAAGTATATAACTTATTCTTGTTGAATTGTTGTAAAATTTTTGATTTTTTTTGGGGAAAAAAGCAAACTTTTATGTTTTTGTTGAAATTTCGACCGATTCGCCAGAAAACAACGAAAATCTTGTTTTCCGGCGAATCGGCGGCATTTCTTCGGCACGCCGACGAAATGCCGTTCGGTGACCTGGGCGGCACGCCCAGGTCAACCGAAATTCAAAACCTTGACTGTTACTGCTTTCAGAAGTCGGAGAAATAATTTGATTAAAATCAGAAACTGTTCACCAGTTAAATTAAAAGCTGACAATATTCCAACAAAAACCAAACTTGACAGGCCACAATCCAAAATTTCCCAACGAGACAGTTTATAAAACCCACCGACTCAAACTGAAATTGAAAGAGAATAATAAAGAGAGAGACATGCTTCCGTTGATGCTCTCATGTATGGAATCATTTTTTCCTGCAATTCTGATTCTACCATCCTATCTGACCTGGACGATCCCTGCACTGACCAGCTTCTGTATCTTGTGCATCACCTGAGGGCTCTTCAGGTGATCCTGTGCTGCTTTTGGGTTCTCCTGGAAGTCTATCAACACCTGCAAACAACCACAAGAACTCCCATCACCAAGGCAGTCGAAAATGACACACAAGATGACCCACTCAATAGCAGTTTCTATCATCAATAATAATATTCATTTTCGTTTACCTGTCTCATCACAGGATCAGAAAGAATGTTCTGAATTTCAGGATCCTGCATAGCCTTAGCCTGCAAAAAGATGCACATGAGTTCAAAATAATTTTCACAGTGACAGATAATTTTGTTCCCAAGTATGAATCAACAGAGAAAGTAATCAGACCTGTCTCTCCTTCAGTTCATCAGGGGCTATATCCCCACGATTAGTCTTGTTAATCTGTTCTACACACCTGCAGATAGTTTTAAACATGATGTTAATAAGCTAAAGAACTAGAAACCAACTTTAGTTAGTCCAGAGTGGTGCACTTGATGCCAAGATGATCTCTATAATGCAAGCTCAAGCAATATACCGTCGAACACCATCCAAAAGTTCCTGATTGTTAGGATCATGTTTCAGTCCCTCCTGGTAAGTCTCCAAAGCTTTGTCATATTCCTTCATGAAAAACTGGATTGCGCCTTTCCTTGTGTAACCCTTAGAAAATGTTGGATCAAGCTCAATACACTTCTCTGCATCCTTCAGTCCTTCAGGTAATGCTGCCAGTTTTGTGTAGCATGCTGCTCTGTTACTGTACACCTACAGCACAAGTAAAAATAACTCATACTCTAAAAAGAGAAAGTAATAATATAAACTAATGAAATGCATTTTTTTGTTGTTTTCTTGCCCAGAACACCTCCCACCCTGCTACTGAACCCACTCCAACCGAGAAAAGAAAAAAACAAAAAAAACCTTTTTGGAATAGGGTGGGAATAGGGGGAGGGAAGGAAGGAGATAAAGATGAAAAGATGGGAGCATATAAAACTGGTACTGTGTTACCCTTGGGTCTTTTGGATTCCGCCTCAAGGCTTCTGTATAATGTTTCACAGCCTCAGGATACTGTTGTTGTTTGAAGTACTCATTACCTGTGAATTAATTACACAAATGAGAATAAGAAAATCTGAACATCCAAGTCCCTTAGTTATCAATAAAATTTGATGCAAGACACTAAATGAGGACACAGAAAGATCGCTTAGGCCCATAGAGATGAAGGTCAATTAGTTTCACATATACCACTCTCAGCCAAATGAATGCATAACAATGCACAGGAGGTAAAATAAGTTCTAAACATTACTTTTTTTGAGTAAAAAGAATTTTGAAATTGAGCTTAGAACCAAACGGGAAACATTGCATGAACTCACTCAGTTTTTGACCTTCTCGAAGGATACGGTATCCATCATAATTAGGATATCACAACCATTGAAGTGTTGGTTAAAGATGCCTTACACTTTTCCCTGTTTAAACTGAATTACAAATTCGAAATAATGGATAATTTAGTTATCTTCAGTGAAGGGCAAATTTAAAAACCAAAAAAGGAGGCGGTAATGGAAGTGAATCCACAAATGATATGATCTACAATATGCCCTCCACTTTCCAAACTCAATTAATTTCATATGACTAAGTTATCACCAAGTTGAAAATACTTCAAATTGGCATGGGATATATACCAAATTGTTCTTTTAATTAAAAGCATTTCCAATATTTCACCATGATTCTTATCCAAAGATGGTTGGTAGTTCATATTGCAATGGATGACATCAACCATGATGAATTTATGAAAAGACTATCCTTTCTAGTCTAAGCCTATGAAGGGATGTGGAGGGTTATTTGTATTCTCTGGGGGTAGTGTGCTGTTTAGAGATATAATCCTGTTGGTACACTGTCTGTGTACCAAAAATCTGTATCTAGTTTCTCTACTATTAATATATTGCTACTTTTACTGATCAAAAAAAAATATTTCACCATGATTCACAACAAAGTCTTGTGTTGAGTGCTTCCTATAGTAACATGGTTTTGTTCCTCCTTCAATGTTCTACCTATTTATACATGCAGACATGCATATAAGTATGCATACATTTGTGTTTTTATTTAGTGTTTATAGAGTAATACAGGAGCCAGAGGAGGGAAGCTATAAAAATAACCATTAACAATGTAGACACCCTCAAATAAAGTAATTTAAACTGGGTACTAGTTGCTATCAGCGAACTGCCAAACATAATACAAAATAGAAACAATTTTTTTCTAAATCACTTTATTATGGAACACAGTTGCTGCTATAACATTATATTAGTTTTTCATGATTACTATATATGCATCAATAATTAGAAGTGTTAGAAAAAAAAATTTCATTACATTGAAATTGTTAGAGCATCACAAAAAAAAACTACTTTGAATGAGTAGATACCTTTCTCACGCTCCTCATCTGCTACTTTCGGATCAAAATACTCTTGTTGCTCTAGTTCTTTCTTCGCTTTCTCAGCATCATTAAGCTTTTTCAATGTGTCTGGGTTACGATGCTCAGTGAGAGCTTTTTGGAAAGCTTCAATAGCAGGCTCAAAATCCTTTGAGCATTTTGCCATCTTGACCAAAGCAGATCCCTTTCTAGTCAATGCCTTTGCAACCATCTTGAAATCTGAGCGAAGCTCCCGTCCCCTCTCAACAGCTTTGTCACAATCTTTGATGCATTCCTCGTACTGGGAAAAAATATCATACTTGCCTTAAGAATAACCCATATCCACATAAACATAAGGGGCAAAAAAAAGATATTATATTTCAACAATAACAGTAACCATGAAAGGCACAATTACAACAACAAAAACAATAGCACAACAACACATAAAGTTCTTAGTTGAATTTTGGAAGAAGAAGAACATAGACAAATTGAAACTTGCCATCGTGACATACATGCAGATTACTTATCCAAGGAAACGACCTCCAAATATAATTCAATTTGAAGTACAAATACAGCAACTTTATGATTGAAGTGAAAGAAGCAGCAACCTGCTCCTTTTTAGGGGGTAAAGAAAAGGACAGAAGAAGGAAAAATATCAACCTCAATGTGTGCTTCTTATAAAATGCTAGCGATGATCACATAAACCATTGCACACATTGGTGTCTTATAAACCTAAAACTTACAGAATATTGTGTGCACAAATCCATGAAAAATTCCAGACCTTCAGGACTGGCAAGAGCAGCATTTAAGAATGATAATTCTATATGGAAAATTCACATCTGACAACGTCAATGAGAATGATGCATCAGATTTAATTGAATAACATGGATAAAATATAACTTAAGGATGGGATTTATTGGCTTCATACCTCCGGCAAGTAGATGTATATGTAAAAAACAACAGCATATAGATGATTTGCAAGAATCAGATATGCACCATAATTGCCGTTGGCATGATGCCTAAATTGTAGAAAGTTGCGAAGTTGCACCATCAAGCTTCTCCTATGTTACGTGCCTAACCATTGCTCCAAAAACCCCAAAGCATATAGAGACTTCATTGGTTAAGCACTTAACCTTTTGGATTGTAACATTCAACCACGCTTGTGTAGCCAACATCCACAGCATCCCACTCTATCGACACTGACACGATGATAGCCCTTTTTCTTTTGGTGGCTCCAGTCACCTATCAGTCTTTAATGACTTACCACCATGCCCATACATAATACAAAGGTATTTTAATCCAAACTATAGATCGCTCCTTTCGTGACTTGAACCCGGGATGTGGTGGTTGGCTCTGATACCACTTGTTATGTGCCTAACAGTTGCTCCACAAGCCCCAAGGCTTATAAAGACTTCATAAGTTAAGCACTTAATATCTAGGATCGTAACATTCCATCATGCTTTCGTAGTCGATGTCCACGGTGGCCCACTATATCAACATGGGTGATGGTAGCCTTTCTATTTTGGCGGCTCCACTCACCTATCAGTATTCAATGACTTAGCACCATGCCCATGTATAATGCCAAGGCATTTTAATCCAACCTATAAGTCACCCCTTCCGTAACTTGAATCCGGACATGGTCGTTGGCTCCGATACCATTTATTACGTGCCTAACCATTGCTCCAAAATCCGCAAGGCTTATGGAGACTTCATCAGTTAAGCACTTAACATCTAGGACCATAACATCCTATCATACCTTAATAAGCTAAATCCCGTACTACAGTTTTTCTCTTTTTCTTCTTATATAAAGGTTGGATAAGGATGAATACAACAACAGTGAAATTCCTTATAAAATTTAAACAGGAAAAAAAAAAGTATCAAATGTTAAAACACAAGCTTGAAGCCTAGTAAAACACCATAAGAATGTGCCATCTAAATAACTACCAGGTTGCTTTTTGTCTAAAAAAGATATTGATGTAATACAAATCAATGTCAGTATGAAAGATTCACAACAGGACATCCTCACTCCTAAAATGCAGACAAATTAATAACATATAATGAGATCGCTAAAAAAGTGAAATCATACAACGTGGTAGGGTGAGAGTGAATTATGGTAAAATACACGAGAAAAGGAGGAGAAAAAAAAATGTTTTCTCCAAATTAAAAGCAAAATGTAGCTCAAAGAGGTGATATTCACAAAATTACCATATTATATCATAAATGGCATGTGTGTTACCAAAAGGGCAACGTTTTTAAATATATCCTGATGTGTCACAAATCAAGATGACGTGGAAAAAAAAGTCATTAGTAACTTTTACCTCCCTCCCTCACTCTAGCTCTAAACTGGAGGGAAGAAGAATAGCAGTCATTATAAATCAAAACCGCAATATACTTGGTTTCACCTAAATAATGAAGTCCTTCTACAATATTTAAGAATAAAAACGACACAATTAACCCTCTTTTTACTCTATACCATTGTCAGTTCGCAACCAACTGTTTGCTTAAAAAGCAAAATTAGTGATATACAAACACAGCAGTTCTCATTGCTTCATCTACACAATAAATATTTTTCATGTCATACCAGAAGAAAACTGACATAAACTAATCCCACCTTTTTCTCTATTTATCTCCTTTCAAAATTGACTCAAATGAAAACCTAACGATAACACTGCCAATCAAACATTGCCACTACTGAATTACATAGAAATATAGAAAGAAAAATCAAAGTGGAAATGAGGAACAAGGAAAAAATTGCAAAGCAGACAATAGAAACTAAAGATAACAACATCAGGGTTTAACACATACCTTTCCCATCTCCAGATAAACCGCAGCCCTGTTGGTGATGAAAGAGATATCCTCATCATCTAATTCAATTGCCTTGGTGTAATGTTGAATCGCCGTCTCAAAATCCTTCTTCTTATAAGCCGCATTGCCCACCTCCTTCTCCTTCTGCGCCTGTGCCTTCCTCTCTCTTCGGTCCTTTTCCTCCTCACCGATATCCATTTGCTCGGGCTCCGGCTCCGGTTCCGGCTCCCGTTGCTTCGCCTGCTTCCGCTCTGCTGGCCTCTTCACCTCCGCTTCCGGTTCTGGCACATCCATTTCCTCAGGCGTCGGACTCCTCATTTTCACATTAAGCAAAACCCCAAGTGCCTGCATCATCCTCTGATCACGTAAATACATATTGATACTACTAGGGTTTCTCTGCACATCTTGAATCATTTTAACGAAATCGGGCTGTTGAAGAAAAGCCCTAGTAGACGGATCGGCCGTCAATTTCGCCCAGAGCTCCGGTCCCTGAAAGATATTCCCAAACGGTGACTGTGCACGGGATCGAGATGCAGACGATTGAGCATCAGCAAGACCAGATTTCAAAGCTTCATTATTGGGGTCAAGTTCAAGACCCTTCTCGTAAGCAGTAACGGCGTCTTCAAAGCTTCCAAGACCAAGATGGGCTGCACCGAGACGACTGTAACCCTTGGACCAATCGGGTTTAAGTTCCACCGTCTTCTTCGCATCGGCTAAAGCCTCTTTGAACTTGTTAAGCGAAGCATAAGCAGCAGAACGATTGGAGTATAGCACATGGTTATTCGGAGCGAGATCGATCGCTTCAGAGAAGAATCGAACAGCTTCTTCGTATCGACCAGCGGAGAAGGCCTCATTCCCTTTGGCTTTAGCTTCGTCGGCCATTAAGAAACCTCGAATTCAAGTACAAATTTTGGGTTTAATGACTGTACTCTCCGATTTCTTCTATGAGAGACCAGAAGAGGTGAAAAAAACTGCAGTGAACGCCGAAGACGGTTTAAGCTTCCTGTACCCCGAACGATGTGCTGTGAAGGAAAAAGGATTGGTTTTAAAAGGCGTGACGAGAGAGTTCTAGGACGAGGAGAATTAGGCATCCAACTATCCAAGTATCCAACGTGGTTCTGGAACGTTCCAGGAGGAGTTGTAGACCGGGAACCGCTTAGCCGTACAAAAAAGCCCGCCCCGTAACCGGACCCTCTCCAACTTTTGTAATTTAGGGTTTTCTGTTTTTGGACCTGAAACAAATTGAAATGAGGATTGAAAGCAATTTTCAGAATTTAATGAACGACTCTCATTTAAGTTCGGAAAATTTATATTTACACCTTGACATGTGGGAAATGTACACTTATACCCCATAGCATTTGAAAGACGGGATGTTAAATAGAATCTTAACACCATTAAAATTTTGTCTAATATGATCAAAATAGCCTCAATCAATAAGAATATTTATTTTAAGACATTTTTATCCCTCTCAGCTTCACGAATCTTACAAATGGAATCAACAAAGTATCTTATTTCAAGAGTGCGAGGAGATTTCTAATTTCCACGTCAAGATCCCATGCCTGCCTGCCTGCTTCTTTCATAGATCTCCAAATAATTGTATCGTAATCTTCGAATTGTCTTTCCATGAACACTCCACAGAGCTTATTGAAGCAAACGATTCACATAAGGAAAAAAAAAATGCTCCTTGGACTTTTAGCAGAAGTAATTAATGAGCTAAAACCCGGTTTCAAAATCACTGGCTTCTATCATTTCATAATGGTTGAAAAGAGGCTTTTCATCCGGTGCTTTACAGGTTTATCTGCTACCGGTAGTTTTCTCTGGGACTTTAAAAATGTCTTTAAAAAATAACATTCTTAATTGAAGTTATTTTGGTCGTTTTACACCAAATTTTAATGACGTTAAGGTTCTATTTAATAGCAGGGGTGCTACTTGTACATTTCTTCTAATGTAAAGCAATGTTAGTGCCCTTTTCGAAAATTCTAAGGGGTGTAAGCACACCTTTTCCAAACGTCAAGGGGTGGAAATGTAAATTTTCCTTTAAATTTTAATTTTTGTTGGAGATAAGACTTCATTTCTTTGTATAATTGATTGATACCTTAAAAACCCTCTTCAATAGTTGTCAACTGTCATGTGTGTCAAAGACAAACTCGGGTGTGACAATACAAAAACAAACAACCTTGAGCTATAAATGGAAATGAATTGTTGTGAATGCATGCCAATCAACTAGTAATTACCACTAGGAAAGCTATGAATCATCAAATAAAAACTAAGGCAATGGGTATTGCAACTTGATTTTAAGCTGATCGAAAAGCAAACATATAACCAAAGCTGAGCATGACATAAACAAGAACAAATCTTAACTTGTGATAAGCCCAAATATAGCTGGCCAAAGAAGGCAATGTTGCCAAAATTTTCTTAATCAAACCCAGGAAACACTTCAAGCAATATTTACCCCATGTTATTTGTCACATCTGCAAGCACATGCAATAGAAAAGTGGGAAAAAAATATTCACTTTTCAATGAAGGAGAGAAAAAAGGGGAGAGACGTCTGCTTGTGGTTGTGTTAAGCAACTGTTTGACACTATGGAGCCTTTTTACGAGCTTGATAATATATGATCTCAATCCTAAAAGCAAACCCAGTTTTCAATTTCGAACTTTGACTCGAGTACAAAAGTTCCATCAATGATTTTTGTTTGCCAATGAATTTTGTTTCCCTTTCACCCTCTTTTGACCTCTATTATATTTTTATTTTTGGGTGGGAAAACGGGAAACTTTATTAATCAACCAAACGAAAGTAAGTTTTCCCCCTTGCTTCATCCAACAAAATAGTATGCAGGAAGGGGGGACAAGATAACCAAACACATGAAAAGCGATCCAAGGCAAAATTAGCCAGTAGGTCAACTACCTAGTTTCCCTCCAAAAAGAGTGGGAGAACCTAACAACATGGAAACTAAAACACATCATTTTAACCTTAGCAAGGATGGGAAGAACCTTCCACGGGACGTCTAAAACATTGGAGAACAGAAATTTGATGATATTGAGAGAGTCGCCTTCAAAGATAACATGAGTCCAGCACCTAGCATATGCCAATTGGACCGCTTCTAACACTGCCATAGCTTCAGCTTGAAGGCTGGAGTCAGCTTCAATTTCCATTGCAAATGAAGCCAGGTGAATGCCCACAGAATTTCTACAAATACCTCCCACCGAAGCTAATTGGGAGGTTCGACAAAAAGCTCCATCGAAGTTAAATTTTATGAACGGTGAATGGGGAACATTCCAGATAACTTAAACATAGCGTCGTTCCTCCCGTTGCTTTCTCTTTGACAATTCTAGAATTTCCATATCATTTTGCAACCTTTGGATGTGGCAGCAAGTGCGCTCAACCGAGGGGATAGAGCGTTGAAAGACAGCGCCATTTCTCTCCAGCCAAATTGCCCAGAACAGATTTGAGACCTTTGATAAGAACATGACCCAATTGAAATGTACCGAAGGAGCTGGGGCGGTGAGTAGATTGGCAATCCAAGAGAACAATGATAGTTGAGGTCCCCAAGCTTGGGAGGATCCACCAATCATCTTGAACCATATTACCCTGGAGAATGGACAGTGGAGAAGGAGGTGTGGAGTAGTTTCGGGAGCTCCTTGGCACAATAAACAGGAGGAACCACTAACAATACATTGGGAGTTAGGGAATTCATAAGTTGGCAAAACCTCCCTCAAACATTTCCATAAAAAAAGCTTTATCCTATTTGGACAGCTGAGATGCCAAACCTGTAGCCATATGGAGTTAACCGGTTGGGTGTCTCCACCACGGATGAGCCGATATGCAGAGGAAACAGAGAATTCACCTGAAGCAGTCGCAACCCAAAATCTGGTATCTTTTGTGCCATGGAAGTCAATGAACGTGGAGCTAATCTTTCTAACCATTGGTGGATCCCAAAACTGCTTTAGTAAGTCCATGTTCCATCCGTTGTTGTCCTGATTGAGTAATTGGCAGACCCTGGAAAGGTGGAAGGATTGTTGGTTTAACTAAACTCCCACAGGCGCTGTCGTTGCATTGATCCAGGTGTCCTCAGTTATGTTGATGTCTCGGCCATTTCCAAGTACCCAGCCACTTCCCATTGAGATTCAATGTTTCATGTGCTGCATCTGTTTCCAACCGAAGGAGTGTTTTGGTGTAACACCCCGGTTCCGGGTCCATTCCCAAACCCGAGGTGTTATGGTAATTAAACAAAACAACTAAAGAATCTGAATAATTTAGAACTTTTTCTAACTTTATAATCAGAGTAAATGCGGAAACTTGAATTCAAATTCTCTTTATTATTCAACAATGTTGATTTACAAGGATTTCAATTCCATGAACAACCTACAGCTATATAGACTACCCATTTACAATTAGCCCAAAATTTGACATCCTCTCCAAGAGTACCTAAAAAATGGGGAAAAACCGAAGTGAGAATAAATTTCAACAAGTAGCAATGTGCATGATATAAAACAGTCCATAATTTTACAATATTAGTCATGAGGTGAATGATAAAATCAAAACCACAATAATACAATTAAACATCAAAATCACGAGAAAACATGCAGTTTCTCCAGTTTTAAGGGTTTGCTACTTGCCTTATGAAGAACTCAGATTTTGTTTAGAAACTTCATCTGTGCCCATTTTTGGAGCTCGATCGCACCCCTCTAGACTTTTCCAATTTAGATCTCCACCGTTCAGTTTGAAGTCTTCCATGAGTAGAACAAAACTCTAAAATTTCAGCCCATTCCAACGATTGGATTTTCTTAGCTCGCCATTCGAAGTTGGCTGGTCAGCCATCTCTACAACTTCTCTTCTTTCTTTTCTCTCTTCTCTTCTTCTATTTTTGGCTCCTATCACTTATGCACGAATTTCCCTCTCCTTATTTTCAAAACCTAAAACACTCTTTAAACCTCTCTAATAGTCCAACTCTAATTAGGTTTAGCTTATTCTAATATACTAAGTGTATTCCCTCTTCTACCCTTCTCCTTAATTTAACTCCTTTAACTCTCTTTTAAAGGATCCCCTAATTAATTTTCGTGCTTAATCTTATTCCTAATTTTAAATTTAACTTAGACTTTTATTATTCACTCAAATTACCTATATTTTGGACCTTAAATAGTATAATTACCACTATGCCTTTTTCCACCCTTTAAGCCTTAATTTCATTATTTTACATCCAACGAAGCTAAGATTTTGTCTAGTTGAATTTGTTGACTTAATAACTAATTATCTTATTTTCTTTCATGAATTTAACAAATTGAAATGACCAAATTACCCTTCCTCTTTAAATTCCTATTTTAAACTTTATATCTCTCTTTAATTCTCTTACCATTATCTTTCTCAGTATTTCCTCCATAATTTATTCCTTAATTATTTATTTTATTTTTAGGAAAATCCAGGGTTTTACATTTGGTCTACTCAAGGTTGTGAGGAACTCAGAGCTATGAAAATAAGTGTTTTTCATGAGTATCGACCATAACCCAGACTGGTTGGTCGCTAGGTGCCAAGCGGCCTTGAGTATGAGGGCTGCGTTCATATCCTTTGAGCGCTTGATATTTAAACCGCCATTCCCCCAGGGGAGTGTGATTTGATCCCAGAAAACCAAATTAAGGCCCCTGTTTTGGCTGTTTTTCCAGAAGAAACCTCTAGCCAGCTTATCCATCTCATTTGTCACAACCACTGGGAGGGAAAAACACTGCATAAGATGAATGGGTTGAGCTCCAAGGACAGCATGGATGAGAGTCAACTTCCCCATTTGTGACAGCAGCATTGATTTCCAACCCATGAGTCGATTTTTCATTCGGTTAATGATGTATTCGTAGTCCTTTGCAGTAGGTTTCCTCTCTAGGATCGGCACACCCAGGTAATTCCCAACTATGCAAGTTCTGCCCACACTAAAAAGTCTCCTCAGTTGGCCTCTACGTATTTTGGAAGTGCCCCTACTGAACTACAAAACAAATTTGGAGTTATTTAGCTCTTATCCAGATTCCAAACAGTACCGGTGAAGAAGTCTAACTATCACGTGGGCTTGAGCTTCCGAGGTATACCGGTAAATAATGACATCATCAGCGTACATAAGATGGGATATAGATATACCTCCTGGTCTTAATTTCAAACCAAAGAACCTACCATCCAGTTCTGCTCGGCCAATTGCGAGGGAGAGCACCTGTTGACACATGATGACCAGATATGGGGACAAAGGGCCCCCCTGCCGGAGACCCCTTCCTGCCTTGAAACTTCCCACAGAAGATCTGTTCAACAAAATACTGTATGAGACATACTTCACACAGGTCAAGAGAAGATTAGTAACATAGGTACTAAAACCAAAAGATAGGAAGACTTTTTCAACAAAATGCCAGTTCATTCGGTCATAAGCTTTGGAGATGTCTATCTTTAAGGCATACATACCCTTATCCCATGTAGCATTGGATTTAGACTTCGATGGCTTTTTCTTCTTGCCCAACAGGTGGGTGATCTCATGATTTATCAGGATATTGTCTCTAATTGATCTCTTTGGGACGAACACCACTTGCATAGGGGAAATCATCTCACATAGCAGGGGTCTAACACGGTTCACCAAGATTTTGGCAATGATTTTATATACAAAGTTACATAGAGAGATAGGCCAAAAGTTTTGAAGCCTGCGAGGGTGGGGAACCTTGGGAATAAGAGCAATAAGTGTGTCGTTGAGACCCTGTGGCATGACAGAAGTAATAAAGAATTGTTGTATAGTAGCCACCACCTCAGGGCCAACCACATCTTAGTATGTTTGGAAAAAATTTCCCTCGAAACCATCGGGACCAAGACACTTGAGAGAACCCATACCTTTGACCGTGGCCCAAATTTCAGTTGGAGACGGAATGAGACCAATTCCAGCATTTTGATCATCAGTTATAAGGTATGGAATTAGACCCGGTAATTCAATCGCAATTGGGAGATCCTCAGGTTCGTAAGCTTTCTTGAAATGATCCTCAACCATCAATTGAAGTTCCTTTTTTAAAGAGATCTCTCTATTTTCCCCATCCTTCAAGGAGTGTGTGATTTCTGTACCGACGGATCAAGGTTGTTTTGTGGAAGAAACTAGTATTGCTGTCCCCCTCTCCGAGCCAGGTAATACGAGACTTCTGGTGCCAAAGCATTTCGTGTTGACTGAGGACTTTTGTATATGCCTTTTGGAGCTTCTCCTCTTCCTAGTGAGCCCATTCAAATAGATTGGAATTCAGATGTGATTGAATTCTTTGGATTTTGTGTAGTAATTCACTTTTCCTCCGGTGGATGTTACCCACGGTGTCTCTATTCCATTGCTTGAGGTCCCTGGCTAGAGTGACAAACTTCGAGGTTAATTGATGATTCTACCCATTTGTTCCATTTTGTTGCCAGGAAGTCCGGATGAGTTCATGACAGGAATCCTCCTTAATCCAAAACACTTCAAACCGGAATGAGCGAGCTTGAGCTTTATTTTGGAAGAGCAAGTCGAGAAGAAGGGGGCAGTGATCGGAAGCTACAATAGGTTGAGATCGGACTGTGGGGTAGGGGAAGAACTCAAATACATCAGTGGAGGCGAATTCTCTATCCAACTTCTCTGAGATCCGACGGTGACCCCTTTGTCCATTACATCAAGTGAATTGCGGGCCCATCATCGGAATTTCACATAAGTTGCAGTCACAGATCATGTCTTGAAAGTTTCCCACCTGACGAGAGTTCAGGGACAAGCCACCTCTTTTCTCAGCACTCGTTCTCATTGCATTAAAATCCCCCAGAAAGATCCACGGGGTGGAGAGAGACCTGGCTACTGTATTGATATGATGCCATTGGCTCTGTTGAATATTGACCTTGGAGATTGCGTGCACAAAGAATATCGACTGGGTTCAACCACGCGAGGAGCACTGAACCAAAATAGACCAATCATTGGAAGCCAGAATCATTAGATCAATTTTATCATTCCCTAGCAAAAGAAATCCTTCCTTCTGGTTGAGAGCAAGCAAAATGAGACTATTCCGATAAAATTTTTTAACCACCTTGTCAGCAATCTACTGGTGGGCAAAAGTTTCCAAAAGGAGGACTAAGTCCGGCTTATGAAACAAAAATTGGTCCTTTAAGTGCAATTGCATCATGGGTTGACCAATCCCATGGCAATTCCAGAAGAAAATTCGCATATTACAAAGTCTCCAAAGGAGACCCGGGGGAGGAGGAAGATACAGAAGCAAGTTTTCTTTTCTTTGGAAACGAGTGAGAGCCTTCCTTGGTAGTTGTTTGTTCCTTTTCCAGCTCCCTGATAGTGATTTTCTTGGTACCAAGGTTGCTTTTTGTGCTTCATTTTACTAATCTGATCAGGTAGGATCTCCGTAATAGACAGGTGTGGGGAAGCGGAGAGGTGCATTGCTTTGACATTCTCAATCCCCTGCATATCACTAGGAAAAAAATTTGATAACATTAGGTTTATTCCTTTGTGTTCCGGGGGGCTTTTTCAGATCACAACTTGCCGAGAAGGTGAAAGAGGGGCTTGTCGAAACATCATCAAGCACTAGCCCAGATCCGGCTTCTTGGTCGAATATGAGGGAGCCCAGCTCAAGCTCTCCAGGGAGGCCCTTAGTCCCACCATCAGACTGGGTCCAGGCGAGCCAATTGAAAGAGGCCTTATGGGGTGGCCCCATGGATCCAGTTGACCCCTGGTTGGAATTTTAAAACCCGAGGAGACCATAGGTTTGGGATCTGACCCTGGGTCCGACTTGAAATGCACACTGTTGTCGGCAGCCCTAGTTTCGTCCCTACCACCATGCAGGGGAGGAGGACGCCGGTGACACCTGCTATTAGCTGTGTTCAGCTTCGAGTACCAGGGAGGGCAATCCATTGGAGATGAGCATAGACTTTGACCAGGAAGAATATCGGTGCAGCTGTTCAATGTATGCCCAAGCAAACCGCACGAAAAACAAAAATTTGGTAATCTTTCATGGGAGAAGGTAATCCAGGTCTTCTTCAAGGAAAGATCCTCCATAAAGATCCCTGCCGGGATAGGATGCAGAAGTGGGATAGAGCATTGAATAGAAGGGAGTTGCACCTCCGGTGGACCCGGGAGTTCAATCTCCAGAGTAACCTCGAACTCGTTACCCAGTCGGCTAAGGACTTGATTGTCCCACAAGGATCGAGGCAGCCCAATTAATTAAGTCCAGAGTACCAGGTCGGTGAAAATAAACCCTTTAGCTTCCTCCGGAGAACCAATTTTATCAATAGCAAAACACACCATTGATAAACCACGGCCGGCCCTCCAGAATAAAGTCCACATTCGAGCGGGAGGCGCAGGCCACCAGAAAGCGGGAGGAAGAAACAGCAATGGTGGTCACAACTTTAACTAACTTCTAGACCCTTGCCACGAAGTTTTTGACAGACATTAGGGAGAGAGTCGCATTAACCGATTCCAAGATAATGATATGTTGCCATTGGTCATGAAGGCGGGATTTCTCATTATCAAGGAGGTTGAAAACCTTCTCTGGTCAGGATGGGAGCAAGAGCTTTTGAAACTCATTAGATATTTCTTCCATCGGAAACCACACCACAAAACAACTAGGAGCAAAGGATCAGGAGCAACAACCACCAAAGAGCCGCAGGAGTTATTCTATCACGAATAAGAAATCCGGAAGAGAATGGGGAGGGGAGGGGAGGCCATGAAGAGATAGCAACCGCAGCACACCAAAAGAAGGGAACAGTAGACAGACAACTACCTTAGCACACCAGGAGAAGGGAGACCGCCACCTCGGCACACCAATAGAAGGAAAGGATCCTTGGCAGAGAAAGAGCGACGATCGGGTGGGAAAAAGGAAAGGGAAAAGGCAACAGCAAAAGTCGGAGGCAAAAACAGGAGGGAGATCAAAACGAAGGGGAAAGGTGGTAGGAGAGCTTGCAACAGAGGAGAAACCTTCAAAAACTCGATGGAGAACCCGAGGGAAAACTAGGGAGGAGAGGAGAGGAGGAAACCCACTAGTAGAAAGCACAAATCACTTAGAGCAGCAAAACCAACCTCGGTCCTTGCGAGATAAGACCCTGAAAACAGACTGCTAGACAAAAAGTCAAACTGAATTCTCAATCACCACCAAATCGCCTTAAAGAAAAAAAAAACGTATAGATTAGGTGTACAATTTTTGCTCTTGCATATATCTATTACATTGCATATCTTTCTATAGGTGTACAAAGACACTTGATGTTTCATCAATTGTTTCAAACGGTTAAATAAACGTCTAGATTAGGTTCATACACAGACATGAACATATGTTTTACTGAACAACTGATGAAACTTAATAAATGCTTTAGCATATGTGCGCTTGACTTGCACCAGCTAATTGCAGTGATCCATGTTTCATCGTATATTCACCCATTATGGTTGCCCAGTTGGTAAAGGAAGAACCTTTGGATGAACGATAAAACCTAGACGTCTTGGGTTCAAAATTTCTTGATGGTGCTCTCTAACTTAAATGATACATGAGCCTTGTGGGTGGATTCATGTATTCAAGGGTTCACTTCCTTAGGGTGAGTCTAATAAAGGCCTTCTAGATTCCCATGACTCACGTTAAAAAAAAAAAATTTTCTATCATATATTCCAAATGATGAAAAACATGTTCCAAAGCAAATTGTTATGCAATTCATTGATAAATATTGCCATCATGAACTACGAAT